>CM062806.1:167931415-168531415 GCA_031772625.1 Pinus tabuliformis | reverse complement strand
GGAAAGATAATGAGCAAAAAGAGTTTTATAAACTGTCTTTAATTGTAGTTAATTTAGGCAAAACACACAAATTTATATTGTCGTTTATTAATAAAAAAATGGTCGTTATATTAAGCTAATATACAATTATTCTAAAAATCACTTCAATTATAAACAATATAGTGAAAATCATGACAAATTTCATACACCCAACAGATGGAAATAATATAATGACAAAAGTATTCAGATGTACACAACAATTCAAAGTAACAATCTCATACGTATTCATTACATATGTCACTCACTTTTTGTAGCTAGTAGAGAATATACACATCTAAAGCTATCAACAACAACTAGTCATATTTATATTGAAATAAGAAATATTTTTTAACCAATCCATATTCATTTAATTAAGGTGATTTTGCACCTATGTCATTCTTATAGTAGAGCTTCAACCCTAAAGAAAGAGAGGACAATATTGCATAATTCTTTCTGTCATTATTTTATGAATTATGGAATAATAGTCTTCTAAATTAAAGTGTATTCATTTTTGTTTCAGTACTACAAAAGTAGGTTTCCATTGCACCTAGAGAAGCCAGGTGCATTGTACAAGCCATTGTTATAAGTTACGAGAAAAAATATTTCAACGGTTGCACTAATGAAATTACTTCCAAAAGGAATTATTGGACAAATAACATAATGGAGTAATTTGTGAAAAGAACAAATGTTCGTATCCAAAAGAAAATGCTATAGGATGTATTGCAACAAATCCCATAAAATTACGAAAATAATGAATAAGTACCCACCCAATATACCTAACGGTGTGCTTGTCAATTGGGGTTATCTCAGGTGAATGGGAAAATGGGTTGTTATCTCCCTCACCCAAGTTCAATTCCCTGTGTGTGACATGATGATGAGAAATATTGTTGTAATGACTATGTGCCTATGAATATTATTGTATTGACCTTTACTCTTGCCCTTGTGGTGAGAGAGAGGATGATTTACCTTGAAAAAAACAATACCCAAATGTATGTTTATATGTCTTCAATTTGATGGAGTTTCAAGGTACATTGTTCATTTAATTTGTCAATCGAGGGTTTGTAAACTTGCAAGGTACTTCGTGCAACATACACAAGAAGTAGGTTCCTCACTTATCTTAGATGACCTAGGATACTAAGGCTGGGCAAAAAACCTATAAGGAAAAATCTTGAAAGAGGAATCATCCTAATAATTGCCTAAACCAAGGCCCTTTCCTTGGGTTCCTAAGTATATGTTACTGGGTAGGTTTAATTTTGATGATTACACAACATACTAGTTCCATAGAGGTTGCATAACATAGTTTTGGTAACAACCCGATCCTGCAGTGGTCAACTACAAGTATCACTCCCAACAACAAATTGTAATGAAATGAATTCTAAACTATTTTTGTTGCTATTAATGAAAGCACACACACAACTTATGATAATTTTCTATGCTTAAATTTTAGAATTAAAACACACACATAATCATTAAAACTGAGCTGAACTATGTAAACATAAACCAATAATTGCATTTAAATTACTGTACCAAAATGAAAAACCAACTAACAACACAAAGGTTTACCTTTTTAGGGACCTTGCTTAGGTTCGATCTGTGCTTATAATTCTAGAAGACTATCATCACAGGCTTTGAATGCAATCCAAATTCATACACTTTGGTTGACTCCTAGCAAAATACATGATAATATGCAAACATTATATTATTAAGTGCAAAACCAGTAACTATTGCTTTGTACAAGCATATACACATATAAAAGTGAGGGGAATCAACATTCAAATATGACAATATTATTTTTCCTTTGTGGATGGAACAATTTTACAAAATAAGGCAACAATTTTAGTCACAATAAATATAAGAAAAGATAAGAAATGATGGGACAATTCAAGTTGTCATAGGAGTCGATGCCATATGTTTAAGGCTTTGGCATAGGCACTAGTTTTGCACAGTGGAATACAACATAGTCCTCCAATTTGAGCCCACTTAACCATAATGTGTCTTCCTCAAGCTGCCTTCGCGATGCCTGCACTCGGTTGGGGTGTTGTTGGGGGTGTTGGTGAGAGTATAATACCATATTTGAGCCTCAATTGTAGTGTCTCAATGAGTATATGCTCCACAAGTTGGCCCTGTTGGCCTTTGATATACGAAACTCGTATGTCCACTTAGCTTGAATGAGTTTTCACTATGCCATAGGGTAAAGTGGTCTTATTGTTTCAAAATTAGAAGGTTCTTGTTTGAATTTCAAAAATTCCAGCGATTTCTTGTGCCTTTACACCTGCAACTCGATAATTGCATGCCTTTGATGATTGTCCTCATGTGGCTAAAACATTTATGCAACCATGATCAATCCACTTTACACAAATCACAATATCTATGTATATAACACCTACACTAGACAACTTCCCCAAAACACTCCTTAATCTTAGTCTAAGCCATAAATAAAAGAAACATAACAAGCATATAACTAGAGCTTGAGAAATGACAAAGGGCATACTTCAATAGTTCAAGAAAGAGGGATGAACTTAAGGAAAAAAGGAGTGGTTGATAGCAAAAAGGATGTCGATTTTGTGGCCATCAATACCCGCTAGAACATCTAATTATTGCTTGTATGTTATAAGTAAAAGATGTAGAGAAATTTCTAAGAGACAATAATAATGTGATAGTTGGCTTCATATGAAATGTCACTTCAACTATTACTATGTGTGAACCACTTCACATTTGGGTTCATGCTTGTCATCATTCTTTTATAGGTCTGTCTTCCTTACGTGTAGGTGCTATTAACCTTATTACTTCCTATTTGTACATGCATTTGGGATTCCATAGGTTATCATCCCTAATGTATATGAACAACATATATGAATGGAAGAAAAAATTTGGATTTGATGAATGTATTCTAGTGTCTAGGTATTCTCAAGATATTAATGAAGAGATGACTCACATACAAAATGCCATGGGTGGAAACATAAATGTAATTTTTTATTGTGTTTTTTCAAGCCAAGTCAACAAATCTAAATGTTACCTATGCTGATGGTAAGGTATCAATCTTATAGAATTGTTAATATCAACCAAGCCACCATGAGATTGGTTATTCAACCTTCACCTTTGAGTAACAATTATTGCCAGACAATGTGAATAAGCATACAATAGTTGAATAGACACTTGTCTTCCAATGTTACATGTACCTACATGATCATGCTTTTGAATTGTGATCCTATATCATTGCCATCCCTATTGGATTGTAGTTTACAACTCAACAACTTGTCATATTTACAATAATATCTGCATCAGGATCCTTATTCTACTAAGTAAATAAAACTTACCAATACATTGTGTGAGGTGATTGAAGAATCTTCCTTTGTGAGTTTTGCAACCTTGGATTTATAGGACAAGGAGTGTTAGGAATCTTGTTAAGATTATCTTTAAAGCTAATGGATATGTCTTTCTTGGCATTGATAAATCTCTAAATCATTGTAAAACATTCTCAAGGTTAGAAGGCTTCGAGCATTGTATAAGGAAAGGAGTTTGAGGTCAAAAAATGCAAATGAAAAAGTAGCTTATGATCACAAATATAAAGAAGATATTATTATTGGAACCTTATTTTACCATAGGTGCAAGATGCAAATACTTTCCAAGAATATTGGAATGCATTGAAATCTGTGTATAATACATTTCATCAAACCAAGGTTCTATATTTGAGATACCAATTATATAGGTTGATGATGGTAAAAAATGATTCAATCACATATAATCTCAGTAGACCCCAAACTATAAGAGATCTATTTATTGTATTAGGCGAAAAAAATACCAAGTGAGGATTGCCTCGATAGCCCTTTACAATTTTCCTTAGCATGGAAGTTTGCAATAATTACAAAGCTCCTTAAACATTCAAGGATTTCAAAACATGGTTAAGAAGTAAATAAGGAAGAAGACTAAGGTTCTTGAGAAAAAATGTGGGAAATAATAAAAATCTAATGAATTTTACAAAAATTGCAAAGAGGTATTCACATACAACTTACTTCTTTCAATGAATGCGCTGAAGTTTTCTTAAGTAACAATGGAGAAATCATTAAGAGTTATTGGGGAAGAAGCAGTTCAAATGGATGCCATTTAATGCCTATTGTTGGACACCTAATCCTAAATGGGTTAGTGTGGAAGCCGAATAGACCAAAGCAGTCCAAGAGACCTTGGGATCTGAAACCCAAGAGTCACATAATGTACTATAAATGTAAATCTCTTGTTAATAAAATTGTATTGCATGTTTTATCTTTCATATCTCTCTTGCTGTCCATGTGTGTTTAACATGGTATCAGAGCAGGCGTATTCCTGCCCTGCATAATTAATTTGAGCCATTTGTTGTATGGCCCTTTTTGTGCAAGTCATTTCTGCCATCAATTCTGCATCTCAGGAATATTTTCTCATGAATATTTCTTCAGCTAAATTTTAGCTGCTCCTGACACTGCCAGCGCTGTCCAAGCCGTTCTGAGATGTCTGTCTTCCATATTCTATTTATAAGACCTGCGTTCTCTGTCCATAAACGTTTCATAAAAGCGCTGCCCTTTACTGCAGATCTGTTAGGAATAAGGATTTGCGTTGGAATGTGTCTCTAGAAACAGTACAGGTGTTGACAGTTATGCCAATAAACTCTCCTATTCTGAGCGCCACTCTTCATACGTGTCCATTAAATTGACACTCCCTCTGCCAACACTAGATAAAATGGGTACAACAACCCAGGGCCAGGTCCCCCTCTGACAATTTACCTTTGGGACGAAAAAAAAAAGGTGCAGATTTGGGAGTTTGCTGGGAAGAAAAATCACATTCTGCTTTGAGTACTTTTTCTCCATGACTGTTAAAAACTACGCACGAGGTCTTGCGCTCAAACGGTAGGCCTCCCAACATCGTATTAGTGAAGAGGAATCTTGACTCATTCATCTCTCCTGTTCGTGTTCGATTCTCACCCAATTCCCAAGGATTGTCTGGTCTCGCTTCCAAGCATTCCTGGTTTGATTCCCTCAAATTTGCCCCCCGGAGAATTTTGGTAATATCTCTGAGGGCAACGTGGGCCAGAAGCAGGTGTTCGCTTCGACTTATGTTGATTGCGAGCATTCGTTATGGCAGCATTATCACGAGGTTTTGAGCAATCCTTCAGAGAATGATTATATGAGCCACAGTTAAAGCATCTAGAAGCTTCATTTGGGGGCACTTCATTGCATTCTGACTTCGTTGATCCATCTTGAATTGTCAAGGGTGCCGCACAAGCACGATCATAATACGGAATGCTGGCTTCCTTTCCTTGAAGAGAATAATCTTTTGTTTGATCCTTCAGAATTTGTTTTGCCGGTTTGTCCATCCAATAAGTCATCATTGATTTTTCTCCGGCAGATTCATTGCTTTGGTCCTGTTTTCATCATGGCAAAGCGGTGTCTATTTGTGCACAGAACGGCCTCCCTCCACGCTGGTGTAACAGCGTTCCAGGCGGCATAGTTTCTGCAATTATATGTTATAGAGCTATTTACATACGCTGCTATGTCCACCTCGACCCTGCTGCAACAGACTTCAGTTAAATAGTCTCAAGTTTGTGGAGACAAGACGATTCAATGTCAGCTGTTGTGAATGTTTGTGACCGGGAATATAAAAACCAGTCAAAGCACTTTGCAACACAGTTTCGAACGATTGTACTGCACACGACTGTCGGGAGCTGATCTTAAATAGAATGTTCAGCTGATATGTGTACACACATCAGAGTCAGTTGGTTCTTCTTGCATCTGGAACGCAGTGCAAGACTTTGATTGGATTTTAGTTTTCTGCAGGAAGCATTTTCCATTTGCCAAAATTTGAGGCTGCAATAACTAAAGTTAAGGTGTTGGGTTGTTTGCATTTCCACTTAACCTAATTTCTGTCTGTTTCTGATATCAAGAATAGAAGCATCTGCTTTGAGGCGCGCAGAAGTGGAGAGAGCACACGACACACAATATGCGGTGAAGTTTTTATGACAATGGTAGTAGTTATCGTCAATGGTATATGAATGGCGCTGTTGATTGAATAATATAACACATTGAATGCAGTTGAATGCGTGATAAATTGGTACTGTGGGAAAATCGATGTATATCAAGATCGATTAAAGCATTTTCTGCAGTGGTGTTGAATTTGTAATGATGCCTTCGATAAGCCATTGCCATTAATAATAATTGTGTTCAATGCGTTCACCCATTGTTTGATTGCCTGATGAGAATTGAATCACAGGTCAAAAGCGCAGTGGAGAAGTAATGTAACGGGTTTTCTGGATGTTGAAGAATGTATCGGTTCATTTGCAATCGATCATCAGAGTTCTGTTGGAGAGCAAACAACGTTTTGATAATCCAGAAATGACATGCCAGAAGGTCTTCCTCCAATGCTTCCCTCTTCAAACGCTTCAGAATCCTCTGTCAGCACCTTAAACTAAGTGAAGTCACTGCACGGCAGAGACTGTCACCAGCATTCCGAACACTTTCCTTTTTGTCATCCATAGCTCGAAAAGCTGTGATCCAGACTCTCTCCAGGTACTTTCCAAACTGATCAAATTTGCGCCCCTGAAAGAGCAAGGCATTGAAGTGTTTGTAAGGGTGGCAAATGTGTTCCTGAATATCTCGTGTGGAAAATGTCCATGCTAAGAACGCTTTTCTAGCTACAGGAGGAACATGACCAGAGATATGTGCTCCACAATCTGAGTTTGAATTGGAATTATTCTCCATGTATGTGAACCGAGAAGAGCAAGAGGCATCCTGTACTGCTGTAGTAGATGAAAGTTCTTCTGGTTTGTTGATCATAAAGATCCTCTTTTTGACTTAGTTGTAAGCTTTTTTTGACATCAAGCTCACCAGTTTTATTTCCAACAATTCTCTTTGCTACCAGTGGTTTTTTAACTGTACTTGCAATAGCTGGAGGTGGAAGACCTACTTCAGCTTTAGAAGGAATTGCTTGAGAGACATTGCTGCAGTTTTTTGATACTCTATAAAACTTATATTCAAGAGACAGTGTTGATGAGCTAACGAAATTGGGTGTCAGAACTTGGTCTATTGTAGATGCTATTACTGAGATTATATGTCTATATCAAGTGTTGAGATATAAAAGTTTTCAATAAGAACGAATCTGCATTATCTAGTTTGTTGACTCCTTGCAAATTTTGAGAAAGAAAGAATTATAGTTGCTTTCTGGTATTCCGGTTTCAGCATCTTCGAATTCTACCTGTTGCTTCTTGTTGCACACTGATCATTTGCTGCACACTTATAAGGATATTGCTGTGTACTGTGAGTGGGTATTACTTTTCTGCATTAAGTAGTAGTTTTGATCAGTTTTTAACGCATAAATGGCCAGAATCAGTGAAGTATTAGAGTTCATGAAAACTCTTATACAATCTACTGTTGATGACACATTACAAATCAGCAAAGGATCTCTCTCAGAAATTCAGACATGCTTATATAATGCACAGGAAAAGATTGATTTTTTACAGATTGAATCACAGCTACAGCAAGAAGAGCTACATCAAAATAGACATCATTCTGAACCTGTTTTTGTTCAGAACATTGAGACTGCAACCCATCAACAGCAAGTCAATAATGTTACTGTTCATTCAAATAAAGCAGCAATTGTAAATGCAGATGCAGAAACTCAGTCTGCACTTCCCAAGCCCATCATCAGACCTTGGGAACAGCTTGTCCACAACAAGCACAGAACTGGTCTTGGATATGACAAGGACTTGTCCTTTCATATTCCAGACTACTCAAAGCCCATTCAGTTTCAAAGTGCTGGATTTATTCATGACAGTTCACTTGTTCCTCATGACAGTTCACCTGTTCCTCATGACAGTTCACCTCAACAGCAACAACAACAACAACAGATTGAGAAATGCCAACACTGTGATCGAGTTGGCCATCTGAAAGATCACTGTTTTGATCTTCATCCATGTAAGCACTGTCATAAAACCAGCCATTCTTCACACAGATGCTTCAGAAACAAACGTCCTGCAAGAACAAAGATTCATCTTGGATGGATCGCTTCTTGGCAATGGGCATCAACAGCCAAGAAGATATTCCAAACACATGTCAGAACTTGTTCCAGAATATTGAACAGTCTTGCAGTTGAGTTTTCTCCATCATCTCACCTTGTATCTGACAAGGGGGAAATGATGGTCATCTACAAGCTTCAAAGCCACATCAAGCGAGCCTGAGCCACAACCTGCCACACCAGTTTCAGAGTTGTAGCCAGAGACAAAGATGCCCGTGAACATGCCTTCAGTTGGCAATCTGGGACACTTCCTCTAGCAGAAGACTTCAGCTTCTTGCCAGCTTTGGAAGAATTCCAGGAACACAATTGAGAACACTTCCTCTAGCAGAAGACACCAGCTTCTTGCTAGTTTTGAAAGAGTTCCAGGAATTGCATTAAGCATTCCAGAGTTGTTGGTCATCCTTAAACCATCACAGGTTGAGACTTCCCTTTTCAGGTTGAAGTTTTACCTTTTATGTGGGGTGAGACCTCCCTTTTATGGTTGAAGGTTTCCCTCTTTAAAACAATAGGATCACTTCCTCTAGCAGAAAACTTCAGTTTCTTGCCAGTTTTGGAAGAGTTCCGGGAACTGCACTAAGCGTTCCAGTGTTGGTGGTCATCCTTAAACCACCGCCCTTTTTACCAACATTTCATAGAGCACATTCAGCCTAGTGCTGCCATGCATTTTTTGCACATTTTGTATTACAGCTCTCTTCTTGGACTCATACATAACCCTTCGGATTAAGGGGGGGAATGTTGGACACCTAATCCTAAATGGGTTAGTGTGGAAGCCGAATAGACCAAAGCAGTCCAAGAGACCTTGGGATCTGAAACCCAAGAGTCACATAATGTACTATAAATGTAAATCTCTTGTTAATAAAATTGTATTGCATGTTTTATCTTTCATATCTCTCTTGCTGTCCATGTGTGTTTAACACATATGCTATGAAATGACCATTATTGGAAGGAAAAGTGATAAAGTTGTGGCTATGAGCTCAAACTTGTCACCAATAAACAATTTTACTATGTGCATTAGATTTTCTTTAAAGTATAAATAACATATCCCCTTTCTATGTGAGCCAATTCATGTATCATAATAGATACCTCAAGATTTTGTCAAAAAAGCACCTCAAATATTTAGTGAAGTATTACTATATCCAAATCCCTACATTATCAATTTATAAATCAAGAAAGAAACACAATTTTTATTAATTTCTTTTACATCTATTTGGAAAATCTTGAACTCAAATCTTTACACTAATACAAAATCCTTCACCTTATAGTTTACTATTACATCACACTCTTACATAATAGCAATTTTCCATTTTCTCGATCTTCTATGTATCAAATATTTATAATTAAATATTACTATATCCAAATTCCTAAATTATTTATTTATAAATAAAAAATTAAATGTAATTTTTAAACTTATTTTTACATCCATTTAAAAAAAATTAAACTTAAATCTTTATATTAATACAAGTTTGTTTACCTTGCTGGGTATTTATTATAGCCCACACCCTTGCATAATAACATTTCTCCATTTTCTCCACCCTGTTTTTCTCCAAATAATATTATTTTAAATCTTTATATTAATACAAGTTTGTTTACCTTGGGTATTTATTATAGCTCACACCCTTGCATAATAACATTTCTCCATTTTCTCCACCCTCTTTTTCTCCAAATAATAATAATAATAATAATATTATTATTTTTTAATTATTTTTAAATTTTTTATATTATCAAAGAACAATCCCTTGGATCTCCATATTTTTCCAACCCTAGCTGCCCACACCCTTACATAATAACATTTCTCCATTTTCTCCGCCCTCTTTTTTCCTCCTAATAATATTAATTTCTTTTTTTATTATTATTTTTAAATCTTTTATTTGATCAAAGAACAATCCCTTGGATCTCCATATTTTTCAACCCTGGCTGCTCATACCTTTACATAATATCCTTTCTCCATTTTCTTCACCCTCCTCTTTTGTCCTAATAATATTATTTTCTTTTTTTTATTATTTTTAAATTTTTTATATTATAAAAAACAATTTCTTGAATCTCCATATTTTTCCAACCCTAATTGCTCACAGCCTTACATAATAACATTTCTCCATTTTCTTTGCCCTCTTTTTTTTCCTAATAACATTTTTTTCCTTCTTATTATTTTTAAATCTTTTATATTATCACAAAACATTTCTCCATCTCCATTTTCTTCGCCTGCTTTTTTTTCCAAATAACATTTTATTTTTCTTTTTATTATTTTTAAATCTTTTATATTATCACAAAGCAATCCCATGGATCTCCGTATTTTCCCAACCCTCGCTTACTTTCCGTTTTCATATCAGAATAACCACTTTTTGACTTCTATGAGGCACGTCCCTCGCAACATTAATATTGTTTTAAAAATTTAAATGTAAAATCTCAAATTTCAAAAGTGTCGATGAACGTGGGCAAATAGTTAAAAACTCTTAAGCGTGGTCACTACGTTACAATTTGTTAATATTATTGGTCATTAGATATTTTAATGTGTTAATAAAAAAAGGGGAATATTCAGGATGGCAGAGTTTTAATCCGTTAATATAAAAAAGGGGATACTCAGCATGGCAGAGTTTAGGTGAAGTTTAATTGTTATATATTTTTTAATTTAAATAAAATAAATAAATTTTTTTTAATAAAATTAAGATTTTTATTTATTTTTTAAATGAAAAATAAATTGTACATCTAAGAAAATGTTTTCTTGAGTGAAAAAAATTATATTGATAATTTAGGGTTTTCGAATTTTCACTGAAGTTTACGATCAAAACAAAAATTTAACATGTATAAAAATATTTTTCTCTGGATGATGAATCTATGTAGGAGTTTGAAACACATAGTTCCTAAAACAATAATTTGTCCGATTTTTTTTTTTTGTTTTAAATAAACTCATTACTTAAATTTTTAAATTTTAATAAATTTTTTAACCAATACTATGCAAAGATGATTCTAACCCTAGAACTAAAAGTCAACGTTAAGACTATACCCTTCAAAAAAACTGTGAGTGAGCTAAATCGTTGACTTGAAATTCAATGAATGTAAGCGGGTTTCAGACAAATACCGTGAGTAAGCGAAATAGTTGACTTGAAAGTCAATGAACGTAAGCGTGTTTCATACCAATTCCGTGAGTAAGCGAAATCGTTGACTTGAAATTCAATAAATGTAAGCGCACGAATACAGTGAGTAAGCGAAATCGTTGACTTGAAAGTCAATGGATGTAAGCGCGTTTCAGACAAATACAGTGAATGAATGTAAGCGCGTTTCAGACAAATACCGTGAGTAAGCAAAATCATTGACTTGAGATTCAATGAATGTAAGCCCGTTTCACACCAATAATGTGGAAGGTTTGGAATTTCAAAATAAATGGTTATTTTTACTTTTTCTTTTCTTTTTTTGTAAAAAGAGGGAGTCGTCTAATGAGGTGGAGGAATTGTTGAGACGGCCAAAAGTGGCCATAATTCGAGTAAAAAAATTTCAAAAAACCTTGTAGAGACAGTGTTTAAATCATGTTTTTGAGGGTGGAAATGGATTCAGGACCATCAAAAACGTCTCGGACACCTAAAATTTTGAAGTTTAACAACTATAACTTGGATTTACAAAAATCCTTGCTGGATTTTCTCCAAATATGAACCGTATTTTCCATAACTTTCCGAGCAATTCTCTGGCTAGTTAGACTACGGCAAAAATGAGTACAATTTCCTAGCAGAAACTGGTTTATATATCAGCATATTACATCATGATTATATCATGGTTGTGTCATCTGATGGCAATGTATTGTGTCTTATTTGTGATTGGAACCGGTGAGAAAGTTATTATTAAATTCTCCCACCCACCAAAAAAAACATCCATATTTTTTCTATGTAATTTCATAATTTTAACCAACAATTTACAAAATTTTTAATTATATTTAATAATTTGCGTATCAAATTCCATCCTACCGCGACTGATTAGATTTGCAGAAAGCGTTGATGCGTGTAGACAAATTTGTTGACTTAGAAGTCAAATTCCATCCCTGACCGTGAGTGATTAGATTTGACGAAAGCGTTGATGCGTGTAAACAAATTTGTTGACTTCAAAGTCGGAACGTTTGAGATGAAAGAAAACGCGTTTGTGAACAAAACAAGAAATGTAAATATCTAAAATGAAACCAAGTGGTAAATGAAACTAAGTGGTTGCTAGTCGCTCTAATGAATACTCTCACACATTAATATATATAATATACTTATCCCATTATATGATGAACCATGTCTTTGAAGTCAAACGCTTTTGCAAAGTTCCCTTGACTTTCATAACTACGATACATCATTATTATTGCATTTAAAATCAAATGAAGTTAAATTTGTAATTAACAAATTTTATTTTATTACTTTAAGTTGAATAGGTTAACATTTAAATGTAGGGTTGAGTTTAATGATAATCAAATTGTCATTTAGGGAGAAACTCTGTTTTAGGTGGTTTTTATAAAATTCAAATTTATGACTTTGTAAATTATATGATTTATAATTTTTTGTTTTTAAATTTTGGATAAAATTGGTCACAAAAATGTTTTAAAAAATCCAAAATATTAATTAGGTAGATTAAGTTATTCTAAATTGAATTTTGAATTAATTAGAATTTTAGTAAGAGGAAAAGATATGATTAGACAACTCCAAATCAAATGATTTGTTTTCAACTTACTCTCTCATAAATGAAGCACTTTGGATTAATTTTGAAAAGACTTTTTCAACTTTGTTTGGATGTTGCTTCCAAAATTTCAATATACAGTGATATATATGGTAGTGCATGGACCTTGGGAGGGACTAATCTATTGAAAGTAGGCATGGAATCTACAACATTGAATAAAAGACAAGCAAATGGAATACATGTTATTTTTTCTTCTTTGATTAGGGAGATTATCATTCATGAAACAAATACAAGCTCCTCTAGTGTGACATTTATGGTGAATCAACATGGGGTAAATCTATTTATTCAATTTAGTTTTGGAATATTTTTAATTCACTAATGGGACTAGAGGAGCATTATTGCATAGTAATAAGAACTTTCCACTCCATTAATTAACTAAGAAAAAAAATCTCCTTGATTAGTGTCATCCACCATCTATCTCAAAATGCAAGTTAGAATTCAAAGTTGGATGCGGAAGTTCTAATGGTTATGAGATTTCACAGGAAAGAAGCCTAATGTTTCACACTTCCTCATCTTTGACACAAAATTTTACTTCCATGTGTCCAAAGCTAGTAGGAAGAAGTATCCCACAACTTAAAAGGGCATTTTTGTGGGTTACAATGAGACATGTCAAGCGTACAGGGTGTATATTCCATCACTCAAAAGACAATGATCAGGCGGGACATGAGGTTTGAGGAGACAAAAAATCTGAGGGATTCCTTAAAGCAAGAGTAGGTAGGAATACCTGACGAGGAGATAATCACTACCAAGGAGGATCCTCAACCAGGATCACAGTTTGAGTCTCAGCTAGGTGGCAAGAGGAGTGCACAATAGGAAGACCAATAAGATGATGAGGAGGAGAGACTAGGATGAGAGAAGGAAACTACTCAGTCAGAGACTCCTAGCACAATGAGGAATAGATCCAAGTTGGCCGATATGTTGATTTAAGAGGCCCAAGAGCTGTTTGAAGCTCCTAGCTCTATGTTTAGTAAGAGCAAGTAGTCACATAGGTACACTGGGTTTATGAAATTGATGATAGAGTTGTTGGACTCAAATCCTTCTTGTTATTAGGAGGTAGTCTCTTAGTAGTTTTGGTAGGATGTCATGGTGGAGGAATATTCCTCCATCATGAAGAACTATGTCTGGGAGATTATGCCATGACTAGAGAGAAAATCAGTAGTAGGCTCACACTGTGTGTACAAGGTGAAGAATTGAGCAGATGGGAGTGTTGAGAAGTACAAGGCTAGGTTTGTGGCCAAGGGCTTCTCACAAGTTGAGGGCATAGACTATGATGAGACATTTTCCCCACTAGCATGATATTCATCCATCATGATGATTTTGGAACTTGCAGCATAAATGGGCTGGAAGATCCACTAGATGGATGTGAAGACAACGTTCCTCATTGGAGTGGTTGAGGAGGAGATTTATATGGAGCAAACATAGGGTTTTAAGAAGTTCGACAGAGACCCACATGTGTGTAATGTTATCGATCTTAGAGAAAGTCTATAGGTTGCAAGGAGACAGTGCCTAGGACATCCATATTTGGTGCTTTCTTATTATTCTTTGAAGGGTTTAGAGCACCATTTTGATTTGATTTTAGTTGCTTCAAAACAAATTCAGAAAGACACAAACCATGAGTTCTTTTTACATACGAGATACACAGTGATATAAAGTATCAATCAACGGTGGCCAATGTCATTCGGGGACTTCCAACTCATTTTCTTTGATATAGATACGACAGAAGAAGAAATAAAAGATGAAATCCATCATACAGAGCTTGAGAGATCAAGTATTCTACACATATCCAGATTTAGAAAGAAATGACAGGTAATAAATAATGGTGGATGCTAAGACTCATGGAGTGCATTTAAAGATATGGCTTCCACAATTCATACATGCATTCTTCATCAACAATTTGATTTAAATGAATTTGTATTAAAGAGGAAACACATATTTAAATGTGCTCCATGAGTCTTAGCATCCACCATTATTTCTTGGTTGTCATTTCTTTCTAAATCTGGATATGTGTAGAATACTTGATCTCTCAAGCATTGTATGATGGATTTCATCTTTTATTTCTTCTTCTGTCACATCTATATCAAAGCAAATGAGCTGTAAGTCCCCGAATTCCATTAGCCACAATTGATTGATAATTTATATCACTGTGTATCTCGTATGTAAAAAGAACTCATGGCATATGTCTTTCCGAGGTTGTTTTGAACCACTAAAACTCAAATCATAAGTGACATCAAAAAGGTGCTCTAAACCCTTCAGAGAATAATAAGAAAGCACCAAATCTGGATGTCTTAGGAACTCGTCTCCTTTCGACCTAGAGACTGTCTCTAGGATCGACAACATGTTTTGGCGTCGTTGCCGGGGAATGTATTAGAGAAATTTTCCCCTGAGATACAACATTCATGCACTCTTTGTTAAGGTGAGAAAAGTTGCTTGGGTTGCAGATTCATCACCTTAACGACTCCATTGTCCAAATATTAAGAATATCATCCTAGCTTTCAAGAGACCCCACACCCATTCATATACATCTAAAAAAAACCCCATCTAAAAAACTGATCTATATTAGAGTTTGGAAGGAAAAATCCCTACTACAGATGCTACTGTCTCCTCGTTTCTTGAAGCCTCCTCGTCCAGTTCTCAGCACACAATCACTCATTTCTCAGACTTTACTCCTAGGGTCCTAACATATCCTTCCAAAAGTGGTCCAATACATAGTGCCTTTCCCCCAGAAGTAAAAAAAGAGGAAGTTTCAGTTAATACTCCTTCCTTCTCATTTCCACTTCCCCCTGAGATCGAAAAGGGAAAAAGTACCTTCACTAGCAGTCCTACTCACAATATAAACAATTCCACAAGTCTCAGTCTGTCTACTCTTTCCTCTGTTTTCATAGTATAAAGACCCCTGATAAACCTAACACCACCTCCATTACTACAGAAGTCTGTCCCAGGCTTCCTACTAAACAAATATGCTCCATTAGACCTGCCTCAACCACTAAGTGCCATGCCTAAAGATTACCTCAAACTCTTTCCCAGATTCAATGAAGAAGATGAGGTCTCTGCACAGAGATATATAAAGATCTTTTGTGCATTTGCAGAGAACTTAAATGTCGAGCACTTGGATGTGGTATTGAGGCACTTTGTTCAATCGCTTGATGGATAGGCCATAAAGTGGTTTAAATCCTTACAAGATGCTTCCATTGCCACTTGGGAAGAGCTAGAGAACTCCTAATGCAGAAGTGGGGAGAAGAAAGAGGCCACAGATATATCCTCACTGAGTTCAATGCCATAAAGGAAAAAATGGATGAAGATATTTCATAATTTATAAGAAGGTTTAACAAACAAAACAACAATCTACCTGTTGAAATCAAACCCCCCTAGGTTGTTGCCTGAGTAGTCTTTGCTGGAGATTTTGAATCCGATTTTGGTTTCACACTAAGGGAAAGGAAGTCCCTCACTTTGGATAAGACCCATATCAATTCCCTCGAGGTGGAGGCCAACTTCACATCCATAAGAAAGTCGAGAGGCAAGACTGATCCTGGAGAGAAGTAGAAAGGAAAAGAGGAATCACCCTCCTATAGTCATGGAAAAGTGTCCCAGGAACAAAAGTTGGAAGAAATGGATAAGCTAATAAAAATATTATCAAATAAATTAGTTAAGCTATAACTGGAAAATAAAAGTCTCCCAAGACAAAATTCTCAAGTTTCTAATTGAGGCTTTAATCACCAGTATCAAAGACAACCATTGTAGATATTGAAAAGAGAAAGGAAGGAAAAACTAGACCATATTCCCCCCCCCCCATGTACATAGAGGATGATCTGGATGAGAAGTCACAAGACACTCATGAAATTAAGGGGAACTTGTACTCTTCTTTCTTGGATGAGGAGAAAGAAATAAAAACTTATCAAGAAGAAGGGCATGATATGGATGCAACGTTGAATGATGGGGAGATAGGTGATTACTGCAAGCAATTCACTGATTTCATGCAGGCCTAACTTCATAGGAAATATGACCTCCTGTCCTCTAGGAAAAGATCAAAAGAACAACACCAAAATGAAGGTGCTTCTCCCCAAGAGACCCCTAGATCATCTGACAATGGAAAATGACCCTTAGATCCAAATATGCTGAAAAATAAAGATTACTTAAATCAATATCGCTATAAGCCCGAAGTTCCTAAAGAGGAGAAGTCACCTCCCACCTCTAAGTAGGCCCGTGAAAAGGAAAGAGAACGACAGAATCTGCCAGTACAGAGAAAGGTCCAACTTTCTTTGATCTTCAAAAGGAACTTGAAAAAGTCAAAATCCCAGTTCCCTTAACTGAACTCCTGAAAAAACCCTCTTATAAATCTCAAGTCTCCCAGTTTATGCTTCAATCCACTTTAGCCCCGTCACATGACTATTTAAATATTCAAGAAGATAGGTCAATGGTAGTTTTTGGGACTCATGTCGAAGAACAAGATCCCTCCACTTCACCCGTCTATGTTACTCTTGTAATACATGACCTACTATTTCACAATTGTATGATGGAATCAGGTGCCTCTCATAATATTATGCCATTAACAATAATGGAACAACTCGGTCTATAGATAACTAGGCCTTACAATGACCTTTACTCTTTTGACTCTCAGAGAGTAAAATGCTTGGTAATGATAAAGGACCTAGTGGTGAACTTGGCTTAGATCCCAGTTAAGAGCGTAGTAATGGAGATTGTGGTAGCAGATATCCCTGCAAGATTTGGCATGCTCTTGTCTAGATCTTGGGGTTCGAATATTGGAGGTTACACCAAGTTAGATATGACTTATGCCACCATACCTACCTTTGGAGGGGAAGAAAGAATACTGTATAGAGAGTTAAGGTAAATTAAAACAGTTACCAAAGCCGAGGTCTTGAATAATTCTCCTGTGTATGGGAGAGAGAGTGACCTCTCGTGTCTGCTGTTAGAAGAAGATGGCTTCATATTAGAAGAAACTCAAGTACATCCAACAACCCAATTAAACGATCAACACAAAGGAAGTAGAAAAGTATGGATACTATACTTTGATGGGGCTAATTCAAGGGAAGTTAATGGAGCAGGGGTGTTGTTAGTATCTCTAGAGGGTAGCTTGATCCATATTTCATTTAAACTAGAATTCAAAGAAAAAAAATAACGTGGAAGAATACAAGGCATTATTATTTGGTTTGCAAAAAACAAGAAATATGAATATTGAATGTTTGACAATATATGGAGACTCCGAGCTAGTGGTAAAGAAAATAAAAAATCAATGTCAGAATAAACATCCCAGACTAAGGGCCTATATAAATGAGGTGTGGGACTTTATGGACAACTTCTTCTTGGCATTCAATGTCCAATTCCTACCCAAGGAAGGGAAAAAATGGATACCAACAATTTTAAGCCTCCCTAAAATCCAATTCTCAGGTATAAAGTCAAAGTCCAATACAAATCCTCTATGCCTGATAATGTGAAGAATTGGCAGGTGTTCGAGGATGATGAGAAAATCAAGTTCTTTATAGAAGTCATTGGAGAATTTTTAAATTCAGCGATCGACCAAGAAGAGGAAAAAGTGACAGAAGAGAAGACAACTGTTTGGGAAGAAACTATTGCAGGACACATAATCTTGCAGTTGAAGGGGAATGCTATCCTTCGTGGCTTGTTTCCTCTGGAAAGGTTATTCAAGACAAATGAAGTAGCCTCAAAACCAACAGAACAAGGAACTGATGAATAGGTGGAAGACTGCAACATTGGGTCAGAGAATGGACCCTAGATGATCAAATTGTCAAAAGGGATCCCTCCATGATACAAACAAATGTATTTAAATCTATTTAAAGTTTACAAAGATGTTTTTGCTTGGATGTATAATGATTTGAAGACATTTGATACTAACATTATTCAGCATAAGATTCCTCTAAAAATTGGAATAAAACCTTGTAAGGAAAATCTTAGGTAGATCAATCCTCTTTTGCTTCCATCTATTGAGAGAGAAGTAAAGAAACCCCTTCAAGACAAAATCGTAGTACCTTTGAGATATTCTAAGTGATTGGAAAAATTAGTTTTGGTCATGAAAAATAATGGAGAAATAAGGTTGTGTGTGGATTTACGGAACCTTAATAGAGCCTCATTAAAAGAAAACTACCCACTACCTAAGATGGACTACATATTACAAAAGGTGAGTGGCTCGGCCCAGACGTCCATGATGGATGAATTCTTAGGATACAAGGAGGTAGAATTACACCCAGATGACCAAAATAAAACTGATTTCACCACGCCTTGGGGGACCTTCATGTATGCCCGTATGCCATTCGACCTTATAAACACTGGAGCAACTTTTCAAAGGGCCATCGATATAACATTTATAGGAGAGCGAGACGAATTTGTAGTGATTTACTTAAATGACATCACAATCTTCGCCAAGACTGATGAGGAGCATATCTTGCACCTAAAACTCACCTTCAAAAATGCAGGGGATATGGATTGTCTCTGAATTCAAAGAAGTCTCAGTTTGCTTTGAGAAAAGGAAAACCGCTGGGACATATAGTGGCACAGGAGGGAGTAAAAATCTATCCTAAGCAAGTGGAGGCTATTAGTCACATTTCCTAGCCTAGGAACAAGAAAGAGATTCAGGTGTTTTTGGGAAGATTCAACTTTCTGAGAAGGTTCATAGCTAACTATGTTGAAATTGTTGATCTAGATTGTCATTAATGGTAATATGAAGCCGAGGAGCTATCAGAGCAGAGCTATCACAGCAAAGAAGAGAAGCAAGTGTAAGAGCAGAAGATTGAGGAGGAGCCACATCGGAGGAGCCACATCGGAGGAGCCATATTGGGAGTGTCACGTGTAGTGTATGCCCAAGAAGAACCGAGAGGAATAATTCATCAAAAGAAGCAAAGAGGAACATATCAGAGCAGAGAATATTGGAAGTTTTTAGACCAAGAGTGTTATATTGGATCTAGGCATGTAGAAATTAGGATTTCTATGTGAATGGATGGAAGGATCAGCCGGAAGTAGGCGCAATTGAGTTTTACAGTGAAACAGAGGAAGACCGATAATGCAGAATTTTCCTAAATTTCCTAAGGAAAGGCCAAGAAACCAATGAAGGGAAATGGACGATGAAGATTAAATCATATCGTTGAAACTGGAGGATGAATGACCCAGATTAACCACTGATAGCATAGTTTCCATAAGCGGTAAGTGGGTTCATCGGGTGAACTCAAGGATGTAAGTGGTATTTAGGGCTGATCACCCGATACCATTCATCGACTGATGCATGGTAGGAGAAGGAGAGAGGAAACCGCTTTATCAGGCGGGTAATCCTCGTGCATTTAGCTCACCCGATATCATTGTCGAGCGTTGGATCAAATGCGGTTTTGATCTACGGTGCAGGATCACCGAGTAGCTTTGTTGGTCAGGGATAATATTAACCGTCAGATGGGATGGTAAGATCTACAGTGGAGGATCGCTAAGGAATACAGCAAGAGTGTAAAGCCGTGTCATGATAAAATATGAGATTGCGATATATATATATATATATATATATATATATATATATATATATATATATATATATATATATATATATATATATATATATATATATATATATAGCTAGATATAGATATGGACCCACATGACCATTACAATATGATGTAATATAATATCATGTCCATCGCAATATCGCAAGCCTCTTTAAAGCCTTGCCACATTAAAATGCCAATTGCGATATAATTGTGGACCCAACTACACCATTATAGCATGGCTTAATCAAATGTCACATCCGCGGTAATTGTAATGTACAAAGGAATGTCAAACTGGTGATTGCGATAAGGGTCAAATAAAAGGAGATCAACGGTGGAGATTGAGTGGATTGGTTGGTGATCAGGATAAATGACAACCATCGGATCGAGCACCAGATCGACGGTCACGATTTAAATGCTAATCGCGGAGGTGAAGGGTTGATCGGAGATCGGAGAAAGGAAGGAGTAGCGCTGTGGAGGTGTCTTTGATGTGCGGACTTGACGATATATATGTTCGGGTGTATAAACATTTGAAGTCCGGCTAAGTGTTTCGGAGTGGGGTTTCCTGTGTATTCCATGTGTATCCTTGTATTTCGATATGTTGTGTGGTCCTGGGTTTAAAGACTTAAGGCCTTGTCATATTAAAGCTCCAATTGCGATTGAGATAGTGACGTGGCTGGTGGGACCACACATTATATATTTCAAACTATGTTAATGGGGCATCGGCTAGGTTACGATTGCGATTGCGGGATTATTAATGTATATTTTATGAATATTAAAAAAAGGGGGCCTCTCTAATATTTTCTTTAATATGCAACATTATTGTAATTTGGACTCTCTTCCACATTAACGTGTCCTGTGTGTGTTGAGGGATTTGAAGAGACAGAGGAAGTTGAAGAGCGAGCGTTGAGGAAGTCGAAGAGCCAACGGAGAAAGGAATCCAAAGGTTAGGGGTATCAGGAATATAAAACAGAGAAGAAGGAAAGTTTAGGGTAACTGGAGAACTGTAAGAAAATACGGGAAGCCGAAGTTCTGGCAGAAGTGGAAGGAACAGGAGGACATAAGTAAGCCCAACAGGGTTGGGACCAGAGAATTACAACCAAACAGATCCAGACGATTTATAGTAGAGGGTTGGATCCCTTGAGGTTGGTGCCTCAGAATTGAAACGATTGGTGTCCTTGGGAGTTGGTGCTCCTAAATTCAAGGTTGGTGCCTTGACAAGACAGAGTTGGTGCTCTGGAGGTTGGAGCCTCACAAGGAGTCCAAGTTGGTGCTTGGCAACTGATTGAAACCATATATATATATATATATATATATATATATATATATATATTGTACTTTATTTATTGCAAAAATCACATTAATAAAAGCATATATTCCTGTTATCTACTTCTGCGTTCCAAACATAAATGTTTTTAACTAATATAAATAATAATTTAAAAGAAATACTGATTCACCCCCCTCTCAGTATCTCCAACAATTGGTATTAGAGCATGCTTCTTCATATCAGCCTAACAACTTGAAGAAGTATTGTTAATCATGATGAGAAATCAAGAAGTGTCAGGAAGACCTCCTTTGTTCGATGGCACAAATTTTGGTTTCTGTAAAAAGAGAATGTCCTATTACTTAATGTCCCTTGGACCCGAGGTTTGGCATTCGGTCTTAAATGAGTACATAGCTCCTTCCACTCTTCCAACAAATCAAGACGAGAGGAAAGTCTACGTTGCAAATGCAAAAGCCTTAAACTCCATCACTAGTGGAATCACTGATTCTAAATTTACAAAAGTCATGAATTGTAACTATGCCAAAGAAGTATGGGATAAGATAATTAGCTTATACGACGGGGACTCCAAAGTCAAGAAGGCAAAGCTTCAAACTCATAGAAGGCAATTTGAAAGTCTGAAAATGGATGATGAAGAAGATATTGCATCATACTTTCTCCGAGTAACTGAAGTGGCCAACTCTCTTAAAGGATTGGAAGAAAACATTGAAGAAAGAACCATTGTTCAAAAGGTCTTAAGATCTCTCCCAGACGGATTTGACTCCAAAGTAAGTGCCATAGAAGAAGTCAAGGATCTAGATACTCTCAAGATGGATGAACTCCATGGAATCCTCATTGACTATGAGATGAGAAAAGGTTGCCCAAGTTCCAAAGATGCATCATTCAAGGCCTCAAAATCAAAAAGGGGAAAGAAAGGAATTTCAGTAGTGATGACTCCGATGTTGAATCCAAATTGGCATAATTTGTACAAAGGCTGAAGAAAGGATCTAAGCTAAAATGTAAATACCCTCTTATTTGTTTCAAATGTGTAAAAATAGGTCATTATGCTGCAAAATGTCCTCATAAGCATGATAGTGATGATGAAGAAAATTATAAAAGGATGGTATACAAAAAGAAAGGGTTCAATAAGAAGAATTTCCTCTCTAAGCAAGATGAGTCTGATGAAGGTGAATTTGTAGTCATCAAAAAGAAATCAACTAACCTGTTCCCTCATCGCAAAGGAGGTAATGAAGAATCAGATGAAGAAAATGACCATGCTGGAAGCCAAGAAGTATTATTCATGGCATTCACAAATGATGATGACTCAGGGCTAAATGGAAATGTAGATGAATTGTTAATAAGTTCCATTGAAGAAAATGAGAAATTATGGAATAAAAGCATTTCTCTCAAGGTAGAAAATGAGGAAATAAAAAGAAGGGAAGATCTCTTGAAAAATAAGCTAAAAGAAAAAGAAGAAGCTTGCAAAGAATGTGAAGCCGAAATAGTATCTCTGAGGAAGGAATTGGAGCAAGTTAAAAAGGGTTGGAAAAGCTCCCAAATACTTGATACTATCCTAAATAATCAAAAACCTCAACATGACAAATCTGGAATAGGTTTTGAAAGGAGAACCATCAAGTACTAAGAATAATGCGAAAAACTATGTCGACGTACTTTCTAGCAACCCAAAAGAAGAAAGATTATTTCATAAAAGGCTCATCCCAAATCCAAAGAATGAAGAGAGAGTAACTCCAAGAAAGAATGTTGATTCGAATCATGGATGTTACAATAGATACAAAATAGTATTTCATCAAAGGCCCATCTCAAATCCAAAGAATGAAGCGGGAGTAACTCCAAGGAATAATGTTAATTCAAATCATGGCTATTACAATAGGTAAAAACTATCTTTTTTGGGCATTGTTTCCATTGTAAAAATTTTGGTCATTAGGCTAGACAGTGCATGGCTCGTAAGAATGACACACCAAAACTGAAGGATCAAATAAACAAACCATATGGCCCCAAAGGGCAAGGACAAATCAAGATCTATAATTCTTTTGATCCCTTGGCCAAATTTGATCTGATTTGCTCATTATGTAATAATAATGGACTCAATGAATAAAATTGCCCACTCAAAAGAGGAAAATCAAGGAGTGAAAATTCCAACACGGATAAATGTGGCCTAGCTTTACGTGCTCAAAATAATGAAAATCATTGGTTTGTGGATAGTGGGTGCTCTAGACACATGACAGGGGACAAAAGGAAGTTTGTCTCATTGAACAAAAAGGAAGGAAATGTATCCTTTGGAAGTGGATCTGCCAAAATTGCTGGAAAAGGAACTGTTACTCTTATTAATGGAAAAGGAAAAGCTCAAAATGCTTTGCTAGTAAACGGGCTCAAACACAACCTCCTGAGTGTTAGCCAAATCTATGATCAAGGACATAATGTTGTCTTTAGCACCAAATACTGTGAAATAAGGAACTCTTCCTTAGGGGAACTTGTGGTGAAAGGGGTTAGAACACCAGACAACATCTACATTCTAAACAAGATTCAAGAAGATAAATGCTACTTAAGTCAAACAGATGAAAGTTGGTTGTGGCACAAGCGACTTGGACATACAAGCTTCGATAACTTGATCAATATCAACAAGATTAAAGTAGTACGAGACATTCCAAAGTTATTCAAACCAAATCAAGGAATATGTGGTCCATGTTAACATGGAAAGAAAACCAGAACCAGCCACAAGACCAAGGAGTTTTCTACATCAAAGCCTTTGGAGATCATCCATGCTGATTTATGTGGACCAACTAGAACTCCGACACTCCAAGGAGAAAGGTACTTTGCTTTATTTGTTGATGACTATACTAGAATGATGTGGATATATTTTATAAAATATAAATCTGAAGCATTTGAGTGTTTTAAGAATCTTAAAGCTCTTGTAGAAAATGAAAAGGACTCAAAGATTAAGTTCCTCAGAACAGATAGAGGGGGAGAATTCACATCAAAAGAATTTAATGAATTCTGTAAAACACATGGAATTAAAAGAGAACTATCTGCTTCCAGAACACCCAAGAAAAATGAGGTAGTTGAAAGAAGAAACCGAATAGTTCAAGAAATGGCAAGAAAAATGTTAATAGCCGCTGACTTGCAGCCAAAATTCTGGAGAGAAGTAGTTGGGACAACTGTCTATACCTTGAATCGAACTCAATTAAGACCAAATAATGAAAAGACTCCTTATGAATTATGGAAAGGAAGACCTGCATCAGTAAAATACTTCAAGATTTTTGGAAGCAAGTGCTTCATAAAAATCAATGATGACTCACCAGGAAAATTTGATTCACGGGTTGACGAAGGGATCTTTCTTGGATATTCTATAAGAATCAAAGCCTACAAGTGTTACAATAACCAACTACGGAAAATAGTGGAAATAATTGATGTAAAAATTGATGAAGACCTTCCAGAAAAAGAAATTGAAGAACATGAAGTTGATCCTCTCATTGAAGAAGAAGAACCTGAAAAAGAAGAAAAAGACCAAGGAAAAAGAACCATCTCAAACCCCTTCAAAGATGAATTTTTTCCAAAAATATCACCCAGAAGAGCAGATTATTGGTAATATGGATGAAGGGATGCAAACCCGAAGAAGGATGACTAGTACACCAAAGAAGAATGATGTTTCTCTTCTATCCATGAAAGAACCAGAAACATTTACTCAAGCAAGTAAGGATCCTCATTGGGTAAAAGCCATGGAAGAAGAAATGTATCAAATTGAGAAGAATGAGACATGGGAGCTAGTACCTCATCCAAAGGATAAAAACATAATAGGAACCAACTGGGTGTTTAAAAACAAAATGAATGAAGATGGACAAATCATCAGAAACAAGGCAAGGCTTGTTTGTAAAGGCTATTCACAAATTGAAAGAATTGACTTTGAAGAAACATTTGCACCAATAGTTTGTGTGGAAGCTATCAGGATGTTCTTGGCATTTTCTTGCTCAAAAGGATTCAAAATCTATCAAATGGACGTAAAATCAACATTTCTGAATGGGGAACTCAAGGAAGAAGTCTACAAGGAGCAACCAGAAGGGTTTAATCTAATAGAAGGAAAAGACTTTGTTTGTAAGTTGAAAAAGGCATTATATGGGTTGAAACAAGCTCCTATAGCTTGGTACGCAAGATTGGATCACTATGTACAACAACAATGCTTCAAGAAGGGGGTGGCAGGAAGTAATATCTACATAAAGACGGATGAGGATAAGTTACTAGTCACACTTGTTTATGTTGATGATCTGATTTTTGCTAGTAAGAATGATGAGGTGAGCCATGAGTTTTCTCAAAATATGTCAAAAGAGTTTGAGATTTGAATGATAAGAGAGTTATCTCACTTCCTTGGACTACAAGTATCTCAAACCATG
Organism: Pinus tabuliformis; assembly: GCA_031772625.1. Classification (NCBI taxonomy): domain Eukaryota; kingdom Viridiplantae; phylum Streptophyta; class Pinopsida; order Pinales; family Pinaceae; genus Pinus; species Pinus tabuliformis. Next base: position 168,505,499 of record CM062806.1, on the reverse strand, counting down.
GCATGCATGTTTATATCTCAAGCCAAATATCTTAAAGACATGCTTAAAAGATATGGAATGGAAGACTGTGCACCCATGAGCACACCTATGACCACAAGTTGTAAATTGAGAAAAAATGATGACTCCCCTCCGGTAGATGCAACCCATTACAGGTCAATAATTGGAGCCCTTCTGTACTTAACTGCTACGAGAACTGACATTATGCAAGTAGTAGGAATGGTGGGAAGATTTCAATCAGCTCCTAAACAGTCCCATTTGTTGGTTGTAAAAAGAATTCTCAGATACCTGAAAGGAACTCTTGATTTTGGTCTTTGGTACCCTAAGAGCTCAACTCTTACTTTGACTGCATACACCGATGCTGATTGGGCTGGAAGTGTTGATGATCGGAAAAGTACTAGTGGAAATGCATTCTTCCTGGGAGACTGTTTAGTATCTTGGCGCAACAAAAAATGGACATCCATATCACTATCTACAGCTGAAGCCAAGTATATAGCTGCTACAGATTGTTGTACTCAAATACTATGGATGAAGGAAGCTCTAAAAGATGTCAACATAGGTACAAATCAACCAATTACGATCTATTGTGATAACACAAGTGCAATCAGCCTCAACAAAAATCCAATGATGCACTCAAAGACCAAACACATACCAATCAAGTATCATATCCTTCATGAACAAGTAGTTGAACAAAACATCATCTTGGAATATATCAATTCTAAGGAGCAGATAGCTGATATTTTCACAAAACCTCTTCCTCGAGAAGCATTTGAACATCTTCGTCAAAAGATGGGGGTTATCTCTTTAGCATCACTTAAGTTGATTCATAAAGATGTTACAGGACAGGGGAAGCAGTTCGACAGGGGCAGTCCTTGTGCACTCCTTTGCCACTGATGTCAAAGGGGGAGAGAAGAAGAATATTTCCATCAATGACAAAGGGGGATATTGTTGATCTAGATTGTCATTAATGGAAATATGCAGCCGAGGAGCTATTAGAGTAGAGCTATCAAAGAAGAGAAGAGAAGCAAGTGCAAGAGCAGAAGATTGAGGAGGAGCCACATCGGAGGAGCCATATCGGGAGTATCGCATGTAATGTATGCCCAAGAAGAACCGAGAGGAATAATTCATCAAAAGAAGCAAAGAGGAACATATCAGAGTAGAGAATATTGGAAGTTGTCAGACCAGGAGCGTTATATTGGATCTAGGCATGTAGAAATCGAGATTTCCGTGTGAATGGATGGAAGGATTAGTTGGAAGCAGGAGCAATTGAGTTTTACAGTGGAATAGAGGAAGACCAAGAATGTAGAATTTTCCTAAAATTCCTAAGGAAAGGCCAAGAAACCAATGAAGGGCAATGGACGGTGAAGATTAAATCATATTGTTGAAACTGGAGGATGAACGGCCCAGATTAACTGCCGATAGCATAGTTTCCATAAGCGGTAAGTGGGTTCATCGGGTGAACTCAAGGCTGTAAGTGGTATTTAGGGCTGATACCATTCATCGACCGACGCATGGCAGGAGAAGGAGAGAGGAAACCACTTTATCGGGCGGGTAATCCTCGTGCATGTAGCTCACCCGATATCATTGTCAAGCGTTGGATCAAATGCGATTTTGATCTACGGTGTAGGATCACCGAGCAGCTTTGTTGGTCGGGTGTAATATCAACCGTCGGATGGGATGGTAAGATCTAGGTGGAGGATCGCTAAGGAATACCACAAGAGTGTAAAGCCGTGTCATGATAAAATATGCGATTGCGATATATATATATATATATATATATATATATATATATATATATATATATATATATATATATATATATATATATATATATATATATATATATATATATATATATATATATATATATATATATATAGATATATATATATATATATATATATATATAGATATATATATATATGGACCCACAAGACCATTACAATATGATGTAATATCATATTGCGTCTGTTGCAATATCGCAAGCCTCTTTAAAGCCTTGCCACATTAAAATGCCGATTGTGATATAATTGCGAACCCGACTACACCATTATAGAATGGCTTAATCAAATGTTGCATCTATGGTAATCACAATGTACAAAGGACTGTCAAACCGGTGATTGCGATAAGGGTCAAATAAAAGGAGATCAACGATGGAGATTGAGCGGATTGGTTGGTGATCAGGATAAGTGACAACCGTCAAATCGAGCGCCAGATCGACAGTCGCGATTTAAATGCTAATCGTGGAGGTGAAGGGTTGATTGGAGATCAGAGAAAGGAAGGAGTAGCGCTGCGGAGGTGTCTTTGATGTGCAGACCCGATGATATATATGTTCAGGTGTATAAACATTTGAAGTCCGGCTAAGTGTTTCGGAGCGGGGTTTTTCGTGTATTCCATGTGTATCCTTGTATTCCGATATGTTGTGTGGTCCCGGGTTTAAAGGCTTAAGGCCTTGTCATATTAAAGCTCCGATTGCGATTGAGATAGTGACGTGGCTGGTGGGACCAACCATTATATATTTTAAATTATATTAATGGGGCATCGGCTAGGTTGCGGTTGTGATTGCGGGATTATTAATGTATATTGTATAAATATTAAAAAAAGGGGGCCTCTCTGATATTTTCTTTAATATGCAACATTATTGTAATTTGGTCTCTCTTCCACATTAACGTGTCCTATGTGTGTTGATGGATTTGAAGAGACAAAGGAAGCCAAAGAGCGAGCGTTGAGGAAGCCAAAGAGCCAGCGGAGAAAGGAAGCCAAAGGTCAGGGGTATCAGGAATATAAAAAAGAGAACAAGGAAAGTTTAGGGTAACTGGCAAACTGTAAGAAAATAAAGGAAGTCGAAGTTCTGGCAGAAGTGGAAGGAACAGTAGGACAAAAGTAATCCCAGTAGGGTTGGAAGCAGAGAATTACAACCAAACAGATCTAGACGGTTTACAGCAGAGGGTTGGAGCCCTTGAGGTTGGTGCCTCAGAACTGAAAGGACTGGTGTCCTTGGGAGTTGGTGCTCATATATTCAAGGTTGGTGCCTTGACAAGATAGAGTTGGTGCTCTGGAGGTTGGAGCCTCACAAAGAGTCCAAGTTGGTGCTTGGAAACTGATAGAAACCATCTATATATATATGTTGTACTTGATTTATTGCAAAAATCACATTATAAAAGCATCTATTCTTGTTATCTACTTCTATGTTCCAAATATAAATGTTTTTAACTAATATAAATAATAATTGAAAAGAAATACCGATTCACCCCCCCTCTCAGTGTTTCCAACAGAAATAGTGAAAGGTGTTACTGACATGCTGAAAAATGAGAATGAGGTAAAATGGAGCCCAACTTCCTAGGAATCCTTTGCTAGAATCAAAGTAGCTTTTGCAGAAGCATCTGTGTTAGTCAGCCCTGATTATTCAACACCTTTTTATATCTTTTCTTTTGCTTCCCCTCATACTATCGTTGTTGTGTTGTTACAAAAGAATAAGGAAGGTTATGAACAAATGATACCTTATTTCAGTTGAGTATTGAGAGAAGTTTAACTGAAATACAACATCTTGGAGAAGCAGGCTTACACTCTGGTTAAGGCATTCAAGGCCTTCAGAGTCTATGTCTTACATTTCGACATTATAGCTTATGTTCCAACAACAATAATCAAATACATTTTAGTACAAGGAGACAACAAGGGCAAAAGAGGAAGTTGGATCGCTAAGGTTTAGGAATATGACTTGGATATTAAGCTTACGAAGCTCATCAAAGGGAAAGGATTAGCCAAAATCCTATAAGAATCTAACTGCCAGACCCCGAGGATTAATCTATTGACAGAAAAAGATGAAGTAGGAATACAACAATAAACATGAAAACTTCCATCCAAAAGATTCATGTTAAATATGAAACATCGGTTTGGTATAAGAATATTATCCATTATCTACTGTTTCTAAGGTGCCCATTAAAAATGGACAAATCCAAGTATTGAACATTGAGATTACAGGCTCAAAAGTTTGTCATATCCAATGGTTAGCTCTACTATAAAGACCCGCTGGGATCCTACTGTTATGCCTAGTGGAGGCAAGATTCAAGAGGTAATTGGAGAATTTCACAATGGTGTTTGTGGGGGACACTATAGCTGGAGACTGGATACTAAAGGTTGGTTTTTACTCGCCCACACTCCTTGGAGAGGTTCAATCTCAGGTTCGTGCCTATCAGAAATGCCAGATCTTTGTTGAAAAGTAGAAGCTAGCTCCTCTCCCCTTGATCCCCGTGTGTATTGAAGAGCCTTTAAAGCAGCGGGGGATGGATTTAATAGGCGAAATACATCCTCCTTCCATTGGTCAACAAAAATGGATACTCATAGCCACTGATTACTTTACAAAATGTGTGGAGGCCATACAAACCTGAAATGCAACCGACTTTATGATTATAAAGTTTTTGGAAGAAAATATCGTGTCTAGGTTTGGTTTCCATATGAAGATTGTAACGGATAATTCTCAGGTCTTTAAGTCGACCAAATTCATCAACTTTGGTCAAAAGTTTAATATTATAGTTGGTCATTCTACTACATATCACTCTCAGGGAAACATGCTAGCTGAGTCCTCCCACAAGATAGTTGTGAGGATCCTGAAGAAAAAAATCACAGAGAATCGGAGAAATTGAGACTCTTAGATAAAATTCGCTCTATGGTCTAACAAGGTCACTCCTAAGCAATCCATAGGAAAATCACCTTTTGAATTAGTTTATGGCAAAGCAACAATATTCCCAATACAACTTGAAATGCAAGTCACAAGAATATTGCAAGATGAAAAAGAGGAACCAAATGCTTTAACCCAAAGGATAAATCAGTTGGTTGAGCTTCATGAAAGCATGGAGAAGGTTAGCCAAAAATTGGTTAATTATCAACAGAAAATGAAATCTCTTTTTGACAAGAGGGTAAAGGACAAACCACTTCAACCAGGTGATTTAGTCCTAAGGTGGGATGTTAGAAGGGAGGACAAGGGAAAACATGGAAAGTTCAACCCATTATGGTTCAGTACCTTCAAAATCTCCGAAGCAAAAGGAAATAATACTTTTTTGTTGGAAAACATGGAAGGAGAATCACTGGAACTACCAGTAAATGGGTAGTTCCTCAAACTCTATTTCCATCACTAAAGGTACCTCCCCCCCAATTCATTTTAAATATCGGTGTGTTATATGTAAATATTCTATGATGTTCAAAGTTCTTGTTAATTTTAATTTTAATTTTTAATTAATTAATTAATTTATTTTTATTTTTTATTTTATTTTATTTTTTTCTGATGTTTTTTCTATAGAAAATGTCAAGTTGCAGGTTCTAAGCGCATTGATCTCAATACACTGTCCTCAGTTGGAGCCGATGTTATCTCCAACCCTAATATGATTCTCCAAATATTTCAATAATGCAATGTTCACCAAGAATTAATGAAATAATCACTCTCAAGGGAAGTCATAAGGACTTACCTCTCTCAGCACTTAGTTCACGGCGCAACATGCATTGCAAACTGGAGGTTCAGAATTTTGGAAAGAAACTTCATATTGTTTTGTGAAGGCAAGGTTCTGGCTCTTTCGACATGTACGTTTCACAGAATATTAATGCAATATCTATGGTGATTCCTTTATTTTGGGAATATAGAATGTATCTTCTCCTTAATATTTTCATAGTTGTTTCATATTCCTCTCATATTTCATGTTAAGAAGCTACTGGATGTGTTTCCTCTTTAATACAGATTCATTCAAAATCAAACTTCTGATGAAGAATGTCTGTATGAATTGTGGAATCCATATCTTTAAATGCGCTCCATGAGTCTTAGAATCCACCATTATTTCTTGGCTGTCATTTCTTTCCAAATCTGGATATGTGTAGAATACTTGATCTCTCAAGCTCTGTATGATGGATTTCATCTTTTATTTCTTCTTCTGTCTCATCTATATCAAAGAAAATGAGTTGTAAATCCCTGAATGACATTGACCACCATTGATTGACAGTTTATATCATTGTGTATCTCGTATGTAAAAATAACTCATGGGATGTTTCTTTTCGAAGTTATTTTGAACCAACTAAACTAAAATCATAAGTGACATCAAAATGGTTCTCTAAACCCTTCAGAGAATAATAAGAAAGCACCAAATATGGATGTCCTAGGCACTTGTTTCCTTGCGACCCAGAGACTATCTCTAGGATCGACAACATGCAGGATGAAGAAAGATCTTTATGGGTTCAAGCAGGATCCGAGAGCATGGTACACTTGTATTGATAAATACCTTCAAGAATTGGGCTTCACTAAGAGTGAGGTAGATCCCAACCTGTACTACATCATGGTTGGAGGGCTTTCACTCATTCTAGTGCTCTATGTTGAAGATCTTATACTAGATGGAGAAAATAATGTGATTCAAGATTGAAAGGCAGGCCTTGCAAGGGATTTTGAGATGAAGGATATAGGGTTTATGCACTATTTCCTTGGATTGGTGGTTTGGCATGGTGATGGTGAGATCTTCTTGGGACAGGGAAAGTACACGCATAAGATTCTCAAAAGGTTTGAAATGTAGGATTGTAGGCCCATGGCCACACCTCTAGTCACAAATTGGAGGAAGGTGGATGCTAGCAGAGTAGATGCTACATTATACATGCATCTCATTAGGTCATTGATGTATTTGGTCAACACATAGCTTGATATTTGTTCTGTTAATAAATCATGTGAGTCAGTTCATGATGGAACCAGCCAGAGTTCAATGGGTTTTTGCAAAGCATGTTTTGAGGTATCTCAGAGGCACAATAAATAATGGACTATGGTATAGATAGGTTTATGGAGTGAGGCTTGAGGGATTCAGAAATGAAAATTTGTCAGTGTGCTCCAAAGATCGAAAGAGTACTTCAGGTTCAGTATTCAACATTGGGTCAACAATTGTTTCCTAGTTTAAAGGAAGCAGAGATTAATTACACTTAGTTCAATAAAGGTCAATTACATGGTTGCATTTTGGAAGTATGTGAGGCTATCTGGATGAGGAAGTTTCTTGTGGGACTTTTTAGACAGGGGATGGAGCCTACTTTGATACATTGTGTCAATCAGAGTTGCATTAAGCTCTCTAAAAATCTAGCGTTTCATGATTGCTCCAAGCATATCGAGATCAGGTATCATCATCTTAGATATTGTGTGCAGAAAGGGATAATGAAATTACCATACATTCCAATAAAGGAGTAAACAAAAGATATGTTTACCAAGGCATTGGAAAGAAGCAATTTTCCCTATTTCAGAGACAAGTTGGGAGTTGTACATAATACCTTCCTTGCTAAGAGGGAGTGTTGAAAATTGTAGGGAGTGGAAGGTATTCCTTGGCTCGTGCCTTATCCAAAAATACCATGAGTTGTCCTCCTTTGAACATGGAGCAAGTTCATGGAGATGGCGAGCTTATTTTCAGTTTGCAATAATAACTTCACACGTTCATGTGTAGTGTTGGAGGATTAGTTACATGGTCCCTTATTCAGTTAACTAATAGATTAAGTGGCAGTGATGAGTTTACTTTAGGATGAGTTGGGACTTCAGTCTTTGATTGAGGGAAGGACAAGTGTAACTCCAGTAATGATTGGAGAGAGAAGTTGTTTGACTCAGTTAACTAGTCAACCAAAACTCAGGTTCTAAGTTTGTATCTTTCTTATTATATCATGGATTAAATCTATAAAGGAAGGATGAAGGCACATGTATTATTCATTATTGAGTGCACAAGTTTGTGTGATATCATCTTTGCTTGTGGGTGTGTATCTTGGAGGAGCTAGTGCACAATATTGAGGAGGCTTTCTTGTGCTAAAGAATAGGGCATATTTTCACTAAGAAATATGAGGCAAATCAACACTAGGAAATATGACCACTATTGTGCTAGGAAATAGGAGGCCCAGTGCGCTAAGAAATAGGGATAGGATCTGTGCAAGGAAGTAGGAGAAGGGGATTAGGTATTTGTAGGATGAGTCCAAGCTAGTTCAGCAAGAGAACAAGTGTGTTCTCAGTGTGATCGATTTCCTTGGAAGAGATTCAATTGCTCAAGCTCTATCAATAAAATACTACAACAGAGAAGTAGGTTTTCCCAATTGGGTTTCTTGAGAAATCAAGTGTGTCAATCCATGTGATTGTGTTTTTATATCTGTATTTATATTCTGCTACTTATCAGTTAAGAAACTCTGTATTTTGGTGAAAGCAAATTTTGTTGTAGTATTGGTTTCATTGTGTTTAGTTATTCACTAAATAGTTGCAGATTTGTATGGAAATCTAAGAGAATCCTTTGGCTTCAAGAATGGGGAAAAATTCACACTTCTTCCAATAATTTCTCCATAATTTATCTTAAGGGATTAAGGTGGAAAAGCATGCTAACATAGAAGATGAGATGCATTCCCATTTTTTCCATCTTTTATCAGAACCATGGGTGGATAGGTCAAAATCCATCAAAACCATCACATGTTGCATCCCATTAATAGTCACAAGAGAGAAAAATATTAATCTGATGAGAAAAATTGACCTTTAAAAAAGTCAAACAAATAGTACTTGGCATGCCAATTGGGAAGGCCCTAGTACTAGCTAGATTTAACAATAATTACTTTCAACATTTCCAAGTAGGATTAACAAAGAATGTTTAAAAATTGTAGAAGACTCTAGAAAATCCATAAGTGTTCTTCAAGCTTTGAATTCTACTTTTCTTACCATCATCCTGAAGGAAGAAAGGGAGATCATAGATGATAATTTAAGTTGAGAGTTCTTTGCATGTTACATATAAAATCATAGCCAACAAGCTAAATCCATCATCGACAAGATTACATTATAGGGACAAGGTGGTTATATGGAAGGGTAATGAACCCTAGATGACATGAGAGTAGCCCATGAAATGAATATGTCATTGAAAGAAATCTAAAAACTAGGTAATTTGATTAAGATAAATGTGTCTAAGGAGTTAGACTGCCTAAACTGGATATTTATAGAAGATATTCTAAGAGAATATAGATTTAGTAATGAATGGATATGTTACGAAGGGAATCTAGTATCCATATCCTTCTTCTTGATTTTGGTAAATAAATATATATTATCACCTTTCGATCCATTTAGAGGTATTAGGATAGAGGACCCTCTTTCTCCCTTCTTATTAATACTAATGACAAAATGCTTCAAAACAAGCCTTTGAAAGGCACTGGCATAAGGCAATCTAAAAGGATTGAGTCTCCATTTGGGATTAGATCCTCTATCTCACCTTCAATTTTTTGGTCCAAATTAGATCATAATATTATTTTTCATCTATATTGATGCTTGTAGAGTGAAAAAGAATGAGACGAATCAACTTGCAAAGTCATTAACGATAGGTCCAAGTGTGGGAAATTGGGTTTTGAAACTTTCTGGAGCCATTTTGAAGCATCAAACAACTTTTTTTTGTGTCAAAAAATTTCTTTCTTTATCCTAGACGCCTTGAAGTTGATCTACGACAAATTTTTTTATTATTGATGCACGAATTGCATTAATCTGAGCTCATGTGCAAAAGTTATGCCTCCTACAAGTTGACCAATCATGTTGATCACCATGGTATGAGAGGATTCCATGTCAAGTCTTGTTATTCATGCATATGGGGCTAGCCACATGTGTACATTCAAGAAAATTCTTGAAGGTCCAAAGTTGTAACTCTATTTAGGGTTAAGGAAGTAAAAATTCTACCCCTAGATGGCTATCAAACAATGTTAAATATCATGCCATTATGAAGAGAAGGTGTTCCATTCAATGTCATTGTATTTGTTCCATTGTTAAGTAGAGCATCTAGGAGTGGGAAGTTAGAGAGAAGAATAGAGGGCCGAGATACGATTCTATAGTAGCCTTATAGGCTATTGGTCTTAGGTAACTCCATAGAGAGTAACTCTTTATTTGTATTTTCATTTTTCCATACTACAAAAAAGAGAGCGTAGCAACATCACCTTCTAGTTGGGTTTTCTCCCATATGGGTTTCACTAGGTAAATTTTATGTTTATTTTTGGATGGTGCGTGTGTACTTTTTTGTTCTCTATTTTTCGAATTTCAGTTATTTCATACATTTAAGCATAGAAATAGTAATTAAAGAATCTAATATATAAGGGAAATACAACTTTATAGTAATGATTTCAGTATTTTATTAGAGTTGTTGTGATGAACTATTTTAGTGGAATATTCACAATAGTTTACATATCATTTGTAGATTACAAAACGCTCCTTAAGTCTCCCTCAATGATTCAAGGATTCCAAAACTCTCATAGAAGTTCTAGATACTTTTTTTTTTTAACAAGGTCGGGTAGTTGATATATTATCAAAAGCTTTGTTGGAGCAAGCTCCTATTACAAACGACTGCAAAAAGATAAACATCTAAGCCAGGAGATAGGAACGTAGTCTCTTCTCCTAGGCTAGTGTTCAAGACTTCATGTATTTTTATAGGTATTCTAGTGCACTTCCTAACAAACTGACCTATTAGAAAGAGAAATTTACATGCCATGGATTCTCTGACAGTTTTTTAAGGCTTATAGGCTGTTTGCTCCTGAGTTGGTTCTTTCTTCTTTTCATATTTGACCAAGTTCTCTCCTTCATTACTTGTGCTGCTGATTTTGTAATGTGCCACTATGGTTCCATTTGAGTTGATTTCTTGTTCTTCCTTTGGCTTTGAATTCTGATCCTTGTTTGCTGTGCTTCCTTGGATTTGTAATGCCTGAGGTGCTTTTTCTTCTTCTGGTGTTGACCGCTTTCCTTTTGTCGAGCACGGGGGCCATTGGAATCAACAAATGGGGTTTTCAGTTTAATAACTGCCCTGATTAAGTCACAAAGTTCAGAATCATGGGATGAACGATAGAGATTATCCAGAGGTGCTGCAGTTTGGTGGAACCATCGTGCCGTCGATGAATTAAATCAACGGTCATCGGGCACGAAAAGGTTCGAACGATAATCAATGAGAAATGCGGGTTTAAAGGCGAAGGTGGTATTTTCAGTGGATAAGAAACCATGAGTGGTAAAAAGGGGATAGCGCTCGATTCCATTGACCGGGTGACACGTAGTAGTGGAGGAGAGAGAGAAAACCGCTTTTCGGGCGGGTAATCTCTAAGCATGTTGTCGGCTCGATATCAATAAGAATCGTTAGATCCGACGGGGACAGATTGACGGTGGGAGAAAGTCGCACAAGTTTGGATGGGCGGGCTGATCGCCAACCGTCGGATCAAATGCCAGATCGACGATCCAACTTTGATCGGAGATCGGAGAGGGGAGAGAAAAGCGATGTGGTGAAGGCTTGGGGGGTTGAACCCGACGATATATTTAGGTGCAAATGGAGGCTTATTTGAAGTCCAAGTTAAGAACTCAGTCATGGTTTTCCATTGTATTTCAGTAATAAAGAGGTCCCAGAGAGAGGATCAGAATCTGGACATAACAGAGGCTTTATGCTGCGATGGGGCACTGGGTGGAGGGAGTGGAGGGGATGGGGGGATATGGGGTGAATGAGCTGGGTGAGAAGAGGGGAGAGGGCTTAATATGAAGTCTGCTCGCTTAGTCTACTCACTGAGATTGCTTTTGTGATGATTGCACCCTATGTTCTTATAGTGCTTTAACGCCGCCCGATCCCTGCCTTTGATGAAATAGTTTGCAACATGGTTCTTGTGACCATGGTTGCAATCTTCCTTCCTGTTGTTTCTCATGCTAGAGTCTAAAGTTTCATGGATTTTCTTATGCATTTCCGTGACTTCCTGGTTGTTACTGCAGTGATGAGTCCTTTGTTTCTTTTTGACTGTTGTTTTTTGATTTATTGCTTTTATCCTTGTGGTTTTTCCTTGATTTTGGTGATCTTTATACTTGTGCTTTTTGCTGCTCATTAAGGAACAGAGTTATGATATTCTTCCTAGTTTTCACAAACATGCCCTTCATTTTTTTCCACTGCTTGGTTTGCAAAATAATCTGCTTGTTGATTGTGAATTCTCAAGACATGTCTGAAGATTACATTGCCAGAGCCTTCCAAGTTCTTCCTTATTCTTCTAAGAATTCTGTTCATGAACTCATTGCTTGGGTTTTTGTTTCTTGACATTGCCTCTATTATTATGGCTGAGTCACCTATTATGATAGGATTTTGAATTTCTCTTTTTTTGATTATTCTTGTTCCCATCAGCAAGCTGTATGCTTCTGCCTTATTATTTGAGATTTGTCCCAATCCCCATTCATATGTGACATTTTATTTCCCATCAGGATCTAGGATTATTCCCCCTGCCCCTGCCTTTCTCGGGTTATGCTTTGAGGCCCCATCAAAGTATAGACAGTATCTGTTCTAATTTTTCCTCCAGTTTGTCAGTTCCTCTTCAATTATTCTTATTTTCTAAATATTTCCTGAGTTTATCTTCCTGTTTCCTTTGTGTCCATTGTTATTTATTATGGCTTTGCTGAGCCAATATCACTCTTCCTGCTGAAGAGTGTTATAATCTGTTGGTGCTGTTCCTTTGACATTGAGGATTTCAGAAGTTAAACCCCACATTTTTGAGAGGGTCTTCTGTATCCTTGGAATTTGATTTTTGAATATGCACTTATTTCGTGTCAACCAAATTTGCCAACATAGAACTACTGGGATGCACTTCCATATCTCTGAATTGTGACTTTCTTCTTTATTGTGTATGGATAGGCCTTCTTGAGGGTCTGGAGAAAATCTGGCAAGAACTATTCAAAATTTGTTCCTATTTCTAAAGGACTTATCAGGTGTTGCCAACATTCTTTAGCAAAGGTGCATTCTTGGAATAAGTGTTGAATATTTTCTTCAGCTTGCATACATAATGGGCATCGTGTTGGGCCTTGAAAGCCCTTTTTTTTAGGTTATCACTGGTCAATATTCTCCCTTTTAGTAGAGTCCAGATGAACATTTTGATCTTAGGCAAACTTTCTGATTTCCAAGCCATTTTCCAAGAATCCCAGTCTTGTTGATTTGGTTGTTCCTGAAGGATTTTATATCCAGTCCTAACTGTGTAGTGTCCACCACTTGGGTCCCAAAGATGAGCATCTTCCTCATCAAAGTGGATTGGCGCTGCCCCTTTTAAGAGTTGCCTGATTTTTCTCCATTTCCCTTCCAGATCTGTCGGGATTGCTAAACTTTTCCAATCTTGCCACTCCTTTTGATTCCAAAGAGATATAGAGTGTAAGGTGTTGAAAACTTTATCTTTCATCCACTCTTATATGTATTCAATTTCTGGATGAGTCTGTAATGGTTCTTTTCCATGATTCTGTCCTCCCAAATTGAAATTGTGTTTCCATTGCCAGGGATTTTAGAAATATATCTACTCATTAATGGATATTTTTTTTAACCAGCTTCCATACTTGGGTACATGGTCTTTTTGGGATATTTCCATTGAACAGTCTTTTCCTGGTGCCATCCATATATTTTGTTATAAGAGTCTTTTCCACCAACTCTCTTTTCCTGTAATTAGTCTCCATACTATCTTCATTCCCAGTGCTGCGTTCATGAGCCCAGGTATCCGTATTGATAGGCCTCCTAGTTCATAAGGTAATACTACTTTCTCCCACCTGACCAGGCTAAATTTTTTGTTTTCTTGCTTCCCCCCTTGCCACATAAAGCTTCTTAAGATAAGCTCCATTTGTTTGTGGGCACTTGCTGGGGCCATGATTATGGCATATTGGTAGATAGGTAGTGTTGCAAGGAGTGTTTTGATTAGAATTACCCTTCCTGCCATATTTAGCCACATCATACCCCATCTTTGTATTTTGTTTTTCATTTTTTCAATTTGTTTAGTCCATATTTCTGTCTTCATGTTCTCTTTTGAGATTGGAAGTCCCAGATAAAAGAAGCGTGTCCATTTTTCATGTACAGGGATGTCTAAGATTTGTGAGATCCTTTGCATAGTTTTAAGGGGAGTATTCCATCCATATATCCTACATTTTGTATTGTTTAATAGCCCACCTGAAACCTGTAAAAAGTCATCCAGTATTTTTTTGAATCTCCTTGCTATTATTGTTAATGCCCCTCCCAGCAGCAGTGTGTCATTAGAAAAGAGTGAGTGGTTTATTGTTTTTACTCCTTCTGCTATTCTGATCCCTATGATATTTCTTTCCTTTCTTTGATTTTGCAGAGCCCTGCTTAATATTTTCGCCATTATAATGTATAGGAAGGGGGAGAGAGGACGACCTTGCCTAAGGCCTCTTGTGCTTTGAAAGAAATCACTGGGCCTACCATTTATAAGGGGGGCAATCCATGGAGTAGAGATGCATGCCTGTATGACTTCCACTATTTCTCTTGAGAATCCAAGTTTCTAGAGGACAACCATTAGATATGGATGACTGACTCTGTCAAATGCATTTGCCATATCTAGTTTGATTATGAGGCCTTTTTCTTGCTTAGCATACTGGAGTGAACCGCTTCCTGTACAATAATTACATTATCTATAATTTGCCTGTTGGGCACGAATCCTCATTGATTTTCAGATATGATTATTGCAAGTACTTCCTTGATTCTATTTGAAATTATTTTTGTTATGATCTTATACGATGAATTGCAGAGTAGATAGGGTGAAACTTGTTGAAAGTTGAAGGGTTTGCTTCTTTTGGGATAAGAGCAAGATAGGAGAATTTGGTGTTGCCTCCTATTTTTTTTTGAAAACATTTCTTCACCATTCTTAAGAAATCCTTTCTGATGGTATACCAATAAATCTGTAGAATGCTATTGTGAAGCCATCTAGACCTGGGGCTTTGTCTGGATGTAGGCTCCATATGGCCGTCACTACGTCTTCTTCTGTGGGATCCTTGCACATTGTTGCATTTTTTTCTTTTTTGATTTTTCTTTTTGTGTGCTTTAAGAAGTCTTCACTTTCAACCATCTCTTCGTTGGCTGAAAGTAGGTTTTTAAAATGCTGATAGGCTGCTTTTTTTAGTTCCTTCGCTCATTTGACCTCTTGGCTCTCAACTTGAATTTTTTCTATTTGGTTTCTTGCTCTTCTTATCTTCAGTATATTATGGAAAAAAGATGTGTTTTTGTCCCCTGCCTTGAGCCACAAACTTCTTGATTTCAATCTTGCCTCTTCTTCTTCTTTCCTGTTTTCCCTATATATTTCCCAAAATATTTCCTTCTCTCTTAGATAATCTTGCTTACTTTCTTCTTTGTTTTCTTTTTCAGTTTGCATGCTATCCATTTTCTGTTGTAACTCTTTTCTCTTTGCTTTTTTTTTTAATTCATTTTCTCTTGTCCATTCCTTTAATTTGTTTCTTGCAGTTTTTAATTTTGTTTCCCAAATATACTATGGTGATCCTATTACTCTTGTCTCCCATGATTCCTTGAATAATTTACTAATTTCTCCATTGCTGTCCCAAATTGAGCTGTATCTAAATGGGAGCGGACCCTAATTTTCCATTTTGCCCATGACTATTATCACCGGTTTATGATCAGATGTTGTGGTATGTAAAACTTTTGATTTTATGGAGCTGTACACTGCTGCTATATTTTCTTGTATAAGAATTCTATCCAACCTTTCTTTTATGTTACTTTTTCCCACTCTTTTATTGCTCCAAGTGCATTTCCCATTGTTTGGTGGGATGTCTATCAAGTTGCGTTGTTCCATTAATTCTTCTACAGTATCCCTGGATGGGTCTGTGTGATATTTTCCTCCAAACTTTTATTCTATGCTTCTTACCAAATTTAAATCTCCTCCTAGTATTATTTTCCCATATTGTAGTTCTTTTAGTGCTTCTTTTAAGGTGTCCCAGCATTGCTCTTTTTCCTTGTAATGATTTGGGGCATATATATTTATGACACTGTACTTCTCTTTTGTACTGATTTGCATTAGATCCGTTTGGATCCAGTGTTGATCTTTTTTGTATTTTATTAGATCCCAAGTTCTTTTTTTCCATATTGTGCATATGCCTCCTGACGCTCCTGTTGCCTGTATTGCTTCCCCTTCATAATTTCTGAATTTTTTTTTGATATTTTCAGTTTCTTGGCTATTTGTTTTTGTCTCCTGAATCATAAGGATGTCTAGGTTTTCTTTTGCCAGAATGTCTCTTGTGGCATTTTCCTTGATGGGCGATCCCATTCCTCTACAATTCCAGGAGACCACTATCATTATTTTCTTGTTGGGTGGTGCATGGCTCCTTTCCCTCTTGGCTGACTTTTTTCATTGTTTCCTGAACTCCTTCCTAAGAAGGTTTCCATAGGTTTCTGTGTTCCTAATGCCATTTCCTTTGCTGCTGCTTCATCCCTGATTTCTTTGTTTGTCTTTCTTCCTGATTTTTTTTGGTATTCTACATTTGGGGGTACTTCCTTTGACTGCTTTCTGGTTAGGATTCTGTCTACTGATGGGGGGGGGAGGGGTATGAGTGTTTGAAACCAGAGAGGATGAGGGGGATTGGGGGTATGTTGTGGGGATCTAGATCTTGGTCTAGGGGATGGGGGGCTGAAGGATCCAGAGGTTCAAAAGGGTTAAGGCTAGCAAGAAGGTTATTAACTTTTGGTGATGGAGGATGGGGGTCAGAGGATGTGGAGGGCTGCGAGGAAGAGAGATTTGGTTGTTTGTGGACTGTCTTCTTTCTTTTTACCTGTTCCCATTTGTTTTCCAGATCTTCACTCTTTTCATTTTTTTTTTTTTGTACATCTATTTGCAAAATGACCATATTCGTGACATACCTTGCATTTGAAGGGGATTTGTTCATAATCTAGTTGTTGTATGTGTGTCCACTAGTCCACTTTGATTTTGATGGCTTCTGGTAGCCCTTTACCAAGATCCACTTTTACACATATTATGGCGCATGCATGCATATTTTCCTTTGGCTCGCACTTGTCTATATATTTCCCAACTACGTTTCCTATTGCTTTGACTAAATCATCCCCTCCGCAGTGAAGGGGAAGGTGTGGTAGTTTGACCCAAACAGGGACGACATTGGGAACATCCATTTCTGGGTCGAAATCGGTATCCATCTGTCTAGATACAAACCCCTAGTATCCATAAATAAGGTCCATTCCTAAATATCAGATCTCGATCCTCCTTGGTTTCAAAGTGGAAGGTGAAGTAACCTCTTCCACAAAACCTGATTGAGATTTTCCCATCTATTGACGTAGTCCAGTTCCTTTCTACCATTTTTGCACAGTTTTGGGTGATGGCCATAACCAAGTGAACTTCCCCACTAATCCATGCTCTGCCAGAGAAAGTGCTACTTGGCGGGGAAGGGTAGGAGGGAGTGAGATTTTAGGAATATCTTCCAGTCTTCTAACGAACTTGGTGACTGCTGGTCTGTTCTTTGCCGGGCCCATTGAAGAAATGAAAGAGGCAAAAGCTTTTGCTGTTCCTTCATTTTCTTGCTGCTGATATGAAAGAATCTCTTCGTCCTCTAATGCATCCATGGAGCTCAAGCCCTAGCAGCAGGAGGCCGCTGGGAGGCAGCTACATGCTACTACGATCTTCTTGCTGCGATCATTGGCTAGGGTTGCGTAGCTCCTTCAGCAAGCACACGATCTAATTAGAAGTTCTAGATACTTTGTAAAGGCTTCAAGGACTCTTATTAATCAAGGTAAGTCCACCATTTCTTTTTTATGATCCAAATACATAAAAAACCATAATTACACACCATGTACACTAGTGTGAGTGTGGAACACAACTCCAAGATAGATAAGAGAGATAAGTTACACAATAAATCCTTAAAGAATAGGAGAACCTCCTCCAAATACCCAATTACATTCATACATCCAAATCACTTCTCTCAATAATGAATATCATGATCTCTATATATGCATATTCACACATTGCACAGGTGGCTCATTCATGACTATGCCAACCCTGTTACATATACATTTAAACATTACATGTACATTAAACCTCATATATGCCTTTTCTTGGGGTCATACCATATACATTTAACCCACTATATTCCTCCCTTAAGGTATTAACACAATACCCCATTGATCACTTTCATTGTTAAAGGAAAATGACTAACATTGAGAGAAAATATTGTGGGGAACAAGAAAGACTCTCATCATTTTTCAAGAGGTGGCACTCCTCTCTTGATTGATGGAAGATTCTTCTTCTGTCTTCAAGTAAATGCAGTGGGTGAGTGTTAAAGTGAAACCCCCAATTAATCTTACAATAAAGTACTCATGTAGCATATTTATTCATAAGGTACACTATCTCATTCATAGAAAGAGAAGGGAATAAATATGATTGCAAAATATTTTATCTATAGGATTTGCATGTGAAACTAAAAGGACTCTTCTCATGGAATTGGTATTAACAATGATATTCACATCATAATATTTTTAAAGAGTAAAGTAAATTTTGTGATAATATTGGCTTCTAGCAAATCAATATGTAAAACATACCATGTCATTGAGCAAGATGAAAAGGAACATACCATTTCTAAAAAGAACTTAACATGATATTTCCATTTAAACTCACAAGGATGAAAGGAGTTACACACTTGCAATCTTAAGATTAAACCCAAAGTCAAAATATCACACTAGCTATGAACTCTTGAGAGTTCTCTATGGAACCTCAAATACAAATATCTAAAAATAGTTCATAATGTTTACAAAATTATGTATTTATCCAAAATGGATTAAATTGGGTGCCCATGGACCATGTAAATGAAATGACCTAGAAGAGGAAAGAGGAAAACAATTAGAAATCAACTCTTGTCATTCAAAATTACTTTGAAATGAAAGGATGGATGATTTTTAACTAAGAAGAATATATCAAAAGACTCAACTAGGAGGTTACTTTATTTACTATGCTAGAAGGGGGTTCTCTCTCTTTTTCTAAATGTTCTCCCATCTCTTTATTTATTTAATTATAACAATCCTTTCTTAATATTCTTGGAACTGCTTCACAGTTATAGTTTTTCCCCTTTGTGCTAATTGAATTAAGTCCCTTTGGTAAATATAAACTTTAATATCCATTCCCCAAAGGTCTTCTTTAAACATTCAAAAAATTCCTTTAAATAAGCTATTTTTTGAAAAGTAATTTGTTGCTAAGTCATAAATGGTCATGGCTATAATTTGATTTTTTGGCATAATAGATGAAATTTCAGCCATGGAAATCATCTCCAAATTGTTCTTCACATCAATGTATTTGCAACGAACTCTTGTCATTGCCCAAAGAAGGGTCTGCTTTAAACATTAAGAAATTCCTTTAAATCAAGATTAATTTTTTTTTTTCAAAGTCATAAACGGTCATGAATATAATTTATGTTTTTAGGCATAATAGATGACATTTTAGCCATGGAAATCATCTCCAAGTTTTTCTTCACATCACTGTCTTTCCACTAAGGTCTTGTTTGCCAATTTTGACATCAAGAACTTAAGTTATGGCTTCCAGAAGTTAGTGACTCAACAACTATTGTTCTACTCCACATAATTCATGGCCTAAGATTTATAAATATTCCCTATTTATCTCACACACATTGTGAGAGGGAATTTGTAACAGTTTATAAGGAAACATGATCCTCATGTTATTTGTGTATGAAGTAGAAATAGCCATGGAACCTTGTGTTTGGGGTAAAATTTTGGTCACCACCTCAATTCCCGGTCATCATGCCAAATCACCTATGTCCAATCAATAGCTTCCAAGTGTCATCCATAGATACTACCACATGCCATTGGGGGTTATTCCCAACAAAAAAGGGGAAAAATTAGAATATGAGAATGCATGAAAATAATCTAAGTGTGGAGAATAATAAAGGTGAGGAGAAATAATGAGAATAATGCAAAGATGTAAAAATAAGGTTGAGAAGTAAAAAGTAAGAAAAAATGACTATGTAGTAAAAGTGAAAGTAGACATGAAGAAGTGACTAAGTAGATAAAACTAAGGTTTATAAATGAGAGAAATGTGAGAGGAAAGTAGTGGGATGAAGTGAAAAATGACTAATTAAACAACAACAATGCGGGGGAAGCAATCCATGTGACTAAGTAAATAAAAAAATACGGGAGAAGTAATTCTAGAGGAAGGGAGAAGCAATGTAGGTAACTACGTAAATAAAAACAATGCGGGAGAAGTAATGTCAAAGGAATTTATGAAGGAGAGGTAAAGGAATGTGGAAGGAAGTCAACCCACATATAATTAAAATGGTTAATTATAATGAAGGAATCATGCATGAGAGAGTCGTGTTGGAGAGTAGGTGAAAAAAAGTGGTTAAGGAAGGAATCATGCAAGAGAGAGCCTTGTGGGGGAGTAGGTAAAAAAAAGGCCTCTTCCAAACCACATAGAATTAAAATATATAAGGAAGTATTGAAGGAAGGAAGTTATGCATGAGAGGTAAAGTAATATGGGAGGAAGTCAACCCACATATAAGTAAATTGGTTAAGTGTAAGGAAGGAATCATGTAGGAGAGAGTCGTATGGGAGAGTAGGTGAAAAAAGTGGTTGAGGAAGGAATCATGTGGAACAATAGGTGAGAAAGAGGCCTCCTGCAAACCACATAGAAGTTATTAAGGGGTTATTTCAGGAAGGAAGTAAAATATATAAGGAAGTATTACAAGAAGGAATCAATTTATTTATTTATTATTATTATTATTATTATTTTTTTTTTTTTTAGTGGAAAATTAGGGTAGGTCCACCTGAAGGGACCACACCCTCGACCAAACTATTCCGAGCCTAACCCAAGGGAATAAAGGAGAATTGAACTTGTGACCTCCCACTAGAAATATTCTTTAGCAATGATACCTCAACAAATTGAGCTAACCCTCAGGGCTTGTAGGAAGGAAACATGTAAAAGAGATTCATAGAGATAATTACCTAGTCAAAATTCTAAAAAATGGATGGCAAAATAGATAATGAAAATAAAATGATAAAAAGAAAATGGGTGAAAAGTAGAGAAAAAAGGACAAAATGGATAATTGCGGAATATATAAGGAAGAGGACGTGGGTAGTTTTAACTCCATGGGTTCTTGGACCAAATTGGAAATATCCCAGTGTTATGAACATATTTGGGCACTTCAACCCCAAACTTATATGTCGATAAACTAGGGCTCTTCAACCCCTAAAAGAGTTGTTTTATACCCTAAAAGAACATGGTCATCTGATTACATCATTCCCCAGAAGTTCCACCTGAGAAACCATCCAGAAATGGCCTAAACTGAACCATACTGACTGCTCCACTAGCAAGGTGCGATGCATACTAAGTATTACACTGGCCAGGTGCGATGCATACTATTTGGGCCTTCTATAGGGTGCGATGGGTGAGGATGGACAAATGTCCGAGACAATTTGCTAGGTGGTTGCTCATGGAATCTTCTAGAAACTTCTCCTATGACACTTGCCTCTCTGAATTCGCCTAGGGATGAGTAAGAGATCCAAGAAATATCCAAGTGGAACCAATTGTAACAAGTGGAATGACACTAATCAAAACCCCAGAGATGACTCACACCCTTGCACACATCTATAAATGGATCCCTCATCTAAGAGATCCAGAGGCTGGAATATTGTGAATTGCAAGGAAGTGCTGATAGTTTGTAATTGAGGACGGAGCATTGTATTGTTGGTGTGATCTTGCTTTTTCATGAGGTGAAGAGGGATTGATGCTGGGAGGATGATGCTGGATCAGACAACTGGGTTGTAATTCTCCCTTCTATTTAATAAAGTTCTTCAAGTTTTCTTCCATATGATTGTGCAACTGTGAATGTTATCATTTGTGAATGCTATTGTATGTTCATTATATATTTGATTCTGTAATGTTTATGTTATAATAGATCAAGATACTTTGATGGTTCTTTGTTACTGTGTTTCTACAGGTACTCTCCAAGTGGGTTAAGTACGGGGAGGAGTTGCAAGCTCTGTCAAGGGGGAGAGAGATCAAGCAAAGGATTAGTAATTTTTTTATGTATTTGTCCATCATTTACAATCCTTTGTCGAAAAGTTGCTTAAATCGAATTGTCGCTTTGGTACAAAAAGTGTCGTAACTGTCGTTTTGTGTCAAAAAGTGAAGTGTCGTGGATTCTTCCTTCCCTGGATAGTCGATTGAACTTTTCATCATGTATTTGATTTGGTTTGTTTTTATTCGAAGTGAAAAAATAATTTTTTATTCAAAATTGAAAAGTGTTGTTTAGTCTTCCTTTCTCTTTTGAAAAAGAAATTGTCAAAAATGTCACTTTGAGTAAAATATTTCAGATCTTTGCTACATTCAGTTTTCCTTTTTGGCATTTTTCACATTAAGGGGAACGAAAACAAATACATGCATTTGCATTTGCATTTAGTTTTTGTGCGGAAAATGATTTAGGAAAATGCACTAGTGTGTGCTCTTTGCTCTTTGTTTTAAAGAATTGTAATCTTCTTTCCCTAGTAGCTAGGATTTTCATGTTAGGATATTCCGACACATAGGAAATAGTTAAGTTCAACTTGGTCTAGTATAGAGTTAGGTATAGAGTTAGGTAAAGTGTGTTTCTTTACCGTTGTACATTTTGTAACTTACAATCCGACGATCACGATATGTAGTGATCCGACGGTTCATTCTCTCCTCGGTATTACCGACACTTGATCCATGGCTTGACACTCGATTGGTCCATGAATTCTATTTCAAGCGCATGGAGGGTCATTTGTAGGGTAATCCGTGCATGAGAGAAGCTTATGTAAATTTTCATTCTTTGATTAATAAATTGCCTGTAGTAGCCACGTTGGCACAGGCCGTGGACTGTTTCCATCTTTGAGGGTTTTAACCACGTCAAAAATACTGGTGTATTGATCTGTGATCTGGTTGTGAGCGGTGTCCTTTTGGTGTTCTTTCTGAGGAACTTACCCTGTAAATTCCTACATGGTATCAGAGCTATTTGAGGGCCGCGTCCGTTGGTGATCCAAATCTGAAGCTGGTAGAACTGCATGCGGCTGTCGTTTCCTAGATCTACTGTTTCTGACTGCTTTCGGGCCGAGAGGACTGCTCTGTTGTGTTCGGAGCATCTGTTCTGGTGAGGAACCCCTTTCGTTTCACGCGAAAAGGTTTCCGGTAGCCCTAGCTGCGTCATTTTTAAGATCTGGAGGTATACAGTCTTTATTTGCAGTTTACTGTTATTTTCTCTCTGCTTATTTCGGTTTCGGTTTATTTAGTTTTTTTTAACCGGATCTATACCTTTCATTTCTGCGTATGCTCTTTTCCCTGCGACTCTGTGCGATCTGGGCAAATCAGAAACAGAAAGGAAGGATTTTTCTCATGCGTATGCTCTTTTCCCTGCACCTTAGTGTGATCTCGGAAAATCAGAAACATTGAGAAAAATATTTAGTTTTTCGGCTAAAGCTAACTTTGAGCCGCAAGGTTCATTTTTTAAAATATCTAGTTTTTTGGCTAAAGCTAACTTCGAGCCATAAGGTTCGTTTTCTTTGCATGTCCGTGTTGGGTTTTGTGTTTTGTGTTTTGTAGGGAAAAAGAGCTTTCTCAAGGCAAGCACGCAAACCAAGGCCCCCCCCCCCTCTCTCTCTCTCTCTCTCTCAAATTTTTTGTATAGATCAATTGGTTCAAAGCTATTTTAAGAGAGTAGAGGTCTTGGGTTCAAGTCTCCATTTTGTGGGGGTGGATTTTTTCATTTCCGCACATTCGCGCACTTTGCCGGCAACTTCAACAATTTTTTTTTTCAAAAAGCCATAACTTCTTCATCCGGAAGCCTTTTTCAGAGCCGTTTTTTTAAAAACCGCCTAATTTTTTGAGATCTATCCATTGGGATCTATCCATTGGAACACTTACTTTCAGCATCTTCAGCTTCAGTTTTTTTTAAAATGGAAAGTCCATGCCAAGTCATTCTTGACAGCACTAACTACTTCCAATGGATATCCTACATGGAAGATTTACTTAGAAGTAAAGGTCTCTACAGAATAGCCACAGGCCAAGAGAAGAAACCAAAAGATGAAGACAAGGTTGCAAAATGGGAAAATAGACAAGATCAAGCACGTGGTTTGATAGGGATGTCTATTTCTCCTGATCTTAGATTCCATATTGCAGAACTTGATACTCCTCATGAAGCATTGGAACAAATCACTAAAGTTTTTGGGATTAAAAATGAAATTAGAGCCCATCAACTTGAAAATGAGTTGCTTACATTGGATCCTAATAATTTTTCTTGCATTGAAGATTTCTTGTCCAAATTCAAGACCCTTAGATATCTCTTGGAAGGTGTTAAGGTTAAGAAAGAAGATAGTAACCTTATTTATTCCATCCTTACTAAGTTGGGACCAGCCTACTCTGTATTTGTTTCCACTTTCCATTCTACAAGGGAAGCTTTCATTTGTCAAGGAAAAGACTACAAGGCCCCTTCCTTTGACTCTTTTTGTGATTCTTTAATAAGAGAACAAGAAAAACTCTTACACCTTGGTCTTCTTAATCTTGGAAACTCTTCCAAGAAAGCGTTAGCCGCCCAGCAGCAACCAAATTCAAAGAATCCTAAGAAGTCATATCCTAAAAAGAATGGTCCTAAACCAAACAAGGGTCCTAAGCAAACTCAGCCTCAAAATGAAAGATCATTTCAGCAAAATGATAAGACCAATAAAAACAAATGGAAGAAGACTGATAGACATTGTAACTTTTGTAATCGAGATGGCCACTTAGAATCTAAATGCTTTAAGAAGATGGAAGCCTTGGAAGCCGCAATGAAGAAACATAACATCCATGTGGAGCATACTTCAACTTCAACTTCAGGAATGGCACTTTCTGCATGTCGTTGTCAATCATCTCAGTCTGGTTATGCATTAAATGTATCTTCTTCTTCTCATTCTCATGAGTGGCTCATTGATTCTGGAGCCTCTTATCACATGGCCAAAAACCAAGCCATGTTTTCTTCTTTAAATGATTGTAACACCAAAAATATATATGTTGGTGATGATAGATCTCTTAATGTTGTAGGGACTGGAACTGTTCATCTAGACAATGGTCAGTTTAATGATGTATTATGTGTTCCAACCTTATCCTGCAACCTTCTATCTGTATATCAGATAACTCATTCAGGTGAAGGTAAAATTGTTGAATTTTCACCTCATGATGTTGTAATCAAGGATCTAAGAGATCCTAAACAGATTCTAGCTACTGGTATTGCTGATGATTCCACAAGGTTGTATAAGTTTCACAACTTTGGGTCATCAAATCTTCCCTCAGTATTTGTTGCTCATAATGATGAAGTGAGCAAACTTTGGCATGAGCGATTTGGTCACTTAAACTATCGCTCCCTTCAGCATCTATGTAAAGAAAATATGGTGACAGGTCTTCCTATGGTATCTTGCAGAGATGGTGTTTGTTCCGGATGTGTACTCGGAAAACATCATCGGGACAGTTTTGAAAAACGTGCCTCTTGGCACGCCTCAGCCCCTTTACAGCTTGTGCACAGTGATTTATGTGGTCCACTTCCTGTTGCTTCATTCTCTGGCTGCAAGTATTTCTTAACTTTCATTGATGATTTCTCCAGACGCACTTGGGTATACTTCTTAAAACTCAAGAGCGAAGTATTTAACACATTTTTGGCCTTCAAAGCCTTTGTTGAAAAACAATCTGGACATCAAATTCTTAAGCTAAGAACTGATAATGGTGGAGAATATGTTAAAAACACATTCATCAACTTTTGCACCGAAAATGGAATTCAAATGCAACATACTGTTCCATACACTCCACAACAAAATGGTGTAGCTGAAAGGAAAAATCGCACCTTAAAGGAAATGGCTAATTGTATGCTGCAATCTAAAGGACTCAGTCTTAGTTTTTGGGCCGAAGCAATTAATTGTGCAAATTATATAATCAATCGCACTCCTACTAAGGTTCTAAAGAATATCACTCCAGAAGAAGCTTGGAGTTCCATTAAACCAGATGTAAGTCACTTTCGTGTTTTTGGAAGTGAAGCATGGGCCCATATTCCAGATGAAAAGCATAAAGCTTTAGAACCTAAGAGTGAGAAATGTACTTTTGTTGGATATTCTGAAGATGTAAAAGGTTATAGACTTATTCCATTTAAGTCCAAAAATGTTATCATTAGAAGAGATGTAAAATTTGATGAAAATAAATCGGCCTGCGAGCCTAGTCCGGCGGATGTGCCACCTCTTCCTATCTCTTCTACTTTTGAAAACATTTCTTCTTCAGATGATGAAAGTGAGGATGATAATCCTCCCCCACCTTCTCAGGATCCTCAACTTCCAAGATGGGTCCGTGCTACTCGGGATGCAGCAGGTGATCTTGCCGGTGATCCTACAGATCAGCGACGTACACGTTCTCAGTTTGAAAGAGCCTCTTCTTTACTGGCTCAAGCTCCAGTAAATCATGATCCTGACACTTTTGCAGAAGCTTCAGGCCATCCACATTGGGAAGCAGCTATGAATGAAGAATATCATTCATTGTTGGCAAATGATACATGGGATCTTGTTCCTCTACCAAAGGGACGCAAACTTGTTAGATGTAAATGGGTTTACAGAACCAAGTATGGACCAGATGGGAAAGTTGATAAACATAAAGCTCGTCTTGTTGCTAAGGGCTTTTCACAGGTTGAAGGCATTGACTACACTGAAACCTTCTCCCCTGTTGCCAAAATGAACTCTATCCGCCTTGTTCTTTCCCTTGCTGCCTCTTTAAAATGGGAAGTCCATCAGATGGATGTTAAATCTGCCTTCTTGCATGGGGACTTGCATGAAGAAATCTATATGGAACAACCCATTGGCTTCATCCAAACAGACTCCAGCCTTGTATGTCGACTTAAGAAATCTCTTTATGGTCTCAAGCAAGCTCCTCGGGCTTGGTATGCCAAAATGGATAGCTTTCTTTTAGAATCTGGCTTTTCTAGGTGTTATTTTGACAATACTGTCTACACCAAGAAAGTGGGCAACTCTCTTATCATCCTTGTTCTTTATGTTGATGATATTATTCTTACTGGTAGTGATCCCAACCTTATAAACCATGTGAAGTCCAGCCTTAAAAAGAAATTTGAAATGACAGACTTAGGACACTTACACTATTTTCTCGGTCTTCAAGTCTTGCAATCCAAGGAGGGTATTTCCCTTTCCCAGTCCAAGTATGCTTGTGATATTCTTCGTCATTTTCACATGGAAGACTGTAAGCCAGCCCCTTCTCCCTTTCAGTCTAGAGTCAAACTTTCAGTCACTTGTACTTCTCCTGAAGTTGATGCTACATTATACCGTCAACTTGTAGGAAAACTCTTGTATTTAACCCATACTCGTCCTGACCTTTCCTTTGCTGTTGGCCTTGTTGCTCGTTTTATGCAAAACCCCCGTGAAAGTCATTGGAAAGCAGCTAAAAGAATACTTCGTTATGTTCGAGGTACAGTACAGTTTGGGATTCATTACAGTGCCAAAGCAGCTCCTCTATTAGTTGGTTTCACTGATTCTGATTGGGCTGGTGACCCTGATGATCGGAAGTCTACTGCCGGTTATGTCTTCACTCTTGGTTCAGGACCTATTACATGGGCTTGTAAGAAACAGGCTGCCATTTCTCTTTCGTCAGCAGAAGCAGAGTATCGTGGTGCCGTGGAAGCTAGTAAGGAAGCCTTGTGGCTTCGTCAGATCCTATCAGAGTTTGGCTTTGAGCAGCAGCATCCAACCACACTTTGGTGTGATAATCAAAGTGCCATTCAGCTATGCAAAGATCTAGTCCAGCATCAGCGCAGCAAACACATTGAACTACACATGCACTTCATCAGAAAGCTCATTCATGACCATGTTCTTGAAGTGCAATATTGTTCAACAGATGATCAGGTTGCAGACATCTTCACAAAGGCTCTCACAGAGGCGAAGTTCACTAAACTTCGATATATGCTTGGAGTTCAGGAAGTTGTCACTAAGGGGGGATAGGCTCTAGTGCCTCCTTCCTTCTCCTATTGTGTCATATTTGTAAATCCTTCAATCTTATCCCAAGTTGTTCTTAAGGGGGGATGTTAGGATATTCCGACACATAGGAAATAGTTAAGTTCAACTTGGTCTAGTATAGAGTTAGGTAAAGTGTGTTTCTTTACCGTTGTACATTTTGTAACTTACAATCCGACGGTCACGATATGTAGTGATCCGACGGTTCATTCTCTCCTCGGTATTACCGACACTTGATCCATGGCTTGACACCCGATTGGTCCATGAATTCTATTTAAAGCGCATGGAGGGTCATTTGTAGGGTAATCCGTGCATGAGAGAAGCTTATGTAAATTTTCATTCTTTGATTAATAAATTGCCTGTAGTAGCCACGTTGGCACAGGCCGTGGACTGTTTCCCTCTTTGAGGGTTTTAACCACGTCAAAAATACTGGTGTATTGATCTGTGATCTGGTTGTGAGCGGTGTCCTTTTGGTGTTCTTTCTGAGGAACTTACCCTGTAAATTCCTACATTTCATTGCTCAAAATAAACAAAGATTGTTTATCATTGTAGATTACATTTTAGGAATCTCAAATCAACATCACACGGTGAACCATTGAAAGGAAAACTTTAAACAAGATCAACTCTACAATAAATTTCAATGAATCTAACAACGCTTTGGAACTTAACGCAACACATCTAGAGATCTAGGCTAGAGACGTGTTCTGGCGTCGTAAAAGCTAGTAACTATCATTTTCATTGAAGGTTGGGTGATTCCTCCTCCTTGATACGACAAGTGCTAGCATGGACTTGTGCTCCCTGTACCGTCGAGTATATATTGGGAGACCACAATAGGCTTATATCCTTTATCCATAGGAAGCCGAGTCTACTGCCTCATTGATCGCAATGCACTGAACACAACATTCGGGAAGATTGACTACCGTACATAAGTCCTTGGTAATTTCTCTTTAATTTATCACCAAGGTGTATATTGTAGTTTTGCGATTGGTTTGGTAATCCCTCTGCCTGTTCTATCTAGACAAGAGGAAAACCCTCCAATTCTCATAACTCAAGGGGTTAATTCACCCATTTATTCGGTACCCCCTCCAAGTAGTCTAGTCACTTCCTTTGATTGGAATCGACTAGAAAGATCCCGCCTTCCTTCTTATGTACCTTTCCCGATCATAATACAAGTTTACAAAATGATCGTGTCTGGCACTATCATAGATGAGGGTGCCTCAGTGAGTATCCTTTCCTTAATTGCTTGGAAAGCGCTTGGTTCACCATCGCTTATGCCTGTTACGCAGAATATGTTAGGCTTTAACAAAGGAACCAGTCAACCGTTAGGGATCCTTCCTAAGTTACCGATCACTTTGGGAAGGAAAACCGTTCATCTGAACGTGATGGTAGTCCCAGGATTGCTAGATTACAATTTACTCCTTAGACGTGACTATGTTTATAACATGAAAGCAAGATTGTCACCATTGACCAGCTTTCATTTCCCGGTTCAAGCATAGCTCCAAGTCAATCATCATCCCTAAATGGTCCTTTTACATCAGAAGTATCTCTTGAACCTTCATTCCATCCACCTGATTGCCATGAGTAGTCTAGTAGATGTAATGAAGCTTAGGGGGCATGCACCCTTGTCTATTCTGGATGCACCCAGCTGAAAAGATAAGTTTCCCTATAGGTTATGTGATTGGTTTGACACACCATTCACCTTTGTCTATGCTGGACGAAGCCAAGGAAGTGTTTTTTCTTCTGGACGAAACCGTCCTACCTAACCTCAGTAGTTTCCATATGGTTACAGGAGACTCTCCTTTTCATCATGCTGGGGGCATGCAAACCTTTTTCCCATTTTCAATTTTTAGCTTTGTCATTTCTAGCTTTTTAGTTTTTTCTTTTCTAGCTTTTTAGTTTTGTCGTTTCTAGCTTTTTAGTTTTGTCGTTTCTAGCTTTTTAGTTTTGTCGTTTCTAGATTGTGTAAAAATGAAACTAAAACCAAGCATAGTTCCCCCATGGTTCAAGCTTGTAAAAAAATGAACCCACCCTCGAGTAATTAACCTTTGTGATTGCCATTCTATTAGCCTTTTGAGCCTTGGTTGTGTACCTCTCATCACCTCCATTCTTTTGGCCGATCATACACTTCCACTTGGTTGTTTACCCTTTTTGAGGAACAGTTGTGATGAGTGGTCTTGTTAGCCAACCTCTTCACAGAATTCACCATGTTTTGAGAAGTTCCAAGATTACCCGGAACCAGTTGCTACCCTAGACACCACTCGTTCCTCAAAAGCGAGTCTCCTTTAAATCCTTTTCAGACTTCTTAAATATGAAAAGATTGTCGAGCAATTGGCCTTTCCAGCTCGTTAAAGTGCTTGGAAATGTCATCCCTCCTGTATATTTTAATATTTTTCAGACCTGAGGGATTATCTCACGAAAGATTTCGAGCACTTGTCTTTTTCAGCTCGTTAAAGTGATCAGAAAAGTCATCCCTTTTGTATTATTTTATCCTTTTTCGAACCTAAGGGATTATTTTACGAAAAAGAACTTCTTGAGTTTTCTTTTCGTCCCTTTTCAAACTCTCTAAACATGAAAAGGACTGAGTTATCCTTGTTGTTGAACTCGTTAAAACAATAGCGACAAACTTGTCCATTCTAGACAAGACCGAGTTTCACTGTCGCTAGACTTGTTAAAACATAGCGACATGTTTGCCCGAATGGAAAATTATAGAACAAGCATATGTTATCCTCCTCAAGCTTGACAAAAATAAAGAGGTACTAGTTAGCAATGACTGGGGAAAAATCTCACTCTCATGGTTTGTGATGCTGTATTCATGGCCTAGGGCAACCCCTCCTTCCAGACCTGGTCCTAAAATTTAAAAAACAGTGTTTTATCCCTTATACGTGACATTGCCCTAAGTTAAATGCGTGTATACGCGGGTATGTGTATAGCCAACCCGCGTGTATGTATTAAAACACTTAAAAAAATATAACACTCCTTATTTTCGGGCGGAGATCGCGGGTTTTACTTGCTGATCACCTGTTAGTCCCCGTGGCCCAACTGTTCCCAACCAACTCCTAACTAAAAAACTACTTTGGAGATGGTATAAAAAGACCTCAAAGGGAAGGCCTAAAGGAGGAGAGAAGAGAGAGAAAGGTTATGCTGAGATTTTTCCCTTGACCAGGTCTGAAGTCCCTTGTGCCTTCTGCACTTCCCCCATTTTGTACAGGAAACCTTTGTTTCCTTGTGTGTTGATGTTCATCCACCATTTATCACATCATGGAGAGAGTCATGGAAGGAGTTTGTTAGAGGCTTGAGGCTGGAACGAATCCGGAAGGAAGCTTTGCTTGGAGCCTGCTGAAGGTGACTCAGGTGAAAATATTCCTTTTTATGTACTTTATTTGTCTATAATAAAAGAAACACATGTCTTGGTTGTTGAGATTGCAACAAGATGATGGAGCTTAGTGAAAAGAGTCACCTTCACTAAGTGGGCCCGCAGGCTATTTTTGGCGCAAGTCTATTTTTAGACTATGTCTATTTTTAGACATATGGATCATGTCTATGGATTGCAGGTTGCTGTTTATGGATGATTGATCAAGTTGGAAAAAAAAAAAGATGGACTTCTATTTTTGATGAAAGTGTGAGTGATCACAGTGTGAGTGATCAAAGTCAAAAATAGAAAAGTCAAATATTATTATCTCACAATAATATTTGGACTATAAACTTAATCTTATTCTCTTGGAGCACTTCAGTTTGAGCTACAGAGGTGGCACATGCAGCTGTCAGAAGGAAATACTCTTTTCTTATGAGTCAGTTGAGTTGTTGCATGCATGACTTCAGTTAGAACTCAATCAGTTGAGTTTGGTGGAGTTGATTGTGGAGTTGATGGAGTTGTGTTCAGTTTAGCTTTGTTAAACTAGTTGTATTTAGTCTAACTGGCAAATAGACTAGAGATGAGTTGGGTGAATTAGTTATTAATTAATTCACAAGTTATTAACTCATAATACAACTAATGAATACATCAGTTAACTCAGTTGCATGTTAGTGCATGTTCAGTTCAACAGGGACAGGTGGTAGAGAATCAGATTGCTATCAGTTGTGACTATAGTTGTGCACCAGATCTTGCACAATCAAAGGATTGAGTATGCCAATGAGTTTGCCCACGTATTTGCCCACATTATAGCTTGTTCTCACGTCCAACAAAGTGTGAGTGACTATTTTGCAGGTGAA
Source organism: Pinus tabuliformis (assembly GCA_031772625.1). Classification (NCBI taxonomy): domain Eukaryota; kingdom Viridiplantae; phylum Streptophyta; class Pinopsida; order Pinales; family Pinaceae; genus Pinus; species Pinus tabuliformis. Next base: position 168,473,523 of record CM062806.1, on the reverse strand, counting down.
AAACGAGTTTGGTAAGCCATTCTCATCAATTCTTGAGCAGGTATTGAGCAGTGGAGGCAGGCAAGCAGTGGAAGAGATTTGGAGATCAGATCTGAGCTGTATTGTGTGTAACAGAGGTGGAGATACTTGTGAGAAGTATTATGCTGTGTAATGTTACATGACTCAATCATTAATATACAGATAGTTGGGGTTTTTAGCGAGATGCTTTCCCCGGGATACATACTGTGTTAATGTGTGAATGCTCTTGATGTTTTATTGTTATTGATGCTGCTATATTGTTGATCAACGTAGAGGAGCTTATGTATTGTGTATGTATTCCGCAATAGTACATGATCAGGATAATCTTTGTTGAATATGTGTTAAATTATTCAAAATTTCTACATGGTGTCAGAGCTGTTGATCATCAGATCTACTATTCAGGAAGTGTTTACATTCTATTTCTTCAGGAAGAGTCTGTAATCGGGCCAGGTAGCCTCTGGATTCATCCTTCCTTTGGAAGGTGAGATATTCGGTGAAAGCCCTTACAGTCAATCTCTGTACGAGAAATATTGTGTTCTCACGAATTTTAGATCGGAAGCAGTTGAGTTGGAGCTGGTGGAATTCGAATTTGCAGCAGTGTTGTTGAAATGTCTTTCAACGGATTGCAAATGTTATTCCAAAGCAAGAGCGACCTGGCGCTCAAGGATAAACTCAGTAACAATAAGTATGAGAATGGATCTTCATCAAAGGTATCTGATGAAGAGAATTGTGCTTTGGCTGCCAAAGCAAAGAAAGGGAAGAGCAAGAAAGCTTCTCAGTCTGGTGCGAAAGGCAAGAAGCAGGATATGTCCAAGGTGAAGTGTTTTCACTGTCACCAGCACGGACACTATGCCACTAATTGTCCGTAGAAGAAGAAGAACAAGCAGGCTGCTGGATCTTCAGCAGGAGAGGCTCTAGCCTCACAGTTTGAGCTTGATTTTTCATTGATCGCATGCTTGGTTTCAAGTGTGATGGGATCAGTGTGGTTCTTGGACAGTGGTGCGTCTTTTCACATGACGGGAGATAGAGATTTGTTCTCTGATCTGGAGGACAAAGATCTTGGAGTGCACATCGAGATGGGCGATGATGGTAGATACAGTGCGACCGGTATCGGTACCATTTCCTTTGAGAGGGAGTCTGGTAAACCCTTTGTATTGAAGGAAGTCATGCATGTTCCAAGATTGAAGAAGAATCTCATCTCAGTGGCGATGTTAGAAGACAAGGGGTATGATGTTGTTTTCAGCGAGGGAAAGGACTTCCTACGCAGCAAGACAACTGGTGAGACCCGGAAGATAGGGGTTCGAGTGAGGAACCTTTATCAGTTGCATGTAGATGGATGCGCAGTAATGGCAGGCAAGGCAGAAGGATTGGTGAGCCGGGATGAAGGCGAGTTGTGGCACAGGAGATTGGGTCACCTTCACCATGGAGCCTTGAAGATACTGCAGCAGATCACTACAGGGCTTCCTAAAGGCACATTGCGTAGTCAGATCAGTGCAAGGGGTGTACTTTGGGGAAGTTTGTGAAAGCCACCTTTCACGAGAAGGATAGTCGCGCCACGACGATCCTTGAGAGAATTCACACAGACGTGTGTGGACCTTTCTCAGTTGCTTCGACAGCAAAACACAGGTATTATGTGATTTTTGTTGATGATTTCTCTCGTAAGTGCTGGATCTTCTTCATGCAGAAGAAGAGCGAGACATATTCAAAGTTCTATGAATTCAAAGCACTGGTCGAGAAGGAGTCGGGGAAGAAGGTGAAGGCTCTTAGGAGCGATAATGGTGGTGAATACATCTCGGACAAATTCAAGGATTTCTGCAAGGCAGAAGGGATTCGTAGAGAGCTCATAGCTCCCCATAACCCACAGCAGAACGGGGTAGCTGAGCGGAAGAACAGAACGATTGTGGGTGTTGCACGGGCAATGTTGCATGATCAGGGCCTACCCCTTCACTTGTGGGCGGAAGCATGCAATACAACAGTTTATGTGCAGAACCGTTGTCCTCATAGGATACTTGGCATGAGTACACCCGAGGAGGCTTATTCTGGTAAGAAGCCTGATCTTTCTCATTTGAGGATTTTTGGTGCTAACGTTTACATGCATGTGACGAAGGATGCCAGGAAGAAGTTGGAGCCGACCGCAGAGGTTGGGATATTTGTGGGGTACACTGATACGCCCCACAACTATCGTGTGTATTTGCCAGACAGTGGTAAAACTGTTGTGCGACGGGATATAAAATTTCAGGAGGAGAAAGCCATGAAGTGTTCGCTTGAGAGGGAGCTACACTTGCATGCAGATGAGGAGCTATTAGTTCCTAAGGATGAGCTTCAGGACGTGGATCAGCCACAGGATGAGGTTCATGGAGTGGAAGAGACCACTCATGCAGCGCCAACCATCAGAGGGCGAAAGCGCTTGACAGAAGCTGAGCGACTGGCTCAAGATGCAGAGAAAGTTGTAGAACCACCTACAGCGCAACGCAGGCAGAGACAGTCACCTGATCGGTACACTGGATACATGGCTCTTATGAGCAAGTGTGTTGTGACTGAGCCATCCTCTTTCGAGGAAGCTGTGGAGGATCCCGCATGGGTAGACGCCATGGTGGAAGAGTATGATTCTATTGTCAGAAACAGTGCATGGGAGATTGTTCCTAGACCGGAAGGGAAATCAGTGGTGGGTTCAAGATGGATCTACAAAGTTAAGCAGGCAGCTGACGGGAGTGTGGAGAAGTACAAGGCAAGATTTGTTGCCCGAGGCTTTTCACAGATTGAGGGGATCGATTATGAGGAGACCTTTGCACCCGTCGCAAGGTATTCTTCCATACGGACGATTCTTTCTCTCTCAGCGCAGATGGGATGGCACATTCATCAGATGGATGTGAAGACTATGTTCCTCAACGGAGTCATTGAGGAGGAGGTGTACATTGAGCAACCCGAAGGCTTTGAAGTCTTCAGCAGCGAGTCGCATGTGTGCAGGCTCAAGAGAGCGCTGTATGGGTTGAAGCAAGCACCACGTGCTTGGTACACACGGATAGACAACTATTTCACAGGACTTGGATTCTCCAAGAGCGAGGCGGATCCGAACCTATACCAGATTGTGGTGGAGGGTAAGTTGCTTATCATTGTACTGTATGTTGATGATTTGATTCTAACGGGTGATGAGCTGTTGATACTATCATGCAAGAAGGATCTTGCTACAGAGTTTGAGATGAAGGATTTGGGCCTCCTTCACTATTTCCTGGGATTGGAAATATGGCAGCGCAGTGGTGGACAGTTTGTTTCTCAGGGCAAGTATGCTCGGGAGATACTGGAGAAGTTCAACATGCATGGCTGCAAGCTTGTTGATACTCCTCTTCCTGGAGGTTGGAGGAAGGAGGATGCCACTTCGGGAGAAGAAGTGGATGCCACTGTTTATCGACAGTTGGTGGGGTCGCTGATGTATTTGGTCAATACATGACCTGATATATGCTATGCAGTTAACCAGCTTTCACAAGCTATGGTTAAGCCTACCAAGCTCTTCTGGAAGGCGGGCAAGAATGTATTGCGCTACTTGAGAGGCACATCGGGATATGGTTTGTGGTACAGACAGGAGGATGAGGTGAAGCTATGTGGCTTCACGGATGTAGATTGGGCAGGGAGCCCAACAGACAGAAAGAGCACATCAGGAGGGGTCTTCAGTATTGGATCGACTGCAGTTTCTTGGTATAGCAGGAAACAGAGATCCGTGGCACTCAGTTCAGCGGAGGCCGAGTGTACGGCAGCAAGTTTGGCTGCATTCGAGGCTATATGGATGAGGAAGATCCTGGTTGGTTTGTTCGGTTCTCATTTGGATCCTACTGTGATTTACTGTGATAACCAGAGTTGCATTAAACTCTCGACTAATCCTGTATTTCATGATAGATCTAAACATATTGACATCAGGTACCATCATATCAGAGATTGTGTGCAGCGGAGGATCATGTTACTTTCGTACATTCCAACGGAGGATCAGGATGCTGATATTCTGACGAAGGCTCTCACCAGGAGCAAATTCGAGTACCACCGAGGCAGGATAGGGGTTGCTGATAATCCATATCTTGTCGAGAGGGAGTGTTGAGATTGCAACAAGATGATGGAGCTTAGTGAAAAGAGTCGCCTTCACTAAGTGGGCCCGCAGGCTATTTTTGGCGCAAGTCTATTTTTAGACTATGTCTATTTTTAGACATATGGATCATGTCTATGGATTGCAGGTTGTTGTTTATGGATGATTGATCAAGTTGGAAAAAAAAATAGATGGACTTCTATTTTTTATGAAAGTGTGAGTGATCACAGTGTGAGTGATCAAAGTCAAAAATAGAAAAGTCAAATATTATTATCTCACAATAATATTTGGACTATAAACTTAATCTTATTCTCTTGGAGCACTTCAGTTTGAGCTACAGAGGTGGCACATGCAGCTGTCAGAAGGAAATACGCTTTTCTTATGAGTCAGTTGAGTTGTTGCATGCACGACTTCAGTTAGAACTCAATCAGTTGAGTTTGGTGGAGTTGATTGTGGAGTTGATGGAGTTGTGTTCAGTTTAGCTTTGTTAAACTAGTTGTATTTAGTCTAACTGGCAAATAGACTAGAGATGAGTTGGGTGAATTAGTTATTAATTAATTCACAAGTTATTAACTCATAATACAACTAATGAATACATCAGTTAACTCAGTTGCATGTCAGTGCATGTTCAGTTCAACAGGGACAGGTGGTAGAGAATCAGATTGCTATCAGTTGTGACTATAGTTGTGCACCAGATCTTGCACAATCAAAGGATTGAGTATGCCAATGAGTTTGCCCATGTATTTGCCCACATTATAGCTTGTGCTCACGTCCAACAAAGTGTGAGTGACTATTTTGCAGGTGAAAAATGAGTTTGGTAAGCCATTCTCATCAATTCTTGAGCAGGTATTGAGTAGTGGAGGCAGGCAAGCAGTGGAAGAGATTTGGAGATCAGATCTGAGCTGTATTGTGTGTAACAGAGGTGGAGATACTTGTGAGAAGTATTATGCTATGTAATGTTACATGACTCAATCATTAATATACAGATAGTTGGGGTTTTTAGCGAGATGCTTTCCCCGGGATACATACTGTGTTAATGTGTGAATGCTCTTGATGTTTTATTGTTATTGATGCTGCTATATTGTTGATCAACGTAGAGGAGCTTATGTATTGTGTATGTATTCCGCAATAGTACATGATCAGGATAATCTCTGTTGAATATGTGTTAAATTATTCAAAATTTCTACATTGGTTCCCGAAATGAATCTTCTTTATGTTAATGATATTCATGTTTAGAATTCATATACAAAAGGTTGTTTGGATTTCATAACTAACTACCTTTCTTTATAACATGAAGATGGTTCTTTTATAAGTTTTTGTCCATATACTACTGTGTTCGTTGAATTGGTTGTTTTGCAGGACAAAAGAGAAGAAGGGAACTCCAAGAAGGGTTTGGACCCCAAAGGCCTTCTCAAACGTAGGACCAAAGGTATGTACCCTTATCATAGAATTTTCTTATAATAGCATAATGGCTGTATGAATGCATGTTTCTTTGAATAGATAACTTTCAGTCTGCTAGGGTTTCAACCCAAAAAGCCCTAGGGGAGTAATTCCCTCTATCAGAATTGGCGACTCCACTGGGGACAACACTCTTGTTGTTCTTAGTTTGGGTGTTTTTCAAGCCAATCAGGGCTCAGCTGCCTTGTCTGCTTTCTGTTACTGTCTGGTCTGTTCTTGAACTTTAAGCTTTGCCAGTTTCTTCAGTTTGTTTTTTTATTTTTCTTGAAGCTTTTCATATACGCTGTTTTTCTTAGATACAGAGGCGTATATATGCTTGTTTCTTTGAGTCAACCCGCGTATACGCAGGTTTCCTCAAACACAGTCGTGTATACACGCAATTTGTACTTCAGTACAGTCGCGTATACATTGCAATTTTCAAGATTTATAAATCTTTTTAGTCTCTGAAGGTTTGTCTGGTGGTTTGAGTCAGTCTGAAACAGTCATTTTCTAGTATCAGTTATTTGTTTTACAACGAGCATCTCATTCTGAATTCTCTCTGATTATAAGGAGTATTGGTCTTGTTTTTGTTGATTGCAAGCGTCATCGTTTTTGGCTAAAGCACGCAAGATTTCTTGCTAGGAATCTTGGCTGCTCTGTTTCATCAGGGTAGGGAGATTGAATTCAATCTTTGTGTTAATCTTGCTTTTGGTGACTTTTTCTTTGCTTGACAAAACCACTTTTTGTTACCATCCACTTCTTTGTTTCATGAAAGTTGTTGATTGACACTTTCTTGGAATTTGTCATTTTGGATCTTTTGGTTTTCATTGCCAAAGCTTTCATTGCTGCTTTTGATTGTTAAGAGTGATTTCAAGCACATTTATTTTTGTTGAGTTTTCATCCATTGAGTGGTGTTGATTCGCAAAAGTGTTTAAATTGCCTATTCTTCAATCACAAGTTTCAGTGTTGTTGAGAGCATTTTTGAAAAGACTTTTTTGCTTGTTGCTTTGAAGAAAATCTTTTGAAAATCCTAGTTTTGCTTTCTTGAACTTGCTTTTCATTTGGTTTCCTTTTAGTGAAGTGAAAGTGCTTTATGTTTGTCTTAGAACTTGTTTTTAGTGTTTAGACGAAATGAATGGTAGCATCTCATATTCCATCTAGACATTGTAAGTGGCAAGATAAAGATTGATAAGCAAGCAACTTTCATTTTTTTAGAGTAGTTTTAAATCTTGCATCCACATATAGTTGTTGCATTAGGATAGATTTGCATCCCCTTTTTAGGCATATATAGCTTTGTTAGCTTTTGTGAGTGTGAAGTATGAATTAACGAAAAGAAAAGAAAAAATTGTTTTATTAGAAGTACCTCTGAACCCTATAGAAATTGCTCTTCATCGAAAAATGAAAAAGTGCATGTGCATGTAGTTAAGTTTTTATTAATTTCTTTTGCGTCAAAAAACACCACTAGTTTTACTTCTGTTACCTTGTGACTTAAAGAACAGCCTAATAAAATCAAGCGCTAACTAAACTTCACTAGAACTTTTTGTTTTAGTCAGTTACACCAACAAGATTAGGATTTTAGGGCCTTGGATTAGGCGAGTGGAGAGTTAACTCTCCAAGGCCATATAAACATCAAACGTAGGAGTCTGAATAACGAGAGAAAATCCAATAGCGTTAGGAAGACTAGGAAAGCTCTGGAATTGGGAGTTAAGCACGAGGGTCTGTGAAGATAGGGAGAAGAGATACCCCTTGTCCTACTTGTCTGAACTTACCTCACGACTGTTCCGCCTGGCTTCTGCGATGAGTTGGTATCCATAGTTGCTACTCCTAGGGAACTGCACAGGTGGCTGCGAAGGGGAATCCCGTGGCACCTGAGGTTGACGTTGCATCACTCTCGACAGTACTACTGGAGGGCACCCTTGCGAAGCATGGGGGCTTGCATTGGCACAGGCTGTTGTTAGGAGGTCAGCGTAACTTCCTCTGATACCTTCGCTGATAGGACTGGGCCCTCATCATCCCAGACTATCTTCGGAAGGCCCCTTAATTCACTTTCTCGTATTTTGGTGTCCGGTCTTAATCACCCGGAGCGGAAATACTTGGAAGTTGTTTGACTGGCTGTATCTTTAGGGACTTTATAGTGTGTGCTCTGTGCTCCTAGTTGGCCTAGCTTTAATTATATCATAACAAAAAATTCAAAGTGGCTGACCGATCTCCAAGACGGTCTCGAAGACTTCGTGGTCTTTCGCCACCAAGTTTAGAGCCTTCTCCTAGAAGGCGCAGAGGCAATACTACCGGTGGGTTCCGTCCCACGCCGGTTGACGCATCGGGGATTGATCCTCCTCTCGGGGGCATTAGCGGCCAAGCAAGGCCTGGCACTTCTGAACAAGAGAGGGACACTCCAGTCCTTTCTCGAGTTCTCTTTCAAGCGGAGAATAACATAGAGGTAGAAGAACTTTCAGAGTCATTAGCAGCTCCAAATTCTCCTCTACCATCTAGTCATCCAGACGTACTGCAATACATTGGGACTCCGACGCATAGACCGTCAAGTCCAGGTTACACTACGCGCTTACCATCGATGACCACTACTGGAAGGTATGGCTTCTACAAGTGCTACAACTATGCAAACCCCAACATCGGTGCAAGGGGGAGGAACCATTTCCATCTCCTCTGCTTCCTTGTTTGGATCTTTTGCTAGCACATCTTTAGTTGGGTCTACCTCCATTCCGTCCACGAGTGGAAATGCCCAAACCAATGCTTTTGGTACTGGATTCTTCCCATTTGGCACCCACTCACAGGGTATTCCATCGGTTCTGTTTAGTGCCGCTACGTCCATGATGGGCGGATCGGCTTCATTCCAGGGTTTTCCTTTTGGAAGTGGTCATATACCACATTCCAACCCGACGGTAGGATCCATGCCTTTTTCTTCTGTAGGACAAAGCAGCAATCCTTTCCAAGGTTGGAATAACCCTGGGGTTAGTAGCGCGGGAACTAGGAATCCGTTTATTGGCCAATAAGGGAATAGGCCGTACTCCACGGTTAGCTCGTTTCAAACTATTCCTCCTCTAGCTTCGGCTTGAAATCTGTATCAGGGGTTATCAACTCCTTACAATCCTTTAGGAGGGAATTTTGCTGGTTATGGAGGTTATACGACCGGAGTTGGTCAAACTCCGAATTTTGCTGGACCACAAGGCTTGCATTTTGGTTCAGCTGGTTCTACTGGTTACTTCGGGCAGCCTGGTGCCTCCCAAATTCCAGGACAATCTTTTCAGAGCTTTGGGAGTTCTGCCCAGTCCGGGTGGAATCCCCAAGGTCCTCCTAGGCTTCCGTTTCTGGCAACGTTGAACTTGCCAGATCTCACTAAGTTAACAAATGACCCAATCAAGTACAATCTGGCCTGGCCTCCGGTCCCAACCAAGCTCCCTTCGGACATTCCAAAATTCGAAGGGAAGAGTGGTGAAGACCCAGGCGACCATGTAACCACATTCCATTTGTGGTGCTCATCTAACTCCCTTATCGATGACTCGATTAGGTTGAGACTCTTTCAGCGCACCTTGACTGGTAATGCGGCCAAATGGTATATAGAGTTGCCAGGGGGCAGCTTTACATCGTTCGCTGACTTAGCCAATATCTTCTTAAATCATTTTCAGTTGCCTGTCCGCTATGATGCCGGAACTGAACTTCTGGCCACCTTTCGTCAGGATAAGGCAACCCACATTTCTGACCATATTCAGGAATGGAGACAGAGAAAGAGGTTCATTAAAGCCGAAATCCCTCCGGAGTACCATCTCGAGTGGTTTTTGAAGTCTTTACAACCCGAGATCTCCAAGGATGTCTCCATGTCTGGAGTCTATTATGAGGAGCAAGCCATTTTTAGGGCCCAGCAATTAGAATTGATCTACTCTCAGTCTGGGATCCTACAGAAATACTTGCCAGATGCTCCTAGATCTATGGTTGACCTAGCTAAGTCGAAGCTAGGTCCGCACGCAGATGGTATCATTGGGTCAGTAGACACAACTACAGTGAACTTGTTGAATCAATTGCAGCAGTTGTCCTTGCAAGCTGCTTCTAACAACCAAGTCACATCGTCTAATCCCCCCGCTTCCCAAACTTCTTCAATAAATGCCGTCCAATCTGATAACCCCAAAGGAAATCAAAATTCCAATGGGAAAAAGAAAGGATGAGGTAAGAAAAAGAACCAGGATGGGAAGCCTGATGCAAATAAATCCGGCAACAATGCTGGTGGTGGTAGAAATGAGTCAAGAAAGAAAGTTAAGTTTCCATGCAAATTGTGCAGTGGAGACCATCTAACTCATCTCTGCCCTAAGATTGAAGACGCTCAGCGCTTGTTAGGACAGCAAGGGACTTCTAGTTCTCAAGCTGTGTTAACCAACCCGTTTCCCCAAGGGCAACAACTTCTTGCTGGCACGAGTTCAAACCCTGGAACCTCCGCTGGGGGCAACCAGGAAGGGGAAAAATCGTCAAATGTTTTCATGATGGGTTCTAATGTCCATGTGGCTACTCGGTCACGTGATTATGGTGAAGCCGAAACTTCCAAGGACAAGATTGTTCCCGGAAGTACTGACCTTCATATTGAGCGACCGCCTGTCGAGACTACACCACAGATACCGAAAGGTTCCGCTAAACGCGCGACGATTAATCCTAATGCTAGGGCCGCCCAGAATTACTCCATTGTGGAGGATCTGGCTCAAAGTCCGTGCGCTATGTCTACTTTAGAGGTTCTCCAGTCGTGTCCGGCTCAGAGAAGTGCTTTACTCTCCGCAATTGGAGCAGTCGATCCAGCTAACTCTTTAGTGCTCACTTTTGACATGTTAAATGTCAAAAAGCGACTCCCTCATCATATGGCTTTCCAAATAAAGTCTACATACCGAAAAATCAATATTTTTCGCACCGTGATAGATGAAGGAGCTTCCACATGCGTTATGTCGATGTCATGCTGGAAGGCTATTGGATCACCCTCGGCTGTTCCTTCACCCACCATTTTGACTGCATTTGATGGTCATTCTCATAAGCCGCATGGGATTATCCCGACCTTTCCTATATGTGTTGGGGGAAAGGTCGTCAACATTGAAGTAGAGGTCGTAGACGCTAACCTAGACTATAATCTCCTATTAGGAAGGAACTGGGTATACGAGATGGATGCCGTTGTTTCGACTCTGTTTCGTGTCATTTGCTTTCCTCATGAGGGGAAAATCGTTAAGGTTGATCAATTGGACTATTGTCCAGTCGATCCTCAAGCAAGCTCTGACTCTACTGTCCCTTTAGTGGATAACCCTCGCCCGCCAACTGAGAATTTAGGAGTAGGGATGTATTCCTCATTGATGGGTACATTTGATCTTCCCTCTCCTTTCGCTAAAATCAATGCTATTTCATCATCAAAGGAGTCTCCTCGAGAAGAGTTCTTTCGAACTCGTTATTTTTCAGACCCTTGGACCTTGCCTTCACCTACGACCACATTAGTTGAAGGACAAGTAAATGGAATGACATTCCCTATATCTGCAGCTGAGCTTAGATATCAGTTTATCGTAGACTCTGCGGACAACCATTCTACTCCTTTTTCTGAAGAGGAGTTAGATGGTCATGTGGTCCCGGCTTGGAGCCTTGATTCTACCTCTGCCTTGGACTGCTTAGATTCAGTTTTACCTTCTGAAGAAGCAATCCTCTAAGTAATGATGGGTATAGATCGACCTTGGGAAGACTTACACCATCGTTCATACTTTCTTCCTCCATTGCAGGTGTTATCACAAAATCATGCCCCTGATAGGCTGCTGATCAGGAAGACCTTATGTAACTCTTTCAAACCAACTGTTGGCTGAGGCTTAGCCTCCTCAACCTGAGAGGGCTCTCTCAAAGGTTAATGATTTTGATAAAGATTAGATGGCTAACTCTATGAAACAAGTGAAAAATATGAATGGTTGAACATGATCAGTAAACATCCATTGGGCTTATGGAGTCAACAACACCTCAATATAACAATGAACTCAACCTTACATGGAAGTCAGGGCATTCAACATTTAAACATTCAGAACATAAACTCATATGGGACCACACAGTTCATAAATGTATACAGGAAGTCAGAGCACATTCAGTGAATTATGAGTGATTATACATCCATACCACTGTAAGAATTAAGAAAATGACAACATCACATATTCTGAACATAAAAAATCCTTCATGAATTCTGAGAAGTAAATTCAAGCATGCATTACTGAAAATGAGTCTTACATAGGCCAAATACAAGCTTTTCCATAAAATTTCCAACCCTGATTACATTAGATCTTCTTCTATATATAGAGCTCTTTACCTAACTGAGATTTCTCCTCCAGCATGAGGGAAATTCGAATTCATCCTACTATGACACCTATTGATATATAAAACTAATTATTAAATGCAAATGACACCTAACTAGCAGTCCTAGAGACCTAATACAACTAGGAGTGTAACTCCTTATCATGATTCAACAACCTTATCTAAGCATTTAAAGCATTATTTGACAACTTGCAACCTCAAGAAGTCGAATTTGATGAAGCCTCCCACGTGGTCACCCAACTGCTGATGACAAACCCTAGAAATTAGGGAACATGTTTCCCTGTTTTTAGGTTTAGATCCTTAACAATTGGCACGTGGGACAGAGCCTTTATCTCTTCATCCATGACACATTTTACGAAACTGAAGGAGGTTTTTGTAGCCCATGTTTTCCAGAACAAAAACCTCTCCTGGTTTTTTAAAACATTTCTCCAGCTGTCTAGAAACTGTCCTTGAAAAACACGTGGCAAACAGGAAAAATCCGTTTTCTGAAAGTAGGGTTTCAATGAAAGCTTAGTATCTCCCAACTGAAAACACTTATGAAGAAATTGAGATAGGTTATTGTAGTAGGAGAGTTTATGAAGATAAACCTCCTTCATAATTTCAAAATACCCTTTCATGTGACCAGAAACGGATTTTGAAAAAACAGGTGTAAAACAGAGAAATATGCCTGTGGAAAACTTGCACCTACAGCAGTTTCGTAGCGCAAGTTTGATCATAAATTCCTCCCACCTCAGAATGTATTTGAATAAAATGAAAGAGGTTTTTGTATTTTGGTATGTTAGGAATAAAAGCCTCTTTCAGTTTTCAAAATTAAGTTTTCAGCTGCTCAGAACCCCTTCTGGAAATTTACTAGTAAACGCAGAAAACAGAGTTTTTTCTGCTGAAACAGGCTGCTACAGGGGTTTCGTAGCGCGCTACGAAAACTCCTAGTTCAGTGATTTCGTAGCTACTTTCAAAATTTCTCCAAAATGATGTGAGATATGACTTATAAACACCTGGTAAGACTTCTAAAACATGGAATGAGGCTGTCAAACATTATTTGGAAAAGAGATATGATCTTAAAAGACTTCTAACCTTATGACCTAACCCTTAAAGCATGAAATGACCTAGAGACCCTTTAACACCATGACTTGACCATGACTGATACAAGAATTGAGAAACCATGTAAGTTGTCCAAATTTTTTAAGGAAGTTTTACAGTGATAACAGTGGCTCCACTGGGGATAGTGTGCCCTTGTGGTACATTAAGAACCTGTAGCTCCAGTGCCGCTATCCATCCTCTAGAAGAAAACTTTGAACTTCTGCCCAATCTGCTCCTCAAGCCTTGAATAATTTTTTGTAAGAAGAATTCAAACTGCACCTACTGAAATAGATGCTCAGTGAACCTACCCTGAGCTTATTTGCATTTTCCTACCTACCTACTAGCTCCAATTTCCACTTTAGGTCAAGCATCATGATATTTCCAATAAAGCCAATCAATTGTTCTTTCTGATATTGGAGGCTCTTGACTGCATTCAACCTCAAAATAACCATGATAGTGAGATGACCAAATCAACTTATAATGTACCTTATCTTCATAATGCAAATGAAAATGAAATACTGGTGTGCAAAGCTTTGCCATGTATTCACTTATAGGGTCAAAGAAGACATGATTATTTTGATGATCATCATAACACTCTAAATCCTCAGACAACTGATTCTCAACCACACAAGACCCCTTTGATGTGCTATCCAACTGCCTTTCTACATGATGCCCACAAACAATGTAATTTTCTTCATTATAAAGATCATTCTTTGATGCAAGCTGCTGCAAGGAATTACAAAAATGAACAACCTTTTCCTCTGCTTGAGGGTTATAAAAGCTATCTTTCGGTACTTCTTCTTGGTGTTTGCAATCAATTTCATACTCATTGTGATCAAAATCTTGGCAAGTTTGCTGCATCTTCTCATTTATATCAAAGGATGTAACATGGTTTTCATAAGTAAACCCCTGCTGATCTTCACGCTGCGTTTCATGAGATGTTATACTTTCTTGTTGGTGTTGAAATGCATTGTTATGAAGAGCCTCTAAAATTTCTTCATCCATAAATTCATCATCATCATAACAATCCTCCAAGTACTGAATAAGACTTAAAGAATGCCTACAGCAATCTTTAAGCAGCAATAAGGAAGGATAACATTCTTTATACATCTCATAGAATTCATCATGAAAACTAGCAAGCGAATATATTGAACCATTTTCCAAACTTTTATACCAAGACCATGCTTTTCCTTCTAAAGTGGTCATAAACATCTTCATGAGACAATCTTCAGGGAAATGAACCTTAAGACTGCGCACATGCATATGAAACCTAACCAAATGAAGAGCAGCATCGTCTTTCTTTTCATCTTTGAATATTGGAAGATCCTCTAACCAATCAACCTTTGGCATAGGATTTGGAAAACCAAGGATATGAGACCGATTCATAGGAGCATACCTGGCATTCATTCTTGCAGTGGAATTCATCTTGTAACTTCATCAATCTACTGATCTTCTAGCAGTGGAGTCACCTTCCAATTTATTATTTGATGTGTGGAGTCGCCAAGGTAGTTTTGCAGCCTCAAAAAGATGTCTGAGCTCCTGCTACCTTCAGAAGTTCAGCCTCTTAATTTCGGGAATGAATAGACATCAGGCTCCCGGCAGACGCACCAAAATGTTATCACAATGAGTATGAAATTGATTGCAAACACCAAGAAGAAGTACCGGAAGATAGCTTTTATAACCCTCAGGCAGAGGAAAAGGTTGTTCATTTTTGTAATTCCTTGCAGCAGCTTGCATCAAAGAATGATCTTTATAATGAAGAAAATTACATTGTTTGTGGGCATCATGCAGAAAGGCAGTTGGATAGCACATCAAAGGGGTCTTGTGTGGTTGAGAATCAGTTGTCTGAGGATTTAGAGTGTTATGATGATCATCAAAATAATCATGTCTTCTTTGACCCTATAAGTGAATACATGGCAAAGCTTTGCACACCAGTATTTCATTTTCATTTGCATTATGAAGATCAGGTACATTATAAGTTGATTTGGTCATCTCACTATCATGGTTATTTTGAGGTTGAATGCAGTCAAGAGCCTCCAATATCAGAAAGAACAATTGATTGGCTTTATTGGAAATATCATGTTGCTTGACCTAAAGTGGAAATTGGAGCTAGTAGGTAGGTAGGAAAATGAAAATAAGCTCAGGGTAGGTTCACTGAGCATCTATTTCAGTAGGTGCAGTTTGAATTCTTCTTACAAAAAATTATTCAAGGCTTGAGGAGCAGATTGGGCAGAAGTTCAAAGTTTTCTTCTAGAGGATGGATAGCGGCACTGGAGCTACAGGTTCTTAATGTACCACAAGGGCACACTATCCCCAGTGGAGCCACTGTTATCACTGTAAAACTTCCTTAAAAAATTTGGACAACTTACATGGTTTCTCAATTCTTGTATCAGTCATGGTCAAGTCATGGTGTTAAAGGGTCTCTAGGTCATTTCATGCTTTAAGGGTTAGGTCATAAGGTTAGAAGTCTTTTAAGATCATATCTCTTTTCCAAATAATGTTTGACAGCCTCATTCCATGTTTTAGAAGTCTTACTAGGTGTTTATAAGTCATATCTCACATCATTTTGGAGAAATTTTGAAAGTAGCTACGAAATCACTGAACTAGGAGTTTTCGTAGCGCGCTACGAAACCCCTGTAGCAGCCTGTTTCAGCAGAAAAAAACTCTGTTTTCTGCGTTTACTAGTAAATTTCCAGAAGGGGTTCTGAGCAGCTGAAAACTTAATTTTGAAAACTGAAAGAGGCTTTTATTTCTAACATACCAAAATACAAAAACCTCTTTCATTTTCTTCAAATCCATTCTGAGGTGGGAGGAATTTATGATCAAACTTGGGCTACGAAACTGCTGTAGGTGCAAGTTTTCCACAGGCATATTTCTTTGTTTTACACCTGTTTTTTCAAAATCCGTTTCTGGTCACATGAAAGGGTATTTTGGAATTCTGAAGGAGGTTTATCTTCATCAACCCGCCTACTATAATAACCTATCTCAATTTCTTCATAAGTGTTTTCAGTTGGGAGATACTAAGCTTACATTGAAACCCTACTTTCAGAAAACGGATTTTTCCTGTTTGCCACGTGTTTTTCAAGGACAGTTTCTAGACAGCTGGAGAAATGTTTTAAAAAAAAAGGAGAGGTTTTTGTTCTGGACAACATGGGCTACAAAAACCTCCTTCAGTTTCATAAAATGTGTCATGGATGAAGAGATAAAGGCTCTGTCTCATGTGCCAATTTTTAAGGATCTAAACCTAAAAACAGGGAAACATGTTCCCTAATTTCTAGGGTTTGTCATCAGCAGTTGGGTGACCACGTGGGAGGCTTCATCAAATTCGACTTCTTGAGGTTGCAAGTTGTCAAATAATGCTTTAAATGCTTATATAAGGTTGTTGAATCATGATAAGGAGTTACACTCCTAGTTGTATTAGGTCTCTAGGACTGCTAGTTAGGTGTCATTTGCATTTAATAATTAGTTTTATGTATCAATAGGTGTCATAGTAGGATGAATTCGAATTTCCCTCATGCTGGAGGAGAAATCTCAGTTAGGTAAAGAGCTCTATATATAGAAGAAGATCTAATGTAATCAGGGTTGGAAATTTTATGGAAAAGCTTGTATTTGGCCTATGTAAGACTCATTTTCAGTAATGCATGCTTGACTTTACTTCTCAGGATTCATGAAGGATTTTTTATGTTCAGAATATGTGATGTTGTCCTTTTCTTAATTCTTACAGTGGTATGGATGTATAATCACTCAGAATTCACTGAATGTGCTCTGACTTCCTGTATACATTTATGAACTGTGTGGTCCCATATGAGTTTATGTTCTGAATGTTTAAATGTTGAATGCCCTGACTTCCATGTAAGGTTGAGTTCATTGTTATATTGAGGTGTTGTTGACTCCATAAGCCCAATGGATGTTTACTGATCATGTTCAACCATTCATATTTTTCACTTGTTTCATAGAGTTAGCCATCTAATCTTTATCAAAATCATTAACCTTTGAGAGAGCCCTCTCAGGTTGAGGAGGCTAAGCCTCAGCCAACAGTTGGTTTGAAAGAGTTACATAAGGTCTTCCTAATCAGCAGCCTATCAGGGGCATGATTTTGTGATAACAGCAGGAAGTAGAATCTAGATTCTCCGAGCTCCTCAGTAGTGATGTTTGTACGGTGTCAAACCCTTTGGCTCCAGCACACATTCGTGTCGAAGGTAATATGTCGGTAATTTCAAAAACGATACCTATTAAAATCTCTAGGGACCCTAGCGTCATCGAGAATATCTTCATCGGAATTGAGTGTTCCCCTGAAGAAATTCAAATCTACACCGACCTGTTCAAGGAATATCGTGATGTATTTTCTTGGTCTTATGAAGAAATGCCTGGCATTGATCCTTCTATAGTTCAACATGAGATCAAGACATATGAAAACGCGAAACCAGTTCGTCAGAGGCTT
Source organism: Pinus tabuliformis (assembly GCA_031772625.1). Classification (NCBI taxonomy): domain Eukaryota; kingdom Viridiplantae; phylum Streptophyta; class Pinopsida; order Pinales; family Pinaceae; genus Pinus; species Pinus tabuliformis. The sequence goes on along the minus strand of CM062806.1, from coordinate 168,456,151 downwards.
TGGCCGGTTAACCCTAGGAAAGCTGCAGCTATCAAAGCTGAGGTTGAGAAGCTGCTAAAGGCGGGTTTTATATACCCTGTTCCTCTTACTGATTGGGTTTCTAATCCAGTCCCTGTGGAAAAAAAGCAAGGAACAATCCGAGTATGCATCGATTTTAGGGACCTAAACAAGGCTTGTCCGAAAGATAATTACCCCACGCCATTCATTGATCAGATTATCGACGAGTGTGCGGGTAATGAAATTTTTTCCTTCATGGATGGTTTTTCAGGTTATAATCAAATCTCTATCTGTCCTGAAGATCAACATAAGACAACTTTTATATGTCCCTGGGGTACCTTTGCATATAGAAAGATGCCTTTTGGTCTTAAAAATACTGGAGCCACTTTTCAGCGGACCATGTCATATGCTTTCCACGACATCAAACATGTCATCGAGGCATACTTGGATGATCTCGCTGCTCGTTCTCGAAAGAGAACCGATCATCCTAGTCATCTTCGATTGGTTTTTGAACGATGTCGTTTTTATAAAATCTGGTTGAATCCCAACAAGTGCGTTTTCGCGGTTATGTCCGGTCGGTTGTTAGGGTTCATTGTGTCTAATGAAGGGATTCGGGTTGATCCCTTCAAGGTTGAGGCAATAGTTCAGTTGCCTCCCCCGTCCTCAATTCGTCAACTTCAAAGTCTTCAAGGGAAGGCTAATTTCTTAAGACGGTTTATAGCAAACTATGCCGAGATCACTAAAGGGTTCATGCGTTTGCTACGAAAAGGAGTTCCATTTGTGTGGGACGACTTTACGCAGTGGTCGTTTGATGCTTTGAAAAAGGCATTAATCTCTGCCTCGCTTTTGAGTCCACCAGATTATGGTAGAGACTTCCTTTTATATCTCGCCGCAGCAGAATCAACCATTGGTATGGTTCTAGTTCAGGAGGACGATGCTCTCGTCGAGCACGTGATTTATTATTTAAGTCGAGGCTTAATAGGTCCCGAACTTTGCTATTCTTCGGTTGAGAAGTTGGCCTTGGCAGCTGTCCATGCTGTCCAGAGGCTCCGTCATTATATCTTGCTCCGCAAAACTTTTGTCTTAGCAACGGTCAATCCATTTCAATTTTTCCTTAGTAGGCGAGTGATTGGGGTCAAATATAATAGATGGATAGTCATTTTGCAAGAATTCGATCTCGAGTTCTTGTCTGCCAAGTCTAAGAAATCCATGGTTTTCGCGGAGCTAATTACTGAGCTTCCTTGTGGAGAGGATACTGTTTATGAGGAAAGTTTTCCCGACGAACATTTATTCCTCATATCTTCACTCGACCCTTGGTATGGAGATATCATTGTCTGTCTCCAGACTTTGAAGTTTCCCTCTACTTTCTCCAAGGATGAACGTCGAAAATTACGTCACCTGGCTAAAAACTATGTTATCATTGGTGACACATTATACCGTCGAGGGGTTGATTCCATCCTTCGGCGCTGTTTAACCTTAGAGGAAGCAGAGTCTGTGCTCAATGACTGCCACAATGGAGCTTGTGGTGGTCATTTATCAGGGCTTGCTACAGCCCAGCGCATCTTATGTGCCGACTATTTTTGGCCTTCACTCTTTAAAGACTGTGTGGAAGCGGTCAAACGCTGTCACCCGTGTGAAATTTTTACTCGGAAGATGCGCGCGCATCTAGCTCCCCTTCTTCCTGTTGTCACCGTCGGTCCCTTTACCAAGTGGGGTATTGATTTTACAACTTGTAATCCGCCTTCAACAGCGAATCACAAGTACATTATCGTGGCTGTAGACTACTTTACGAAGTTGGCTGAGGCCATGCCTACTTATAAGAACGATAGTGACACGGCAGCTTTGTTTCTTTTCAATCAGGTTATCTCAAGATTCGGTATCCCAAGAGAGATTGTCACTGACCATGGCAGTCATTTCCAGCATCAACTGATGTCCAAATTGGCTTTTAAATTAGGTTTCCGCTAAGAGCATTCGTCCCCTTATTATCCTCAGGCCAATGGACAGGTCGAGGCAGTCAATAAAACTCTTAAGACGATACTCCAACGGACAATCGATAAAAATCGGTCCAACTGGCACATTATGTTGTATTCGGCTCTTTGGGCATACCGAACCTCCGTCAAAACGGCTACCGGTTTTACTCCTTTTCAGTTGGTTTATGGGATGGAATCTATCTTTCCGGTTGAATGTGAAATTCCATCTCTTAAGTTGGCTGTTGAGCTTCTTCCGGAGACTTCGAGTCTCGAGGAGCGCCTAGTTCACTTGGAACATCTCGATGAGTAGTGTCGAGATGCCGCCACAATGAATGAGGCCCATAAGAAAAGGGTTAAAACGCAGTATGATAAGTCTGTCCATCCTCGAGTCTTTTCTGAAGGCGACCTTATCCTGGTCTATGACCAAGATAAGGACGCCTTGGGGGCAGGCAAATTTAAGCCTATGTGGTACGGTCCTTTCATTATTAAACGAGTTTTAGAAAAAGGATCGTATGAGTTAATTGATTTCGAAGGAAACAAGCTGGCAGAGCCCCGCAACGGGCTCTACCTAAAGAAGTACTTTGCTTAGTTTTTACCAGGCAATGGCTTCTTTGTATATTATGTATATTTGTACATATATCATCGATAGTTTTCTGATATCAGGACTTTTTGGTCTGCTGTGGCAGGTGTTGATGGATGATTTGGTCTATTTTGGGTTCGCCGATGGTGCTTGTCGGCACACTCGGAATCTTGCTTCCGCAGCTTGGGTAATCTATTATCCAGCTGGTCAATTGATGGCATCAAGAGGCGTGTGCATCGGTCCTACTTCAAACAATATGGCCGAGTATATTGCTGTTATTAATTTATTATCCGAGGCAATCTCTCATGGGATCGACTCGTTGGTAGTATATCTTGATTCTCAATTGATAGTGTCTCAATTAAATAACATTTATCGGGTACGGGATCCATCTTTATATCGCCAGTATTTAAGGGTGAGGTTGTTGCAAAGATCATTTACTTATATTAATTATTTGCATATTCCAAGATCTCATAATTGGTTAGCTGATTCTATCGCTAATCAAGCATTAGACTGGCATATCAATTATACATCACAATAAAAGCAAGTATCAAAAAGTCAAACTGTATATATATATATATATATATTAAAACGTCTCGAGTGTACATATGTGTGTCCAAAAAATATACAAAATTGGGACTCAAATGCCCATAATCATGTCCGGCATATCTAATGCCTCGGCTCTGGATGAGCGTCTAAGTATGTCACTATAGCATTGGCCACACGCCGAAAAATGCGAACCCAGTCACGTGGCATGCCAACCACATGATACTGCACATCCTTAGGAAGGTCCTCTATGACGGCCATCGGTACTCGGCAGCTCAATCTCGCCAAGTGTCGCTGGACGTTGTTAAGAGTCCGTTTTGTATCAGCAGCCGCCTCTTCGGCTCCTTGGCCGCGCCGTCCATGCCGCGGGAATCCATCTGGTCATACCGGCCCGATGTCTGGAACATGATCATCATATTAGTCATTTGAATCTCATCAAAAATATTTTTCAAAATTCATTATATTTGAAAAATCCAAAAAAATCATAAAATCAAAAAATCTTACCAATCTCGCCCCATGCTGCATTTGGTGGTAACACTAGATAAAGATCTCCTCGGAAATCTAGCCCAGCATAGGGGTATTCATCCACGACGATGATCTGCTGATCCCACTAGGTGAAGAAGTCATCGTCAAAGGCAGTCCTTAGGACCTCCCCACCCCCCAGACGTTTCATCAGATCAGCCCACCGGCCCATGCGTGGATCGCGTGGGGTGCTGATGGAAACTGCTACCCTGGGACGGAGTGCGGGAACCTTCTCGAAAAAGAAAGTACACAAGATGCTCCCATATCCAAAGTTTTTAGTCTGACCCCTCCTGATAGAAGTGAGTTGGCTCTTCATGTTGGCCAGAAGAGAAGTACACCAGTCGAACACAGTAGTGAGACAGTCAACTGCCACGCTCATGTTTTGCCATGACGCCTGATGTAGAGAGGATGATCCATTCACCCGAGCCATGGTAAACAGGATTATCCTAAGTGATAAACTTGCCACATGTGTGATGGAAATCTGGCTCCCAACCTTCTTGGGATGTCCCGGGCAGTAAATCTGTACATAGTCCTCTATCGAAAGGGCACTTCGTGTCCTGCCCCGGGATTGTACTACCTCTCCCCTTCCGAAAATGCCCGTGATAAAATAGATATCCTCCACTTCTACCCTGAGCGGCATCTGATCGATCATAAAAGCTTCCTCATCGACATCCCAATAATTAATGAGCATCTCAAGCAGACGCGTGTTCGCTTTCATATTTGGCAATTTGAAAAATTTAAGCAAACCGCATCCCCGTAGGGCATCTAATGCTTTTGGACTGTTCATAACTTCATTGTCTACCGCTGCGTGCTCTCTTTCACACCACGTGACAGGCATCCTGAGAAAAAATTGATTCAAAACCGTTAGTTTTCGTTTAAAATGGTTCACGGCGTATACGCGGGTTCCTGTGCACACAGTCGCGTATAGGGCCCACGTGTACGCGGGTTCGATATTACCAACCCGCGTATACGCCACGAGGAAATTTTGGACAAAAGTTCAACGGTGAAACATCAACCAAAAATCCTAAAACCTGTCACAATTAATTGCAAGCTAAGTATAAGAGTTACCTGGAGGTTTTCGACGAATTTGAACGGTTGAATCTGGCTGTGGGAAGTTTGCTCCTTTTGCTCCAAATCCTTTGCTCTCAAACTCAAATGGTAAAAATGGTGAGTCCAAAATGCTTTTTATAAGTTTTGAAAATGCAAAATTTTTTCAAAATTTTATTTTGTTTGGCCTCATGTGACTTTTAACTTGGGAGCTTGGAATGTCGAGATTGGTCTGTTTTTCAGGACATTTTGGACGATTTTCAGTTTCGAGACGGTTCCATGACTGCTGACCCGTCATGGCAGGTATCGTGTTCTCACTGGCATATAGGTTAGGGACACCATTTTTTCCGTTGCATTATGCATACTAGCCTCCATTTGACCGATACATCTGCCATAGGGTCGATCCCATCGTGTTATGGTTCATAAGCCATCTTCACTCACCGATTCTTTAAATCATGACACGATGGTAGAGCCATCCTTTACATGGGCATCCTAGTTAGCACCTCACTGACATTTGTTGCCCATGCTGCTCCGTTTTGAGTAGGCTCGGGAGTCCTCTGTAGTCCCGCCATGACTTATGCGTTGAAGGCTCATTCCTCTTAGCTTCTCCACTTTTTTCTGGCCATATACCCTAGAGGCTCCTTTGTGTTGAGTTGTACTACTGAATTGCATGTTGACCACTTGCACCTTTTGGCCTAGAGCCGGCTTCACTTGGACTCGTGTTTAAGCCAACTTTTGACCATGACATCTGCAAAATCAACCTTGCATTCCCTTGACTTCTGCAGCTTGACACACCTTGACCTGTGGAGAGAACATATCTTTGAGTGTCACTGACCTGTTTTCACCTCCCTGCATTGAGCATAGGAACGTTCCTTTCCCAGGAACTAGATCATCTGTTTCACCGACACTCGTTCTTTCCACTGTACCATAGCATTCTTTTATTATTTTTCCGGCTTAACAGAAAAAGACAAAAAAATTAAATATTCCAAAAAGAGCGGGAACAGGACATTATTTCCATTTATTGTTGGCAGCTAGAGTCAGTCGTGTCACCCTTGAACAAAGCACTCAAAACAAAGTCTCCTCCGTATGGGTGGGATTTAGTTTGACTTAGGTACGCCATAACCTTGTTATTGAGTCAGTTCTCCACCGATTGGTTATCTCTTCCAATAATATGGAGGGTTCCTTCGTGCCTCCTGCATGGCGAACTTATACAAAGTCATCATATGCTGCCACATAGTCACATTGAGTCGTGCTTTTGTTCAAGGGAAGTTAGCCTGAGTCGGCCTCTCTGCGGTGTCTCTTGACTCATTTTTCAGTCGGCCATCCCTAGTTGTCGGTGTCATGTCTATCATCACATCAGTTATATTGGTCCTTTACTCGTGCTGGTTTGAGAAGGTCCCCATTGACTTCTTGCTGGCGGGTCTTGTCCTTATCGACGACGACATCTTGCTCTGAGGACAGGCCTAGAGCTGCACCCTGGCCCTATTTTCATTATTGATAGGTTACCTTGTGCTCAGCATCGATCAGTATCATGGGTCTTTGACTGAGTGGTTTCCCTTGTGTTCGACATCAGCTTACATTATCACACATTGGGATTCGTGCAGTACCTTGGTTTCCATTTGACCCTATTGGTGGATACCTCGCCTCTGTGTCAGCTTTCATTATTGGTTGGTTCAGAGGGTTTCTGCCGTGCGCTAGCCACATCTTGTGTACGCCGGAAACGTACTTCGGTTGGGTTACTACATCTTTTTCGTCCGATTCCTTCCACATTATTGGCCTACGGGTTACACTCGCGCTAGATTGATGAAGGATGCCTTAATGCCTTCCTTCTAGTGGATCTTTCCCTATCGACTCCGACTCATTGCTCTGGGGCAAAGATCTAGAGTCCATTTGGCAGTACCTTGGGGTTTGCAGTCATTAGTGGCAGATCCTTCGCTATCGACAGTGGGAAACCATCATTGTCTCCTGATCGATAGATTCTTACAGGTGTTCGACTCCAACTCATCTATTCACACTTGTTAGATTGTACTGGGTACCTTGACGCTCATTATCATTATCGGTGAGTAGTCTCGCGTTTGTTAACGGTATACATCAATGACCGGTAATCAAACGATTTCTCACATGGTCGACTTCAGATAATTTATTCCCATGGTGTAGAAATGTACCACGGCGGTTGGTGAAGACCTCAGGTTGTATCAGCATTCATTGGTTCACTTGACAGTTGCTCATGTTGCTGCTAGTTGATACCACTCCACTTTATATGTTGCAGTCAGTCATGGTGACATTCTATATGCTGGCACCTGAGTTTGCAGTGTAGTACCATCCTATTCCATCCTGTTCAGTTGGTACCTTTTGGGGATCAGTCTTTGATATCAGTGATCCGTTGCATCTTTCAGCATCATTGATAGTCTTATATGTGATATTCAGACATGTACTTGTTCATTATGATCAGATGATACATTATGTATCTTTCAGTCATTTATACTTGTATACTTAATGGATTCGCTTGTACTTGATATGCGGACATGCTTTACTTTTTCTGAGCATGGATATGCCCGCCTCAGATAGTGTTTCTTTCTGATCTCCTTTGGTGGCTTGGCAGGCTGAATTCTGGTGAAGTCCTTCTCGGTTTTTGACAGACTTCCTTTCCATGTACTCGCATAATATATTTCAGCCATCATGTACCCCTTTTGACCTCATATATTAGGGGGCATCTGTTATAGCTCCAAATCTCACTCTCATGGTTTGTGATGCTGTATTCATGGCCTAGGGCAACCCCTCCTTCCAGACCTGGTCCTAAAATTTAAAAATCAGTGTTTTATCCATTATACGCGACATTGCCCTGAGTTAAACGCGTGTATACGCGGGTATGTGTATAGCCAACCCGCGTGTATGTATTAAAACACTTAAAAAATATAACACTCCTTATTTTCGGGCGGAGATTGTGGGTTTTACCTGCTGATCACCTGTTAGTCCCCGTGGCCCAACTGTTCCCAACCAACTCCTAACTAAAAAACTACTTTGGAGATGGTATAAAAAGACCTCAAAGGGAAGGCCTAAAGGAGGAGAGAAGAGAGAGAAAGGTTATGTTGAGATTTTTCCCTTGACCAGGTCTGAAGTCCCTTGTGCCTTCTGCACTTCCCCCATTTTGTACAGGAAACCTTTGTTTCCTTGTGTGTTGATGTTCATCCACCATTTATGACATCATGGAGAGAGTCATGGAAGGAGTTTGTTAGAGGCTTGAGGCTGGAACAGATCCGGAAGGAAGCTTTGCTTGGAGCCTGCTGAAGGTGACTCAGGTGAAAATATTCCTTTTTATGTACTTTATTTGTCTATAATAAAAGAAACACATGTCTTGGTTCCCGAAATGAATCTTCTTTATGTTAATGATATTCATGTTTAGAATTCATATACAAAAGGTTGTTTGGATTTCATAACTAACTACCTTTCTTTATAACATGAAGATGGTTCTTTTATAAGTTTTTCTCCATATACTACTGTGTTCTTTGAATTGGTTGTTTTGCAGGATAAAAGAGAAGAAGGGAACTCCAAGAAGGGTTTGGACCCTAAAGGCCTTCTCAAACGTAGGACCAAAGGTACGTACCCTTATCATAGAATTTGCTTATAATAGCATAATGGCTGTATGAATGCATGCTTCTTTGAATAGATAACTTTCAGTCTGCTAGGGTTTCAACCCAAAAAGCCCTAGGGGAGTAATTCCCTCTATCAGTCGAGCAATTGGCCTTTCCAGCTCGTTAAAGTGCTTGGAAATGTCATCCCTCCTGTATATTTTAATATTTTTCAGACCTGAGGGATTATCTCACGAAAAATTTCGAGCACTTGTCTTTTTCAGCTCGTTAAAGTGATCAGAAAAGTCATCCCTTTTGTATTATTTTATCCTTTTTCGAACCTAAGGGATTATTTTACGAAAAAGAACTTCTGGAGTTTTCTTTTCGTCCCTTTTCAAACTCTCTAAACATGAAAAGGACTGAGTTATCCTTGTTGTTAAACTCGTTAAAACAATAGCGACAAACTTGTCCATTCTAGACAAGACCGAGTTTCACTGTCGCTAGACTTGTTAAAACATAGCGACATGTTTGCCCGAAGGGAAAATTATAGAACAAGCATATGTTATCCTCCTCAAGCTTGACAAAAATAAAGAGGTACTGGTTAGCAATGACTGGGGAAAAGGGGAAAAAACTTGAAGAAATTTATGGTAGCAGGTCATTGAGTCGGGTTGGGTTATTCCATTCACCAGTCATCTACACCATCCATCTTTTTTGGGGTTAATGCTACCAATCCATCTCAGTGTCGCCGACATGTTCAAGAGAAGTCATTCAGTTGAGAAACCACAATCTAGTTATTGCCTTATCCACTACAATACCTCCAACCTTCATTTTTCATGACCACCATTCCTGAACCTTGTGTCGTCAGATCATTTTCACCTCCAGAAATCATTTGCTTCGTTTCGAGTTGTAGATGTGGGATACATCAAGGCCCTCCTACAATGAGTCGCTTCTTGTTGACATCAACTCATTATCCAAGAAGTCAACTTAGAAACACCCCTTTCAGTGCTTTGAAGATTGCATGCCTCAATGGCAAGTTTCTCACTTCCGGCGACAGGTTGACATCAATGGCCTTCGACCGAAAGATTTTTCGTGGTGTTTGACATCGGATCATATATTCACACCACGTGAATTGTACTGTAATACCTTGAGGGTCATTATCATTATCGGTGATTCCTCTCGTGTCTATTAACAGTTCACATTATTGGCTAGTAATCAGGCAATGTCTTTCCATGTTTGACTTCAGAACATCTCTTCACATGGATTGACTTGTACATCGAGCGAAGATTGAACGAGTTTGAAGACCCCGGATCTAGTTTCATCCATCCGGGTTGCGATATATTTAGGGATATAAAAACATCAAATGTACAAAGATGCTGCACAGATGGTCATCCGAACTAAGGATGATGGCTCTACATCTGAAGAATCACCAATCTGCATCTACAGACGACCATCTGATCTATGTACATGAAATGAATTTATAAAGTTGAGCATGGGAATGCCCGCCTCAGCTAGATCATGAAAACTATATTATGATGATATATTTTATTGTAACTTATGCAGGTCACCTTCTAGTTCGAAACCTCGGATCCTCATGATAAAGCATTTCACTCGACATCAAGATTTACGACTTCATGCTTTAGGGGGCAACTTTTATAGACATATTTGGCAACTTCAATGCAAAACTTATATGTCGATAAACTAGGGCTTTTCAACCCCTAAAAGAGTTGTTTTATACCCTAAAAGAACATGGTCATCTGATTACATCATTCCCCAAAAGTTCCACCTGAGAAACCATCCAGAAATGGCCTAAACTGAACCATACTGACTGCTCCACTGGCAAGGTGCGATGCATACTGAGTATTACACTGGCCAGGTGTGATGCATACTATTTGGGCCTTCTATAGGGTGCGATGGGTGAGGATGGACAAATGTCCGAGACAATTTGCTAGGTGGTTGCTCATGGAATCTTCTAGAAACTTCTCCTATGACACTTGCCTCTCTGAATTCGCCTAGGGATGAGTAAGAGATCCAAGAAATCTCCAAGTGGAACCAATTGTAACAAGTGGAATGACACTAATCAAAACCCCAGAGATGACTCACACCCTTGCACACATCTATAAATGGATCCCTCATCTAAGAGATCCAGAGGCTGGAATATTGTGAATTGCAAGGAAGTGCTGATAGTTTGTAATTGAGGAAGGAGCATTGTATTGTTGGTGTGATCTTGCTATTTCATGAGGTGAAGAGGGATTGATGCTGGGAGGATGATGCTGGATCAGACAACTGGGTTGTAATTCTCCCTTCTATTTAATAAAGTTCTTCAAGTTTTCTTCCATATGATTGTGCAATTGTGAATGTTATCATTTGTGAATGCTATTGTATGTTCATCATATATCTGATTTCGTAATGTTTATGTTATAATAGATCAAGGTGCTTTGATGGTTATTTGTTATTGTGTTTCCATAGGTACTCTCCAAGCGGGTTAAGTACAGGGAGGAGTTGCAAGCTCTATCAAGGGGGATAGAGATCAAGCAAAGGATTAAGCGGAAGTCCCAAGTTGGTTCCATTGTCTCTCTTATCTATTGTACATAGAAGAAATCGTTGAACTGCTTTAAACTATTGTTTCTAGGGTAGCTGCCAAACCTAGAGGGCTAGTCGTTTGAAAAGACACTAGTTTTCCCAGAAACACCTAAGCATATAACCTATTTTTTAATTTCATAAAGTGTTGGATGAAGCTCACAAATAGGGCTATCCAATGGGAGGATGATTACAACAAATTTCATTATTTTTTAGTATCCTTTTAAAAGGATAAACCATCGTTATTGACCTTGTGTGTGGAAGATTAACAACATTGAAATTGACTGAAATATTAAGGACTTGTTGTATTCATGATCCATAAGTGAACTTCATTTATCACGTTCAAGATTTCAAATTTGGTCTTCATATAGAGGGATGTATGTTCAAGTATGAACTCAAATCACTCTAGTCGATGTGTGATAAAATCATATCAAAATACCATCCTTCAAAAATCTTTGTAGTTAAGGGTGTTTCATGTGATCAAACCAAATACTAAGACTTCCTTATATTCCTACATCCCTGTTTCATTAATGATGGTTGATCCACCCAAACTCAAATCTTTCTGGTCTTCATCCTTGAGAGTTGTTTGTTCCATAATTTTCTTTCCTTTTATTCCATGTAATGTTGTTGTGACTTCTCTAATATGTGGTAGTTATTGGTATTTGATAATATCTTCTTGACGGTGCTAGAAATATGCTAATATACAAGGTGTCTCCCTGATGTGAAGTCCCAATTAGAACTCACACTATTTAGAGTAGGAGATCCATTAGGAGTATTATCCCAACCACCATAACTCTAAGATTTGCCTTGGATGCAACAAATAAAATAAGAGAGTATACACATAACCTTTGACATCAGTAAGTAATTTAACACTATGAAACACCAATTGCAATGTGTAAAAGAAGGACTTCACGACAGGGGAGACAAGAGTGGGTCTATAGAAGGAATGTAATAGTACTATCCTAGGAGAGGCACACGAGAGAAAATAAATATTCGTTAGTTATATAGCGAAATAGTTCATGTAGACACAATGATCATTAAAGTAAATACAACATACATTCAACAAGATAAGCACCAAAGTCAATGAAGTAGTTCAATTTATTTAGTACATGTGAAAATAACATATACCACAAAAATTTGAAGAATAATCTTATAACATTCATGATACATGCATGAAAATGTGTTGGCTCAACGATATTTTGATAATTAAGTGAAAGATCCAAGTACACAATTACTCTTATGAGACACTTACTCTAATAGTGGATCATTAGGTCACTTCTTGCTTCTCCAAGGAATGATCTTCTGTCCTATTCCAAGTTAGAGAAGTAAAGGCTAGCTCTCCAAAGTCTAAGACTCTAAAAGACTTTTGCTTGAGTTATGAGGTTGATTTTATAACAAGAGGAATGACCTCTCATATCCCTTATGACTCTTGGACTCCTAAATGACCTTCAAAATTCTATTGAATCTTGGTCCACATGTGGTTTTTCATATTCAACATGTGACTCTTGGACTTCTACACATTTACATTTTACCATTTTCTTTTTGATAATACATAATTACATCCACATCATGTGGTACGACACATTGACACCATTGGACTATGTGATGACATAGAAATTCATGATGTTGTGGCAATCCCAAACTACTATCCTTGTTGTTATGCCTTGCATTCTTGATAATAGATCTTATCAGTACTTCATCTTCACCCTCCAAAAGGTCTGGATAAAATCTAGAACCTTCCAAGGAAACATGACATGTCATCACTTTGTCATTTTTCATGATCTCTTCATGTCTTCATGGTGTGTTTTATTTGTGCTTATTCTCTGCAAGTGATTCTTTGTCTCTTCTCCTTTACATATTCCTTGAGCACCACCTTGCCTTGTTGAGGAGGTAAACCTCCCAATGAAATTCACTCATGACAAGGTGAGATTAGCATGAAAATAATCTATCTATCCCTACTTTTCTCATGGAAGAAGATGCTTGTGCTAGGCCTGTGTAAGGATTGAAAAGGAGAGGCTTGCTGGGAATGATGTAGTTGAGCTCAATAGTGGCTAAAGGAGGGCACCACTTTTCACTAGAACTATGCCATGCATTATTAGGAGGGGATTTTAACACATTGAGAAAGTGAAAGAGATAGTGTGATGAGCTTGCTAATTGAAAATGCACAATGCACAAGGCTCAAGGGAGAGGAAGGCAGTGATAACACAATTGAGCTTCACAATGACTTAGGGAAGGCCTCACTGCGCACTATAACAATGACATGCACTAGGGAGGCAAGGTAGGACTCAGTGAATGTGCAATGAGGGAATCAAGTGGACAAGGGTTGATGGCTTGCTGACTAAAAATTTGACACGCGCCATGACTGAGAGGAAGGCTTAAGGCAGAGTGCAATTTTCTTTAGTAGGGATCTAGAAAAGGCTCCACTGTCCACTAGAATTGTGGCATGCGATAGGAAAGAAAGCAAAAAAAGCATGGAACAGTGAAGGGTTCCAATTAGTAGAGGAGGCAAGACTGAGCACTACAATTGGGACATACACAGTGCTTTAGGGGAAGACTTATATGCTAGTGCAATTGAGGGCTGCAGTGGCTGAATATCCACTAGAAATGCTACCTACACTTAGAAAGGCTCACTAGAAGATGAGATTGCATAGTTGGTTGAGGCAAGTAGAAAAATATCAAGTCACTTTGCTAGGATGGTTCTCAATGCACTGTGAATTGAGAGGGACCTTTACATTGCGTAGTTTGATTTTTCAAGGGGATGAAGGAGGTCCTTGCTATTTGCTAGAATTTCCCCATGCGATGCAAGGTAGAAGTGTCCAAATTGCATTGCAGTGGGTCAATACAACCAACAAGGGTTAGGTGACCGTGCTTTGAAGGTTCTCAATGCGCAATGATAGGAGATGATCTTAATAAAGACTCAATGCATAAGTATAGGAGGGAAAGATATTCACCAATGAGGCTCAAGGATAGGTTGTGCTCATCACCTGGTGAAGGATTGAAGTTTTGATAACTTTCACTGGGAAGGAGGACCAAGAAGAGCTCCAAAATGGCTAAGTGTGGGATTAGTGGAGTAAGAGAGAAAAATACATCCGAACAAATCCAAAACACCAATCACACACTTGAAAGGCATAAATACAAGATAGGGGAATGCCCATGACTCATGAACACAAATCACACCTTGAAACGACAATAAAGCGACACTCATTTCTAAGTGTAACAATTGAATCACCACATTATGACACTTAAAACACATGTTGCAACAAAAGTGTTGGCTGTGACCAAAAAGTGAACTAAGCTATAGGACTATGTCTAGTGTGTATTCTTGTGATATATAGGACCATCTAATGCAAGGTATTTCACTAGAAATGACTGTAGTGATGTGAAAATATGTGACACATACAAGAGTGGAAATTGTTAGGAAGCGACAATTGTGACACTAAGAAAATGCAAAAACAACACATGCAAAAGATAAATAAATTGAAAATGGCACATGCCAGAGCAAAGATAACATGAAAACGCCACTTGTTAAAGTGAAAGAAAGCAAAAAATGATAGTTGAGAAAGTGAAAGTGACAATTTTTAAAGAAAATGTGTGCAAAAGTGACAGTTGAGAAAAATTATTGAAATAGAAGTACAATTGCAACCAGAGTGAGGGAGAATGTCAATGGAAAGTGGACACTGACTGTTGACATATGTTGAACATTGTGCAAGCACTATCCTTATGGATGGTGTAGTCATTGTCAACAGTGACTATTCAAGAACTCCAACTAAGAATTGCACAAGCTCTGTTTCTAGAGACCGCGAAAGCCTTACTCTCAAGAATTGTGCAAGGCCTGTCTAGGATTGCATAGAAAAAAGTGTTTTTGTGAATTCATTGAGCATGTGTGAGAAAGTGAATTTGACACTTAGAGTTGTATACGAATAATTGAACACTTAGAAAACATCAATTGACCATGAACTGACCATAGAGCTACATATTTTAAAATCCTCAGTAGGCTCCAAAATTCAAGTGTAGGCAACATTTTGGAGGCTGTTGATCACAACATGAACATATCGTAATTGAATAATGATTTTGTGATTCCCTATCCCATGAATATTGATAAGTGTTCAAACTTATTTGTTGATAATGTTGATATTGATCTTCTTTTTTTCCATTAAATCTTTTGCGATAATGAGGATATTGATATGGTTTCACATTTGAAGGCTTTCCTTCACTCTACATACCCCTTCATTTATCTTCTTTTCATAGACAATAACCTCCTCTATCCTCTTTGATTGGTCTTTGATTACTCTATCCTTAGAGATAATACCATCATATTTGAAATTCACATCCTATAGATGGAGTGTTATAACATCTTTTTCCACCTTGATAATCATATGCTTATATTGGTTTGGGAAAAATCCCTTTCCCCATGCAGACCTATCATTATATTAAAAAATAATTTTTCAAAATCCATACATAAGATACACACTGTAAAAACGCATATGTACACGGTTCTCCTTAAATATTCACGTGCACAAATTTTTAAAATTTGAAAACGAATATAATTAAGCTATTTTTAAAGTGGAGTTTATGGCTTAGATTGGAATCCCACCTATAAAATCCTGTAGCATAGATAATCCAACCAATTTATGGTGGTATAAATACACACCTTGGGTTTCCCTCATATCCATCCTAGTACTTGGCATCCATACTCTGCCAAATTTTCCCTAGATTAGGTTTGCTTATCTCATGCTTTTAAGCAATCCCCTATCTCCAAGCAACCATAGTTTCCTTTTTCTATGACGATCCTTCTTATATTGCATCACATTGCTACATTTGGAGAGGAGATCTTTAGTGGCCTAGGCTAGAATGATCTACGGGAAGGTTTTATCAATGCTGACGACTAGGATCAGGTTGTATCATAACTACTTCTTTGTTATTATTTTTCAACAAAGAAATTCGTTCAAGCATGGATACAACTTCAAATTTATGAAGTAAGTATAAGGTACTCATCCATAGGTCGACATTGCGACAAATGTGTTGTCCTTGATGGAAACCTACTTGATGAAGATTTTCGACATGATGATTTTACAAGGTAGTACACATGTGATAAGGAGTTTGGACAAAGGCGCAGCAGTCCAGAGACAGAAGAATGATGAAGGTGATGTTTTGAGAAATACATGTGGGTTCTGTGAAGCAAAGTCGCGTACAAAAGTGGGTATGGAGAAGAGAAAGCGTGTACAATTTTTGCACCATGTTATCCTAAATACCAGAGATCTTTACCATGGTATTGCCCCGTAGTAATGAGTGCGACAATGGATATTTGATCCCGTCCAGGAATACCATCAACATTACTGAGGATTTGACCCGTGGTATTGGATAAGGCCTAAGCTATATAAGGAGATGAAGATCAAAGTGTTTAGTGTGCAAGTAATGGGTTATTGATGAATTGTTTGATCTGAAATAAGGTTGCATAAGGAATGTGATGTGGGATCAAATCTTGTAGATCTGAAATGACTACATGATTTTCTTATGGGTTTATCTGTGATAATAATGTTCTAACATATTTTTGTTATTGGGTTTGATTGAAGTTCTGTTGTGCATTGAAGAAATGAGTCAATAATTACATATTTGTACGCATATTTGCCTCAGAAAAAGTGTGTACATATGCAGGCTTGCCTCTAGAATTCGTGTGTCAATTTTGCAGGATAGACAGATCTGTACACGGGTATGCTTCGTGAAAGGCGCATACACACATGGAAGTATTTGTAAAGGTCGGGTGCACATGCTAGGGTTTTTGAAGTATGAGAAGTTAATGATGTTTGATCAATCTTATTGTGATTGCCGCTATATGTTGATGATGTATTCTTCATAATAATCTGTATGTGTTAGTTATGATTGAGTTGAATGGTTTGTGAATGAAATATTTAACTGTATTGATTTTGGTATGTAATGATGTGTAGGTAGCTCAGAGATATGTGATGAAGGATATATGTGTCTATGATTGATTTCAGTAGTGCAATAATTCAATCTAAGGGATTAATGTTTTTGAGATCTGTACGTAGGTTTGATTAAGGAAACCACATGTATACACGAGTATTATTCATAACAGTAGTGTATACATTTTGACATATTTTTGATCAGGGTTTACAGTAGCAGCAGTTGGTTTCAGTGATAGATAACATTACATGGCTTAATGACTGACAATGCATGATAACATTACATGGCTTAATGACTGACAATGCATCCACATGATCTGTTATGTTTTAGTTTGATTGGTTACAATGAGATTCAATGATTGATTTGTTTTAGTTGATTTAGTTATTTGATGACAGTACTGGGTCCAATATGAAAATTTGATGAAACGTGGCCTATAGGTTGCAATGTTTTGATCACGTGGATCCAGTTTGAAACATTCTGAAAAATGATCCACAAGGAATTGAAGTTAAGGGAGTTGTAGATCCCTTCTAGTAGGTGCTAGAGAACGAGAGAAGGTTGTAGCCTTCTACAGGTGGGTGCCTGCGTACTGGTATGAGTCTACGCGAGTGTAAGAAAGTAAATAATATTTTTTTAAGAAGAAGACAAAGAAAACAATAGCAGTGTTTTTTTCCCACATTGGGTTTCCACCTAAAATCTTGGTGTTCATATGTGTTGACTATGTGTGATGATTTATTTTGTTCTTACCTCACTTGTTTACTGTTCAATTAATACCCATTGAAGGACTGATACACTAGTTCAAGTCAAAATGATGAAGAATTAATTGAAAATATAGTTAACTAGATATACACTGGTTGTTGCATAACGATAGCATACATACACATGTTTACTTCATTAAAATTCGTGTATACAAATATGAATAGAAAATGAGAAGTCTAATTAAGTTTTAAAATATTAATTTATGCCCCCCAATATTTTTCCTAACAATTGGTATCAGAGCAAGCCCTTCAAAAGAAGGTTGATCGCTTGAAGGAAGATTTATCAAGCTAAGAAACCAAGAGGGAGAAACATCCATACAACCACCATTGTTTAATGGATCTAATCTAGTTTTCTAGAAGATTAGAATAAGACCTTACCTACAGTCACTTGGAGTTGATATTTGGGGAATCGTTGAAGGAGGCTATCAATATCCATCCACCATTCCCAAAGCAGAAAAGAAAAAGTACGAGACCAATGCAAAATCTATCAATGCCCTGTTAGGAAGCTTGGTAGAATCGGAATTTGTCAAAGTCATGCAGTTGAATACTAGAAAGGCTATATGGGATAAGATCATCCAAAGTTATGAAGGCGAAACTAAGGTAAAGAGTGCTAAACTTCAAACGTTTAGAATTCAATATGAAACTCTTAGAATGCATAATGGAGAAAACATTGCAAGTTTATTTATTAGAGTGGATGAGATCATTAATTCAATGAGAAATCTTGGCGAAAAAGTAAAATAATCATCTCTGGCTGAGAAAATCTTAAGATCTCTAACTCTAAAATTCGATTCAAAAGTATCTGCCATTGAAGAAATGTAGGATTTGAAGAACCTTACTGTTGAACAACTTCATGGGATTCTAACATCCTATGAAATGAGAAAAGGGGGTCCCTCAGATATTAGAGAAGTTGCATTCAAGGCTACTTCTAAAGGAAAATAAAAATAGGAACTTAAGGAACCAAGTTATGTATCAGATTAAGAAGAGGCAAACTTTGTGAAGAAACTTGAAGTAGGTATTGGCATATTCAAAGGTAAGCTTCCCTTCAAATGTTTTTATTGTGGAAGAGTTGGTCCGTATGTTGCCGAATGTCCTTATAGAGAAAATCATGAGAAAGGGAAGAATTAAAAAAAATCAATTTTTATAGGAAATATCGAGAACAAAAGAAGTTTCTACACTCACGAAGATAGTGATGGTATTTCGAATGGCGATGAAGGTGAGTATGATCAAGAATATCAATTAATTATGGAATTTGAAGATAAATGTATTGATGAGTCTGATGATGTTTTTATGGATTCCCTAGAAGAAAAGTATAAATTCATTGAAGAAATAACTCAGCTTAAAACTCATTTGGAAGAATCTAAATTAGTAGAAGAAGCTCTAAAGAAACAAAATCCTAGAAAAGGAGAAGCATAATGAAATGTTATAACTAGAAATAGTAAGTCTAAGGAACAAACTTGAGAAAAAAGGGTCTAAATGTTATATTTGCTAAAGGATCTGAAACCTTAGATGAATCCATCAAAGTGAAATGCTCTCCTCTCATAAAAACAGGTCCTGGATATAGTGGAGAATCATCAAAGACTGTAAAGCCTTCTGAAATAGGTACAAGAAGCTATCTCAATGCAGTAAAAGGAAGCAGTCAACGAAACTCCAACTATCAACAAAAGAATAAAGGATCAAACACTTCTTAGGTAAATCTCCCTTACTACAATCAAAGGGAAAACTACACAATAAGGTACTATACTCCCAAAAACTTCTACTTTAATGGTCAATGCTTCACTTGTCATAATTTTGGTCATAAGACTACTTAATGTGTTGCTTACAAAACTATCATGACTAGAGAAGCAAGAAAGAAAAAGAATGAGATTGGGGTAAAGAAATGCTCTTAAAATAATTTCTCTCCTCTTCAAGATGAAATTGAATGTTCCTTTTGCAATAAATTTAGGCATAAAGAATCTGAATGCAAGAGAAAAATGCGATCAACACCTCAGAATGAACACAAGGCAACAACATCTAAGGTATGGAAAAAGAAGACCATGGAATTTGAAAACTATGGTCTAGCTTTATATGCAGGAGATCAAGAAAATATGTGGTACATTGATAGTGGATGCTCAAAGAATATGACATGTGATAAAGATAAGTTTATTTCCTTTAATGAAATAAAGAAAGAAAAGAATGTAACCTTTGGAAATAATTCACCTACTGCTATCAAAGGAAAAGGAACTGTTTTGCTGAAAGAAAAAGTAAAAGCTGGAAATGTTTTGTGTGTAGATGGATTAAAACATAACTTTTTGAGTGTTAATCAAATGTGTGACCAACGACATGAGTTTATTTTTAGAACAAAGAACTATGTGGTTCGAAATCTCAAAACAGGTAAGATCATAATAAAGGGGACAAGAACTCATGGTAATGTATATGTATTGGAAGGCGGTCTACAACAATGTTACTTAAGCAAAGAAGAAGAAAGCTGACTATGGCACAAAATATTGGGACATCTAAGCTTCACTCAAATACATAAGTCAAGCAATCTAGGAGATATTTGTGATTTACCTAACATCTC
This sequence comes from Pinus tabuliformis, assembly GCA_031772625.1. Taxonomy (NCBI): domain Eukaryota; kingdom Viridiplantae; phylum Streptophyta; class Pinopsida; order Pinales; family Pinaceae; genus Pinus; species Pinus tabuliformis. The sequence goes on along the minus strand of CM062806.1, from coordinate 168,436,112 downwards.
TCTCCCACATAGTACCATATGCAAATATGTCAATTCGGTAAGAAAACTAGGGTTTAGTTCAATGCCAAAGAAGGTACCACAAGTAAGCCACTTGAAATTATTCATACTGATTTATGTGGGCCTATGAGGAAAAAGTCACCTCGGGGAGAACAATATTTCATCTTATTCATTGATGAATTTACTAGGATGTGTTGGATTGGCTTACTAAAACATAAAGATGAAACATTTGATAAATTTAAAGTCTTCAAAGTGTTAGTAGAGAATGAGTTAGATTTAAAAATAAAATGTCTTAGATATAGCAGGGGAGGAGATTTCATATCAGCTGATTTTTTGACTTTTGTGAACAACATGGCATGAAGAGGCAATTTTCTATAGCCAAAACTCCTCAACAAAATGGGGTGGCAGAAAGAATGAACAATACAATTCAACAAATGGCACATGCTATGCCTCATGAGTTTGAGACACCTCATACCTTCTCGGGAGAAGCAACGCATACAACTGTGACCATTCTCAACAAAGCCAATGTCCGTGTAAATAGTGATAAGACTCCTCATGAACTTTAGTTTAGTAAGCCTCCAACTGTCAGTCATTTTAGAGTCTTTGGAAGCAAATGTTACACAAAGAATAATGATGATAATATTGGAAAGTTTGAAGCTAGAGCAGATGAAGGAATTCTACTTGGATACTCCTCTAGAAGCAAAGGATATAAATGCTACAATAAAATACTTCAAAATATTGTTGAATGTATTGATGTTGTGATCGATGAAGCATGCATAAGTACCAAAAGGGAAGCACCAAAAAATGATGAATGTATTTCTACAACTAGTGAAAATGATGTAAGAGAAGAAACTAGTGAAGCATCAGAAGAAGGAATTGACAATACAAAAGCATCAGAAAGGACTCCATCAAGGTATGTTCAGAAAAATCATCCAAAATCTCAAATTCTAGGAGAAAAGGAAGCTGGAGTACAAACTAGAAGAGCTCTTGTTGGAACCCCTAGTTATCTAGCCTTACTATCCACAATTGAACCCAAAATGTAAATCAAGCAAGCAAGGATGAATGTTGGGTTAAGGCTATGGATGAAGAACTTGACCAAATAAAAAATAATCATACATGGGAATTAGTACCAAGACCTCATGATAAAAATGTTATTGGGACAAAATGGGTATTCAAAAATAAACTGAACGAAAATGGAGAAGTAATTAGAAACAAAGCAAGACTCGTATGCAAAGGTTATGCTCAACAAGAAGGAATAGACTTTGAAGAAACATTTGCACCTGTAGAGAGAGTTGAAGCCATAAGAATGTTCCTTGCATTTTCAAGATTTCATAATTTTAAAGTCTATCAAATGGATGTTAAATATGTATTTCTAAATAGGGACCTAGAAGAAGAAGTCTATATTGAACAACCTAAAGGGTTCATTCTAGGAAATGATAAAAATATTTTTGCAAACTCAAGAAGGAATTATATGGGCTAAAGCAAGCTCCTTGTGCATGGTATTATCATCTTGACAAGTATCTTCATCAACAAGGTTTCACTAAGGGGTATGAAGATAACAACCTCTATATAAAGATGGATGATGGTAAAATTTTAATAGTTGTTGTTTACGTAGATGACACCATATTTGGAAACAATGAAGAGCCCACGAGTCAAATATTTGCTTCTGCCATGTAGCAAGAATTTGAAATGTCCCTACTTGGTGAACTAATATATTTTCTTGGTCTACAAGTAAAACAAGAAAAAAATGGTATCTTCCTCTCACAGGAAATGTACTTCAAGCAAATTTTGAATAAATATGGAATGGAAAACTACAAGCTTGTATGCACACCAATGGTAATAGGATGTAATCTCAATTCACATGACGATTTTCCCCCAGTCAACCAAGCAAAACATAGATCTATGATTAGAATCTTAGTTTATCTTACACGCACAAGACTAGATATCATGCATGCTGTTGGAATTATTGGACGATTTCAAGAAAATCCAAAAGAAAATCATCTTCATGTAGTAAAAATAATTTTTAAATATCTACAAGGAACTCAAGACTTTGGTTTATGGTATCCCAAAGATGCAGATCTTACTCTTCATGCTTACACAGATGCAAATTGGGCAGGAAATGTTGATGATCGAAAAAGAACTAGTGGAGGAGCATTCTACATGGGACCCCACTTGGTATCATGGTTCAACAAAAAACAAAGCTCCATTTCTTTATCTATTGCAGAAGCAGAATATGTTGTTGTTTCATCTTGTTGCACACAACTTCTCTGGATGATGCAAACATTGTAGGATATTCAAATCAATTGTTCTCCACCTATTCCCATTCTATGTGATAATACCAGTGCCATAAGTATTTCTAAAAATCCTGTCATGCACTAAAAAACCAAGCATATTCCAATCAAATATCACTTTCTAAGAGAACAGGTGCTTGAACAAAAGGTCAAACTAGAGTATGTTCCCTCAAAAGAACAAGTTGCAGATATATTTACAAAGCCTCTTCCATGTGATTCCTTTGAATATCTCAGACAAAAATTAGGAGTGGTCTCTACTTCATCACTCTGTTAATCATTCTGACCAATCCTTCAAGTTCAAGGGGAGATGAAAGTGAAATTTATTGCAGTTTACTATATGTACACGGATTTTATGAAGAACAATCACGTATATACACATATTTTGATCCATACAATCACATATGTTTCCCTGTGATGAAGTATCAGTAGAACTAACTCAAAGAAAAGTTATGATATGCTTCAAATAGTGTTGCTTACTAGTTATGATATTAGTTAGATACAATGAGTTGATGCTCAGATACTTATGGTTTATGAGTTGCTCCAATATGACATTGATGCTTTTATTAATGAAGTTTCTTTGATGACCTGACTAATGAATAAATTGATATAATTAGATCTGACAGTGAATAGTTGACATAGATTCAGGGGTAGAATTTTTCCTTTCTTCTTATAATACATTGTTGGCATCATGATTTCTTGATTATGTTGCTGAAGATACACATGTTGCTGAAGTTGTTGACTTACATTTTGATGAGGTTCATGGTGCTGTTGTCTGATGCTTATAGTACAGATACTATATGGTATATAGTACCTGTTATCGCCCCATGAAACTCACCTAGGTTGTATATCAGTGATGCTCGAGAACATTACAAACTCAACAAAATGTTGGAAAAATAGGTGGATGAATGAAAGAAATGCTGCATATTCACGCCAGATAACCAATTCTACTATGATTGACCCTAGACATGGGTGAACACCCCCAGGCTACAAGGCTTTTAACCACCAATTACTCACAGCTTTAGAGACAATGTGATGATGGAAGACAATGATCACACTAGTAGATGCACAGGACCCTGTGATGGCCAGCTGCAACCAGTTAAAAGGTCTGTAAATCTATTTTCTAATACACAGACAGGATGATAGCTCTCTGGCATTAAAACAACAAAAACCTGCAAGAAAATTCAATGATACATGCTAAATCCTAACACAGAGGTGGGATGACAGCCCCTCTAATGCTAAATATTAACAGCACATGAAATAATGCAGAACAGGCACAACTTGGAACAAAGAAGAAGCAGTGGAGAGTGAGCAATCAACAGCAAAAGAAGCTTGTATTAGCTAGAAATGCAGACCAGAAGCTGCAGGTTACAAGGTAGTTACAGTCTCCAGAAGTTGAAGCTTGCAACAGAATGACATTCATCAACCTGATTACATTGTGTTTCTGGGTATATATAGAATCTGTTCACAAAAATCTCTGCTATGCTATGCGTGAAGGTGTCTTAATGGACCACCAACCACATTTACAGTTAGATATGGGTTTTCTGCTACAATCTGAATGAACAAAATGGCTCTTTCTGTACTCTGGTGTACTCCTGGAACAGGTGAAGTATTAACTGAATAAATTCCAATAAAAGCTGCAGTGATTTATCTGCTCAAGGTGGTCCTTTTGTCCTTCGGAAGTACACTGTGTTGAATGCAGTAGCTGAGGGATTTAATGCGCAGGTCGCTGGATCGTTCTCTTCCTTCTTCACGCACACAAAACAGGCTCAAATCATGAAAAATGCCTGAAAATGGACAATAACCTGCGAATGAATATCGACCATCGAATAGCTCAGATGGACGACCAAGATCACTTGGCGAGCAGCACTGGAAGCAAACAGGGGTGCGATTAAATATTAGCCGTGGATCCAGAAAATCGGACGGTGGAGATCGGTGCATGGAATCCATTAAGAGCAGACAGGCATGGAGGGACGAGGGTCGTCCGATCACAAGATTGTTGATCAGACGGTCACCGGGCGGCAAAGATGATGGGCAGTTAATGCGCGGGGAGGATGGTGGAATGACAGGCGGGTGGTTTTCTTGCATTGCCTTTGGGCTGTAGGCGGTTATCGTACATATGAGAGCGACCCAATAATATGAAGACGTGTGGCTGATGGGACGACGGGGAAACTGCTTTCCCCGGGAGTTATCGAACGGTCGGTTTACAGGAAGAGGGCTTGCGAATGGCGTTAGATTATACAGCAGGCGCAATCAGACGGTGGAGAAAGGTCAAAGGTTAATGCACCCATTTAGAGTTTGATGTGACAGGCGAGGGGCGGGCTCGGGCTTAATTAAAGCTTAGGGTTATAAACTTTATTATATGCGTAGGGTTAAGAGTGTTAGGACTTAAGTGACCTGGGATAAAACGAAGAAATAGATTAATATGAAGTTTAAAGGGTTTTCGGGGTTTATAAAGGTAAACGAGTTTTATAAAGAGTTATTGGGGGTTTTGAGGCAAAATAGGGAAAAAGGGGTTTAGAGGGAAATAAGGGAAAATGAACAGGGAAGGATGAAATGGAGGTAGCGGGGAAACTATGGAGGGACCACGATAGCCATTATAAACCATCTCTGAGCCAGCAACCAAGGACCAGACCAATTCCTTCCCCTGGAAAATCAGCAGCATGTGGCAGAGCTAACACTGGCTCCTTCTGGGGATGAGAGCCTCCCTGTGAGGTCTCAAGAACCTGCAGACCATTGCCTTTCCAGCTGAACACAAATTAGCCAAAATTCCTAGTGTTCCATTGGGCATGGAGTCTACTGTGCCTGCACAAAACTGATAAAAACAAAATATTTACAGCGTTTAAGGCCAAAGACCTTAAACAACATAAACTTTCAAAATCTGCCCATTAACTGGGCCATCAAAAACTATCTCTCCTCCCATACTTTTCAGTATGAAGGTGTTGTTCCCTTGAATTTGCACAATGATGAAAGGCCCTGTCCAGAAAGCATCAAATTTCCCATGATTTCCTTTCTTTTCCTTAAATGCATCCCATTTCAAAACCAAGTCACCAACTTGAAAATTATTTGTTTTTACCTTCTTGTCAAAGGCTTCTTTGACCTTTCTCTGTTGTGCTGTAGCCTTTTCAACCAGTTGTTCTCTAATCTGATGCACCTATGTTAAATCAATGATTCTCTTTGCCATGTATTCTTTCTCATCTTGTTCTTCTTGAAGGAATTTTTCCACAGGGAGAGTTAACTGAATTGGAAATACAACCTTAGTGCCATATACCAGCCTGAAAGGAGAATTCCCTGTGGATTTTTTGATGGTCACTCTATCAGCCCACAGTGGATACTTGAGCTTTGAATCCCAATTCTTTTTATTGTCTTCTAACAGTTTTTTAATTATCCTGATTAAGCTTTTATTAGAGGATTCTGCTAGACCATTTCCCTGTGGGTAATAGGAGGTGGAATGAACAAGTTTGACACCCATTGAATCACACATTTCCACCAGCTCTTTTTCCCTGAAAGCTGCTGCATTATCTGTGATTAGTTTATGCGGACAACCAAATCTGTTGAAGATATTCTCTGTTAAGAACTTGATGACCACATTATGATCAACCTTCCTTGTAGGAACTGCTTCAATCCACTTTGTGAAATAATCAGTGGCTACTAATATCCACCTGTGCTGGCCACTGGAATGTGGATTAATTTCCCCAATGAAGTCCAAACCCCAGTGTTGAAAAGGTCCTTTTGCCTGAATTGGTTTTAGGGGTAGGGACTTCAACTGCTGTTTTCCTTCAAATCTTTGGCACTTGTCACAAGATTTAACAAAAGAAAATACATCAGAAAATAAAGTGGACCAATAGTACCTAGCTCTGAGAATTTTGTGGGCTGTAGTTTTCCAATAATGGTGCCCTCCACACAGGCTGTTAAGAAACTGCTGCATAACTCCCTTTGATTGTTCTTTGTCCAGACACCTTAGAAATATTCCTGATAGATCCCTCCAGTAGAGCAAATTTTGATTAATGCAATATTTTGCTGCTCTAAGCTTTAAAGTTCTAGCTTGACTTGGAGTAAATTCTGAAGGAATTTCTATCTTCAACAAGAAATTAATTATTGTAGAATACCAACCACACGAAGCTAGATTCTCGGCCACTGACTGTTTTTTCTTTGTTTCAGCTGTTTTTTCCTCTTTTGCCTGAAAATATTTTGCATTTGCATATAGGAAATCAATGTCCAAAGACCTGCAATTTTCTTCAGCCAATATCTTGGCAAGACCCTGACCTCTGACCAGCTTTGTGGGCTTCAACTCTATATTAAATTCTATCATTTTAGCAATCCATTTTGCCCTCCTTCGATCAGCATCAGGTTGTGTTAGGACATCTTTTATTGTAGTAGAGGGCACATATGCAAGTATTTTCGAATGCAAGATATAAACTCCAAAAGCCTTTAAGGATTTAATAAGGGCATATGCCTATTTTTCTATAATATCATACCTGAGTTCAACATCCCTCAAGTTTTTGCTGAAAAATGCTACTAGATGTTCTGAACCCTCTTCATCTTGCTGCAATAAAACAGATGCAATGGTGTCCTTAGAGGAAAATGAGAAAATATGAAACTCCTTGCTATAATCTAGGCTGCTTAGTGTGGGAGCCTCCATAATAGCTTTCTTAATTGACTCAAATGATCTCCTTGCTGTATCAGTCCATCTTACCTCTGCTCCTTTCTTCAACATGGAGGTAACATGCTTCACTAGTTCTGCAAAATTTGGAATGAACCTCCTGATAAAATTTATTTTGCCCAAAAAAGACTGAACATCCTTCTTTGATCTAGGGACAGTCAAAGTTTGAATTGCTTTGACTCTTTCTGGGTCAATCTGAACACTTGCAGCAGACACAATATGTCCTAACAGCTTGCCTTCCTGTAAATAAAATTGTGATTTTTTGGGATTGACTGAGATTCCAAACCTCTTGCACTTGAAAAATACTCTTTTCAAATGCTGTAAATGATTTTGATGGCTGCTGGAAAAAATAGTTATATCATCAAGGTAGATAAGGACAAATTTGTCCTTCTCTCCCACAAATTCTATATCCATAGCTCTCTGAAAGGTGGCTCCAACATTAATCAATTCAAATGGCATTTTGGCATACATAAAAGTGCCCGAAGGAGTGGTGAATGTAGTCTTTTCTTGATCCTTTGGGCGCACAACAATCTGATTGAAGCCTGAAAATCCATCCAAAAATGACATCACTTTAGCTCCTGAGACCTTCTGTAACAAATGCTCCATCTTTGGCAAAGGATAGTTGTCTTTCTTGGAGCATTTGTTCAAATTTTTGAAATCAACACACAGTCTGATTTCTCCACTCTTCTTCCTCACCACCACTAAATTGGCCACCCACTTTGAATATCTGAGAGGAACAATAATCTTGGCGGCCAACAATTTTTTAATTTCTTTTTCAATTAATGGAAGAAGCATCAGATTTATTGGTCTCAGCTTCTGTTTGAATGGTATAGTGTCTTTTTCCAGAGTGATTTTATGCTGAATTATGCTCTTGTCATATGTTTTCAGATTGCTATACTCCCAAGAAAACACATCAGTAAATTGCCTCATTAAATTGCAGTATTCAACACTTTGATCAGCAGACAAATGAGTGGACAAATTCACGTACCTAGGCTGACATGGACTTCCTATATCATGCTTACAGACTGCAGATTGATCTTCTTTTTGGGCAACCTTGTAAGGCATGTCATTCTAGTCAAATAGTCTTTCAATAGGAATTAGACTCTTAGGAATATGGTTACTAGGAAGTTGTACAATGCTGTCTTTACCAATTTTATTTCTAAGCTGGGACTGATGACTTTCTAACAGGGCATCATTCTCTTGGTCAATTTGCATTTCTGAAAACTCATCAATGACTTGAAGGAACCTAATTAACTCATCATCATCTTCAAAAACTTTCCAATGGTGGACATTATCAGGCAAGGAAGGTCTATATTTTATTTGAACTTCATACACTAGTTTGGGAGGCATGGGAGGTATAAATAGACTAGCAGAAACAGCAAGGGAATCAGCAAGCTGATTTTGGGCTCTAGGGATGTATGAAATACAGAAAAAATCAAAAGAATCTCTGACTCTCCATACCTCATCTCTGTATGCTTTCAGCCTTGGGTGCTTTGCCTGAAATGTTTTATTTATTTGCTGAATTATCAGATCAGCATCTCCAAACACCTTCAGATTCTTGATTCCTCTATCTTTTGCTGCATTAAGGCCTAACAACAAAGCTTCATATTCTGCTATGTTATTTGTCACTTGAAATACCAGCTTAAAAGACAGCTGAATGCTTTCTTGTTGTGGAGATACTAGCACCACCCCTGCTCTTGCAGTCTCCTTGGAACATGCCCCATCAAAGAACATCTCCCAAACCTGACTTCCTTGCTCTTTCTCAGCCTGAACTATTGGTTGTCTGATCTACATTACGGCCTTCTGAGATTCTTCTATTTGGAGAATACATGCTCTGAAATCAGTGTCCACTACATATATAGGATGATCTATAGGATTCTTCTCATCACTGATAATATATGCCAATTGTGCTTCTCTATATAACCTCCTACTTTCTCCTCCAAGCACTGGGACAGTGGCATAAGCTAAATCATTTTGTAATGTCCCACCAAGTCTCTTGATCCACCCTCTGGACAGCAGCATACCAAACTTAGGAGGGACATCTGCTACCACAATATCCATCATCATACTCTTCATGGGCAGCTGAGTTAAGGTAATGGCCAGATCTTTAATCAATCCAACACATTTGACCTTCCTTGAATCAAAAGAAAATAAATCATGATAGGGTTTGGTGATATCAAGGCCCATCTCTTCCATGACAGCTTTAGGCATTAAATTGTGGCTGGCCCCTATGTCTAGTAGGCAATTGTGGAGGACTTTGTCATGAATGTTCAGTGAGACATAAAAAGATGGAGAATTATTATCAGTAGGTTCAATCATGGGACTGAGCACAATGGCAGGCTTGTCATCTTGCAAATTGACAGAGTTAGTGGAGGTTTGTTTTGTTTCTGGCTCAAGGGCTTCAAGAATAGGCTTCCTAAATACTTCACTCTTCACCAACTCAACCAGAGGCACAGATATTTTCAACTTCTGAAATTCTGACTCAAAGCTGAAAGAAGAAGATGATTTATCAGAACTTTTTACCTCTTGAACTGGAGCTTTGAGGATGATCGGATCAACTGCTGGTCTTTTTTGTTTGACATTTTGAGATTCTGTTTGAACAACAGCGTTTTGGGTAGAATTTTCTTTGACATTCTTTGCATTGGATCTCAGATTATATCTTTGCTGGTCACCGGTTTGTAGAACAACTCCTCTGTTCCACTCCTGACTACTTTGTTCTTGCAGCAATGATTCTTCATACTCAGCCAATGTCAAACATGTTGCACTGCCTTTATCTTCCATGCAGTGAATTTCATCCTCATCTTCTTCAAATTGTTCCTCCTCCATGACTAGATTCAGAAAGGGAGCTTTAACTTTCTGTTCATCCTTTGTTTCTTCACCCCTTTGCATAATTTGTAACTGCTCATTTGCTCTTCTGAATGGATTAGGGTTTCTTGGAGCAAATGTGTTATGCTGCCTTGTTTTCCCTGAATTCTGTTCCACTTTCAGCTTAGAAATTTCAGCAGCCAATGACTCTATCATCTTGGTCATTTTGTCAATTTTGGGGTCGGAAGATGATGCAGAGGAAGTAGAAGCCTGATTTCTCTATCTCCTCCTGTCAGCTTGACTCTTTAGCTTCTTTGTAGCCATGATATTAGATTCTACTTCTAGGGCTGCATTCTGCATGTCTGCCATTGTAGCACATCTCCTTTCTCTCAATAATAGGCAAAAATCAGGGTCAAAAGCATTGGCATAAGTGAGTTTGGCGGAAGTGGGGGTAGGTTTTACCTCATCTGGTATCTTACTATACATTCGATTGAATCTTTTATTAAAATCAGGTAATGATTCCCCATTTTCCCTCTTCAGATTACCAAACTCAGTATGATAATACAACAAGTCTTTTTTATCTCCCCATTGCTTCAAAAATGCATCATCTAATGCTTCAATATCTGTTATAGATCTCTGGGGTAATTCTCTAAACCACTTCCTAGCCTCTCCATCAAGGCTCTGGACAAAAACTCTCATCCACACATCATTTTCACTTATATCTAAATTATCAGCATAACTATAAAAAGCTTCAAGGTGTTCCTCTGCTGTCACTCCCTCTGTGCCAGTGAATTTAGGCATATATTTTTTATATTCTCCCATAGGCATAGGATTTAAAGGCACAGGGAACACCAATGGCGCATATCTGGCAGCTACAATTCTCTCAATCCTCGTAGGTGCTTGCTATCCTGCCATGATTGGAATATTTGGGAGAATACTAGCAGCTTGAATGGTAGGGAGTAATGTGATGGATGGCAGAGAAAAAGGGATATTTTGGACTGAATGGGAAGCTTTCCTTGGACTCAGATTCAAAGGGGAACTAACTGCACAAGGGGCTGAAGTAATCTCTGAAGATTTTTCCTTATTAACAGTGCTGGGCTCTAAGTCTTCAAACTGTAATTCTTCAGCAACTTTATCTTTCAGAGATGAATTAGATTTCTTAGGCTTACCTGATCCTGATGCCCATTTCTGTGAAGATTTCTTCAATTTAACAGTCCTTTTAGGTTCAGGCACTGGTTTAGTTGGTAATTTCTAAGGATTTCTTTGAGTGTGTCTTACAAACTAAGCCAGAACTTCAATATGGAGTCGCCAAAGGATGGTCTTCCTCCAATGGAGTCGCCAGACAGATGATTACAACCAGAAACTATGTTCAAACCTTGTCTATCATCAAAGCTTGAAGCTGTGTCGTTCTCCCAGGGAAGCTGAGCTTCAATTCTCCTCTCCCCGGCAACAGTGCCAATTAATGTTATCACCCCAAGAAACTCACCTAGGTTGTATATCAGTGATGCTCGAGAACATTACAAACTCAACAAAATGTTGGAAAAATAGGTGGATGAATGAATGAAATATTTCATGTTCAAGCCAGATAACCACTTCTACTATGATTGACCCTAGACATGGGTGAACACCCCCAGGCTACAAGGATTTTAACCACCAATTACTCACAACTTTAGAGACAATGTGATGATGGAGAACACTGATCACACCAGCAGATGCACAGGACCCTGTGATGGCCAGCTGCAACCAGTTAAAAGGTCTGTAAATCTGTTTTCTAATACATAGATAGGATGACAGCTCTTTGGCATTAAAACAACAGAAACCTGCAAGCAAATTCAATGATACATGCTAAATCCTAACACAGAGGTGGGATGATAGCCCCTCTAATGCTAAATATTAACAACACATGAAATAATGCAGAACAGGCATAGCCTGGAACAAAGAAGAAGCAGTGGAGAGTGAGAAATCAACAACAAAAGAAGCTTGTATTAGCTGGAAATGCAGACCAGAAGCTGCAGGTTACAAGGTAGTTACAGTCTCCAGAAGTTGAAGCTTGCAACAGAATGACATTCATCAATCTGATTACATTGTGTTTCTGGGTATATATATAATATGTTCGCAAAAATCTCTGCTATGCTATGTGTGAAGGTGTCTTAATGGACCACCAACCACATTTACAGTTAGATATGGGTTTTCTTCTACAATCTGAATGAACAAAATGGCTCTTTCTGTACTCTGGTGTACTCTTGGAATAGGTGAAGTATTAGCTGAATAAATTCCAATAAAAGCTGCAGTGATTTATTTGCTCAAGGTGGTCCTTTTGTCCTTCGGAAGTACATTGTGTTGAATGCAGTAGTTGAGGGATTTAATGCGTAAGTAGCTGGTTCGTTCTCTTCCTTCTTTGCCCACACGAAACAGGCTCAAATCATGAAAAATGCCCGAAAATGGACGAAAACCTACGAATGAATATCGACCGTCGAATAGCTCAAATGGATGACCAAGATCACTTGGTGAGCAGCACTGGAAGAAAACAGGGGTGCGATTAAATATTAGCTGTGGATCCAGCACATCGGACGGTGGAGATCAGTGCATGGAATCCATTGAGAGTAGACAGGCATGGAGGGACGAGGGTCGTCCGCTCACAAGATTGTTGATTGGACGGTTGGCGGGTGGCAAAGATGATGGGCTGTTAATGCACGAGGAGGACGGTGGAATGACGGGCGAGCGGTTTTGCCGCACTGCCTTTGGGTTGCATGCAGTAATCGTACATATGAGCGCGATCCAGTTATATGACAATGCGTGGCTGACGGGACAGCGAGGAAACCGCTTTCCCTGGGAGTTATCAGACGGTCGGTTTACAGGAAGAGGGATTGCGAATGGCGTTAGATTATACAGCGGGCGCAATCGGACGGCGGAGAAAGGTCAAAGGTTAATGCACCCGTTTAGAGTTTGATGTAATAGGCGAGGGGCGGGCCTGGGCTTAATTAAAGCTTGGGTTATAAATTTTATTATATGTGTAGGATTAAGAGTGTTAGGACTTAAGTGACCCGAGATAAAACGAAGAAATAGTTTAATATGAAGTTTAAAGGGTTTTCAGGCTTTATAAAGGTAAATGAGTTTTATAAAGAGTTATTGGGGGTTTTGAGGCAAAATAGGGAAAAAGGGGTTTAGAGGGAAATAAGGGAAAATGAACAGGGAAGGATGAAATGGAGGTAGCAGGGAAACTATGGAGGGACCACGATAGCCATTATAAACCATCTCAGAGCCAGCAACCAAGGACCAAACCAATTCCTTCCCTTGGAAAATCAGCCGCATGTGGCAGAGCTAACAGTACCAAATACTATCCTCGTCTTGTCACCTCACTATTGAGGTCTTTGGTGTTGGTTAAAAATGGCAGATATGTCATTTGATGTAAAGGTCATGTAAAGACCTATGATGTAATAATTGTAATATTCAATCATGAATGGACTATTGGGGTCAAGTCAATTATGTATGTCATCCCATGTTGGGGATTTGATGTAATTTTGAGTCAAATATGTAACCCCACTACGTTGGGAGATTGGTCAATATGAATTATTGGTGATAGGAAAGGTCATGTTTGGTTACTTCTTTGTATATCTTCAGAAAATTTAGCATGTGCTCAGGGGGAGCATGGTCTGCATTCAGTGATCAGTATTCAACAGATCAAATCTACAACACTTCATTCAGCATTGGTAAACCCTTTGCCCTTGATGTCAAAGGGGGAGAGTAGCTTGGTGTTTGGAGAGAAACTTGGTATATCTACAGGTATCTATAGATGGTTGGTAACTGAACACCAAAGTGGTTTTCATCAAGTCCAAAGGGGGAGATTATTGGCATTATGACAAATGTGTTGTCCTTTATGGCAACCTACTTGATAAATATTGTCAACATGATGATAATATGATGATTTACAAGCTAGTACACATGTGACAAAGAGTTTAGACAAAGGCATAGAAGCCCAGAGACAGAAGAATGATAAAGGTGATGTTTTGACAAATACACGTGGGTTTTGTGAAGCAAATCCACATACACATGTGGGTATGTATAAGAGAAAGCACATATAGTTTCCACACCATGGTATGCTAAATACAGGGGATCTTTACCATGGTATTGGCCCAGAGTAATGAGCGTGGCAACAAATATTTGATCCCGTCTAGGATTACCATCAACATTATAGAGGATTTGACCCATGGTATTGGATAAGACCTAAGCTATATAAGGAGATGAAGATCAAAGTGCTTAGCATGAAAGTAATGGGCTATTGATGAATTTTTTAATTTGAAATAAGGTTGCACAAGGAATGTGATGTGGGATAAGATCTTGTAAATCTGAAATGACTACATGATTTTCATATGGGTTGATGTGTGATAATAATGTTCTAACGTATGTTTGTTATCTAGTTTGCCGAATTTGGGTTTGAATGAATTTTTGTTGTGCATCGAAGGAATGAGTCAATAATTATAGATCTGTATGCACTTTTGTCTAAAAAAACCACGTACATACACGGGTCAACCTCTAGATAGTCGCGTGTTGATTCTGCAGGATTGACAGATTTGTATGCGGGTATGCTTCATGAAAAGCACACACACACACAAAAGTATTTTTTAAGGGTCATGTAAATATGCTATGCTTTTTGAAGTATGAGTAGTTAATGATGTGTGATCAGTCTTTCTCTAATTGTTGCTGTTTGTTGATGATGTCTTCCTCATAATAATCTGTATGTGTTAGTTATGGTGGAATTGAATGGTTTGTGAATGAAATATTGAACTATATTGATGCTGGTATGTAATGATCTGTAAGTAGCTCAAAGATCTATGATGAAGGATATATGTGTTTGTGATTGATTTCAGTAGTGCAGTGATTCAGTCTGAGGGATCAATGTTTTTGAGATCTGTACGCAGGTTCGATTAAGGAAAAATGCATGTATATGCGGGTATTATTCATAACAGTAGCATATACATTTTGACATATTGTTGATCAGGGTTTGCAGTGGCAGCAGTTGGTTTCAGTGATAGATAAAAATGTATGGCTTGATGATTGACAATGCATTCACATGATCTGTTCTGGTTTAGTTTGATTGGTTACAATGAGATTCAATGATTGATTTGTTTTAGTTGATTCAATGATTTGATGATAGTAGTGGGTCCAGTATGAAAATTTGATGAAAGGTGGCCTATAGGTTGTAATGTTTTGATCAGGTGGATCCAGTTTGAAACATTATGAAAAGTGATCCATAAGGAATTGAAGATAAGGGGGTTGTAGCTCCCTTCCAATAGGTGTTGGAGAACGAGAGAAGGTTGTATCCTTTTGCAGGTGGGTGCCTGCATATTGGTATGAGTCTGCGCCAGTAAAATATTGTAAATAATATTTTTTTAAGAAGAAGACAAAGATGAAAACAACGGTGGTTTTTTCCCACATTGGGTTTCCACCTAAAATCCTGGTGTTCATATGTGTTGACTATGTGTGATGATTTATTCTATTCTTACTGCACTTGTTTACTGTTTAATTAATGCCTAATGAAGGATTGATACACTGGTTCAAGTTAAAATGATGAAGAATTAATTGAAAAGATAGTTAATTGGATATACGCTGGTTGTATGCATAACAATAACATACATATGCAGGGTTACTTCATTAAAAGTCACGTACAGAAATCTGAATAGAAAATAAGAAGGTCAAGTAAGTTTTAAAATACTGATTCACCCCCCCCTCTTAGTATTTTTCCTAACAGTCCAAACCCTAACTTCTACTTCGAAGGTTGCAAACTTGAAAGATAGACAAGAAAGCAAGAGAATATCACATAATTCAAGGGACACATGCCTATAAATAAAATTAGTCCATAAAAATATCCATTAGACATTCAAATTCATGAAACATAAACAATGGAAAAAGGGAACAAAACATGAGTCTCTTTATTGAAAAACAACAACATAAAAGTATTTATGATACAACTTTATCCTAGTTGCTAACAATGATGAAACCTTCTCTGGATCCTTCCTACCTAGACCACTAAAGATATCCTCTCCAATACTAGCAATGTGATGCAAGATAAGAGGTCTCAACATCAAAGCAAGGAGACCAAGTTTTGTTAGAGACACGGGAATGCTTAAAAGCATGGGATAAGAAGAACTAATATGGGGAAAACTTAGCATAGTATGGATGCCAAGTACTAGGATGCATACGAGGGAAATTAAAGGTGTGTATTTTTATGAATAGAAATTGGATGGGTTTGTTGTAACAACCCCGGGTTAAAGTTCATGTAATAAAGTTAATAAAGGAAAATCAAGACCAAGGTCATGGGACACGTATTCCAAGATGAATGGTGGGAAAAACATCCTAGTGGGTGTCACTTTTGGTTTATTATGGCTAAAGAAATTGGAAAAGGCATTGACAAAGGAAAAGAGGCATTAATTGGAATTTATTTATGAAAGTAAAGGAAAATAGGAGAAAAGGGATATGAAAGTTCAGAAGTTTTTATGAGAGAAAAGTTGAAAGAAAAATAGAGGAAAGTGAGGAAAATAGAGGCCTTAATGATAAAAAGGCTTTTTAGGATCAATTCATAGCTTTTGTTGGTTTAGTTTTGGAGATCTCTCTCTACTCTCTCATACTATTGCAAACTTAGAACATTCTTGGAGCACTCTAGCATTGGAGAAAGGAAGGAAAAGGAAGGACATTGAAAGAAAAAGGACACGCAAGGAAGGTTGGGTCAAGTAGCTTCAGCGGGAGGACTTTGTAGGTAACAAGTTTTGTGTATTATTTCCTGGCTGGTTTGTGAATGAATTGTACATTCATTTGTGTATTTGGTTCTCTTGTTATCATTGGCATGGGTTTTTGTATGTGTGACAATGGTTTCAACCTTTCCTTGCCATTTATGGATAGTCGTGGTGTGATGGGTTTCTTTTACTTGGTTGAGAATTAGATTTCCAGAAGGTTTTGGAACCAGGTGAGGTGGTCTCAGGAAAATTTCCAAGGGTTGGGGGTAGAGGTGGATTAATATATTGGAAGCCCTCGATAGGTGGGTAGAGATAGGAAAATTCCTCAAGGTATTGGTGAAGAAATTCCGAGGCATCCAAGCTTATTTTTGGCTTAGTGATATCTTGACCGGTTTTGGTAGGATCATAGGATCCAAAGGGTGGAGATGGTTTAAAATCTGGGAAGCCTTGGTTGTTTATGTGTTAGTTTGCTTATGTGATCTCTTGATAGGTTTTGGTGAGACCGTGGGAGGATGAGGGTGGAGGTGGTTTAATCTCCATGAAGCCCTAGTTGTTTATGTCTTCAGATCCCACATTAATTCTCGGAATATGGCACGAGGGTGATTGGATGAAAGAAGGATTTGGTTAAGCTCAATCTATGGTCGGGTGGTACGTCGAAGTCCCTGACTTGGCTAGCTTTCTCATATGTTAATAAGAGCTATTTTCTTATTGTATTCTATGTGTACTTGTACTTTTTATTATGTGGCTTTCATGGCCATTCTATAATGGTTATCATTCTGGTTATATGCTGGTTATAAGCATGGTTCCATAACATGTTCTAACTATGGCTCTTGATATGTTTTGATTAGTTGATGAATGGTTAATGAATGCATGAGATAACAATTGTTATTTTAGATATTATGGGAGGGAATTAGACCTTCTTGTTGGTTCTTAGATAAGTTTAAGACCCCTATGTTCAAATATGCATTCATGACTTGTAGATTACATGTTCACCATATGTTTGAAGAAATGACTGTCATGGTTAGGCCTGGTTAATTAAAGTCCTTGATTAAGTTTTGTATCAATGTTTTTTTTCTTGATGTTATTTATCATTCGGTAAAGTCTCATTGAGTTTTGGGAAGTGGTCTGGAGGCTAGCCTGAATTGGTGGCTCAAAATTTGGGACCACACCCTCTGAACTAGAATTTTTTGGCTATAACCGCACCCTTACAAACTTGTGCATGTGGTTGGGGGCCTATAATCACATGGAGGCCTTTTCATGCATGCAATTGTGGGTATAGGTTACTAAAAAAGAAATCCAACACAGGGTTTAGGCACTTGGAGTGGTTGTTTAGCTCCTGTGTGTCCTACATCTCTTGAGGAAGGCCAGTAAAGTTCCAGTTCTTTGACCCCACTTTCTTAACTGTACTTAGGAAGTAGGGTAATGTCATAATAGCCCTCACCTCATGTTTACCCTCACAGGCCAGTTAAAGTGGGTAAATGTGGGAGGGGTGGTTACAATGTATATGCTATGAGCTCCTATTGGTGGGCTTCCAGTCTAGCTCGTAAACCCAACTTGAAAAATAGTTGAAGTATATTTATTTCAAATTTTAAAAATTTGTATGTGGGAAGCTTTAAGGAGAACCACATTTATATATTCTTTTACATTGGGTAGGTCACACATGGATTTTTATTTATTTTTTAATATAATGTTAGGTCTGCATGTGTGACATTTATTGTAAATTAAATTAATTAAACATGGGTTGAGCCAAAGGGACACTGATTCCAAGGGTTGAGGAGGATTTCTATTTGGGACATTTTTTTTTTTTTTATTACAACCATGGATGTTAATAGATGGAAAGAAAGGGGTAGGATATTAAGTGGCATTATGATGATAGGCCTATAGGACTTGGAAGGAAGACACTAAAACCAACTAGGGATGACAAGGCCAACCAATAAAAAAATTTATAAATAGAAGGACAAATGGAGAAATGTTGATTGGTCCAAAGGATTTGGACCAGGTTGGAAAAGAACCACCATGAGGTAGAATCTGAACAAACACATAGGATAGGAGAAGACAAATTTAGAGGGGGCCTACTGGCACTAGGAGGAAAAATGAACATAGAAAAATACAGTGGATAGAGGAGAATCATCGAGGGAGTTACAAAGAAAAAAAGAAAGAATGGATCAGAGGTTGAAATTCGAGCATAGGCAACATAACATAGGGAATGCAACTGAAGCATGGGCAATGCAATGTGTGCAAGAAAGTTAGCAAAGGAAGTTCAAGTAGCTATAGGAGGTTCAATTCATGTGTGAAGAAATGGGAAAGTAAACTAGAAAGAACACATCTACACGAGTCTCAACTTGTTGTGTAGAGATTTATGCTAGAAAAGCTTAGAAGCTACAATACTAGCATAGTGATAATATATGCCCATGAGTAGCACGAAGGAAATTACTAATGATGGAGTAGATGATCATAGTACAAAGTCTTGTGGTTACAATTCGTGGTGAAGAAGGCATCTTACACATCTATAGTCCTCAGGAAGGAAGTCTATCTTGATTAAGAAAGGGAGAATTGGTGGAACTTCTTTGAGGTGAGGAAGGAAAATCTCTGGATTCCCTAGGGCTATGGGGTGGATATAGTATTCTCTAGAATCCCTTGACAACTAGGGTAAAGGTTTCTCCTTGGACTCCTAGTAAGAAGAAAGTTCCTAGCATCTTGTGCTTGTTTTATTAATTTGGTAGTAGGTTCCATACTCCATTCATTAGGTAGAACTATTAAAGGAAACCAATTCATGATGGAGGTGAAGCCTCTAGTGTCCCTGGTATTGATTGAGGGAAAAGATTCCAATCTTTTGATTCCCTTATTGGTTGGTGGGTGGAGGTATCATACCTCTAGATTCCCTGGACTAGCCTTTTCTTGAGCCATTTTATGACTAAAGAGTGGAGATAGATTGGACCTCTGGAATCCTTGGTTCAACTAGAAGATTGGTTATGTTCTTTGAGAAACCTTCTCAAGCCATGGAATCTGACTCAGGGCTGACAGTTGCACGAGAGACCTAATTACATCCCCTCTATGGTTGGGAGGAGAGTTATTGCCCCTAATTTAGTTACCCATATTCATTTGAGATAAGTGTCTCTCATGTTAATGGTATAATGAGTTTCTTTCTTATTCCAATTGAATCGACTGATGCTATTAATATGTTGGACATATGGTGTATCATGGTTGCTTATGTATATTTGAAATATTTGTTTTATGTTATCCAATGTTATATGGTATTGTGTATGGATTATAACTTGGTTGTAGAAGACCAACGAGAAAATTAGCTTGACTCTACCCTGCAGGAGAACCATCATCATAATATATAGAAACAAAAACTTAAATGCTGGACAAGTAAGAGCTCAACCTAATTGACTTCCCTGCAAACAAATAAATATATAGTTTTGCAATAGGAAATCTTATAAGATGAGTCTGGGAAGTAAATATAACTCTCATATGTATGACCTGTATAATTTATTTTCTAAAACTACATTGCTCAGGATATTATACAGTATCATGACTTTACTGTAGTAGACTGCCTGCTTAGGAGTGCTTTATTTCTCTTGAGAAACTGATTGAATCCATCTACCTTTAGCTAGGTTAGAATTGTAATATGTAATGTGGTTTCTCACCTGCTTGAAAATGTGATTGTTGCTTTTATACTTTATTAATGCCCAAATAATGGTACTTGTAAAGAGACTTGTAATTTAAATCTAACTAAAATGACTAGAATTAGAATCTAGATTCCGACGTATAGGTAATACACCAGATAACTCACCGATTACTAATCTAAGATGCTAGACTAGGCAAAGTCCAAGTCAAATAACTATTATGATCCAAAATATATACATACAATTGTAATTGAAAATATTTAATGTAAGTTCAATAATTAACTTCCAATCTCGTGGGACCTCCTGTATGATGAGGGGAATTGTTATAGCTTCCGGAAACCAAAGTTTGTGTATCTCCATTTGTCTCATGTATCTTGAAACCCCACTGTATTACTGACATGTAGTTTATGTCGAAAAGTGTATCAAATCAACAAGATTAAGTCTAGGTGCAAGGATCTTGGTTGTATATTAGCTAGTAGTATGGGATTTCATTTTATATGATCGATGGATCTAGGTCTAAAGACCACCCTTATGATGGTACAAACAAAAAAAATATCAACCATATGGAGAGTGATTTTAGTAGCATTTAACCAAACCATAAATCTTTCTCAAGAGATATAGAATAGGTTAGCTATCATGATGGTAGAAAATAAAGTAGAAGTATACCTCCTTACAAGGTTTTCTACACATTTTTTATGTTAGTTGTGAAGAATATGAAATAGAAATCAGGAATAGTTTGCTTGTAGACCTCCAATAGGCCATAGCTTTGAAAGTACTTTGGACTGCTTCCTCTCGCAGTTGAAACAACCTTAGTAACTTCCAAATAAAAATGTATTCATTGGAAAAGAGTTGAATTGAGATCTCTATGGAGAGTCTTTTAGTTCACCTCAATAAGCCCTTATCTATGATTTAGAGATGCAAGTAATGCTAGAAGTATATAACATGTTTCATTGGTTGAAGGTCTTGTTTGAATTTTTAAAGGGTCCAATAACTAAGAAGGTAATGACTCCATATCCTATGGTAAGTTTACCTATTGAGATGTTAATTAATGCAAGTGAATGTATCCATGGGTGTGATACACAAATTCCTAACAGTCCCTGAGGATTCGCTGAAATCTCTAAGTCCCGAAAATTGGGTGAGGACTATGACTTTACTATGCTTGGAAATCTCAGAGAAATTTGATGCAAATGCATGGATGCCTTGCCATTATCTCAAGGATGGGAATAAATAATGTACTACAAATTGGCCTTATATCAAGGGGATCAACCTATATTGGATAAATTTTTGAATCAATTCTTACAAGTAAGATCCCTTGAAATTCTATAATTCTCCATGAGCACTATTCATGTATTTGGGCATGTCTCCTTGTGGAATTCTATGTAGGCAACCTACGGGCATTTCCATAGGTTATTGACTTGCTTAAGAAGAAATAAAATCATTGATCCAACATAGTGCCATAGATCAAGCACAATCCCTACTCGAATCGAGCACCCGTGATGTAGTTTCTACCAAAAATTGGGCCACGGATACAGGGTGTCTCTAGGACTGCCGCCTAGAATCGTGCTGCCAAAATATTGAGATGGAATCAATCCAACGAGACATAAAAACAATAACAAAGTGCTGCTAGATTCAGCTAGAGAAATGACTGATTAGGTTGTCAAACCATCGACAGGGTTCAGGCTATCGAACTGATGAAAAGAGTTAGGGTCGACGACTTGCCTGGCTGAATTTATATCGTCAACCTATTGAGGAGGGCACATCTATTAACCATGTTGAATGATTCAAGTCATAATAATTTATAATATGAAAATTTTTCATATCATAATCGCTTCGTCATAATGTTGAAATTACATAGTTTTGAGGAGGGCCCATAGGCACCAATACCTGCATGCAACATGATACCTTTGTAACACATAACATGAGGTCCACAAATGATAAAGGCACAATATTTATGATACCTTTGTAACACCAAAGAAACGAGGGTGTTGTTCAGATATATATATATATATATATATATATATATATATATATATATATATATATCTAGACATGCGCGCACACACACACACACCTGAGTTTAAGGAAATTGAAAAATTACCTCAAGAGAGAAACCCAAGGAAAAGTGGAATTAGAGTAATATGCCATGTGGCACCACTGTGGTTTGTGTGGGTGTCACGTGGCACTAAAATTGATCAAGTATAGAAAAATGAGGAAAATTTTGAAACAACATAACTTTCATTTGTGGAGTTCGAATAAGGAAAAACTTTATATCACCAGAAACTTCTCAATGAGATGGATCTCATGGATTGGGTAGTTTTCATGATAAATATAAATTACCACATTGTTGTAAAAACACGTTGATATTCAATTTAACTTAGTAACCACCTTTGCTTAGATAAGGGGGTGTGTTATAGAGTGGTAACAGAGCCATGTTTCCACATTGGACCTCGGGGGTGGAAATAAGTTATTAGGGATGTACTTTACGTATTAAACTTGGTATGTTGTCGACGTTGCAAATTGTTCCTATGAGTTGTCTGATGTGTTTCCTTTTTCCTGTGAGACCTCATGACATGAAAAGATGTTTCACTGGGTGTGAATCTCCTCACCAATATATCCAATACATGGAACAACTTAAGGTTTTCATACTGCTGGGTATAGACTATGAATACAAACTAAGGATTTGTTCTAGTTTCTTGTGTTAAGTCTTGCTTGAGAGCCAACAAGAAAAGTAGTAAATGAGGGAAGTTTGAAGGATTTGTGTCACCATTGGGGTTATCCCCTATAGATCTATATGGATGGCGAGAGTAATATCCCCACCCTAGATGGAAATTTATTTAAAAATTGCAGGGTAGCCCATGACCACACCAAAGGCAACGATTAAATTAGACACACAATATGCACCAGGATGCAAATGTGTCTCCAACTTAGCATAGGATATTGTTTAAGGATATAAGTAGGGGTATGATCTGGTTTATGTAGTGATGACTATATACAATGTGGTGCTCTCATTTGCAGGCTTGTTGGTAATGGGTATAAGGCTAAACATAGCAAAGAAAGGGTTGTGAATTGGACTTAGTGGAATGCCCTCTTCTACCATTAAAGGCAACTAAATGCAACATTATTTTGAAGATGACTGTTACACTAAAAAATGTCACCTTGACTACTTACAGTTAGTATGGCTCAAATCAACAGTCATGCTACCCTCTTAGGCAAGTCTCATGCCTCTGTTATCCATCTCAAACTCAAAGAAGAGAGAAAGTCTTGTAAAAACTATGTTTATCTCTGGGGTCGCAGGTTCTCTCTAGCCTTACCTGCGGGGATGCGGACCTTGTTCACAAAATATGCGTCCATGGACGCTCTGTATGTTAAGGGACAGGTGCGTCCCTCTGTAAAAGGCAAAATGCGCGAGTTTTATCTTGAAAAAGTTACTTGTGGTTACTTCTAGAACATTCTAGAGGTCGGTTTGATGAAATGGATGCGCCTCCAGTTGGTTCATGTATCTCTATTAAGGGGGAACTTATCCCATCAATAAGGGAGCTATCCCACCCATAGAGGGGGATGATCCCATTGATAGTGGACCTGAATAACCTCTTTACAGCACTATAAATAAAGGCATTGAGCCAGAAGGAGAGGAGGTTGGAGCTATACATTTTCTTTGGGTAAATGCTGCAGGATTTAGGTCTTCCATTAGAGCCTTTGTGAGGAGAGATTGTCTTCACTTGATTCTACTTGGGAGAGGGTGAGCTTTGTCAAAGTAGAGGAAAACCCTTGATGGACCCTGGGAGGAACTTGCACAACACCAAGGCCAGGTTGTAAGAGTTTCTTTGTTTCGTTATTAATACAAACTGGTTTATTTTTCTCAATAGCTTGTGTTAATGAGTTATTTCATGTGTTCCTTGGTCTGCATGTTGAATATATGTTTTATTATATGAAATGCAAGTGCTTGGTAATTGTTTGATTGTTTGTGGTTGCAGGAATTGACTTGAAGGAGGAGCTCATCCGGATCGTCAAGAACGGACTTCAACAACAGCGTTTTGGAATAAGGTAAGCCTAAACACTTGTAGTTTTCATGTTGTAAAAGGTGTATTTAGAGAAAGATCACTCCATTTTGTCTTGTTTGTCATTAGAATGTCTTAGACTTCTAGGAAGGTCAGTCGTGTCCGCACCCTTGACAGATTCCGTGTGACAAATTGGCGACTCCGCTGGGGAATCCATTAATGAGAGAGTCTTTTCCTTTATATGAACTTTGCTTTGAGAAAATCATTTTTATTTTCTGGTTTTTGACTGTGAGAATTAGTATTTGGGTGGCTTAGCTTTAGATTTAGTTAGATTTGGTTTTTCTTCATTTTTCCAGAAGGACGCACCCTCTTAGTACTGCACAGTGCGTCTTTGGACGCGCTGTTGCCGTCTGCACAGAGCGGGGCCGCACCTGTGACAACGGGTTGCCTGCGTCTTCCTGTAAAACTTAAGAAAATTCCATTTTTGCTTTAATTTGCTTTTAGATTTTGTTTTTCCTTAGTGTTTTCTGCCCAGATCCTTTAGTACCCTGTCAAGAATTTTCACCTGAACTAGTTTTGTGAGCTTTGAGTGTTTTAGTGGTTTTCAACGAAGTTTAGACCTAGGGTTTGATTTTTGGAAGGCTTTGTAGTGACTTTGATAGTAGAAAGTTGTCCAGCCTTAGATCTCTCTGGTTAGTCAACCTTCTTAGAAGTCGGGCCTGTCGTAAAGTCTCCTTTTGTGAGCAACTTGCCATTTGAGTTGTTTTGGGTCAAATTTCGAATTACTTGTTTATAAAGTATTGATTTCCATTTTACAAAAAGAACAAAAAGATTAGAGTTTTGTTTTGGCTAGTTTTTGATTCTGCAATAAGCTAGTCCTTGATTTGATTGTGATCAAGTAAAACACCTTAGAAATAATCATTGTTAGTTTTGGCCTCGTTAAGATTGCTTAGAGTAAATTTGCCTTTAGTTTGCTTATGAGTGCATTTTCATAGATTTTAAGAGTTGTTAAGATTGATTTTTTGGTTATATTAGATTTACTTGTTTTATTAAAAGAAAAATACAAAAACATCTTCTTAAAAAGTCTTGTTTCAAGTAGCTTTTTGTTTTCGAAAGAAGAAAAGAGTTTTTTCGTGCATGTAAAGAGAGGTTATGTTTTTATGATTGGAAAAGAAAAACGAATTGTTTCTTTGATTGTCTTCAATTAAGAAGTTGCTTTTATAAAGATTGCATTCTCTCAACTTTTTAGTTAAGCAATTCATCGAAAAAGTAAAGTAGTGGATAAATCATTCTAGGTGCATTTTGTAGTGGTTTCGAGTCGAGTCAACACACCACTAGTTTCACTTCCATCACCTTTTGACTTAAGAAACAACCTTAAAAGTAACGCTTAAATTAAAATCAATCTAGTAATCTTTATTTTTCTAGGGCTCTGAAGCACCAACATAGCTTAGGCTAGGGTCTTGGAGTAGGTGAGTACTTAACTCTCCAAGACTACAAAACCAAACAGATAGTCTATCTTGAGTAGAACAAATCCAATTGTTTCAGTTACATTCTGGGAAAGCTCCTCTTAAAGGAGAAACACGAGCTCGTGTCCGAACCAGTGAGGGGATCATTCCTCCCTCGTTGGGAACGACGCCAGGCAGTACGTATTACAAACGGTAAACCTCGGATTAACCATTGTCGAGGAGCCAGGGGTCACTTATCGGTAAACCTTGGATTGTTGTCAAGGAGCCGGTAAGGGGATTGGAGCTTGCTACTCTGCCCTTGCGTGCTGTCGGAGTTTAGACTGTTCCCCCAGGTGTAATTGTTGTGATTGGTAACCTTAGTGGCCATAATATCTAGGATTCTACCCAAGGTGACGGTGGAGGGAAGGTCCCACTGTACCTGGAGCAGACGTCGGTTATACTCACTTGGATTTTCTGGGGGGTTCGCTTCACTTCGAGACGGTTAAAGTGGAGGAACTTGGTCCAGTCTATTCATTAAGCAGGTTGCCGGGGTAACTGTTCCACCCACTATTTCTGTACTGAATCCTGCGAGGTTGGGCCTAATCACCAACTAGCGCTTTTGGTCCGGAAGACTACTGTTTGTGTGTGGTTTGACGCTCTAGATTATTTAGGCGTGTGCTTCAAATTTGATTGGTTCTTTAGAAGACTTTAGGTGGTTTGATTTGAAATTTTTTACTTTGTTTTCGTGTGTTGTAGTTAAAATCTTTAATTGTGGCGGAATTACCGAGAAGGTCCCGTCGAATTGCGGGCCAGTCTCCTGAAGTTGTTTCTGTGGCCGAATTGTTGAGAAGATCCCGTAGACTTAGGGGATCCCCTCCTCGAGACGACCCAGGTAATTTAGAAGGGTTAAAGGTCCTTGTAACTCCTCCTAGTGGCAGTAGAGTAGGATCACCTGAAGAAGGAGAATCTTCCTTGGTAGTCCATCCAGATTACCAAAGTTTAGAAACAGGTTACAATCCCGAAGCTGTTACAGTTTCCGAGCTTGCTGGTAGTTTTTCATCTGCCAGTGAAACAGGCGAAGAACCTGAAATTTCAGAACCTGTTACTCCAACTCCTAGTGTTCCTGATTCACCAAGAATAGAAAGAATTATCACCGAAAATCTTCCTGTTGGATTAATTGCTATAGAAGAACTTGTTCCAGAGGAAGAAATAGGCGTTTCTGATTCTGAAGATCTAATTACCCTTGATCTAAGGGAGCGTGAATCCATCTTTTACAGTCCTCCTAGAAGTGAATCTTGGTACCTTGCATTAACCAATTTTTTAGACAACTCAGTAGGTTTTTCTACACCTCGTACTCCGGTTCCACCTAGAGGAATTCATTCTCCTGTAAATATGTCTGGTCAGTCATCTGTGTTTTCACAAAGTCCTGAATCATTTTTACATGGCGGTCCTTCTGTTCCTACTGGGTATCAATCACTTTCTGGTACCTTTGCGGGAGCATCTCCTCAACCTGTTGATCATGGGTTATTAGTTGGAAACAGTGGTAATGTACCATTGAGTATAGGTGAAGTTTATATGATGTCAGGTTCAACTCCCATTAACCAACCTCAAGGTGGCCAATTACCGCCTGGGGGGCAACCTTCGTTAATGCCTGGGGGGCAACCTCAAGGTACTTCATTCGTGACTGGGGGGCAACCTCAAGGGTATCAACCCCAAGGGTATCAACCCCAGCCTCAATATGTACCCCAAAGTCAACCTCAGTATCAGTATCAACCTCAAGGATGGCAACCTCAAGGATGGCAACCCCAAGGGTATCAACCCCAAGGGTATCAACCTCAAGGATACCAACCTCAAGGTCAAGGTCAACCCCAGTATTCGTATTTACCTCAAGGTTATCAACCTACGGGTCAATACCCTGGTCAAGGTTATCAACCACCTCAAGGGCAATCATATGGGACTGCACCTTACAGTTATCAACCCTATCCTCAATACGGCTATGGATCTCAGTATCCTCAACCTGTTACGAGTCAATACCCTGGAATGTTAACATGGGATCCGTCACAGGGTCAACAGATGTCGCAACCAAGTATACAGTCGGTACCTCAAGCAGGACAACCTGCAGTTCCTGGTCCACCCCAGCAACCGCAACCTGTCCAGTCAAGTGTTCAGACCCCTGTAACTTCTGTAGTTACTCAGCCGCCAATTGCACCTAGTACTCCACCTCACACGGCTGCAGCAACTACCGCTTCATCTACCATGCTTACTTCTGGAGTATCGGCAGCTCCGGTTTCTACTGTCCCTGTAACCACTCCTCAGACATCTGTACCGTTGTCTGGACCCACGGTTCAAACCACAGTCCAGATGCCTGCAGGCCAACCTGGTACAAGTACGGTTGTTACTACTCAACCTCAATTTGTTCAACCTCCGTACCAGGGACAGTATCAACCTGGGCAAGCTGCCCAACAACCGGTTTACCAGTATCAACCGTATCCTGGGTACACTTATCAACCACCTCAGCAACCCCAGTACGGTCCGGTTAATCCTGGTTTTCCAGGAGGATATAATATCCCCAATGCGACTCCTGTTCCTAGTTATCCTGGATATCCTCCTCCTGGGGCTGGTATTGTGACTCAGAGTTTTAGAGATCCTAACCGGCAGTTACCATTTATTGCGACTTTAGATTTACCCGACTTGACGCGCCTAACGAACGATCCAATTCAATATCTTCCGTTCTGGCCGCCAATGCCAAATAAGTTGCCCAGCGATATACCCAAGTTCGAAGGTAAGTCTGGAGAGGATCCGTCTAATCACGTGATGACTTACCACCTCTGGTGTGCATCAAATTCCATCTCAGATGATTCCATCCGCTTACGTCTTTTCCAGCGTACACTCATTGGTCTCGCAGCCAAGTGGTACATTGAGTTACCACGGGCCTCTTTTTACAACTTTAGCCAGTTAGCTACCTCGTTCTTAACTCATTTTCAGTTACCAGTCAGATACGATAATGGTACAGAATTATTAACTTCGCTAAAACAATCGACATCCACGTACATTTCTGATCACATCCATGAGTGGAGACGTCGAAGAAGATTAGTGAAAGTTTTTATCCCGGACCAAATCTTAGCTGAATGGTTTGTCAAATCATTATTACCAAGAATTACTGAAGATGTAGCTAAGGCCGGAGTAGTTACTGAGGAGCAAGTCATTGCTCAGGCACAATACCTTGACTTAGTTTACACTCAGTCGGGTACGTTACACGAGAAAATTCCGGATCTTCCAAAGTCAAACCAAATCGCTGCTGCTCCTTCGGGATCTCATGCCGCTGATGGTATGATCGGTATCGTGACTACGAAGAGTAAGAAGAAGTCTTCCAAGGCCTCCAATACTCCAATTATCACTTTGCCTGATTCTCCGACAGGAGAGTCTTCTCCTCCTGAACTTACCGCCGACATTCACGCTGTAGAGTCATCTACGGCCAAATCCAAAAACGGTGGAAAGAAGAAAGGAAAGAAGAAGGCTAAAGCAGACAAGGCTCCAAAGGAGAAAACGGAAAAGTCGGAAACCAATGACGAAAAGCGCAAACCTCGATATCCTTGTCTTATTTGTGAAGAAGATCATTTTACGAGAGACTGCCCTCATCGGGCCGAGGTAGTGAAAATAGTCAAAGGTTCTCCCACTCCTGCTGTGTTAAAAAATCCATTTCCAGAGCAGGAGAATAAGATGATAGGTTCTTCTTCGAATGCCAGTGAAGAACCCATTTTGATGATGTCTCATGTCAGGATTGCGACTCGATCGCAAGATTATGGTAGTAAGGCTCCTGTTGATGGTAAGGAAGCAGAATCTTCTCACTCTAACCCATCAACCTCAGCTCCTGGTTCCGATCCACTACAGATCGAAAAACCTAACCCAGACTTAGTGATTAAGCCGCCCGCCAAGGGTGTACTTCGAAGGTCTGCTTTCAATCCACATGCGAGAGCAGCCCAGAATTACAACATTGTTGAAGACTTAGCTGTTTCACCTTCAGCAATGTCGGCACTCGAAGTGCTGCAATCATGTCCAGCGCAACGAAAATTGCTTTTGTCGGCTATTGGAGCTGTCGATGTTCAGGACCCGAACCTAATGATCTTTGATCTAGAAAGTAGTACACCGCGTCTCCCCCATCAAATGGCTTTCCAAATTCCAGTGATAGTCAAAAACAGGCCTATTCATCGGACTGTGATTGATGAGGGAGCTTCTACGTGTATTATGTCGATTCAATGTTGGAGATCGCTTGGTTCTCCTTCGTTGAACCAATCCCCCACCATCCTTAAGGCCTTTGATGGCCGTGGGTTCCGTCCGTTTGGTATTCTACAAGAATTGCCTATAGGGGTCGAAGGTAAAACCGTTAGTCTGGATGTGGAAGTGGTTGATGCCCCTCTAGACTACAACCTTCTTTTGGGTCGAAGTTGGTCATATGCTATGACAGCGGTCGTTTCATCGGTCTTCAGAGTCATTAAGTTTCCACATAACGGTAAGATCGTGACTATTGATCAGCTGACATACTTTTCATCCGACCCAACCTCTTTAGAAACTATCCAGCATGTTGGTAAAACGACAATCCCTTATAGGGACATTGGTGTAGGTTTAGTTAAGGATTCCGGTTTACTGGGAACTTTTCCTCTCCCTCCACTCAATGCAGACCCTTCGTTCGCAACAATTCATATGATCACGTCAGAAAACATTATTTATGATGATCCTTGGTATGTTCCCTCTGACTCTGAGCTAGACTCACTCGGTGATGTTATGCCGTTGAGTCCGTATGAGATTGCTTATGAAGCTCTTATGTCTTTTACCGACTTTCATTCAACCGACCAAATGAATGTGGTCAGTGAAGAGTCACTTTTCACCTCACCCTTAGAACGGATAACGTTTCCCGAAGAAGTGTCATCTGACGAACAACTTCGCGAAATCCTAAGTGTAGATGATCTACCATGGGAAGATCTCCATCACAGATCTTCGTTTTTACCTAAGGATGATGCATTTGAAAATGATTTTTCATCTATCTTTACCGCTGAATATGTCAAAGACGCTCAGGATCCAACGAAACATTCTGATTCAGAGCTGAATTTAGGGAATATTTCTCGTACTATTCCCATTGATATTTCAGTGAAGCCCGGAATCGAGGAGAACATTCATATAGGTGCCGCATGTACTGAAGAAGAAATCCAAACTTACAAGGCCCTATTCCAAGAATTCCGCGACGTGTTTGCCTGGTCTTACGAGGAAATGCCGGGAATTGATCCTGCCATTGTTGTTCATGAAATCAAAACCTACCCGGATGCTAAACCCATTCGGCAACGGTTGCGTCAGATTCACCCTCGAAAAGCGGCTGCGATTAAAGCAGAAGTCGAAAAGCTGTTGAAAGCAGGTTTCATTTATCCGATCCCGTTAACGGATTGGGTATCGAATATTGTTCCCGTCAATAAAAAACAAGGAACAATAAGAATCTGTATCGACTATAGGGATATCAATCGAGCTTGTCCAAAAGACAACTATCCTACGCCTTATATCGATCAAATTATTGATGATTGTGCCGGAAGTGAGATGTTTTCCTTCATGGATGGTTTCTCAGGCTATAATCAAATCAATATTCTACCTGCCGATCAACCAAAAACGGCATTCATTTGTCCATGGGGGACATTTGCTTATTGCAAATTACCTTTTGGACTTAAGAATGCCGGGGCCACTTTTCAACGGGCGATGTCTTATGCATTTCATGACATCAAGCACATTGTGCAACCCTATCTCGATGATTTGCCTGCTCATTCTTTACAACGAGCTGATCACCTTGTCCACCTACGAGCAATCTTTATGAGGTGTAGGCATTATCGAATTCGGTTGAATCCCCACAAGTGTGTTTTCTGTATAGAAACAGGTCGATTGCTGGGATTTGTTGTTTCAAAAGCCGGCATTCGCGTCGATCCCTCGAAAGTCGAGGCTATCATCAAATTGCCTCCTCCTTCGAGTTTGCGCCAACTCCAAAGTTTGCAAGGGAAAGCGAACTTTTTACGCCGATTCATCCCAAACTACGCCGAGGTCACTAAAGGTTTTACACGGTTGTTGAAACAGAACGCACAATTCTTTTGGGACGAGATTGCCCAACAATCTTTTGATGCACTAAAACACGCGTTGACCCATGCACCGTTATTGCATCCTCCCAACTACAACCAGGACTACTTCTTATACCTCGCAGCTTCGCATTCCACCATTGGAATGGTGTTAGTTCAAGAAGATGAATTCAAAGCAGAGCATGTGATATATTATCTTAGTAGAACCTTAAATCCCACTGAGTTAAAATATTCGCATGTGGAGAAATTGGCCCTGGCAGCCGTTCAAGCTGTCCAGCGTTTTCGTCACTACATTCTTCTCCGCAAGACTACAGTTATTTCGGATTGCAACCCTATGATTTATATTTTGACAAAACAACTGCTAGGGGGCAAGTACTCTAAATGGATTGTTATCCTGCAAGAGTTCGACTTGGAGTTCGAGAAGTCCAAGTCTAAGAAATCTTTAGTTTTTGCGGAATTGATGTGTGATTTCCCGAGTGCTGACACAGAGACTGTGGCAGAGGAGTCCATTGCGGACGAATCTTTGTTTCTTATTAGCACTTTAGATCCGTGGTATGGGGATATAATCATCTATCTCCAAACCCAAACCTTTCGGCCTGAAGCTTCCAAGGAAGACCGTCGAAAAATTCGGTTTCGATCCCAGCAATACAGAATTATTGGAGATACACTTTATCGCCGGGGGCAGACTTAGTTTTTCGACGTTGTTTAACTCACGAAGAGGCTGAGAGAGTTTTGAATGATTGTCACTCTGGAGCATGTGGCGGTCATATGTCTGGGTATGCCACAGCTCAGAAGGTGTTGCGCGCTGGCTATTTCTGGCCGTCTATGTTTAAAGATTGTATCCTTGCTGTCAGAACATGCCACAACTGTCAAGTGTTTGATCGAAAGATGCGCGCTCCACCTGCTCCTCTCCACCCTATAATTGCCGCTGGTCCATTCGCCAAATGGGGCATTGACTTTATTACTTGTAACCCTCACTCGCCGGGGGGCATGCGTATATCATCCTCGCGGTTGATTATTTTACAAAATGGGCCGAGGCGATGCCTACATTCGACGCAAGCGGCAAGACAGCTGCAGTTTTCGTATTCAATCATATCATAACTAGGTTTGGTGTCCCACAAGCAATCATTACTGACCATGGGAGCCATTTTCGAAACGTCATGATGACTGAGCTTACAAGCCAGCTTGGTTTGCGCCACGATAGCTCTACTCCTTATTATCCGCAAGCCAACGGTTTGGTTGAGTCAATCAACAAAGTTCTAGTCATCATGATTCGACGGATCATTGGTATCCATCGAACGAATTGGCATAACATGTTATTTTCGGCGCTATGGGCATATCGAACTTCAGTGAAAAATTCAACAGGTTTCACCCCTTTCCAGCTAGTTTATGGCTTAGAAGCTGTGTTACCTATTGAATGCGAAATCCCATCACTTCAAATGGCTGTCGAATTACTTCCAGCTACTTCCGAAGAGGAGAAACGGTTATTATACTTGGCTAAATTAGATGAGACTCGACGTGACGCTACTTTAGCTATCGAGACTCACGCGAAACGAATGAAAGCTCAGTACGATAAAAATGTAACCCCTCGAAGTTTTTCGGAAGGAGACCTAGTACTATTATATGATCAAGCTAACGATAAGCTAGGTGCCGGAAAATTCGTTCCCATGTGGCATGGGCCCTACATTGTAAAGCGAAAGCTAGCAAAAGGGGCTTATGAGTTAGTTGATTTTGATGGGGACTCTTTGGGTAAACCCAGAAATGGACTTTACCTAAAGAGGTATTATGCTTAAAATGATGGGTATGGAGAAATTTTTAGATAGGTTAGATTTTCTTTCTAGCTAGCAAGTGTGTTAGTTTAGTCAGTGTGCTTAGCTTAGCAAGTGTGGTTTTTCGTCATTATTCTGGCTTATCTTGGTTTTACTCTTGATATTGTAGATGTCGACGCCTCTCCAAACATACATTGGATTTGCTGATGGTGCTTGTCGTAGTACACGGAATATCTCTTCCGCAGCTTGGGTTATCTATTCGCCCTCTGACGAGTTAGTTTCTATGCATGGGGTAAGCCTCGGTCAAACAACGAATAACATTGCAGAATACAGTGCAGTGGTTGAATTATTATCCGAATCTATTTCATTTGGAATTCGACGTTTGATAGTGAGGTTAGATTCTGAACTTGTTGTATTACAGCTTAATAGAGTTTATGCCATTAGAAATCCTGTGTTATTAAGGTTGTTTTTGAGAGTGCGTCTCTTGGAACGTGAATTTGATTACATTGAATATCAACATATTCCAAGGTCTTTGAATACATTAGCAGATGCAATTGCTTCTCGAATGTTGGACAGACATTTACGATAATCATGCAAGTAAATTTAAAAACATTTCATCACATATGTTAAACAAGATAAGCCGGTAATAGTGATATATATAGATAGAAGTGTGTCAAAAAATATATACATCGTCTTCGATCATAGGTTTAAAACACCTTATGATCGGCAAAATGATAGTACAAAAAGTCAAAAATGTCACATGTGACTACAAAAGTGACTAGTCAATCACTGGTGGTGCTCTCTGTACGACACCACTGCGCGGGCTACCTTACGCAAAAATCTCCTAAACGGTCCAGGGACCGCGACTACGAAGCGCTGAAGCCTGATAGGAATGTCGTCCATAGTAGTCTCAGGTATATCTGCCGTGAGACGCTCTAGATCATGCTCCAACTCAGCTAGTACTTCTGCTGTCGCATCCTGTGGGGCCGGTACCGGTGCAGCTGGATGTAGTCTATCATAAGGCCGGAGGTTGGCTGGACGCTGTGGACCAACATCTGCATTTTGAAAGATTTACTATTAGTTTTGAGACGATATATATAAAAAATACAAAAAATACATAACTAGAAAACTTGTGAAAATAAAAAGTACCTCTGTCGTCCCATTGTTCTCCCTGTGGAAGAACCATGTCCGGATCACCTCTGAAATCCATTCCGGCATACGGAAAGTCCTGTATCACAAAAAGCTGGCCCTCTAACCAGTCAAAATAACTATCTGAGAATCGAACTACTGTCGCGCCCTCGTCAGGATGCCGGGCCATCACCGCAACCCATCGTATCAGCTTTGGCTGCTGAGGACCCAAGATATCAACAGTGAGTTGCTGAGGGATCAGCATTGGAATTCTCTCCAAGGCAAAGCTCACGACTATAGGCCCATATCCAAAAGTCTTTAGTCGTCCGTTCTTTGCCTTGGTCAGTTGGCTCTTCATATGAGCCGACACAGCTTCACACCAGTTGAAAATGGTGCCTTGGTAACAGTCAATTGCCATCCGCATTTGGGATCCGGAAGCAATGTGTAAAGCGGCCGCGCCGCAAATTCTGGTAACCGTGAACGCTATGACTTTGAGTTCCGGCAGAGTGATGTGTTTTATCTCTATGCCTTTTGAATGGTGAGCCCCAGGTGTGCACCAATTCTCGCGGAGACTATCAAGGGATTGGCCACCCGGCCTAGTCCCCGCAAGACTGAGTTGCTCACCTCTGTTTGGCAAGCCAGTGAGAAAGTATACATCCGAGGGCTCTATCTCGAGCTGGTGCCCTCCTATGTAAAAGCATTGTTCTTGTACGTTCCATCGCTCAACCAGCCATTCCAAGAATCTTACCTGGCCCCTCATGCCCGGTATGGTCCAATATTTGTATAATCCGCATGCTCTTAGGGCATCCAGGGAAGGTTGATGATTTATTGCAGCTTCATCTTCCTCTACATGCTCTCTTTCTCTCCAGTCTAACATGATTAATGCCCTGCATATCAAAAATAGCAATTAGAAATTAATTTGGGAATTTTTGGTGGTTTTTTGAGAGAGTTGGGGTTTTGAAATGCGCGTTTCTCGGAGGACGCACCCCGGCTTTGTAGCACAGGGCGCCCGGACGCAGCTGGCCTGAAGGCGGGCTGCGTCTTCCGACCGTTTTCCCGTATGAGAAAAAGTCGGGGGACGCAGGTCACCCGAAGGGCACCTGCGTCCGCCGAGAGGCGCATTCCAAAACCAAAACCCCCCCAAAAAATGAAACTAAAACCTAAAAATTGATTCTAAACGGATAGAAATGCAGAGTGGGATGTGTAAAATACCTGGATGAGACGGCGTTCGATTCCGACGGTCAGATTTTCCGCAGCGACCACGGGAAGTTTCTTGTCAAAAGCTCCTTTTTCAACCTCAACAGTGAAACGGTAAAAATGACATGGTAAAAGGTCTTTTTATAGGTTTTTTGGATGAATTAGTTCATTTTTTACCATGAAAAGATGTTTTTGAATGTATTTTTGCCTATTTTAAACAGGTATGAGTAATGTGTCGCTTTTGTGCAGGACAAAGGGATTTCGAGGGAAATTGTAATTTTTCACAAACAAAATTTCAGAGTCATCTTTTAAGCCCTTTTCTGACTCCTAAAACATGAAAAGATCGCCGAGTGTTTCTTTTTCACTCGTTAAAACGGAATTAAAAGACGGTCCCCTTTTAGCTCTTTTCTGACCGCAAAATCAGGAAAAGATTGCCGGGTTTTTGTCGTTTCGAACTCGATAAGGAAATAAAACGACGTGTCCTTGATCGCTTTTTACTTTTCAGGTTAACGACACTATTATGAAAGTACTCCTTGGTCGCAAGATCAAGCGGTTCCCCCAGGTATTATTTTATACTTTTTCGGGCTTGAGGGACACAAATATACGAAAAAGTTCAACGTGGAGTCTCCTTTAGTTTTTTCAGACTCTCTAAAAATGAAAAACGCCGAGTTTCTCCTATACTGGGCTCGTTAAACTTTTACAGTAGAGGACCTGTTCAATTACAAACAGGAACGAACCACTCCTTCCTAGGGTTCGAATTTAAACTAGGTTGGACTCGTCCGAAGGATGAGCTTATAATCAAGCATATGTTATCCTCCTCAAGCTTGTTAAAAATAAAGAGGTACTTGCCAGAAATGGTGGGGGAAAAAAGAGAAGAATGAACCTATTTGTCACCTTTTGTCTCAGAAGAAACTTTATTACCGCTCTTGAACACGACACTTTTCATTCACCTGGGTTGGGAAATCTTTTACCTCACAGTTGACCAAATCACTTTGAAAGTCTTTAACCGGGTTCCAGGGGTTAACTTTGAGTTATACGTCACCAAGCCATCTGTTGTGTCGTTATGTGTTCAAGAGGTCTGCAAGCAAAAACTTTCATCTGCAAAATACTTGTCATCCATTTGACCATCCCTGAGTCAGTCCTTACAGCAACATTTCTTCAACTTGAACAATGATTTCGTGTTGCGGGCTTGCCTGCAACGGGTCGCTTTCTATCGACATCGACACATTATCTAGAAAGATGACTTAGGAATCGACAGTACCTTGAAGTCTGCATGCATCAATGGCAGGTTTCTCGCCTTTGACGTCAGTTTACATCATTGACTTTCGATCAGAGGATTCCGTGAAGTGTTCGACATCAAAACATCTATTCACATTTCACGGGTTGTGCTTGGTACTTTGAGAACCATTGACATTACTCTCACGCTTGTTAACAGTTTACATCATTGACTGGTAATCAAGTGGTTTCTACCATGTTCGACATCGAATCATTTAATCACATGGCTAGAATCGTACCAATTCGGGAAGTAGAAGTGAAGACCCTGGATCTAGTTTCTACCATCCAGGCTGCGAGGAGTTTTGTATTCATTATCTATGTAGACTAATCATAAACAGATGGCTGCGTCCATACTGTGTCTACAAAAGTCTATAAAAATGATGTACTGCAAGATCATTCCTGTATCAGAATAGTTAGTCCATTAGTTAAAGTTTTGAATCTGAGTATGGGAATGCCTACCTCAGTGATGATATAATCTTATCCATGTATTTTGTGTTGAAAATTGCAGGTTCCAACCAGGCCATCCACAAGGCAATCCTTGAAATGATAAAGCGCTTCACCCTTCCTAGAATTACAAAACCCTATTCTATTCCAGGCTTCGCACTTTAGGGGGCAATCTGTTACACTAAAAAATGTCACCTTGACTACTTACAGTTAGTATGGCTCAAATCAACAGTCATGCTACCCTCTTAGGCAAGTCTCATGCCTCTGTTATCCATCTCAAACTCAAAGAAGAGAGAAAGTCTTGTAAAAACTATGTTTATCTCTGGGGTCGCAGGTTCTCTCTAGCCTTACCTGCGGGGACGCTGACCATGTTCACAAAATCTGCGTCCATGGACGCTCTGTATGTTAAGGGACAGGTGCGTCCCTCTGTAAAAGGCAAAATGCGCGAGTTTTATCTTGAAAAAGTTACTTGTGGTTACTTCTAGAACATTCTAGAGGTCGGTTTGATGAAATGGATGCGCCTCCAGTTGGTTCATGTATCTCTATTAAGGGGGAACTTATCCCATCAATAAGGGAGCTATCCCACCCATAGAGGGGGATGATCCCATTGATAGTGGACCTGAATAACCTCTTTACAGCACTATAAATAAAGGCATTGAGCCAGAAGGAGAGGAGGTTGGAGCTATACATTTTCTTTGGGTAAATGCTGCAGGATTTAGGTCTTCCATTAGAGCCTTTGTGAGGAGAGATTGTCTTCACTTGATTCTACTTGGGAGAGGGTGAGCTTTGTCAAAGTAGAGGAAAACCCTTGATGGACCCTGGGAGGAACTTGCACAACACCAAGGCCAGGTTGTAAGAGTTTCTTTGTTTCGTTATTAATACAAACTGGTTTATTTTTCTCAATAGCTTGTGTTAATGAGTTATTTCATGTGTTCCTTGGTCTGCATGTTGAATATATGTTTTATTATATGAAATGCAAGTGCTTGGTAATTGTTTGATTGTTTGTGGTTGCAGGAATTGACTTGAAGGAGGAGCTCATCCGGATCGTCAAGAACGGACTTCAACAACAGCGTTTTGGAATAAGGTAAGCCTAAACACTTGTAGTTTTCATGTTGTAAAAGGTGTATTTAGAGAAAGATCACTCCATTTTGTCTTGTTTGTCATTAGAATGTCTTAGACTTCTAGGAAGGTCAGTCGTGTCCGCACCCTTGACAGATTCCGTGTGACAATGACAACATCCTTACATAAGTATTCCGAGCTATCTTGTGGCGAAAGAAAATTTTGGTTTTATTATGAATAAAGGGTAGTTTAGGATTATATCTAAATAAAGTGTTTTCAAATCCATATTAAATATGATGAAGGTTGTGAGTAGCTGCAGGCTTTGTCTAACTTTGTCAATAATGATGGATATCCAGTGTGATCTTCATCTACTTAACTTTGAAAATACTGAAACATGGTAATGAACGTGTTATTTTGTTTCCATTTGATCCATAAAACCTCAAAACTTTGTACTAGAAACCTCTAGAAACCACTGGAAAATCATGAAGATAGACTAAGGAGAAGTCCAAGTTGATTATGAATGTGCTCTTTAAAAATAATTGGGTTTACCGTAGGTGAATTTAGTGTTAATGGGAGGAAACATTCATGGTTGATCACCTTTATTTGTTTCTTAAACTACTAGTTTCCTGTATATTGACCTTGTGTATCTCATCTCTCCTTTGGGCAGTGTGAAATATTCATTGAATTATGCACCATCATTGGGGAATCTTCGAATCGCTGCATTGCATATAGGATTGCTCATTGTTAATATGTGGTCCCTGTAAGCTTCTGTGGTTGAAATGCCACATTTTATAGAGAAGGCAGAGCACCTTCCTCATAGTTCTAGAAGTGTGAAATTAGTAGTTATTTGTAACCTATTTGAAAATATCTTCATTGAAGATGATCACGCGGTCAACACAAAAAGGGAATACAATTTGTAGTTGGTCTAGTTTTCTTTTGGAATCCATTGATGGTGCTTAAAGAAGTAAAATATCTTCGATAAACTTACTTCGCATTGAGAAAAATGGCGCTCTACAGGATTTAATATGAGATATTGTAATCCTCTAGCATATATCATCACATATTTGTGAACATTTGTGGATCTGTAGACCTGTATGAAGTAGTTCATCCTTGTCAATACCTTGCTAAAGCTTTCACCTGGTAAGTCTACAAATTGCTAAGAGTTTTGTAAGCTTGACTTACAACCTTTTGCTAAATGTCATGATAGATGTTACTGTAGGTGAAACACTATGATATGTTGAGGAAATCAAACTCTATTAGGTCATCCTTTTAAATTTCCTTCCATGATATTAGAAAAATGGGAAATAATCCTCTGGAAGGTGCAAACGCCGGAATGTTTGTAAGCCTTTAATTGTATCTAGTAGATATTGTGGAGACAATAATTCAATATGGTATTGTGGTCATATATTTGTCTTTCATGATCTTGGGTCCATTATGTCAGAGAGGCATACTGTAGGATATTAAGTAGTTGATAAATGCTTGTCTCAGGTGTTGGTTATAACACTATGGTTATAACACTATGATTATAGTTTGTATGCTAATTATTTACAGGTGAAATTGAATGTTTTGGCATTAAACATAGAAGGATTATGTGCTAACTTGGGATTGCTTGTAGGTTTTGTGATGCATTTTCCTTTTATGAATGTGAAAATTCCAGAATATGATAAATTCCTAATATAATGTGTGGTGTCTTCACTGACTCTATGAAGCTACAGGTGCTATGACTACTCGCCTTAATAAGAAGCCAAAATCCTTCTAAAGTGTTTAAACAAATGACCTAAATAGTATTTGTGATATCAATAAAGAGGTTGATTATAATTACTTTAGTTGAATTGAGGCTTCTGTGATCCATAATAGTTGAAAGAATAACTTCGGCGTAAATCACATTTAGACAGACATTTGTTGACGCATTTCGAATTATAATTATAATTATAATTATATATATATATATATATATATATATATATATATATATATATATATATATATATATATATATATATATATATATATAATTATATAATATTAACAATAATTATTAAACAATTTAAATAAATAAGTAAATTATCTTTTTAAACTAACTGCTAAAAGTATTTTATTTATTATTTTTTAATCCTAACTTTTATCTTAATAACCTAATATTATAACTTTAATATATATATATATATATATATATATATATATATATATATATATATATATATATATATATATATATATATATTAATAAATAATTTAAATAAATAAGTAAATTATCTTCTTAAACTAACCACTAAAAGTATTTTATTTATTTTTTAATCCTAACTTTTATCTTAATAACCTAATATTATAACTTTAATATATATATATATATATATTAATAATTATTAATAAATAAATAAATAAATTTTTAAAACTAACCATTAAAAATATTTTATGTATTAATATTAAAAATAATAATAATATTAAACTAATGAATAATAATTTGACCTGGGTCCTAAGGTCAAAATTAGCCGTTGGTCGATTTAGCCGTTGGAGTCTCTGCTCAGACTATTTAACATGCTAAGCTGGATCTGTTTCTTCAACTTGTCCTGATGATGAACCACACTTGTTGGTTCGAAACGCGTCGACAAATGTCTGTCTACATGTGACTTACGCCGAAGTTATTCTTTCAACTATAATTACTTTATTAGTATGGATCACAGAGTAAATTCTAAGATTTTCAATTGCATGATGATAACTATGCCTAATATGCATATATGTATAGATATACATGTGTTCCTGAATTTGGAAGCAAAGTTATGTAAATGTTATCTTGGTGGCACTATATAACTTATGAAAATCCTATGATGTGTGAACAACTACAAGGAAACTTGTTTGATTTCACTTGGTAAGATGACCACTAGTATATGCATTTTTATTTTCATTATGAACTAATAGCTGATTGTGTGTGGAAACAGATGGGAAGACTTAGTGGTATAGATAGGGAAAACATGACCAATGGTACATGGCATGAATAAAAATGGGAAAGTTACTTTGGAAGAGTAGGAGACTTAAAGGCTCAACTTATG
Source organism: Pinus tabuliformis (assembly GCA_031772625.1). Taxonomy (NCBI): domain Eukaryota; kingdom Viridiplantae; phylum Streptophyta; class Pinopsida; order Pinales; family Pinaceae; genus Pinus; species Pinus tabuliformis. The sequence continues at coordinate 168,394,527 of CM062806.1, read as the reverse complement.
GATGCTCAAGCTGAGCCCAGGACCTGCAAAACATAGATAAAGAAACTTGCTAGGCAACAACAAGCACTGATAGAATGGAACCATGAACTAAAAGAACACTTTTAGGAATTGACATGTCAAATTTAACCCTTAAAAAAAGGGAAGTGATGATGGCAGGAGATTGGTATGGGAAGGAAACCCATTTTGTGTTGGTCTTTTAAGGAAGTTCACTTAAAACAAGACTGTCCCCATAAGATGAAAAATAATGGAAATTGATTTGGTTACACATGCATATGCATGGTGTGATGTATAAGAGTGCCATGAATGCTGAACTCAGGATATTAAGTAAATTAGTTGATGTTGATGCACTATATTTTAAAATTTACTTGCGTGATTGATTGATTGTTGAATATACATGCCATGATGTTTTTGTGTGCGTATTTCCTTTATGTTTATGATTATGGATCTTATTATCTTCTTACGATGTTGCATTTTTTATTTTAACTCTTGCATTTTCTATTAATGTTATGGCTATCCTTTGAATTACATACTTGGGGCCTTGGAACAAGTTGGTTGGGTGGCAGGAAAGCCATAGATTTCCAAGAAAGAGGTAGTGCATGAATTTCATATTAAACACTATGGGGAAAATTGTAATGAACATGTTAAAAAGCATATAGAAAATGGGAATTCTAGGAAAATAATTCCATTAACTAATGCATGCTTGATTATACTTAAGGGAGTTCTCTTAACCCTGACCTTATTTGCACATGTATTGTATACATGATTATGTTGTTATAAATATATATATATCTATATATATATATATATATATATATATATATATATATATATATATATATATATATAGATATATATACCATTTTGTTTGATAGGGTTGTCAATGATCATTTGAATGGAAGTATGAAATATGATTGCTTACAGAGGGCATGAAAAGAGGAATCTATTGGAAAAAAGGAATTCCTACTGAACATGACTCTTACATTGTGAACATGGAATAAAAAAAGAGGAAGTATGATCCAATTCACATGAATATAGATGATGTGGTCTCTAGAATCTATGTGATAATGTGTAATGTGTTTAGTCATCTGTATATCTGCATGTGTTGTACATGTGCATATGTTGTACTATGTCCTATGTGCATTGTATGAATGTCCAGGATGGACATGTATCACTCAGCCACAGAGCCTTTCCTTCGGTACCGTCAGGAACAAACCTTCCTGTTCAACTGCATTCATTCCTTCATCTCTTTATTCTTATCTCAAGTTATTCTAAGACTTGTTATGACTCAACTATTTATAGCTTTTCTAATACAATACCATGGCCTTCGGCTCATGGGTGAGTCTTCAAAACCGCCTATCACTTACCCAAACAAGGGGCTAAGGCCCCTGTGACTCTTGACTAGCTACGTGCTCCGCATCCATATTTTGCGGAGACTTTACATTCTTTACAAAAAATGACTAAATTAATCCAATTCTACCCCGGGGATCCCATCCCAACACCACTCTTATATGTTGCCCTCAGTTTTAGTAGCATCTTATATTTTGGTGGCTAAGTTTTGTACACTTCCACTATTATATATATGACTGGTACTTTAGTGGGGGATCAACTCTACATCATTATTTGTATAGTGTTAGGCCCCTACAATACTAGTGATTCCCCAATTACTATTTTCATTGTATCCCTTATTGTTATTATTGTGCCCCTATTGTCCCCATATTGTTATTAGTATGCCCCATAGAAACCCACTATTGTTATTTTTATGCCCTTATGTTATTACTGTTATGTCGACTAGATTATATTGTGACCCCTTAGACTCCTATATATAGAAGGGAGGTTTATTCATTTGTATCATCAAATAATTGTTCATTTTTGTAATGTAAAGGAGGTTTCCCCCTCGAAGAGGCTGAATTCTAAGGCGTTGATCTATCTTTTCTATCTTTTGGTATCAAAGCTTTGGATTCTAGGGTTTTGCTGCTCCAAACAGGTCATCGTGGAAGTTTCTCTATAACTTTGTTTCAACGACATTTCAGAAGCTAAAACAAAAACCTATTTGAGACGAAATCATTCTTAATGTCGGGTCCAAATTTCAGAGCTTGTCTCGCTATATTTGCGGAGATATGATCTGAGGAAGTTAGCATTTTTGTAGACTCCCGAATTACATTCACAATAGGTGACCTGGGGAAAATCATCATAACTTTTGTTTTGAGCATTAGATTGAAATTTCATAAGAAGTTTTAGAAATAGGATGGTTTGTAATTTTTTTTGTATCACTTTTAGGTACTAAGGTCGAAATAGTGACACGTGGCACGTTGTACAATTTCGCTCTACTGAACTAGTCTATAATCAGGTCACCGTGGGAGATTTGGCATAACTCTTTCTTGGAGAATCCAATCTTGATCATACTTGTGGGGTTAGAAAGAGGACTCAAAGGGCTACCAGAAGATGATATTTTAGATATTCGAGATCCGCAGTTACAGAGATACAACAGATTCAATATCGAGCTCTTACAAAGTGAAAAAAAAGTTGTGTAGTTTTTTTTTAAATTTTGCATAAGATTGGTTTGAAAAATTATTTTGAAGGAATTCAAAGAGAATAGTGAAAAATTATTAGTATTAATTAATGCCCGAAAGAAATAAAATTGGAACACCTAGTAAGAAACCTGAAATCTTTAGCATGACTTGTGAAGAAGAGGAAGAAATGCAACATGATATATCAAAATTACAAGACCAAGTACAACAAATTTCACTCTCACTAAAGGTAATTGAAGCCAAGATTAATGGCATAGAAGCTAATATGAATGGCATGCAAGTTAAGATGGATGGTGCGGAAGCTAAGATGAATGGAATGGACGATAAGATGGAAGAATTGAATTTAAATTTGAATAAGTTGCTACAAGAAATGTTCACTAATGGTGAAAGGGTAGCAAAGGCTCATGATGAGAACAAAAGAAATGTTAATCATGATTTCATAGACCCTAATGTTGGGTTGAAGACTGTTGGGTGAAAATATTATTGTTTAATTTTGTTGTAGTACTTGCCCAACTATTTAATTTGTCAATTCAAGGTTCGTAGGCTTACGAGGCACATGCACTATATATGCAGGACCGAAGTGGAACTAATCCAATCTAATCTAATCTAAATTAATGAAATCAAATTAATCTAGGAAGGCATTGAAACATTAACTATAAAAGCAAGAAATTGCATAAAGGAAAAGCAATACAACATGTGAAGAAGTTGAATGACAAACAACATATGTGAGCTCACAACAATAAAGATATCTTAAATTATATTACAAGAACCAAATAACAAATCATGAAAGTGTAACAATAAAAGAATATAAATCAAAGCTAAGAATCCCCTTCTCCTAATTACAAAACTATCTCTTAAAGCTAATCTCTATCCTTCTAAATGAAGAGAGAGCACTCTCTTATATACATGAAGAAGATAACCATCTCATAATTACATATCCAATATTCTCTCAAGCACTCTCAACTACTTTCCCATTATTACAAAATATGATCCCTTTGAATCCTCCACACATCTCTCACATATCTTGGATAAGATATGCCAACCAAATCCTCCATGATCTTCTCCTTAGGAATAGACTTGAATAATTATCTCCTTAATATGGTGGAGGAGATATTTGAGAAGTCTCTTGGAATTAATTCTTCACATATTTCCTACACATCACAAAACTCACATATTCTTGAGATATATATATATATATATATATATATATATATATATATATATATAATATATATATATATATATATATATATATATATATATATATATATATATATATATATATATATGTATGTGTGTATGTTTTCTAATATTTAATCATAAATTCACTTGTAATACAAAAATGAATAAAATGGAAAATAAGAAGGTGAAACCCAAATGTATTTATGAAAATGATATGATAAAAGGTTAATGGGATGATGAAATGTAAGGAATAGTGAAGAAAAAGGTGGATGAAAATATGAAATTTCTGAGTCCCAACATCCTCCCCAACTGAGCTGGTTGCATGTCCTCATGCAACCATGCATGGGTCTCTTTAAGAACATTTGGCATCTTGAACTTTGGCTTTACATGATGATGTCTTTTAATAATGAATGTTTCCAGGATATGTGAAAGACATGAGTAACAACTTACATTTTCTTATGGTTGGTTCTTGTGTGACAACCATGAATACAAAGAATGTTGGTTCTTGTGTTAACAACATTCATTTCGTTTTTTGTTCTCTTTTCTTCAATAATAATGTAAACACTCACTGGAAATCATAATGTGCATAAGAAAGCCCTTTTGTAATATTAATGAAGCATGCCAATATTGCGTATGAAGCAAAGTGCAACAAAGTATTGTTGGAAAATAAATGTTGGTGAATGGTAAATGAGAAAAAAATGGAGTGATAGTGGTGAAGAAATGGAATCATGGTAGTGAATATGTAGTGAATATAGTTCTTCCCCCCCCCAACTGAATTGGTTGCATGTCCTCATGCAACTTGACATGGACCATGAAAGGAAATGTAGCATGGTGAGGGAATTTTCCAAAATATTCAAGTTAGCATATAAGGAATTGCATGATTAAAGATTAGAAAACAACATACCTCTACTTACCCAAGAATGATGAACTATGCAATAGGAATGTAGCTGCTGCTACTGCTGGATCAGGAAAATGTGACTGATGTTGTTGTAACTGGATCCTAGGAAATGAAGGAATCTAAACTGCTAATGTTGAATCATGGAAAAGATAAACGCTGAAAGTGGAACTGTGGTACTCTCATAGATCATAATTCATGCTGCTGTAACTACTGAGGGAGTCGTGAAAAAGTGTATAGTCTTCGTCTGCTACAAAAATGATGGTACAAGTCTAACCATGCGAAAGAATGTGTTGATGCCGAGCATGAAAAGAGATCATTGGATTACCAGCCATTGATGCATGCCATTAACCAATGCGAGGCAAACTCACCATTGATGTCAATGAGTGCCAAGGTACCCAGGTACATCTTGCGAGGTGTTGACGTCAAGCCATTTGCAAGATCCAACGATCAAGGGACATTGATGTATTCCCATGATTGTCAGCGAGAAAACTTGCCATTGAGGCATGCAAGTCTCAAGGTACCTATTAGCGCTCGAATCTGCCTCAGGCTGAGAAAGGAAAAACTCAAGGCAACATCATACCACGCTCAGCCTCGTAGCTAGCCCTACGAGGACAGGAGAGGGCTCTCTCCAGTCTATCTCAGCAAAAAGTTTTCTAAAAGGGGCTGAGATGACTTTAAAAGAAACTGATTTTAGGCTAGTAAATTGATAAAAAAGGGGTTTTTAATAAAATGATGGGGTTTTTCTGGGCTGCATGGGGCAAAGAAACAGCTTGAACAGAGAAATATAATCAAAAACACAGATTATCTCCTGAGGCAAGGTAGGCAAGAAATTTTAACATCAAATTGAGATTAAATGGAACGGCAAGACTGCTGAGGAGTTGACAAGGGCATAGAAGATGAATCCTTGTCAAACAGAAGAAAACATTAAATATGAACAAACTTAAAGTTAGAGCATACAAATTATGAATTCAACCTTAACACTTCATTTGTTCAATTGGAAACGATCATGAAATGAAATGAACACATAACAAGCTACATATGAAACAAAGGATGACACAAATGTTAAATTTCATACCACAGGAATCTCAGGGGTCAGAGCTGCATTTTTTATTAAAATCTCTGTCAAACAGCTGTACAATGAAACTCTCTGTTCTCCACCAGCTCTCCGAAATCTCTCTCACCTCCAAATGGTTTTTAATACAATAAAAAACTCAGGAGAAAACCGATCCATGAAAGGATGAAATTGTTTCAACTGACATTATGAAAAATAGTAAAAAGCCACTCATCGGTTCCTAAAGAACAGCGCTACATTTTCTGTGACCAATACAAAGGCGGAAGCTGTAGTGTGAACCCTCCAAATCATAACTGAAGACTAGGATAAGCAATCTGTCCCTATTTTTCTGCTCAGGTTGATAATCCTCTGTTTAAATTCTGGCTTTTGACTTTACTTTGCATTTGAATAAGAACTAAAACAAAAATAGCGTAATATCTTCTCCAATATCAGCGCATACAATAAATAGACCAAAAACTTTTCCCTACAGGTCGATAAAAAATAATGAGCTGTTCAACTATAATTGCAAGAATAGAAAGAGTCATCCATTTTTTTCTAAAACAGAGCATCGTTTCCCTTGAATTCCTCTGATGGCCGACAAACTGGAGCGCAGATCCCGTTGGATTATTAACTGAAGCCCTTAATAGGAGATCGAATCCTATTTCTTCTGCAGTGATGGGTATCTGCGTTTAATTTGGGTTTTTACTTTTCCATAAATGATTACACGTTGCAAAGAGTCCTGGTCAGGATATAGATATGATTTAAAATAATTCGGTTTCCCCCAAATATATGACCCATTTGACTAAGGCGAAGAAAATCTTGGCAGCCCACTAAATTTGCACGCGTGGAAGTGAAGAATTTTCAGTTTTGGCGTCCTATGTAAAAATATTGGAAGACCTCTGGAAAATGAATTTGACACCAAAATATGGCAGTGCAAATATGTTTGAAGTGTGAAGGAATAGTGAGGTAGATATCTCAATCACACTTCAAAGCTCGTGCAACTCTCCAAGTCGACAAACCTGAATCTGGGTCCATGTCATAGGCTTTTCTGTTATAGTCATTGCTATACATATTTTTGCAAATTGCAACCGTAAATTCTTCATTTTGGATAGTATATAGGTACATAGTTTGCTCATCCTCGGGCCAAGCACAGAACTCATCTGGTAACACTTGCAACAATTCTGCCGCACTCTGTCCAGAACAATACGCACACACCTTCGCACTATCATCCAGAAGGGTAACAGTAAAGCTGAAGCTAGAAACTACTTCCCCGTCACAACCACAGAGACAGAAACTACACATGAATAAACTTGATTTACAGAATGCCCACAATGTGAATGTAATAATTCTAGTTTTAACCAGTGAAGCTCGACACTTCCAATGAGAACCCTGCAAACCTGTGTAAATTGAAACAAACTGAGCGCGAGATGCCTGATCTTTGTTTGGCCCACTGCAACACCAATCACTTCTTCCATGCTAACAAAAAGTCGATATGGTGTGTCAAAGTGTCCATTCTGCAAATGAAGCATGTGAGCAGGGGCAGAACGGACAAGCCAATATAGCACATAGCCAGGAGTCGAATAGTGTGTCCCATACAAAAATGGTGGCTCAGAGGTACCACTTTCAATCATCTGCGAGTAGCAATCCTTGAATATAGCAAGTCGGTCAGGATTAAGAGCTCCTATTGGCTTGGAGAGATCGCGAAAGCATTTAGGATCAGACAAATCTGGAGTCTTGCTTTTATAATATCTCAAAATCCAAGGCATCACCTGTGCTACAGGAAGATCAAGGGAAATCTTCTCATTTAAATCCACTAAGCTGGTAGTATCAAAATGAGCTTGAGCTTCTTTTTGAGTTCTTGTATTGTACAATACCATGTCTCTTTCTATGCTTGGAAGAAGATTTATTGAAATGAAGGATTTAGCCTGTTTGAGAAACTATTCTACAGGTGAAAATTCTAAGGCAAACCACCATATACTATCTTGCTTCTCAAAAACATATGGAGCATCAATTCCATTCTTCTTCATTTTCACATGTAGAGCTGCCTCTAAAACAAAACCTTCTTGTGTCCCCAACCATTTCCCATTCACAGAGTTAGATGAGCTGGGTGTTTCTGTTAATGCCTCAACCCTTTTAACTTTGTTCATAGAGAACCTGATGATTGGCACTGAAAAGTTATCAGGCTCAAAGAATATTGATTTAGAACACAAACGCAAGCGTCCCTTCATTTGGTGTAGCTACCAAGATAGCAGTTGAATTTTCTGCAAACCATCCAATGAACCCTGCCTGCAGGTTGCTATCCAGTCTTGGATATAGAACTCCCCTTCATCTAACAAGAGGTATGAAATCGTTTTCATGACTTTGGAACAGAATCTTTCCGCATGACTTCCTAACAGTAAAAGGCAGAAATGATACTCTGAAATTAGACGGACTCCCTTATTTAATGAAGTTTCCTTGGTGAATTTGATTTTGACAGAGGATTGACGAGACTGAGTCTAACATTGGCTCCAATTGGGATGGCAGCTGCCGCTTCGTGGAGGTGCCAAGAACCGCAGAACTTTGGGAGAGCAGACAGTGCCTCCGTCCAATGGGCAATGGAGTCATCATTCCAACAAATCGACACAACTCTTGACTCAATTTTCAAACTGAAACTGAACTCAAACTGATTCGATCTCAAGATTGAAATGACTGAAAAACTAGCTTAACTAGCTTCAAACTAAAGATGCAATGAAACTGGAATAAGATGCTGCCCTTTGGCTGCTTATTTATTTACAAAATCTACCCTACTTTGCTGTAAAAACAATAGATCAGGTAATACTGAAGTGCCAGATCAACCATTCAAGTAAACCTGAGAATGATGCCGCTTGAGAATGTTTCCACCAGGATACAGATGTAATTGCTGGCAGCCCTTCATGCACGTAATGAGCCTGGTCACGTAAAAGACAGCCTGATCCATCAATCAAACTGAAAAACATTTCCATGTACATCGCAATTGGATCGCGAAAGCCAAACTCTGTTTGCTGCCCCAACTCTACAACACATACCTCCAGCTGCACATTGTCAATGCACACATCTGTAGGCAAGTCTGTTATTTCTTGTTTCGAAGGAGAAAGGATTTCCAAGAACTTTTTAGGGTCTTGGAAATCATATGATTGGATCTGCTCATCTAAACATTGAATCTCCTTCTCAACTCTTTCAACAACTAACTCACAAAATCTAGTTTTAGTTTCAAAAGGGAACTTTGGAGATTTCAAACATTGAAGAAAGGCACTGAAAAATTCTTCATCAAATTCAGAATCTGCTAACTGATTTCTAACCTCTTTTACAGCTTCACAAAGTGCAAGGTTTGCCACATACCCTACCATTGCATGAATGGATCAGCAAGCACTGGAATGTCTGGATCGAGTTGGAGTCGCCAGGTGAATGTTTCAGCCTGCATATGTGTCTGACTGCTGTCCACCATCAGCATCAGATCTGCAATTTGATTTCATGTACTGGGACAAGACAATCAACAAGTCGAATGTTCTCCCCAGTATGGTCGCCACTATGTTAGCGCTCGAATCTACCTCAGGCTGAGAAAGGAAAAACTCAAGGCAACATCATACCACGCTCAGCCTCGTAGCTAGCCCTACGAGGACAGGAGAGGGCTCTCTCCAGTCTATCTCAGCAAAAAGTTTTCTAAAAGGGCTGAGATGACTTTAAAAGAAACTGATTTTAGGCTAGTAAATTGATAAAAAAGGGGTTTTTAATAAAATGATGGGGTTTTTCTGGGCTACATGGGGCAAAGAAACAGCTTGAACAGAGAAATATAATCAAAAACACAGATTATCTCCTGAGGCAAGGTAGGCAAGAAATTTTAACATCAAATTGAGATTAAATGGAACAGCAAGACTGCTGAGGACTTGACAAGGGCATAGAAGATGAATCCTTGTCAAACAGAAGAAAACATTAAATATGAACAAACTTAAAGGCAGAGCATACAAATCATGAATTCTACCTTAACACTTCATTTGTTCAATTGGAAATGATCATGAAATCAAATGAACACATAACAGGCTACATATGAAACAAAGGATGACACAAATGTTAAATTTCATACCACAGGAATCTCAGGGGTCAGAGCTGCATTTTTTATTAAAATCTCTGTTAAACAGCTGTACAATGAAACTCTCTGTTCTCCGCCAGCTCTCCGAAATCTCTCTCACCTCCAAATGGTTTTTAATACAATAAAAAACTCAGGAGAAAACCGATCCATGAAAGGATGAAACTGTTTCAACTGACATTATGAAAAATAGTAAAAAGCCACTCATCGGTTCCTAAAGAACAACGCTACATTTTCTGTGACCAATACAAAGGCGGAAGCTGTAGTGTGAACCCTCCAAATCATAACTGAAGACTAGGATAAGCAATCTGTCCCTATTTTTCTGCTCAGGTTGATAATCCTCTGTTTAAATTCTGGCTTTTGACTTTACTTTGCATTTGAATAAGAACAAAAATGGCGTAATTTCTTCTCCAATATCAGCGCATACAATAAATAGACCAAAAACTTTTCCCTACAAGTCGATAAAAAATAATGAGTTGTTCAACTATAATTGCAAGACTAGAAAGAGTCATCCATTTTTTTCTAAAACAGAGCATTGTTTCCCTTGAATTCCTCTGATGGCCGACAAACTGGAGCACAGATCCCGTTGGATTATTAACTGAAGCCCTTAATAGGAGATCGAATCCTATTTCTTCTGCAGTGATGGGTATCTACGTTTAATTTGGGTTTTTACTTTTCCATAAATGATTACACGTTGCAAAGAGTCCTAGTCAGATTATAAATATGATTTAAAATAATTCGGTTTCCCCCAAATATATGACCCATTTGACTAGGCGAAGAAAATCTTGGCAGCCCACTAAATTTGCACGCGTGGAAGTGAAGAATTTTCAGTTTTGGCGTCATATGTAAAAATTTTGGAAGACCTCTGGAAAATGAATTTGACACCAAAATATGGCAGTGCAAATATGTTTGAAGTGTGAAGGAATAGTGAGGTAGATATCTCAATCACACTTCAAAGCTCGTGCAACTCTCCAAGTCGACAAACCTGAATTTGGGTCCATGTCATAGGCTTTTCTGTTATAGTCATTGCTATACATATTTTTGCAAATTGCAACCGTAAATTCTTCATTTTGGATAGTATATAGGTACATAGTTTTCTCATCCTCGGGCCAAGCACAGAACTCATCTGGTAAGACTTGCAACAATTCTGCCGCACTCTGTCCAAAATAATACGCACACACCTTCGCACTATCATCCAGAAGGGTAACAGTAAAGCTGAAGCTAGAAACTACTTCCCCGTCACAACCACAGAGATAGAAACTACACATGAATAAACTTGATTTACAGAATGCCCACAATGTGAATGTAATAATTCTAGTTTTAACCAGTGAAGCTCAACACTTCCAATGAGAACCCTGCAAACCTGTGTAAATTGAAACAAACTGAGCGCGAGATGCCTGATCTTTGTTTGGCCCACTGCAACACCAATCACTTCTTCCATGCTAACAAAAAGTCGATATGGTGTGTCAAAGCGTCCATTATGCAAATGAAGCATGTGAGCAGGGGCAGAACGGACAAGCCAATATAGCAAATAGCCAGGAGTCGAATAGTGTGTCCCATACAAAAATGGTGGCTCAGAGGTACCACTTTCAATCATCTGCGAGTAGCGATCCTTGAATATAGCAAGTCGGTCAGGATTAAGAGCTCCTATTGGCTTGGAGAGATCGCGAAAGCATTTAGGATCAGACAAATCTGGAGTCTTGCTTTTATAATATCTCAAAATCCAAGGCATCACCTGTGCTGCAGGAAGATCAAGGGAAATCTTCTCATTTAAATCCACTAAGCTGGTAGTATCAAAATGAGCTTGAGCTTCTTTTTGAGCTCTTGTATTGTACAATACCATGTCTCTTTCTATGCTTGGAAGAAGATTTATTGAAATGAAGGATTTAGCCTGTTTGAGAAACTATTCTACAGGTGAAAATTCTAAGGCAAACCACCATATACTATCTTGCTTCTCAAAAACATATGGAGCATCAATTCCATTCTCCTTCATTTTCACATGTAGAGCTGCCTCTAAAACAAAACCTTCTTGTGTCCCCAACCATTTCCCATTCACAAAGTTAGATGAGCTGGGTGTTTCTGTTAACGCCTCAACCCTTTTAACTTTGTTCATAGAGAACCTGATGATTGGCACTGAAAAGTTATCAGGCTCAAAGAATATTGATTTAGAACACAAACGCAAGCGTCCCTTCATTTGGTGTAGCTACCTAGATAGCAGTTGAATTTTCTGCAAACCATCCAATGAACCCTGCCTGTAGGTTGCTATCCAGTCTTGGATATAGAACTCCCCTTCATCTAACAAGAGGTATGAAAACCGTTTTCATGACTTTGGAACAGAATCTTTTCGCATGACTTCCTAACAGTAAAAGGCAGAAATGGTACTCTGAAATTAGACGGACTCCCTTATTTAATGAAGTTTCCTTGGTGAATTTGATTTTGACAGAGGATTGACGAGACTGAATCTAACAGTACCCAAAAGGAACTCTAGTCTATTTCCCAGATAAGGTGCTGATGTCGATGGGGCAAGACTTGTTGAAAGGTGGGCCTTAAGGAATCCCACATCAGTCAACGCGAGTTTGTATAAAAAGATTTGGTGGGAATATAAATGGAAAGAACTTACTGACAAGCAGTGTGGATTAGCATGGCAAAAAAAAAAGGCAATGTAATCATGGAAAGGGAATGAGTTTTATTCAGAAGGCAAACTAGAAGGCAATAAACTAAAAAGGATAAAGGAATGTATGTGATTAAGAAATATAGGCATGCATGAAGTCGTGAAAGATAAGGTAATGGAAAATAGGCTTCAACACCAGGATGGTCAATCGGCTTTGAAGGAGAAATGTTACAGTGTCCCAGCATGGAAAATGGAAAAAGTGGAAATGTTGGTGTATAGCATGGTTGCTGTGTAACATCAAACATCAAGAGGCGCAAAAAAGAGTTTCTGGATATCAGCAAACGTCATGATGTTTATGATGAGTTACAACTCCTTCCAGCGGTTTATGAAAGCATGTTTCTCAAAATGTTGTGTGATCTTTGAAAATCACTTCAGCAACAAAATGCGATCATTTCCGAAACCTGAAAAACACTTAGTACAAATCCTGTATGAAAACTTCGTGAGAGCATTGTACAACGTAAGATGCGAGAATAAGTACAAATGTGAGCAAAAGAAAGAAAGTGTGTGTTAACCTGTCACCCGCGCTGATTTCATCATCGATGGCTGTCAAAGTGACTTCAAGAAAACAAATTAGTGTTAAGCGTAAAAACATGCGTTTGTATTGTTTTCAGGAATTTATTGAAAGGTCCATTTGCAATTTTCATGGTTTTATAATTGTTATGGTTTTTTATTTATTTATTTTTTATGTTGATAATACACACCAAAGGAAAAGACAAAAAGAAAAACAAAACAGGCAAAATCAAAGTCAGATCTCCATTCCTTGGCATGCTTTGCAAAGTACAGCAATACTGTCTCGGCGCTAGCAAATCTTCAGTTTCTTGCTGATTCATGTCACTAAAGTTCTGAAAGTTAAATAGGTTTCTTAGATGCACTGTTAAATTCATTCAAGCAATTGGAAGTTGGGCAGAGTATGATTCGCATCAATTTTCTGCAATAATCTCTCTTCTTTGCAAGATTGGACCTGTACATCGTCAGATATAGTGGAATATTCAAAACATTCAATTGCAACGTTCCCAAGTATCCAGTAACAATCATCAAGCAGACGATCCTGGAATCATGAACATTAGTGGAGATAGTGAGCATGAGAAAAAAATCAGCTTCCGGCAGAAAATCCAGCATAAGCATAAGAATCGACATAAAGCTTGTGGGCCAATTTCCAGTTTCATTCTGGTGCAAAATCCTTTGTGAGTCAAACATATCCTCTGAGTGCCTAGCGTCAGCATGTCGCCTCTAGGTGTAAAATCCTGAAAGCAAAATGTTATCAGACAAGATATATCAAAATAAAATGCAACCCATGGCTTGACTCTTGGCTTGCAGAAGGTATCAACAATTTCCTCTCCCTATCTTGCATAGTACATTCAGGGCTCCAGACTGAGTTTTTCTTAAAAGATAATCCAACCCAATTTACGAGTGCGCCGGACAAGAAAGGAAATATGGGTTGTGTTTTGATTCTCATCGGTGATTTGCAGTAAGCCTACTGTATTTGCATATCGCAGAAACTGATGACATTGTTTACATCTTTGGAGAATGTCCTTTTTGAAGATTTTACGTTTGATTGCTGCACGGGATTGCTGTTATCACATCTTTGGTCAGATCATATCAGGGTATGATGATGATGACAGATCTCAAGAGGGAAACTAGGCTTACGTATGGTTTTAAGATGAGGTGGATTTTTTATTGAAGGGCGCGGGTTGTACATACCGTATTGGCAAGAAACAGAAGGAACTCTCCTGTATCGATAAATAAACTAGCAACGCAAGCACACCCCAAATATTCCTAAAGGAGTCTGCACGCCCTGAAATAGAGAAACGCACGTCGTGATCCTTGCCCCCCCCCCTCCACTCGTTTACTGGTTGCTCTCAGTAGTGTTTAGAATCAAGTCCTGTATGAAAGAATGCTACAGCAGTATACCTACTAGAGGCATAAGCATGTTTTTTTTCATGATGGCTGTAACAGCTTATGAAATATGCATATTATGACCTGACAGACAACCCAAAATTACTTGCTTTGGAATGAACGACTCTAATTCACCACGAGAAAAGGTAATTGGTTAATTCTAAAGGCCCGTGACCTGAAGACAGCAGCCTCAACTCAGGATCTCACCCATCTATCAACAATATCTAGCAAGTACAGAGTGATGAGATCCCCTTTTGCATTAGTGATTATAAATCTAGCACTTTCAAGAGGCAACCAAATGCGAACACCAGATCCGCTAACTAAGCCGGCTGGGTAACATGATGGGTATCATCCCAAGAATAGGCACATGAGTACCTAAATCCCCCACACCCGAGAGTGTCCATAGCTTGGATTAGTGTATAATAAAACGATAAATGCTCTCAATCGGTCGAAGCGTTATATCCCGTGAGGGTAGTGCGAGAGTGGAGAGTCAGCTCCTTGAAATTCTTTTTTTTTTTCAAATGTGGTCATGATTCTGACTCAGATATTATGATGCGGGGTCGGGCAGCAAAAAGGCTCAGAATACTTAGTCAGTTAGAGTATTGCTGGTGCAGCCTGGAGCATGTGTGGAAATAGCAGGGAGAATGAAACGAGGCTCAGGAAAAGACCAGTACTCATAGTTTTCATTCCTTCAGGAGATTCTCGTAAGAAGAAATCCAGCTGTCCAGCGTATATAAATGCTTCTCTTGACCTACCAGTATAAACTGTGGAATACGAATACACTAATGGGGATTCATGTGTCTAAGAGCCCATGATATATGATCACAGTGTATCACCAAAATTCCTTGCCTCAGAAAGATAGCACGAGTTGTTAAAATAACTCTAATAATATCATGCAACAGTGGTTTCATTACCTCTTTCGGCTAGATTTGTTTATATCCCATGATAAGAATGCTTCCTCCAAGAGAAACGATGGAGAAAAACTCACAGCCAATAAGGAAGGGATCTGTCAAATAAGCAACAACATAATCATTTAATCTCAATAAAGTATGCCGACGGACAGAAAATTTAGGAAGGCCAATCCATAAAAATAGTTATATGACAGTGATACTTATGGGATTTGGTTCCTATTATCTTGAGATGTGAAAGATAGTGTAACAACCCATGGATTTTGGCCCATATTTCTCAATCAACATTCGCATAGTATCCTCGTTATTGTTATGAAACCCAAATTAAAATTAATAACGGGAGAAAATCCCAGCTTCCGAAATATGCAAACAAAGAAATAAGAATTATCTTTTATTTTATTGCGCTTTCATTTGTTTGTTGCTCATCGTTTTGGTTTGTTGTTGCTAGCTGCAGATTTATGAAACACTAGGTGGAGAGATGACATCGCTACGGCTCAGCCATAAATGAATAGACGGAGACAGAAACTTACAAGTTCGCGCACAGTCCAACGAAACTCACTGTTTTTTATTGGCCCTGAGCGAAACAATGAACCTTCAGATTTAATTGTTTTTGCAGGTTTTATCATCTAATTGCTTGCTGTAGGTTTTAGTATGGCCAGAAAATGCAATCAATTGCAAGCAAGACACAGTTTCAACAAAAAATGATTTGCAAATTAACGATAAAATCGATTAGGCATATTGCAAAACATGAATTTATTTATTCTTGAAATTAGTCTAAATCATCCCTATTTTCTGATCCTCGCGATCGCACTAAGCGTGGAGGAGAGCATACTTATTCTAGGTAAAAGCAAAACTGAAAATGAAAGCCTAGCTACTCTATACTAATTAGAATTTAAAAATTAGTTACGTGTAATTAAACTTCCAATGAAGCCACTCACGTAGTAGTAACAACAATATATTCAGTAGCAATTTTTCAAATGAAAAATGAAAATATTCAAGTGTGAATGAGTCTAGTTGTTGTATCTGCAAATCAATTAAATAAAAATAAAAAGATGAATCTAATCTAGTACTTACCTGGAACCATTGTTCGATAAAGCTTTGATAGGCACAGTTTCTCTCACTTAGATCATGTTGTAACTCCTCTTCTTCTTCTCCGATCTGCTGTTCTTCTTCTTCGAATTCTTGTTCGAATGATTGTTCGCCATCAGATACGCAAGATTCTTCAAATATTGAATCTTCATTTATTTCTTGGGGAGTAGTTGAACTTTCAATTCTTGTCAAGATCTCCTTTTCCAGGGAAGAGGAGATTCCGACTTCTGCAAGGATCTGAGTGAGTAGTTCCAAGCTGACACTCATTATAAAACCATGTTGAAAGAGATTCTAAAAACAAAGTGCTAATAATTGTCTGAGTTTTTAATCCTTTTACAAGGTTTTAGTTCACAAAAACTCTTCCAAATCAGCACACTAAAAATTGAATTAAAAACAAAAGGACCACAGAAATAATCTTGAATTCAATACTCAATTAAACCTTCTTACAAGCACTGCTCATTAATTGAGTAATCAAATTCTTCAACTACAACCATGAACCATGAATTCATCAAACACTCTTCACAGTTGTGAAAATCAAACACACTTGCAGAAATTGAAATTCACACTTGCATAAATGTAAACACACCCTACATGCCCTGATCCATAAGAGGTCGAGCCCGTTACGGTATCTCGAATGCGATGCGTAGGCTGTTCCCCACGTCTTACCGCCTTAACACCTCGGAGTTAGGAACATGTCTAAACACACTTGCATGAAAAATCAAACTAAACTTCAATCCATCATGCCTCCCCGACAACGGCGCCAAAATGTTGGGTGAAAATATTATTGTTTAATTTTGTTGTAGTACTCGCCCAACTATTTAATTTGTCAATTCGAGGTTCGTAGCCTTACGAGGAACATGCACTATATATGCAGGACCGAAGTGGAACTAATCCAATCTAATCTAATCTAAATTACTGAAATCAAATTAATCTAGGAAGGCATTGAAACATTAACTATAAAAGCAAGAAATTGCATAAGGGAAAAGCAATACAACATGTGAAGAATTTGAATGACAAACAACATATGTGAGCTCACAACAATAAAGATATCTTAAATTATATTACAAGAACCAAATAACAAATCATGAAAGTGTAACAATAAAAGAATATAAATCAAAGCTAAGAATCCCCTTCTCCTAATTACAAAACTATCTCTTAAAGCTAATCTCTATCCTTCTAAATGAAGAGAGAGCACTCTCTTATATACATGAAGAAGATAACCATCTCATAATTACATATCCAATATTCTCTCAAGCACTCTCAACTACTTTCCCATTATTACCAAATATGATCCCTTTAAATCCTCCACACATCTCTCACATATCTTGGATAAGATATGCCAACCAAATCCTCCATGATCTTCTCCTTAGGAATAGACTTGAATAATTATCTCCTTAATATGGTGGAGGAGATATTTGAGAAGTCTCTTGGAATTAATTCTTCACATATTTCCTACACATCACAAAACTCACATATTCTTGAGATATATATAAAAATATGTATCTTTTCTAATATTTAATCATAAATTCACTTGTAATACAAAAATGAATAAAATGGAAAATAAGAAGGTGAAACCCAAATGTATTTATGAAAATGATATGATAAAAGGTTAATGGGATGATGAAATGTAAGGAATAGTGAAGAAAAAGGTGGATGAAAATATGACATTTCCGAGTTCCAACAAAGACCCAACATGTTCCAAAAATCAATATGAGGAAGTTTGATGGCAAGGATCCCGGAACATGGATACTATAGATGGAGCAATTTTTCGATCTCCATAATGTGCAAAATGCACAAAAGGTACGTATTACAACTTTATATTTGGAACCAAATCAGTTTGTATGGTATCGATGGCTTTGCTCTCATAAACAAATTTTCACTTGGGCAATTTTTACAGAAGAAATGATAGCATATTATGAGGATACAAAAAGAAACACCTTTTTTAGCCAATTGATAAATCTCAAACAAAAGGGTTCAATGATGGAGCACATTGAGGACTTCCAAAAATTGAACATAACGGTAAAAAATATTTTAGAGGAGCATAGGATTGATGTGTTCATAGGGACTTTAAAGGATAATATCCAACATGAGGTTTGCCTTTGGGAACCTGATTCACTGGAGAAGGCATTCAGGTTAGCAAGAAAAATGGAAAGCAAAATTATGGCAACCAGGAAGCCTACCACTCACAACTATAAAGATGGAAGTGTTATTGCCCCTAGCCTTCCACAACCTACAAGGTTGACACCATAACAATTGGAAGAAAAAAGAGCAAAAGGGCTTTGTTACAGTTGTGATAGAAAATACACTAAAGGTCATAAGTGCACTGAGAAGAAATTATTTTACATAGATTGTGAAGAGGAGGAAGAAAAGGAACAAGAAATGTCAAAAGAAGAGGATATACTCCAGGAACAAACCCTAGATAAAGAAAAAATGAATCCGACCATATCTTGTAATGCATTGGCTGGAATTACCACTCCTCAAACTATCAAGATAGAAGGACATATCAAGAAGAAAAAGGTAACAGTGTTGATTGATTTGGGAAGTACCCATAATTTTATTCATTATAAGATAGCAAAGGAATTGAATTGCTTCCTATATCTAGCACTAGAGTGTCAAGTGATGGTTGCGAGTGGAGGAACCATAAATTGTTCTGGAAAGTGCCATAATATCAAGCTATCCATGGGAGAATATGTATTGAATAGCCTAATGCTTTCCATTCAAATGGGTGGTGTTATCACTCAGATTTTCCTTGAAGTTGTTGGGAAGAGGAAAGGGGTCTGAGGTAACCACAAACCAACTTTTAGGTACAGAATCTAGCCAATCTATACCCAGAGAGGGCTCTCTCTTTAAGTTTTAGCTTTGTTTTGAAATATATTAGGCTAGTTATGAAAGTTTAGGGGTTTTGATTGTGTTTGGGTGGTGAAATTCAATAGCAGAGGGGTAGAACTGAGTAGTTTAGGCCATTGGGCTAATGGAGTCAAAGAAGATGGCTTAATTGGATTTGGTTTCTTAACAAGGGATGGTTTCACAGGGCAAGATAGTTAAACAGGGAACAAATAAAGACTTAAAAATATGGAATGGACTCAAAAGGGATGAAGGGAAATTAAGAATCCTTCATCATATTTTAAGAGAGGGAACTTGGATGATTACCAATAAAGAGAAATTAAGAATTCTTTACTAAATAATCAAAGTGAATAAACTAGGAAACAGGAGCAATTAAGAATTCACTGTTTATGCCAGTTTAGAGGAAAACATTAAGAACAAAAACGATTGAAAACAGATTGCACTCAAGCACTTTCTGAATTATTCTTTTTCATTTATCATTCAGATATGAAACACAGTTGATATAATAAACAAGAAAAGTTTAAAACATGAGATATAGAAGACTTATTGATCCGGTGTTTGACTCATGAATTCTGTGAAAAGTCCTTTGCATCAATTCTTCATCCAACTAGCCATACAAAATTTTGTCCAACAACACTTTATTCCAAGATAATCAGTATTACAGCAATGTCTAAGAATCCACCTTCAATACTCCAATTGAGGGAGTATTTATACAAAAAATATCTCATAACGGAGTGAGATATATTCTAGGATGACTATGAATAAGTTACAAAAAAAATAGAGACATATGGTCTCGTAGATAGAAGAAAAGGAAAAATGGTGTTGTGCTATTCCTCTTCTTGTGAGTGTGCTGGAGGCAGGCCCTATGATTTGGCTTGCTGCTGTCTTCTTGGTAATTCTGTGCTGGCTGCCCTATTTTTGCTGATACTCTTTACCCGCTCTGATACTCTTTGACCTGTTTGATCCCCGTTTATCCTTTTGCCCATTACTTGCTGTAGTAAATAACCAAAATTTACATTTTACCAAGGATAATTTACAAAATTTCTAACATTTCTTCCCACCATTGTGTTTCTGGTATTTTGGTTCTTTGAAGTTTTCTCAGGGTCTCATCAGTTTCGGTGTACCTGAAAAAGGTAGGCTGAATTGGAAACAAGTGCTTTATCTCATGCTTGACATAGAATAAGTTCTCTAGACTGTCATAGAGAACTCTGCCTGTAGGCAATGCTTTTGATGCTGATGCACTTGTTGATGGACCTGCCTGGTTGCCTGCATATTGATTTAATTTCTCCACATAGTCTATATGTCTCATTAATTTGTCATTAATAACTAAAGGACTAGGCAACCCTTTACTCTGCAAAATATCAAATCTCTTCATGAAGGCATTAATTTCTTCCTACATGTCATGGCATATTCTTTCTAAATTTTGCATCGGAGTTATTTTAGTGAAAACCCTGTTGACTTCCATAATTGTTCCTGTTCTGTCTTGAATGCCTAGTTCTTCAAGCTGGTACTTATTCTTGGTTTTCAAAAACTGTATGAGCTTGATGGCTTCCTCAGGCATATTTCCTAACTCTGCTCTTGCCTTTTGAATTTCTTCTTGGGCTACCTTTACTAGATCAATCTGCTCAAAAATTATTTGGATGGATGGCCAAACATCATTTATTGACTGAGTGATGTTGGCCCAAAGAATTTTCCTAATTTCTGCCAGAGGCTTGTCAAAAGTAAGATCCTTTTCTAATGATTTCACTTTGTTTTCCAATCCTTTAATCTCTCTTGTCTTTTCTGCAACATTTATTTTTGAGAGATCATACCTTTGCTCTAAGTTGGCATACTGCTCTTTCACCTTATTTAGCTCTGAAACTTGTAGTTTCATGTCCTCCATTGATTTTATTAGTTCCTCTGTGCTCAAATTGGCAATTCTGCCCAGTGCTATTCTTGCCACTCCTACTATTGCTATACCTATGACCACCTCTGCTGTGGCTGCTGGGATGTTTGGTGCTAGTGCTGTCCCAAGTGTAGAAGGGACTGCTGTTGAGACTACTAGTATCACATCGGGAGGCTGAGAGGTCGAATCTCCCTGCTTGTCCTTCAATGCTTTTTCTAGTTCTTGCTTAGTCTCATTCAATCATTCATTAAGTTTTAAGAGCAAATCCATAAGCTCTTCTTCAAATTTTTGCTTTATGATCTCAATAGTCTATGGATGCCTTGAAGGAGGCAGCTGTAGCTGCTTCCTTAAGGCAACAATATATTCAACTTTCTTTTTGATTAAGGCTTCTGTAGCATTTACATCTTTGGGATCATGGCCCAATCCAATAATTATTTCTTCTAAAGACTTTATTGTATTATCTTTGGCTTGGGAGGAAGCTTTCTCCAAATGTAGTTGGGCAGTTGTGTTATCCAAAGAATTTTCCAGCCTTTGGGCCATCATAGCCTTACCAGTCAAGGTGGAATAAATCATCTCTCCAGTTTGTTTGTGCAATTCAATTTGATCCAAAGGATGAATATCCTTTGCCATGACTTCAAAATTGGTTCTAAGATAGTCTGCTGCTGATTGAGGCTATTGCACTTTAGGCTTGAAATAACTCATTATCATTTTACCTTCTTTGATGTCATAGGCTGACATCAATCTGTTTTGATTTGTGGGAGCCATTTTCAAATATTGATTGTAGACCGAAAGCCTTAATGGATCATTTCTATAAATTTATTTTTGATATCTGAAGTGTCCTTTCCTGGTGGTCTGAAAGATGATACCTCTGCACTTTGTTGTCTCTCTAGATCCTTTCTCTGTGAGCTAGTAGATGTCCCACCTATTGGGAAAGTTTGCTGGCTATCTATTCCATCTCTCCTTTGACTATTAGTAGTCTCTTCAACAAATTCTTCTTCTGAAAGGGGATTTACCCTTTGCCTTTTGGTACCAGGCTGTCCAGAGGGTCCACTGGCAGGGGTAGTTGTTTCCCTGTCTCTCTTTTTATTTCTTTCCTCATTAAGAGGAGTTTGCAAGATTGGAGGCTCTCCCACATTGTCCTGAGTTGGAGGAGCTTGCATTTGAGCCTGTTCCTTAGAAGTTTCAGGTTGCTTAGACATTGTAGACTGCTCTGTGGCTTGGGCACTGGTCTCTGGTCCCTTTCTCTTAGATGTTTCTGTAGCTGGTATGCTGGTATCCTGTGAATGCTGCTGAGAGGTTTCAGCTGTAGAAGCACTAATCCCTGACCTTTGTACCTACCCAAAAGAATCCAGGTCAAGTGTTTTCTCAAGATCTCTCATAACATTCTCAATATTGACCTGTTCACTATCATTTTCTACTAGGGTCCCTTCCCTCCACTCATCCATGTTTGTAAATTGTTCAATCTCTGGAATCCTATGGTGAATGTATGGTGACAACCTGTTTTTCATTCTCCTATCACAGATAAAGCTATTAGGGTCATATGGCCTCCAACCAAAACTTTTGTGCAACTTAAGATGATCTTCTAGAATTTTCTCTGCTTCTCTCCATGCTTCCCTATCATTGCAGACAAAAGGGCCTAACTGATTTTTGATTCGAGCTTTCTTTTTGGCTTTCCAAAAATGAACCATGTCTAAATGTATCATTTTTCTGAAATATTCCAATGCAAACAGTCTCATTGGAACATATTTTGGTAACTTGAAAGGGCAGAGCTCACATCCATATATCCTGATTTCTGTATGGTTCTTGTATAGGTACCAATCACCTATTTTGTACTGCTTGGAGAGCTGTAGGATTCTCTTGATGTCACCATTGATCCTGGGAGGGGAAACCCCTGTTAATAAGGTGGTTGCTAGATGAACAAATTGATCAATGAACTCATTGTATGAGTAAGGGGACTCAAAGGATGCATGGAAAATGGAACTCCAAAAGATAACAGACCTTGGATTGCCTTTGGTATCAAGTTTCATGACAAGGAATGGGAAGTTTTTTGACTGATAATACAACATGAGATGATATATAAAGGTGGTGTATTTGAAAACTCCTTCATTCTCCAGTCTCAAGAACTGGTCATGAATCTTATTAGCAATATAGGAGGCATAATCATATTTAACAGCAGGGGGCTGTCCAGGAGTAAAAATTGACAACAATACTAAGGTTATCTCATCAACATACTCACTAGTGTTGAATCCCATGATTAAAGATATCATATCAACAATAAGTTCTCCCATGTCTGTGAAGAAAGTTTGCATATAAGGAGGTGGGCCTTTAGGCTGATGTTTAAGCAACATGAAAATCTGACAGATGCGATTCAACTCTGATTGGGACAATTGAGTTGATTTCTCAAGTAAATATCCCATGGAAATGGGAGTGAGAGCTTGACTGGAGTGGAATTGCAACATTTCATTGATGGATTGAGCAGTTATTGGGAAGAGGACTGTTTGGCTTGGAGACATAACTGCTCTGCGGTTAGGGTCATAATTGGCCTGGCATTGGTGGATTATATCAAGGAAAACATGGATTGAGGGGAGAAAATACATGGGAAGGTTAGATTCCCACAGTCCTAGGATGTCAGAGCCATTCAGATAGTTATCTCTACTTTGGAAAAATACTTTAAGGTGGTTTTTATCAGTGGATAAGTCTTTTATCTGAAAGTCTTTATCCACAAGAGGCAGATAGTCTAAATCTTTATGAGGAGCATTCATGGGTGCAACACTTAGGGCCACAGGGGTTTCCATGTCTGGTTCTTGTGTATTCAGATGGAAAATAATTATTTTGAATAACAATGGGCAAATAGAGGGTCTGGGAACTTATATAATGAAAACAAAGACTGAATTGCAATGAATTTGGGCTTTTTTCTGTTGAATTACAGTGTAAAACGTGAACTTGCAGGGTTTCAGTGGAAATTGGATAAATACCTGTGTTCGGGGAGTGAACAATGCGAAAACAGGTGCAGGCAGTAGCTAACAGGTTCTGCGCTGCATCAGCTGCGAGATTATTAGCAAGGTGGGGGTTGGAAATATTGGACCGTTGACCTCGACGTTCTTTGCATGGGAGCATAGGTTCATAGTACAAAACAACGAAAACGACATTTGTTTTATTTTATTTACAAAGTCATAGGTTGGTGGGGGGTTTTTGGTTTTCAGGTGGTTGACGTTAGCTGGGAATGAAATGACGTTTTTGTCGTATGCGGGAAGGCGGTAAGTGGTTTCATATCGCACCGCTTTTGGGGAAGAGCGGAAATGAGTCTCGGACCAGCAATTCCATAGATTGCTTGATGCGTGGTGGAGGCACTGTGCGAAAACCACTTGGTGATCGCGTGTTAATGCGTGGTCACCAAGGGGTGCGCGGTATCGTTAATAACCGTCGGATGTGGAGAGTGCGATCAGACGGCTGACGGGAGGCGCGATGCGACGGGGTTTAACAACGGCGGGCCCAACACAATTAAGAATTAATTAATCATATTGGGGTTGTTGTGAATGGATGGGGGGATTATTAATTTACCGTGAGGGTTAATTAATCCCTTTTCATGCAACGGGAGGATTAGTCTGTTAACTAGCTACGGGTTAACTAGTTAATCCTGGTTAACCCGTGTTTATGATTATAATTAACCAAAGGGGCGGGATATATAGACTTTTGAGGATTTTTAATATATTTAAATAATACGGGAAAATGGTGAATATGTACGGGCTTTATATAATATAAGTTAGAAATTAATATAAAAAATGTAATGAAAAAACGCTAAGTAAAAACATTAGAACTGTGCATTTAACTTAGGCTTAAATGGAAAAAGGGGTTTTTATGTGATATTGTGTATTTTTCCTAAGTACAATAAGATTTTACTTAGGAAAAGACTTATGAATGTGAATGACTGATTTATGGATGGTTTTAAGTACTTAGGCTTTTTAAATTAATGGGCTGAGGGTTCGGTCCCTCCAGAAATCAGAGAAATGCTCTGAGCCCCTCTAATTTTAGCAAATGCCTTAGTACTTAGGAGGAATTAGTGAAAATTTAGGGGAATATGAGAAGGGGAGTTAATTACTTGACCTTGCCTTGCTTGAAATTCTTCCAGTGTAATGTCTGCCTTGCACTTGTGATGAAAGTAAAAATTAACACATTTTAGAGTCATTATCCATCACATGTAATTCTGTAACATCATCTACCTACCCTACCTACTTTAACCTAACATTTTTTCTTCTTTATTTGGGTACACTTAGACTGGCAAACCCTTATCACACTTTCTTTTCTTTTAGATGTAGATATCTATCTAAGTCTAACCTTATTACATCTAAGGGCTCATATTAAACTGTTGAGCTCCTTTTATTCACTTTACCTATCTACTTATCTGCCAAGTTTAAACAGTTTGGTCAGATTTTATTCTCTATATCTAAAACATAAAATTCAAATATGAACTAGCCAAGCTTAAGCTATTTGACTGTTCATCAATTGTGGCATAAATTGACAAGCTGCACACAATTGTTTATTGCACAAGAGTAAGAAGTAGTGGCATTTAGACTTGCATACTTTCCTTGGTCTTTCTTTTGGTGGGGTTCATTTTCTTTCACTTTTTTTGACCATCTTATTCTTTTCACCCTTTGATTTTTCTTTTAGGGTATACCCTCTTTACATTTTTTTTTTTTTTTTGAAAATATGGAGAACCTTTGTAACAAGGAAATGTATGAACATATTCATAGCTCATCAAGTCAATCATGAAATATGACACCTATTGGTATAGGAGCATAACAGGTGGTGTTGATGTTGTACTAGGAGTCCAATGGCTACAATCCTTGGGTACAATAGCTTTTAATTTTCAAGAACTTTTCATGAAATTTTGTGCGGAAGGAAAGGAAGTTGAATTAAGGGGTATTGTAGGGAAACCAGGAAAGATAATCAACTCTAGCAGTATGACGAAGCTTCTAAAGAAGGAACAACGAGGTGTAATTGCACAATTATGTTCACTAGAGGTTCCCACATCGAAATTATCTATTCCTCTAGATCTCCAAAAAGTCTTGCACAATTATTCCAAGGTATTTGAGACTCCCAAAGCTCTCTCACCTATTCGTAATCATGATCATGCTATTCATTTGATTCCGGGAAGTGTTCCTCCAAACATCAGGTCATATAGATATCCCTATGCCCAAAAGAGTGAAATTGAACGTATGGTTGCAAAAATGCTAGAGGCTGGTATAATTCAACCTAGTCAAAGTTCTTTCTTTGCTCTAGTAGTATTGGTGCACAAGAAGGATGGATCATGGTGCATGTGTCCGGATTATAGGGAACTCAACAAGCTCACTATTAAAGATAAATTTCCCATTCCTGTCATTGATGAATTATTGGATGAATTGCATGGATCAATTTACTTCACCAAGTTGGACCTTCATTAAGGATATCATCAAATCAGAATGAAGACTGAAGACATTCTGAAAACCGCATTTAGAACTCATGAGGGTCATTATGAATTTTTGGTCATGCCTTTCGGCCTTACGAATGCACCTTCTAAATTTCAAGGTTTGATGAATACGATTTTCAAACCCTTC
Organism: Pinus tabuliformis; assembly: GCA_031772625.1. NCBI lineage: Eukaryota > Viridiplantae > Streptophyta > Pinopsida > Pinales > Pinaceae > Pinus > Pinus tabuliformis. Next base: position 168,367,879 of record CM062806.1, on the reverse strand, counting down.
CTTAGAAAATTTGTGTTAGTATTTTTTGATGATATGCTAATCTACAACAAGTCCTGGAAGGATCATGTTGAACATGTTGACAAGGTGCTCAAACTATTGGAGGAGAAGCAATTATATGAAAAAAGCTCCAAATGTTTCTTTGGAGTACAAGAGGTGGAATATCTAGGTCATATTGTATCTCATGAAGGTGTTAAGGTAGACCCTAGAAAAATTAGAGCCATTAAGGAATGGAAAATCCCCACATCCATAAAGCATCGGCGAGGATTTCTCGGGTTGACAGGGTATTATCGCAAGTTTGTTAAGAATTATGGGAGAATAGAAGCACCTCTAACAACATTATTGAAGAAAGATGCATTTTCATGGACTCCATAAGCAACAAAGGCCTTTGAACATCTTAAAGAGGCAATGTGCCAAGCACCAGTCTTAGCTATGCCGGACTTCACAAAAACCTTTATTGTGGAATGTGATGCTTTAGGAAATGGAATTGGTGTTGTTTTAATGCAAGATGAAAGACCCATTACTTTCGAAAGTCGTCCAATCAAGGGAAAGTATTTACACAAAGTTATTTATGAGAAGGAAATGTTGGCAATACTACATGCACTTAAGAAATGGCGACCCTACCTAATGTGAAGACACTTCAAGGTAAAAACAGATCATGATAGTCTTAAATACTTTTTAGAACAAAGATTATCCTTTGAAGAGCAACAAAAATGGGTCACAAAGATGTTGGGTTATGACTTGAAATCATCTACAAAAAAGGGAAGCAAAATGTTGTGGCAGATGCACTCTCAAGGAAGGATGAGGATGTGGAATCATTGTTGTGCACCATTTCTATTATCGAACCAGATTGGATAAATGAAGCAAGGGAGGAATGGAAGAATGACGAAGAAGTGTGGGCACTCATTTGAACGTTACAACAAGATCCTAGTACATCTGATACATTTAGCTGGAAAAATGATTCATTATGATACAAACATTCCTTATACCTATGTAATAATTCCCAACTCAAACAAAATATTCTTATGGAATTGCACACTTATCCCTTAGGAAGGCACTCAGGATTTTTAAAAACTTACCACAAGGTTAAGAAGAATTTTTTTTGGGATGGCCTTAAATCGGATATTCAAAAGTTTGTGGTGGAATGTTTGGTTTGCCAACAAACTAAAGTTGAAACAATTAAGACCCCAGGTCTATTACAACCTTTATCCATCACAAGCCAATTTTGGGAGGAGGTTTCAATGGATGTTGTCACAGGTTTACCCAAGTCCAAAGGAAAGAGTGTCATCATGGTGGTAGTTGACAGACTTACCAAGTATGCATACTTTTGTGCATTATCACATCCATTTAAAGCCAGTATAGTTTCTACTGCATTTATGGAAACAATTCAAAAGCTACATGGAAACCCAAAGATTATTGTAAGCGACAGGTATCCCATTTTCACTGGAAATGTTTTGACAGAATTATTTTCTTGTCTCGACACTCAATTAGCTCATAGCTCATCTTATCATCCTCAATCTGTTGGGAAAATTCAGATAGTAAACAAATGATTGGAAGGATATCTTCGTTGCTTTGTATCTAATGAACAGACACAATGGGTCAAATGGTTGCCTTTGGATGAATGGTGGTATATCACTTCTTTCCATACTGCAACAAAAATGACCCCATTTATGGCACTTTATGGATATCATCCACCATCCATCACATCATATTTAAGAGAAAATTCTAAGGTTCAAGTAGTGGAACATCACATCGAGCATCAACAACAAGTTCTCCAACTCTTAAAGGATAACCTCACATTGGCACAGAATAGAATGAAACAACAGGAAGATCAACATCGCAACGAAAGAAGTTTTGATGTAGGTGACTGGATATTCCTACGGCTACAACCATATAAACAAATGTCCCTCAAGTAAGCTAAGAAGGATAATAAATTATCACCAAAGTATTATGGTTGGTACAAGGTGTTGCAAAAGATTGGTACTATGGCATACAAATTGGAGCGTCCTGCAGCTTCCCAAGTGCACCCAGTTTTCCATGTTTCATGTTTAAAGAAGGTTATAGCTGACAAGCTCCCAGTTCAAACAATATTTCCAGAACTTGACGAGGAAGGAAAAATCATATTGGAACTGGCAGCAGTCACAGAAACAAGAACTCGACAGCTATGAAATCGATCAATTTCGGAGTATCTCATCAAGTGGAAGAACTTATCCGTTGAAGATTCCACATGGGAGGATGAGAATTTTAGACAGAAGCATCCAAAACTATTCAAGTGTTGAAGACAACACTTTTCAGAAGGAGAGGGGCATGTTAGGCCCCTATAATACTAGTGATTCCCCCATTACTATTGTCATTGTATCTATTATTGTTATTATTGTGCCCCTATTGTCCCCATTTTGTTATTAGTATGCCCCACAGAAACCCACTATTGTTATTTTTATGCCCTTATGCTATTACTGTTATGTCGGCTAGATTATATTGTGACCCCTTAGACTCCTATATATAGAAGGGAGGTTTAGTCATTTGTATCATCCAAGAATTGTTCATTTGTGTAATGTAAAGGAGGTTTTCCCCTAGAAGAGGCTGAATTCTAAGGCGTTGATCTATCTTTTTGTGAGATGGTTTCCTAACATATAGATACAATCTTATATGTTATTGAGACATAACGCTTGTTATAGCCTAAATCTACCTCAGGCTGAGAAAGGTAGGTCTAGGGTAACATCAAACCACGCTTAACCTGGTAGCTAGCCCTACCAGGTCGGGAGAGGGCTCTCTCCTTGTCAATCTCAAAGAAAATATGGCAAGTAAGACTTGAGATGACTGATATGAATACTAATTTTAGGCTAGGTATATGCTCAGCAGAATTTGATTGATTTTAATGGTTGGTTGCTGGATTAGATGAGGAAGGCAGCTTTGGGGCCGGGAAATCAACTCAGATTTGTAGAGGTTTCTATGGGGCGAGGTAGGCAAGTTTTTTAGCACATTGAAATGAATGTGATGGTAAGTATAAAGACTAGTGACGAGTTGGAGAGGGCATGAAAGTTTCATGAGTCCTCTTCAAACAACAAAAAACATTTAAAACTAAATAAACCCCAAGGCAGAGCACTGAACATCAATGGTTTCCACATTTTAATCTTGATTCATTTAGTTATGCAGAAAAAGATAGATGATGGCACATATACACATAAGATAAACTAAATAACAGAGGATAAAAAAATGCTAATTCATATTACCACAAGAATCCCACAAAATGCTACAAAACCCTGGTTCATTTCCTTGCCAAACTGCAGAAGTGATTTACAAAGTAGCTCAGTGCATCCACAAGAGTCCAACCTTTACAAATGACTAAGAAAATACATGATATAGGCATCAAACCACCTATGCTAGCCATTAAGGGTCGAATCCATGAGTCAAGGAGCTGTTTCAACAACATCTAAACTAGGAATTAGAAAATAGGCAGTGGAACAGCTTGCCTCTAAAACTATGGAACCTGATTCATCCAACCTCAAACCACCTCTAACTGATGTATCTATACCGTCAAGTCATTTTTCATCATATTTACATCACATTACATCATTAACCATCAAAAATTTACTGAGGAGAAGAGAAAAATTCAACTAATAGTCAAACTGGGCGAAATTCTGAGTTTTTAGGCAAAATTGGCAAAAATTTGCCTGATGCACAGCGCCACTTCAAAGCTAATTTTGGAGGCTTTCCACTCATCCAAATCAGGCCCAAGATAGCCTTTTGGAAAGCCCTACCTGTCTAGTTTCTGGAACACTTTGAATTTTCTGATTTAGAGGTCATTTTCCCCCTCAAACTTTGATTCTCCCATGACTGCTTCCTGTGGGTCCAAAAAGTGGCAGAGAGGGTGTTGTTTGGGTGTTTTTTTCCCTTTTGGTGGCCCAGATCTTCTCCAAAATTGATGAAACTTTCTGAGTTTGCTTATTTTTTGATGCTAAATACAAATCTATAAGCCATTTGTCAAGAGGATGCACCAATTCAATGCGTAGCGCCGATGGCGCTGCACATTAGCCGGAATTTCCTGTGTTGTAAAATTCCAAAAATTGAAAATGACAAAATTTCTCAAAACTTGCCCAAATTTGGCACATGGTTCCCTCATTGATTGCTTTGTTGGGCTAGTGAAGCCTTAGCCAAGATCTTTGGCTTATCATGCTCCTTTTTGCTCCTTAATTCTCATCATGGAACTATCAGTAAGGGTTTCTCTCTCATAGTCATACTCACTATCCCTCTCCATACTTTATAGCTGTTTCCCTTGTGATGACTGAGAGGAGTATGAAGAGATTTAAAAAGGAAAGCAGGTGAGGGTGAACAAGAATTGGAAAGGGATGCGGGGAATAAGTAAGGTTAATGAATGATGTAGGGATTGGGAGTAATGATATGGTTTTGGGAATAATGATCGAGTTTGGGAGTATGGTAGGGTTTGGGGTATATGAGTATAGGGTTTGATATGTGAAGGGTAGGGTTTTGGAGATAGGAGAAAGGAAAAGGAGTTAGGGAGGATGGGGTTTAGGAGATAGGTTTTGGGCAAATGAAATTAGTGAATAGGGAATAAACAACTGTAATTTGTAGTGTATGAGGTATTTTTAGAGAAAAATTATGGTTTTGAATTTTAGGATGCTAAGACTACCATCAAAGCATAAAAAACCCTATGTGAGATCAAAAGAGAGTTTACTTAATTGCTTGGAGGAGAAATGCAGCAATGAGAGTGATTGGAGGTGAAATTTGAGAGTTTTGAGGCGTTACTTGCCAATGCGCAGCGCCCTGAACCCAATGCGCAGTGCCTCTCTGATGCATAGCACGAGTGTAAATTTACAGTGGAGAAAACTCTCTGATGCGTAGCGCCTCCCCTCTGATGCGCAACACCTCCCTAATGCGTAGCGCCTTTTTACAAACAACTTTTGAAGGCCTTCCCGGTGTCCAAATTGGGCGTGTGATAGCTCGTTGGAAAGCTTGCCTAGTCTACTTTCCAAAAAAGCTTGAATGTTTCAATTTTAAGCTCATTTTCCATGTCAAAAGTCAAATATCCCAAGACTGGTCAAAATGTGCAGAATGAGATTGCCTGAATGCAGAGTGCTGTTGCAGTCAACTTTTGAAGGTATTCATCAACTCCAAATTGAGCTCATGATAACTCGTTGGAAAGATATCTCTATATAAATATCATTTAAATCATCAAGTAAGTCATTTGAATATCCTAGCTAGGTGAAATCTTGATTTTCCCAAGGTCACTCCAGAAGTGCATCAATCCTCCTGAGGCCAATGATGTTTTCGAAATTTTTCCCAAACCATGAAACCTGTGTAAAAAAAAAAAGAGGTTTTTATTCTTGGGTCAATGATGGAAAAAAACCTCTCTCATTTTTTTCAAATTCATCTTTTCTTGCTCAGAAACATAGTTTTAAGAAAACCTATCCTGATATGTGGAACAAGGGATTTGTAAAAATGAAGGGAAATGAATGGGATGAGAGGCTTATAAATTATTGAGAAATTTTGGGAAGTAGGGAGGGATGTTAGGAAGTAGGGGAAAGTGGAATTTCAAATATTGAGTGAGGGGAAGGGGTCCAAAAAGGAAAAACACAGGCCTAACCTAGAAAATTGTCAAATTGTAGCAATAAGCTAGGGTTTGTGGGAAAATGATGAATTTGAGGGATATGAGTGATGGGAAGTGTTTAAAAAGGTATATTAAGGATAGGGGAAGGTGTATGAGCATTAGGATACAAGTTTTGTTGATGATTTGACCATCCAAGAAAAATTACCTTCAAAACCCTAGGAGAGGGAAATGAGGCTTACCCAAGTATAACTGAAGCATGAACAATGTGTAAAATGACCCATGGGAACTTGAAATGATGATGAAAACTCTATGAATGATGGTACAATCAGCTGAATGGTGACATGGACTAACATTTGGACAACTTTTAAAAGAGTGAAAACAAACCCTAGACCTAATACCTAGTAACCAAATTTTACTTGAAGACTCACTGAAATGACAAAATTTGACTTTGACACCCTGAGACCACTTTGTAAGAGAATATTTGATCACTGATGGAAGAATTCAAAGGCTGACACTAACATTGGCTCCATTGGGGATGGTAACTCCTTGGAGGTGCCAAGAACACCGTAGACCAAGTAGCCTTATCCATTGGGCAAGGAGTCAAAAACACAAACTGAAATGGATGACTGCAAACTGACGAATCAAAGACACAAACTGACTTGAAACTGACTCAATACTAAGACACAACTGAAAAACTAGAAAATATGCTCAAAATGGAGCTTATTCAATAAAACCTACTTTATCTGTTCCATTCATCACCTGATCATGTGAAATGAAACAACCAATGCAACCAAGTAAGCATTCTAGCTGTTGTTTGAATTCTCCACAAGTGCTTGCTTATGAACAACAAGAGAAAACTAGTGAAAGGCAACTCCCATGAAAACTTGTAAACATATCCATTGAATAATATGGATTCTCTATCCGACTCCAAAAACACTGCATAAGGATCTTGAAATTCATGTGCACTGGGACTTAGCTCATCCAATGGATTATTTTTCTCCTCTTCATACCATGAATGCAAATTTTCATCTGAGCTTTGTGACAAGACTCCTACTAAAAATGACAAAGAAATCGACTGCCAGATCAAGTTTGCATCAGTACACATTTCAAGCTCACAGGTAGCCAATGGAGAAGGACTTTGACTGCAGACATCATCCAAAACATCAACTATCGGATCGTGAAAAACTTGAAAAGATTGCTGCAACCCATTTTGTATTGGCTTTGATGAGATTACATGATTTTCTACAGGCTGCCCATATTTTATTGAAGATATACTATGCAAATTTCCTTTCAAAAACTGAAATGATTCAAAATAGAACGGAATAGAATCATCTTGCATCATTTGATCATATGTTCCAGCTTCCAAGTCTTCATCTACAACCTGAAAATCAATGGCATTCGAAGGCTATAAATCTGGATATGAAAAGTCTCGAACAAGGATTTCAATGCCCTCAAGATGGTCTAGATCAAAACTTGTCGACGGTTGACTTCTGATTGCATGAAAGTTTTCTCTTATGAACTGAAACGAAGTAAAACAAAAAGGCAAAGATCCTTCACTTACTTCAAAATTTGCTGCACTTTCCTCCTCATTTCCATAGCTGATATGTAATGGCTAATCACTATACTCGAATTGCTGAAAGTGAACTTCCTCCTTACACAAACCTACTGCTGATTTGTCTGCAAGACTAGCTTCTGTTTGGCAACATAATCATGATCATATTGATCAAACTGAGGCAAATCATCAGTATAAAACACATCATCAAGCATACATGTCATATCAACACATCTCTCTTCTCCAAGATGATCTATAAAACAATCATTATCAAATCTATGACAACTGGGATAGGAAAGAAAATGTTTTGGATCGGCCACTTGTTCTTCTTCAATCAGTGAACCGTGGTCTTGAACATGATACTTATTCCTTGTGGTGATCTTTTGCATCAACTCTTCCACTGCACTCACCAAAATGTTGAGCTTTACCTCTAAAGATGTCGATTCCTTTGGATCTATGTTCTTCATCTCTTCTGCCTTCAACTTTGCCCTTCTGATCAACGAATTAGCCTCTACATCTACTGCACTGTTCTGCATCTCTTCAAGTGTTGCAAGATTCCTTTCTCTCAACCGAAACTCCATTTCCAAATCAAAGGATTCTGGGTAGTGCAAGAGAGTGGATCTAGGAGGAGGTCTTATATTAACCGGCATCGCTAAATAGACTTGGTTAAACCTAGCAGAAAACTATTGTACTATCTCCCCTGGAAATCTTTTCAGCTAGTTATACTCTTCTATAATCAAGAAAGGGTTTTGTCTAACCACCCACTTGTTGAGGAAAACTTTGACGAACTGCTGGAAATCTGAAATGCTCGCATGAGGCAGGGTTTTGAACCAACTCTTGACTTTGCCTTGCAAAGAAAGAGCAAAAAGCCTAATACTGACATCCTCTTCATCAACTTCAAAAAGGTCAAGAAAAGACTCAAAATTCAGTACATGTCTCTCAGCAGTGATGTTGTCACATTCACCATCAAATCTTGGTAGATATAGGTAATTATTTTTAGGGAAAGCATGGGATATAGGAGGTAAAATTAGAGGTTTGTATCTATCTGGAATTTTACAAGGTATAGGAATATGTACAGAAGGTGTAGAATCAGTCTTTGTCTCTTGAGGCTCATTAGTTTGAAGATGATCATCATAAAATTCAGAAGAATGGTCTTGATCAAGATCAAAGGCATGCGCATATTCTGTATCCACAATCTTCAAAGGGAAAGAATCAAATGCAGATCTAGGATCTGTCCTCGAATACAATATACTTTGTAAAACCTTCTTGACATTCTCGAGAAAAGAGAAGAAATAATTTATAATAAAGAACATAATGTCTTGGATGAAATTCCAACTTGAATACTTGATCTTTCATATTGTCCTTTCATGTTTTTTCTGGTCAGGTTCATCCTCCAGTGGAGTCCTTGGATCTGATCTCGAAACTGTTTTGGAGTCGCCAGGTGAATGATTTCAGCCTTGCTGTTTCTGATCGTTGTTCACCATAAACAATTAGCTCTGAACTTGATACATTTTGTTGCGGAACATAAGACTACGTTCCCCAGTGGAGTCGCCACTATGTCATAGCCTAAATCTACCTCAGGCTGAGAAAGGCAGGTCTAGGGTAACATCAAACCACGCTTAACCTGGTAGCTAGCCCTACCAGGTTGGGAGAGGGCCCTCTCCTTGTCAATCTCAAAGAAACTATGGCAAGTAAGGCTTGAGATCACTGATGTGAATACTAATTTTAGGCTAGGTATATGCTCAGCAAAATTTGATTGATTTTAATGGTTGGTTGCTGGATCAGATGAGGAAGTCAGCTTTGGGTCTGGGAAATCAACTCATATTTGCAGAGGTTTCTGTGGGGCGAGGTAGGAAAGTGTCTTAGCACTTTGAAATGAATGTGATGGTAAGTCTAAAGACGGGTGAGGAGTTGGAAAGGGCATGAAAGTTTCATGAGTCCTCTTCAAACAACATAAAACATTTAAAACTAAATAAAACCCCAAGGCAGAGCACTGAACATCAATGGTTTCCACCCTTTAATCTTGATTCATTTAGTTATGCAGAAAAAGATAGATGATGGCACATATACACATAAGATAAACTAAATAACATAGGAGAAAACAATGCTAATTCACATTACCACAAGAATCCCACAAAATGTTGCAAAACCCTGGTTCATTTCCTTGCCAAACTGCAGAAGTGATTTACAAAGTAGCTCAATGCATCCACAAGAGTCCAACCTTTACAAATGACTAAGAAAATACATGATATAGGCATAAAACCACCTATTCTAGCCATCAGGGGTCAAATCCATGAGACAAGGAGCTGTTTCAACAAAATCTAAACTAGGAACTAGAAAATAGGCAGTGGAACAACTTACCTCTAAAACTATGGAAACTGATTCATCCAACCTCAAACCACCTCTAACTGATGTATATACCCCCTCAAGTCATTTTTAATCATATTTACATCACATTACATCATTAACCATCACAAATTTACTAAGGAGAAGATAAAAAGTCAACCAATAGTCCAACTGGGCGAAATTTTGAGTTTTTAGGCAAAATTGGCAAAAATTTGCCTAATGCGCAGTGCCCTGAGCCTGATGTGCAGTGCCACTTCAAGGCTACTTTTGGAGGCTTTCCACTCATCCAAATCAGGCCCAAGATAGCTTGTTGGAAAGCCCTGCCTGTTTAGTTTCTAGAACACTTTGAATGTTCTGATTTGGAGGTCATTTGCCCCCTAAAAAGTTGATTCTCCCAAGACTGCTTCCTGTGGGTCCAAAAAGTGGCAGAGAGGGCATTTTTTGGGTGTTTTTTTCCCTTTTGGTGGCCCAGATCTTCTCCAAAATTGATGACACTTTCTGGGTTTGCTTATTTTTTTATGCTGAATCCAAATCTATAAGCCATTTTTCAAGAGGATGCATCAATTCAATGCGTAGTGCCAGTGGTGTTGTGCATCAGCTGGAATTTCCTGTGTTGTAAAATTCCAAAAATTGAAAATGACAAAAACTTCTAAAAACTTGCCCAAATTTGGCACATGGGTCCCTCATTGATTTCTTTGTTGGGCTAGTTAAGCCTCAACCAAGATCTTTAGCTTATCATACTCCTTTTTTCTCCTTAGGTCTCATCATGGAACTGTCAGTAAGGGTTTCTCTCTGATAGTCATACTCACTATCCCTCTCCATACTTTATAGTTGTTTCCCTTGTGATGATTGAGAGGAGTATGAAGAGATTTAAAAAGGAAAGTAGGTGAGGGTGAACAAGAATTGGAAAGGGATGCGGGGAATAAGTACGGTTAATGAATGATGTAGGGTTTGGGAGAAATGATAGGGTTTTGGGAATAATGATAGAGTTTGGGAGTATGGTAGGGTTTGGGGTATATGAGTATAGGGTTTGATATATGAAGGGTAGGGTTTGGGAGATAGGAGAAAGGAAAAGGAGTTAGGGAGGATGGGGTTTAGGAGATAGGTTTTGGGCAAATGAAATTAGGGAATAGGGAATAAACAACTGTAATTTGTAGTGTATGAGGTAGTTTTAGAGACAAATTATGGTTTTGAATTTTAGGATGCTAAAACCACCATCAAAGCAGAAAAAACCCTATGTGAGATCAATAGAGAGTGTTGGAAACCTAATCCCCAATGGGTTATTGTGGAAGCCGAATAGACAAAAAGAAGTCCAAGAGACCTTGGGATGTGAAACCCAACGGTCAAACAATGTACTATAAATGTATATCAGTTGTTAATAAAATATGTATTCTCTTGTTTATCTTTCCTATTTGTTGTTGCCCATGTGTGTTTAACATGGTATCAGAGCAGTGTATTCCTGTCCTGCATAATTTCTTTGAGCCATTTGTTTTATGGCCTTTATGTGCAGATCATTTCTGCCATCAATTCTGCATTTCATGAATATTTTCTCATGAATATTTTATCAGCTAAATTTAAGCTGCAACCTGTCATTTCTCCACGCCATTTTTATTTACCTACATATAAATCCATGCTCCTGCTTTGCTTTGACATATAATAACACTGCTGGTATCTACTCTTCTCTGACCATTTTTTATAATCACCTGCATGTAACGTTGCGCTGCCCTGACGCTGTTTCATATAATCAGCTGTTCATTAATATTCCTGTATTTTCCTTTGCGCTGCTCACCTCTACCATAATTATTGTCTGTGCTCTGTGTTATCCACTGCGTGGCTTCTGCATTGTGCATAACCACTGTCTGCCATATTCCATATATTCCGACAAGTCATGGTTCTTAGAGTCCTTTGACTGTCCGACTGCATCTCGTCTCTAGCTATCGCGTACTCATGGTGAAATGCGTACAGTTTCAAAGTAAATGGTTGATGTTGAGGTGCAGTGGCTTGCCCTTATCACCATAATCCATAACCAGAACCCTCTTTCGCCCTATAGCGTACAAGAAGAAGAGGCCCTTGTATTAATCCGGAAAGCTCCACAAGGCAGACAGATTCGACCTTGATTTAGATATGCATAGTTGCTCTTAGTCCACCAGTCTTTTACACCGATTCTAGTTTCCTCGACCGTATCGCTTGTGTTCTTCATCTGGGGCTTTTCATCATCGGCTAATGAATCTTCAAATAGCTTGTAATCTTCAGTAGTGAAAGTTCGAGCTTTCATACGCACTGCAGATTTGAATGCAGACAAGAGATGCTCCTCCTCTATTATGTGCTTCGAAAGTTCGAGCTTTGATACGCGCTACAGATTTGAATGCAGACAAGAGATGTTCTCCTCTATTATGTGCTTCGCTCGCCGGTAATTCGCTATTTCTTCTTTCGTCATTGAATTGTTGAAGTGAAGCCTCACTTGCTTAGCATCACAAATTGGAGAATCCCATCCAGCCATTAGAGAACCCATTGGGCACCTTCAACCAGTATTAAATACCTACGTGTTCTTATCCTGGAATTTAGATTCAAGTTGCTGGAATAATACCATTGTTTATGATTTTGCTGGTTTAATTTATGTGAGCCGATACGGAGCTAGATTTTGCTACTGGAGTTAGAAAAATCAGCGTCTTTTAAATGAGTTTGGGTTTGACTGTTGAAATCTTGCGTAGATTCAGCTGGCAATTTAAAGAGTTAAAAGTTCATCTGAAATCCCAAGGTATAAGCTCACAAGCATTACAAAGTTATTAGAGATATAAAAGATATTGACCTTGTGGAAAGGAGATTCAGTCCCCCTTTTTGCCATGCAGTCACACGAGTATAGCCATTACACGCTCATTCTTGAAACGAGACTTTACTGAATGTGTGCATATTTTGTTGCTAAAAAAAAACACGTATTATTGCAATTTATTTAGTTGTATTTATGGCTAAAAGAGCTTCAAGTTCTTGGGATTTCCTTTTAGCAGAGGATGATGTCTATTCTCGACTTCAATAACCACTCAAATGCTTAATCTTTTGTGTATGATCCAAAGATACATTTTCCATGGAGGCTACAACTTTTCATGGATTTTGTAGCGTTGAAGAACAATAGCTGCAATGCATTTTCTTTATCATGTAATCTCTGTTTCTCACAATTTAATGTTCAATGACTTCATAAACAAGAAGGTGATTCGTTCATATTGGAATGTTAAGAAATGCGTTGAAGTCGAATTCGTGGAGGAATGTTGGCTGCGTTGAAATAATTGTGTGTTGGCTGCATTGTAATGATTGTGAGACTGTGTGCTCGGAGGTCTACGTCTAAATGGTATGCTGCAATGACGGTGCGTTGTATGTCTTGAAACTCTGCTGGTGGCACTGCCCAGGTGACTGAAATCTGATGTAGTGTGTATGCTGGATTCATGGTATGCACCGTGCGTTGGTTTTGTGAGTTTTTGGATTGCTGGGATGATCAAACACTAGTTATATAGAAGGCACAAGACTCGTCTGAAAAAATTGACTTAATGGCTAGAAGAAGATCCTGTTGAATTTGAAAATGCTATTTAGAGGCTCTCATACATGTCCAGAACCCTAAAGAGCTTTTCCAGAGACTGGCGACTTATTGCAATCGCCTTAGCAAAATTTAGAAGCTGCAAAATAGCACCCTTTGCAGTCTCAACAAAGCAAGTGTCTTGAATAAAACCTAGTTGCTCAAAGATCTGAATGCAAAGGCACTTCTCACTGCCAAGAAGAAGCTGGCCAGCAATCTTTACAGCCTGATTCCATTTTTCTAAATTCCTCACAGGCCAGAGGAATAGTCTAATCAAGGTGACTGATTTGTTGGTTCTTTTACTGGTCAAAATTATGTTTCTATGGTCAATGAAACCATGACTTAATTAATTGCTGCATTGATACACAGTTTATTTAATTGGTGCTTGTTGGTTGCACACTGATCATTTACTGACATTTATAAAGGATATTGCTGTGTACTGTGAGTGGGTATTACTTTTTTGCATTGAGTAGTAGTTGTGATCAGTTTTTAAGGTGTAATTCTGACATTGAAAAAAAAGAGGCTAGAATCAATGAAGTATTAGAGTTCCTCAAAACTCTGATATTGTCTACTACTCATGATACATTAAAAATTAGCAAAGTTTCTCTCACAGACATTCAACTCTGTCTACAAAATGCACAAGAGAAAATTGATTTTTTGCAGCTCGAATCACAACTACAACAAGAAGAATTAAAACGGATGAGTCATTCTCAACCTATTTCTGTTAAGAAGATTGAAATAGACTCCCATAAAGCAGTAGTTGTACATGTAGATGTAGAAACTCAGTTTGCACTTCCCAAGCCCATCATCAGACCTTGGGAACAGCTTTTCCACAACAAGCACAAAACTGGTGTTGGATATGACAAGGACTTGTCCTTTCATATTCCAAACTACACAAAGCCCATTCAATTTCAGAGTGCTGGATTCATTCATGACAGTTCACCTCCAGCTGTTCCAGATTCTGCTCCTCTTCCACAACAACAACAGATTGTCAAGTTCCAACACTGTGACCGAATTGGCCATCTGAAAGATCACTGTTTTGATCTTCATCCATGTAAGCACTGTCATAAAACCACCCATTCTTCACACAGATGCTTCAGAAACAAACGTCCTATAAGAACAAAGATTCATCTTGGATGGATCGCTTCCTGGCAATGGGCATCAACAACCAAGAAGATATTCCAATCACATGTCAGAACTTGTTCCAGAGTATTGAACAGTCTTGCAGTTGAGTTTTCTCCGTCATCTCACCTTGTATCTGACAGGGGGGAAATGATGGTCATCTACAAGCTTCAAAGTCACATCAAGCGAGCTTGAGCCACAACCTGCCACACCAGTTTTAGAGTTGTAGCCAAAGACAAAGATGCCCCTGAACATGCCTTCAGTTGGTAATTTGAGACACTTCCTCTAGCAGAAGACTTCAACTTCTTTCTAGTTTCGGAAGAATTCCAAGAATAGAGTTGAGAACACTTCCTCTAGCAGAAGACTTCACCTTCTTGCCAGTTTTGGAAGAGTTCCAGGAATTGCATTAAGCATTCCAGAGTTGTTGGTCATCCTTAAACCATCACAGGTTGATACTTCCCTTTTCAGGTTGAATTTCTCCCTTTTATGTGGGGTGAGACCTCCTTTTCATGGTTGAAGGTTTCCCTCTTCAAAATAATAGTAGCACTTCCTCTAGCAGAAGACTTTAGCTTCTTGCCAGTTTTGGAAGAGTTCCAAGAATTGCACTAAGCATTCCAGTGTTGGTGGTCATCCTTAAACCACCGCCCTTTATACCAACATTTCAAAGAGCACACTCAACCTAGTGCTGCCATGCATTTTTTGCACATTTTGTATTACAGCTCTCTTCTTGGACTCATACATAACCCTTCAGATTAAGGCGGGGAATGTTGGACACCTAATCCTCAATGGGTTAGTGTGGAAGCCGAATAGACAAAAAGAAGTCCAAGAGACCTTGGGATGTGAAACCCAACGGTCAAACAATGTACTATAAATGTATATCAGTTGTTAATAAAATATGTATTCTCATGTTTTATCTTTCCTATTTGTTGTTGCCCATGTGTGTTTAACAGAGAGTTTACTTACTTGCTTGGAGGAGAAATACAACAATGAGAGTGATTGGAGGTGAAATTTGAGGGTTTTGAGGCGTTACTGGCCAATGCGCAGTGCCCTGAACCCAATGCACAGCGCCTCTCTGATGTGCAGCACAAGTGTAAATTTACACTGGAGAAAACTGCCTGATGCGCAGCGCCGACCCTCTAATGCGCAGCGCTGACCCTGATGCGCAATGCCTTTTTGTAGACAAATTTTGAAGGTCTTCTCGATGTCCAAATTGGGTGTGTGATAGCTTGTTGGAAATCCTGTCGAGTATAATTTCCAAAACATCTTTAATTTTTCAATTTGGAGCTCATTTGCCTTGTCACAAGTCAAATCTCCCAAGACTGGTCAAAATGTGCAGAATGAGACTTCCTGAATGCAGAGTGCTGTTGCAATCAACTTTTGAAGATCTTCCTCAACTCCAAATTGAGCTCATGATAACTCATTTGAAGTCTCTCTCTGTCTAGATATCATTTAAATCATCAATTAAGTCATTTGAATATCCCAGCTAGGTGAAATATTAATTTTCCCAAGGTCGCTCCAGAAGTCCATCAATCCTCCTGAGGCCAATGATGTTTTCGAAATTTTTCCCAAACCATGAAACTTGTCTAAAAACTGAAAGAGGTTTTTCTTCTTGGGTCAATGATGGAAAAAAACCTCTCTCATGTTTTTCAAATTCATCTTTTCTTGCTCAGAAACATAGTTTGAAGAAAACCTATCCCGATATGTGGAACAGGGGATTTGTAAAAATGAAGGGAAATGAAGGGGATGAGGGGCTTCTAAATTATTGAGAAAATTTTGGGATGTAGGGAGGGATGTTAGGAAGTAGGGGAAAATGTAATTTCAAATATTGAGTGAGGGGAAGGGGTCCAAAAGGGCAAAACACAGGCCTAACCTAGAAAATTGTCAAATTGTAGCAATAAGCTAGGGTTTGTGGGAAAATGATGAATTTGAGGGATATGAGTGATGAGAAGTGTTTAAGAAGGTATATTAAGGATAGGGGAAGGTGTATGAGCATCAGGATACAAGTTTTGTTGATGATTTGACCATCCAAGAAAAATTACCTTCAAAACCCTAATAGAGGGAAATGAGGTTTACCCAAGTACAACTGAAGCACGAACAAGGTGTAAAATGACCCATGGGAACCTGAAATGATGATGAAAACTCTCTGAATTATGGTACACTCAGCTGAATGGTGACATGGACCGACATTTGGTCAAATTTGAAAAGAGTGAAAACAAACCCTAGACCTAATACCTAATAACCAAATTTTACTTGAAGACTCACTGAAATGACAAAATTTGACTTTGACACCTTGAGACCACTTTGTAAGATCATATTTGATCACTGATGGAAGGCTTCAAAGGCTGACACTAACAACTCTGATGTGTCATATTCATGACTATGATCTATTGTGGGATTCACTATGTACTTTTATATACATCAAATGGATTGTATTATACTTGATTGTCGGAAATGCTTTCCTTTGAGCATGGGTATACCCACCTCGAATATGAGTTTTATTTCTTATTCCTTCTGAAGGTATCTATTGGGCCCAAATTTAGTGAGATCCTCCTAGGCTCTCCTAATGAGTTCTCCTCTATATACTTAATGAATTTCGACTATCAAAACCTATTTTGACCTCATACATTATGGGGCATACGTTATACCATATTTTTCCAACTTTGTCTTCAAATGCTTATATTGACCTAGTTAAAATCCCCTTCCTCATGCTATAACACACCCCCTTATCTAACTAGAGGTGGTTACTATGCTACCCTGGGTCTCAATTTGTAATTACAAGAATGAGGTAATTTATTTTTAATCACAAAAACTACCTAATCCATGGTATATGTCTCATTGAGATGTTTCTAATGATATAAATTTCCGCCCTATTTAGACAAAAAAATAAAAATAAAAATAAAAAAATAAAAATGTTGTTTTAAATTTTTCCTCCTTTTCTATACTAGAGAAATTTTTCATGCCATGTGCCACCCACGTGGTGCCACATGGCATATGACTCTAACACCACTTTATGCCACATTTCTCTAGGTTAACTCTCCTGAGGTTATTTTTCAATTTCTTTAAACCCTAGATGTATATGTATATGTATATATATATATATATATATATATATATATATATATATATATATATATATATATATATATATATATATATACAAGGTACACAAAACCCCCAAGAGTTAGCTAAATTGGTTGAGTTCCCATTTCCAAGTACCTCCCCGTTTGGAGGTCATGGGGTCCATTCTCCTCAACACCCTTGGGGTTAGGCGCTACAAGTTTGGTTGGTAGTATATGATCCTGTTGTAGCAGCTACAACCACCCTCCAAAAAATTTCGTCAGCTTTGTTTTGGAACCTCCCTACTAACCATCCTTAGCAGCATGTCTTGCACTGTCAAGTACACAAGCTTCAGCTCAGTTTCAGTGGCTTGTCGGCCTATGCATGTCAGCTTATTTGTCTCCCTCCCATAGGCTGAAATTCCAAACTTAGACTATTTACTAGTTGAGAGGCTCCCCCATAAAATTGTGCAATTCTAGAGCAGAACCAGTCTTCCCTCTAGAAATTGTGCAAATCAGCTAGACTGCCTATTGAGCTCCAGATTTGTGCAGAACAGTCAGGCAGTCCTCCCTCAGAAAACTACACAATCTAGCCTGGCACTGGGCCTCAGCTCAGGAATTGCGCAATTGTGGGAGGCAGTGACCTACTGACCCCAGAAATTGCGCAATTCTTGAGGGAGCGACAACTCTGCTCAACCCAGAAATTGTGCAAATTTTCATCCCAGGCTCGTGGACTGATGCATGTGCCTTCAAGTTGATAGGTTCTCTCTAAAACCAAGCAAAACTAATTTTCATGCATGGGCTTCTTTTCCCAAAATAGAAAAATGAAACATGCAAAAAGCATCCCTATATTTTAGGGATCTATTTTTAGTAGTTGGAGGTTGCATGCAAACATCATTTTAGAAACTGCCCTCCAAGTGTCATTTTTTCCTAGATTTGTGGCATGTGCGCCATGAGCCTCAAACTTATTTATTCGATGATGCATAGCTCATGCTTCACATCGATCTTGGAGATCTGACATCCCACATCACATCTAGGATTCATTGGAACATTCAGCTTAGCTTTTTCCGGGTAAGTCCGCTTTACATGTTTTTTGCATCTTTTCTGTCACTTTTTTTGTTTTGGCTTGTGTGAGTGTTGTCTGCTTGATTTCAATGAACACTTGTTGTCGTTTACTTTCATGTTAGCCTGTATAGGCACTGTTTTAGTTTTCATTTGAATCTCACTAATGTTGCATGCATGACAGTGTTTTTGCACCGACAGTCGTCGTTGCGGTGACCCATGTCACACGAATGCATGTTTTCCCATTTCTAAATATTGCATTCATTGTTTGCATGCATGATGATTCACTCTTTCTTACACTCAGTTTCTCCATGCATTCGAAGATTCACATGTTTTCAGTCGCCCATCGTGGGTCTAGGCAACCTTGGCCCAGGCCTTGCCTTGCCTGGACATCATTGCGTATTTCTGAGAGGGAAGTCTCTGCCTTCCTCCCATAAAATGTGCAAATCTGGACAGACATTGTCCTCTAGGCCTGCTTTGTGCAATTCTGAGAGGAGGTGCTCTGCTGCCCTAGAAAATTGTGCAATGCAATCCCTAGGCCTACCTGCCTTGCTGACGAATATTGTGCATTGCGCAATCTCAACCCCCAACAAGTCAGCCTGGATTGTGCATTGCGCAATTCCAGTAGCCAGTCAACCTCCCGATAGTCCGGACTATGCTTTGCGCGATTCTTGTAGTCAGTCTCCCAACCTCCTTGTAAAAATTGTGCAATATTCACTGTCAGTCTCTCGGGTATGTTGCATGTAAGTCCTAAAGTTTTCTTTGGTTTTCAACTGACAGATTGATTGCCATGAATGTCGCCATGTCTCAAGTTATAGTAGGTGTTCTTCCGTCTCTTAGTAGCTTAGGTTCAATGGCCTCCAAGAGAGTAGGGTCAAAGGACACCGTCAAAAACACAATTGGAGATGCAGTTGAGCAAGTGTCTATGAGTTTGCTGATTTACGAAGACACCAAGCTGCTCATAGACAAGGACATCAAGTTGAAATGGAAAGACATCAATGATACATTCTACGGCACATTTGGGGAAGATATGGAAGACTGCAGGGTCTATGTGAATATTCACAAGTCTGGCTTGTACCAAATTGCATGCAGGTATCTCGCGTTTCCATGTGCAGGCATGATACATTGGATTGTATCGCACACTGATCCTGAGATGTTGGTGTTAAGCATTATCAGCAGGACAAAGATTGCTACATTTAGGGAATAGGCCTATCAGTAGATGTATCACTTGCCACAGTGGTGGTCATAATGGAGACACCCTTCAACAGACCCAACAACAGTGCAAACTCCAGGGATATCTTAAAGAGTTGGGTGAAGGAGCCAACCAAGTTCAGGAAGACACCCAACCATGTTTAGGAGTCATTTTCGCATGTCACTTATACAACCAAGAGAGCACAGAGACCTTCCCATAGAGTTTGGTGATTGCATTGGACCACCTGGCTAGTGAAGGAAGACCATGCAACTGGTCCGACATGTTGGCTCATAGGCTAAAGGAATTGGTAACAGAAGCCTAGTAGTCGCCCAAAGGTCAACAAGCAGAGATATACATGTCCACATACATTTTGGATGCAATTTGTGCCCGTCAGTAGTTCCCAGGCTTGAGTTGGGCATGGACATCAATGGAAACCTCTGTACACACTTACTATAGATTGTTTTCTGAATGCAGCTTCCGCAGAGTCATCACACAATTGTCAGACCATTTTTTCACCTCGATGTACAAGATGATATTTGAGCAGGATCCACTATACACGTCGCAGGTAGCAATGGAGGCATTGATCGACATAGTTGATTTGTATGCCTCACCTCTTGGCACCTTCATATGGAGGTACAGCACAGAGAAGCCTCTGCATGTTTTACCAAAGTTCTCCATTGATAAGCTCGCCATGCAAGAAGTGTCATACCACATATCGACAAGACTGTTAGCTAGACTGCATTGGAAGAAGAAGGCACCCTAACCTACTCTTCTGTTGTAGATCGGGTTGTACGAGATACGAAATCTTAAGCATGCTGATGCCGAGACTGATGAGTTCAAAAGATTTACTTTCGGCACCAGGAGTTTCAATCTGTATGACCCGCACTGCTTGGTGAAAGAACATTGTTTGAGAGTGTGGTTTCCGTGGATCCACAGGGTATGTCATTGGCCTGAGGAAGACCCATGGAGATACTATCATAGCTTCTCCAGGCTCAATGAATCAGTCAGCATAGTTGTGGAATGGTTGGCAAAGAAAAAGGAAGAAACAGCTTAGAGAGCACGATCATCAGCAGCAGCAGAGGATAACGTACCTGTGCGTGACAAAGGTAAGAGAAAGATTGTTGACAGAGGTAGAACAAAACTGCACGTTCAAAGTATAGACCCACTTGTGGAGAAAACAGCTTTGGAGATAGAGGCGAAAAGGCAACAACACGATGGGAGGAACACGTAAAGGCGAAGAGAGAAATAGAGGATGGAGGAAACGATGAAGGAGTTGCAAGGGTTGAAGCAACAACTCCAGGAAGAACAAGAGCTACTCAGAGAGGAGAAGGAAGTGCAACAGGGACAAATACAACAAGAGGCGCAACATGCACAGACTGATGAAATTGCGCCCATACAGGTTTTAGACTCATCCGAGCAGCTAGCACAAAGAAGACAGGGTGAGAAGTCGCAAGAGAAGGACTTCGCTCAAGAGATTAAACAAATACTTGAGTAGATGGATACAGAGATGGAGTAGCCAGAGTCGGAACAAGATATTGACCTCATGCCTTACAACCAAGAAATCAACCCATGTTGGGTCCCTATAATACTAGTGATTACCCCATTACTATTGTATTTGTATCCCTTATTAATATTGTTGTGCCCCTATTGTCCCCATATTGTTATTACTGTGCCCCATAGAATCTCTCTATTGTTATTTTTGTGGCTTTATATTATTATTGTTAGGTCGGCTGGGTTATATTGTGACTCCTTAGACTCCTATATATAGAAAGGAGGTTTTGTCATTTGAATCATCCAAGAATTTCTCATTTGTGTAATGTAAAGGAGGTTGCCCCCTTGAATAGGCTGAATTCTAAGGCGTTGATCTCTCTTTTCTATCTTTTTGTGAGTTGGTTTCATAACATTTGGTATCAGAGCTTTGGATTCTAGGGTTTCGTTGCTCCAAATAGGTCATCGTGGAATTTTCGCTATAACATTTTTTCTGCGATGTTTCAGAAGCTAAGAGAAAAACCCATTTGAGAATAAATCACACTAAATCTCAAGTCCGAATTTTAGAGTTTTTCTTGCTATATTTGCGGAGGTATGATCTGAGGAAGTTGGTCTTTTTGCAGACTCCTGAATTACATTCCAAACAGGTGACTTGGGGAAAATCTTCATAACTTTCTCTCTAAGCATCGATTGAAATTTCGTAAGAAGCTACAGAAATAGGATGGAATTTAGTTTCTTGAATATATTTTTTAGAGCCAAAGGTCGAAACAGTGACTCGTGGCACGTCATAGAAGTTTGCTCTACTGAACTAGTCTATAATCAGGTCATCTTGGGAGATTGTGCATAACGCTTCCTTGGAGAATCCAATTTGGATCAAACTGGTGGCATTGGAAAGAGGACACAGAGGGCTACTACAGGTCACAATGTTAGAACTGGATGATCCGAAATTGCAAAGATACGTCAAATTCAATATCAAGCTTCTACAAAGGGAAAAAAGGTGTGTAGTTTTTTTAAATTTTTGCATAAGCTTGGTTTGAAAAATTAGTTTGAATCGGTAATTGATGTCCCAAGGAAAGAAAATGCAAACACCTAGTAAGAAACCTGAAAGCTCTAGCATGACTCATGAAGAAGAGGAAGAAATGCAACATGATATATCAAAATTACGAGACCAAGTGCAACAAGTGTCACTTGCACAAAAAGCAACAAAATCTAAGATGGATGGTTTAAGGAAAGATGTAGAAGCTAAGATGGATGATTTAAAGAAAGGTGTAGAAGCTAAGATGGATTGTTTAAAGAGAGGCGTAGAAGCTAAGATGGATGGCATGGAAGCTAAGATGAATTGCATGGACGCTAAAATTGATGGCATGGATGATAATATGGAAGAATTGAAGATAAATATGAATAAGTTGCTACAAGAAATGGTCACTAATGGTGAAAGGGTAGTAAAGGAAACTCATGATGAGAACAAAAGAAATTTTAATCATGATTCCATAGACTCTAATGTTGGATCGAAGACCCACCATATTCTAAAAATAGATATGAAGAAGTTTGATGGCAAGGATCCCGCAACATGGATATTACAGATGGAGCAATTTTAAGATCTCAATAATGTGCAAAACACACAAAAGGTACGTATTGCAACTTTATATTTGGAACCAAATCAGTTTGTATGGTATCAATGGATTTGCTCTCTTAAACAAATTATTACTTAGGCAATTTTTACGAAAGAATTGAAAGCACATTATGAGGATACAAAAAGCAACACTTTTTTTAGCCAATTGATAAGTCTCAAACAAAAGGGTTCAATAATGGAGCACATTGAGGAGTTCCAAAAATTGAACATAAGGGTAAAAAATATTCCAGAGAAGCATAGGAGTGATGTGTTCATAGGGACTTTAAAGGATAATATCCAACATGATGTTTGCCTTTGGGAACTTGATTCATTAGAGAAGGCATTCAGGTTAGCAAGAAAAATGGAAAGCAAAATTATGGCAACCAGGAAGCATACCACTCACAACTATAAAGATGGAAGTGTTGTTGACCCTAGTCTTCCACAACCTATAAGGTTGACACCACAACAATTGGAAGAAAAAAGAGAAAAAGGGCTTTGTTACAGTTGTGATAGCAAATACACTAAAGGTCATAAGTGTGCTGAGAAGAAATTATTCTACATAGATTGTGAAGAGGAAGAAGAAAAGGAGCAAGAAAGGTCAAAAGAAGAGGATATACTCCAGGAACAAAGCCTAGATAAAGAAGAAATGAATCCGACCATATCTTGTAATGCATTGGCGGGAATTACCACTCCTCAAACCATCAAGATAGAAGGACAAATCAAGAAGAAAAAGGTAATAG
Organism: Pinus tabuliformis; assembly: GCA_031772625.1. NCBI lineage: Eukaryota > Viridiplantae > Streptophyta > Pinopsida > Pinales > Pinaceae > Pinus > Pinus tabuliformis. The sequence continues at coordinate 168,344,578 of CM062806.1, read as the reverse complement.
TGTTGATTGATTTAGGAAGTACCCACAATTTTATTCATTGTAAGGTAGCAAAAGAATTGAATTGCTTCTTATATCCAGCACCAGAGTGTCAAGTGATGGTTGCAAATGGAGGAACAATAAATTGCTCTGGAAAGTGCCATAATATCAAGCTATCCATGGGAGAATATGTATTGACTAGCCCAATGCTTTCCATTCCAATGGGAGGTGTTGATGTTGTACTAGGAGTCCAATGGCTACAATCCTTGGGTACAATAGCTTTTAATTTTCAAGAACTTTTCATGAAATTTTCTGTGGAAGGAAAGGAAGTTGAATTAAGGGGTATTGCAGGGAAACTGGGAAAGATAATCAGCTCTAACGGTATGACAAAGCTTCTAAAAAGGGAACAAAGAGGTGTAATTGCACAATTATGTTCGCTAGATGTTTCCACATTGGAATCATCTATTTCTCCAGATCTCCAAAAAGTCTTGGACAATCATTCCAAGGTATTTGAGACTCCCAAAGGTCTCCCACCTATTCGTGATCATGATCATGCTATTCATCTGATTCCAGGAAGTGTTCCTCCAAACATCAGGCCGTACAGATATCCCTATGCCCAAAAGAGTGAAATTGAACGTATGGTTGCAGAAATGCTAGAGGCTGGTATAATTCAACCGAGTCAAAGTTCTTTCTCTACTCCAGTAGTATTGGTGCACAAGAAGGATGGATCATGGCGCATGTGTCCGGATTATAGGGAGCTCAACAAGCTCACTATTAAAGATAAGTTTCCCATTCCTGTCATTGATGAATTACTGGATGAATTGCATGGATCAATTTACTTCACCAAGTTGGATCTTCGTTCAGGATATCATCAAATCAAAATGAAGACTGAAGACATTCTGAAACAAAATTTAGAACTCATGAGGGTCATTATGAATTTTTGGTCATGCCTTTTGGCCTTACCAATGCACCTTCAACATTTCAAGGTTTGATGAATTCCATTTTCAAACCATTCCTTAGAAAATTTGTGTTAGTATTTTTTGATGATATACTAATCTACAGCAAGTCTTGGAAGGATCATGTTGAACATGTTGACAGGGTGCTACAACTATTGGAAGAGAAACAATTATATGCAAAAAGATCCAAATGTTTCTTTGGAGTACAAGAGGTGGAATATCTGGGTCATATTGTATCTCATGAAGGAGTTAAGGTAGACCCTAGCAAAATTAAAGCCATTAAGGAATGGAAAATCCCCACATCCATAAAGCATCTGCGAGAATTTCTCGGGTTGACAGGGTATTATCGCAAGTTTGTTAAGAATTATGGGAGAATAGCAGCACCTCTAACAACATTATTGAAGAAAGATGCATTTTCATGGACTCCAGAAGCAACAAAGGCCTTTGAACATCTTAAAGAGGCAATGTGCCAAGCACTGGTCTTAGCTACACCAGACTTCACAAAAACCTTTATTGTGGAATGTGATGCTTCAAGAAATGGAATTGGTGCTGTTTTAATGCAAGATGAAAGACCCATTGCTTTTGAAAGTCGTCCAATCAAGGGAAAGTTTTTAAGCAAAGCTATTTATGAGAAGGAAATGTTGGCAATACTCCATGCACTTAAGAAATGGCGACCCTACCTAATGGGAAGACACTTCAAGGTAAAAACAGATCATGATAGCCTTAAATACTTTTTAGAACAAAGATTATCCTCTGAAGAGCAACAAAAGTGGGTCACAAAGATGTTGGGTTATGACTTTGAAATCATCTACAAAAAAGGGAAGAAAAATGTGGGATGCACTCTCAAGAAAGGATGAGGATGTGGAAGCATTGTTGTGTGCCATTTCTATTATCCAACCAGATTGGATAAACGAAGCAAGGGAGGAATGGAAGAATGACGAAGAAGTGTGGGCACTTATTCGAAAGTTACAACAAGATTCCAGTATGTCTGATACATTTAGCTGGAAAAATGATTCGTTATGGTACAAAGATCGCTTATACCTCTGTAAGAATTCCCAACTAAAACAAAAGATTCTTATGGAATTGCACACTTCTCCCTTAGGAGGGCACTCAGGATTTTTAAAAACTTACCACAGGGTTAAGAAGGAATTTTTTTGGGATGGCCTTAAATCAGATATTCAAAAGTTTGTGGCGGAATGTTTGGTTTGCCAACAAAATAAAGTTGAAACAATTAAGACACCAGGTCTATTACAACCTTTATCCATTCCAAGCCAATGTTGGGAGGAGGTTTCAATGGATTTTATCACAGGTTTACCCAAGTCTGAGGGAAAGAGTGTCATCATGGTGGTAGTTGACAGACTTACCAAGTATGCACACTTTTGTGCATTATCACATCCATTTAAAGCCAGTACAATTTCTACTGCATTTATGGAAACAATTCAAAAGCTACATGGAAACCCAAAGATTATTGTAAGTGACAGAGATCCCATTTTCACTGGAAATTTTTGGACATAATTATTTTCTTGTCTTGGTACTCAGTTAGCTCATAGCTCATCTTATCATCCTCAATCTGATGGGCAAACTGAGATAGTAAACAAATGTTTGGAAGGATATCTTCGTTGCTTTGTATCTGATAAATAGACACAATGGGTCAAATGGTTGCCTCTGGCTGAATGGTGGTATAACACTTCCTTCCATACAACAAAAAAAATGACCCCATTTATGGCACTTTATGGATATCAGCCGCCATCCATCACATCATATTTAAGAGAAAATTCTAAGGTTCAAGCAGTGGAACATCACATCGAACATCAACAACAAGTCCTCCAACTCTTAAAGGATAACCTCGTGTTGGCACAAAATAGAATGAAACAACAGGCAGATCAACATCGCAGCGAAAGAAGTTTTGATGTAGGTGACTGGGTATTCCTATGGCTACAACCATATAAGGAAATGTCCCTCAAGCAAGCTAAGAAGGATAATAAATTATCACCAAAGTATTATGGTTTGTACAAGGTGTTGCAAAAGATTGGTACTATGGCATACAAATTGGAGCTTCTTGCAGCTTCTTGATTGCACCCAATTTTCCATGTTTCATGTTTAAAGAAGGTTATACGTGACAAGCTCCCAGTTCAAACAATATTGCCAGAACTTGACGAGGAAGGAAAAATTATATTGGAACCAGAAGTAGTCACAGAAACAAGAACTCGACAGTTACGAAATCGATCAATTTCAGAGTATCTTATCAAGTGGAAGAACTTATCCACTGAAGATTCCACATGGGAGGATGAGAATTTTATACAGAAGCATCCATAACTACTCAAGCATTGAGGACAACACTTTTTTGAAGGAGAGGGGAATGTTGGGTCCCTATAATACTAGTGATTACCCCATTACTATTGTAGTTGTATCCCTTATTAATATTGTTGTGCCCCTATTGTCCCCATATTGTTATTACTGTGCCCCATAGAATCTCTCTATTGTTATTTTTGTGGCTTTATATTATTATTGTTAGGTCGGCTGGGTTATATTGTGACTCCTTAGACTCCTATATATAGAAAGGAGGTTTTGTCATTTGAATCTTCCAAGAATTTCTCATTTGTGTAATGTAAAGGAGGTTGCCCCCTCGAAGAGGCTGAATTCTAAGGCATTGATCTCTCTTTTCTATCTTTTTGTGAGTTGGTTTCATAATAACCCACCAGCTTCACCACATCCACAAGTAGAGTATGTCCTGAGTGATCAAGAAGATACTCAGATCCTTGAAGACAATCCGGAAGTAGAGATTCATAACATATCATTCGATGAGTCACAACATAGAGTTGTGCAATCATGCAAAGTGACTACTTTAGATGTCCACGCATCTCCTATGCAGTTTAAAGAACGAGTGATCATATCTGACGTACGCAAGTGTCCAACAGCATTGGTCGATGCTACTAGAGCATATTCCGAAGCCACCAGCTCAAGTGTTTTCTTCTTCATAACAGAGAATGAGTGAATAGCTAAGGATTTATAGACGACCAAGTAGGGAGGAGAACAGGTTACAGCATCTGCCACAGTAGAGTTTGAGAGAGAAATAATGAATAAGGTATTGTCTCTCGAGACAGTCATGCGAATGTTGTATTCCATATTTTTCATCGTGCATAAGTCAGTTGTCCATTTCAACGGTTGGCATCAGCGTTGTGCTAGGAGAGAACAGATCTTGTCAGATTTGCACACTGTTGTCGACCACATGCAAGCATGGACAATGAGATACAAGGGAGCCCCCCCGTTACACTTGCCCAAGTTGATGAAGCCCAAGGCAGTAGAGTTAAAGGCATGCATCAAGAGTCAGATCTAGAACTATGAGGAACTCCCGCAACTCATCAACAGTTTTTAGGCTTCACATGCACAAGTGTTTAGAATCATGGATGTTGTTGTGTGCATGCATGCGATCCCATCCATTGGGAAACTCACTGAGGAAAAGACAAAGAATCAAGCCCGACTGGAGTTGAACATGTACTTTGAAGAGTTGGTGTGCATAGCCACTAGCACAGACTTGGTGATAATCGCAAACACTATGCATCAGTATGTCACTGGTACGACCACACTCAAGACGATGATGTGCATGTTATCAGACGAGTTGGACAGAGGATCCAAATCAGTTTACATGGATGAAACAGAGGCAAGAGTTCATTTCCAGAAAGATTTCACCATAGAGTACATGGAAACCATCACAGACTACCAAGCTTGGCATCAGTTTTCCACCATCGATCATCGTGAGGATGTTGAATAGTTGGTCTTCCCACAGTTTTCCGAGTGTTAGTGATGTCTTGCATGGATTTCTCAAGCCTATTTTGTCTCACATGGGTACATGTGAAGATTGTATGTAACATCTTGTAAAGTGAAAGTCCAAGCATCGATAGTTGAGTGTAATAGTCATAGAGTAGTTGAAGAGTCATGAGGGTAGGTGAACAGTCACAAAGGGGAATGTCAAGGGTTACCCCACACTTTGCTATTTATAGAACCTCATAACTCATTGTAAAGGCTTTTGGGCATGTAAGCTTCTGATAGGAGTATCTTAGAGAAAGCTTGGAGTGTATTGTAACGAGCCTTGACTTCTCCATAGTGCAGAGCTAGTACATCTCTTTGGAGGAGCAGGTGGCGGTGACTGTAACGTTTTGTTATCAGGACTAGTGATTCATGGTTGTATTTTATGATTGGAACTTTCACTTCTTAATATAACAGAGCCAACACATTTCATGCATATGTTGTTATTGTATTTCAATTATCTTGGTTACTCTAATGATATATGTAGTTTTAAGACATCTGTGGTTTATATCTTTTGACTCAGTTATCAGAGAATCCACAATACAAACCATTTTCTGTCAACGTTTCAAATCCCAATCGGGATCCATCATCAGGACTTTATGAATGATGATATTAGAAGAGCTTAATTGAAGGATATAAATAGTTATGAGGAGAGTAGATTTAAGGATCAACTGAGTGTCGGCTTGTTTTTATAATATTTAATTGTAGATTTTTGAATAATTTATTTTTACTGATGAGTTAATATATTAATTTAAATTATTATTATTAAAATCCTTAATGCTAATAATAATCTTAATAATAAAAACTCATCTAAGCCTTTGTATTTAATATATGTTAATATAATATTATTAATTTTAATTATGTATGTGAAATGTTTATTTATTTTTAATATATATATTATATTAAAATAGTTAATATTTAATAAATATTAATAATGTTAATAAATCAATATTAATAATAATTAATAATTAATAATTAATAATCACTTAATAATTAATTAACAATAATTTATATTAATAAATTATTGTTAATTAATTATTAAGTGATTATTAATTATTAATTGTTATTAATATTGATTTATTAACATTATTAATATTTATTAAATATTAACTATTTTAATATAATATATTAATTAATTAATATATCAATTATTAATATTAATATAATTTTAAATAAATTTAAATTTAAATATTAATAATATACCAATATTTCTATTCATTATATACTAATATATATTAAAAATAAATAAACATTTCACATACATAATTAAAATTAATAATATTATATTAACATATATTAAATATTAAAGGCTTAGATGATTTTTTATTATTAAGATTATTATTAGCATTAAGGATTTTAATAATAATAATTTAAATTAATATATTAACTCATCAGTAAAAAGAAATTATTCCAAAATCTACAATTAAATATTATAAAAACAAGCCGACACTCAGCTGATCCTTAAATCTACTCTCCTCATAACTATTTATATCCTTCAATTAAGCTCTTCTAATATCATCATTCATAAAGTCCTGATGATGGATCCCGATTGGGATTTGAAACATTGACAAAAAATGGCTCATACTATGGATTCTCCGGTAACTGAGTCAAAATATATATGTAGTTGTTTTCTTACACATATATGTATAGACTCCTTATGTATATGTATGTATGAATCTTACTGAGATGTGATATTGGTTTAACCATCACTTTGGATTGTTGGTTCATCTACCTTCCAATTTTTGATGCATATTTTCTCGTGTGTACCCTTCCAAGCCGCATGTTTCCACAGGTTTCCAAAGGGCACACTCACCCCACCTTTCGTGTGTTAGGACCATTCATGCACCTTCCTTCTCTTGATGCACATGTAAATCCCTTTCTACCAAAAAGGACATCCTACTTACCTTTGTGTGCAACTGTAGTTGAGGCGATACCGAACGACCCACTGTTGGGACTCCTACACCAAATGGTTTGAGGTCTAGTTGGGACTTCTTATCGGAGAGATCCCCTTACATGTTGGCGGGTCCAGTATTGTCAACAGATCTCTTCGGGTTGATCTACCTGTATTTTCCCTCATCAGAAAAAATACATATAAGGTACATAGGCACACACACACATATTCAACCCTTGCTAGACACCATCGTGTCAATACTTACATATTGTGGTTTTATCATTCATCGGTTCTGTGCATGTTATGTGTTACAAAGGTATCGTGTTGCATATAAGTCTTGGTGCTTCTGAACCCTCCTCAGAACTATGTAATATCAACATTATGGCGAAGCCATCACGATATGAAATTTTTGCATAATATAAATAGTTATGACCTGAATTATTTGATGTGGTTAATGGATGTGCCCCGCACGATAGGTAGAAAATTTAAATTTAGCCAAGCAGGTTGTCAAACTGATCTTTGTTCGTCGATTTGACATCCTAAACCCTATCAATGGTTCGTTGGCATGATCTAGTGGCACATTATTCTCATTGCGATAGACCTTTGGCTTGAGTCCTGCCTTATGTTTTTTCGGCCTGGTCCTGGAAACGTCCTATCTTCATGGCCCAATTTCTGGTAGAAACTACATAATAGGTTCCTAATTCGAGTAGGCACTGTGCCCAATCTATGATTTTCTATCTTGTCAAAAGGGTTGAGCACCTACCACCACACTTGTAGGTGGCATACATATGATTCAATAAGGAGACATGCCCACATACATGAATTGTACTTGTGGAGAATTACATAATTTCAAGGGATCCTACTTGTAAGACATGATTCCCAATTTTATCCAATACAGGTTGTTCCCCTTAGTATAAGGCTAGTTTGGAGTACACGATTTCTTCCCATCCTTGATAATGGCAAGACAGACGGGCATTTGCATCAAATTTATGTGATATTTCCTAATCCAAGATCTTTTACTTATAGATGCATCAGAATTACATGAAACAGAGCTTAGAAACCATAGAACTTAAAAGCACATAAAACAATGTGGAAAAAACATGATAAGCAAGAAACCATGCCACAAATATTTGATTACAGAGTTCGTCCAATTTGGACTACGTCTTTGGGACCTGCTCAATAGTGGGGAGGGCTTCTTTCATTAAGTGGTATAAAAAGAAATAAAAGTACAACATTCTTTACAATCCTTGTACCTCCATTGTCCAAGTTCGAAGATGGACGAAGAATGGAGAGCCCAACTTCAAACACAGATAGTACCAGTAAAATGCCGGTAAAAGAATTCATGCAAAAATTCATATCCGAACACCGAATTCAGATAATCGGGCCTTCTACACCTTCTCGGAACCTCCCTATTGCTCAAGGCGAGGTCCCGACTTGTTGCCAAGTCAGGATCTGCTGCTCTCAATAACTTTTGAACTAATATTTCAATCCTCTCTCTTCTTTTCCTATGCAGACAATCCATTATATATATATGCTGGTGGCCAACTCCTCAATTCCCAGGTGGTTCCCAATAGATGACAAGTTTTAGCAAGCGGCATTTCCAACAGAGATTCTCGAGTCCACAAATAATATGCAGGTAACAAAACTTGTTTAAACATAGGGAAACCACTTTAAAAATGTTTCCTCATGAATCAGCGTACTCCTTGAATCTCGGCGACTTTATCAGTGTTGATAACCCATCGCAAATCGCAATCAATCGGAGCTGGGATGATCCTCCATACGAGCCGCTGTGCTATGTGGTTTGGTAGACTCGATGAGTTTTCAAACCCACACTCTATACCGTATTGCATCCGAGAACATCGACGTGTCGCAATCGACGGAACTAGTAGGTCTTACTATTTTCCTGCACTATGCGATATGTGATTGTGATATTGCAATCACAACCCTGATTATTCGGGGCTGATTCTGTAGAGCGCATCCCTGTGCAATGTGCGATTGCGATCATCACATCACACCCTTCCTTGCTTGGGGCTGATTTGTAAAACTGCCGACCTCTGCCTTTTGTGATCAGGGAAATGCTGGACCAATGGCGTTCTGCCACTTGGAATTTCCCTATTTTATGAGAGTGTTAGCCACGTCACTTCCTCCTGCCACATGTCCAAGTCAAACTTGATCTTTGACTTATTCTAACTTCTTCATATGAACTCGGATTGGAGTGTCATTTGCACTGTTGGAATCAAGATGACGAGCACTTCGATCTGATGCTAAGTTCATAGAGTTTATGCCACTTTGATTTTTGAGCCTTTTTACCATGCCACTGGTGCTGTTTAGAGATCCACCTGGATCAATCCTCCCCACTAAGATATTTTGGACTGCCAAAATCCATTTCAGTCAATTGGAAAGTGAGGAAATTTCTCCCTCACTTTCTCTTTCTCCGTCCATCGATCTTTTCTCGGATGCATTCCTTTGAAGCCAACATGAATGTACTCCACATCTCGCCATCATGAAGTTTTGGTTTTTCTATTGAGTATGATATCTTTGGGCAACTTGTCTAGATAATCTGGTGCAAAATCATCCACTATAGGAATCTTTGCAACCTCTTCGGTATCTAATCAATGGAGGTTCATTAATATTCAAGTTTTCAAAATTTACCACTAAGTACATTTGCATATAAGCGGGCAAGTCAAGATGAAAATCATTGTCTCTAATCTTTTCTAATATGGTGAAGGGATCATATCGAATGGGTCTTAATTTCTTCCATTCTCCCTTCATTCTATTCCTGCTGATGTGGATCCATACCTTTTCCCCAACTTGAAATTGATGGCAAACTCGGTGCTTATCATGTTGAGCTTTATACCAAGCTTGACTCTTCTCCAACTTCTCTTGTATTTCCTGATGAATCACCTATATCCGTTGAATAAAATTTTGTGCTTTGTCCCTATCATTTCCATCCTCATCTTTTCCAGAGACCATATCTAAGGGATCCCATGGTAGATAACCAAAACATGTCTTGAACGGTGAGCTCTGGGTGGTTGAATGTGTTGCTCGATTGTAAGCATGTTGCACATAAGGAAGTTGTTCATCCCACACTTGGGATGTTTTTCACAATAGCCTCGTAACAAGTGTACCGTGGTGTGGTTGACGACCTTTGTCTTCCCATCGACCTGTGGATGAAATGTTGTGCTTCTATTCAACTTAGTGTCCATCATTCTCCACAATCTGGCCCAAAACTCTCTAAGAAAGCGAGAGTCTCGATCTGACACAATAGACGTGGGCAACCCAAAATGGACCAAAACATGTTGAAAGAAAAGATAAGCAGTTTTCTCAACAGTGAACTTCCTCTTACAAGGCATTAAAATACACATTTTACTAAAACGATCCAAAATGACATACAAATGGCCATGACCTTTCTTAGACATAGGCAAACCACCTACAAAATCCATTGACACAGTTTCCCATGGTCAACTCGGAATAGGGAGTGGTGTGTAGAGCCCAGGTTTTCAATTAGAGGACTTTGAAACAGAACACAACACACAAACCTTTACAAAGTGAGTCATAATGTTTTTCAGGAGAGAGAGGAATCGAACTAGGAGATAAGCGCAAGACAGAGGTTGGTCTCCTTTGTTCTTCTCTCATCTATATTTCATAAAGGAAAAATGAAAGTAGCTTTACTTTATTTGTTTCTAAGGTAGCTACCACACCTTAGTGGGATAAGCAGTTCTGTGTAGACACTTTTCCCTGTAACAAAATGGCGACTCCACTGGGGAGCGACTAGGTTGTTTGTTTATCTTCCTTGTTGTTTATTTTATAAACTTACAGATGGATCCTGAAGTCGAGCCAGGTAGCTTTCGAGCTGCATTTGCTATGCAAATTCAAAGTAGATAAATGCCGCTTCAGTCAATCTCCGGGATTTGTTTATGAATTAAACAACTGATTTACAAACTCTCTAATTGCCCTCGTGGTAGCTCTTGGAACCTCCTTAGATCTACCTTTGTTGTTGATTTACTGATTACCATTTGCTCGGCCAAAACCCCTAAACTGAACTGCAAACTGTGACCCGGAACCCAAGCAAAGTCTCATCTCTGGCCCAGCGCAGGCTCTATTCTGTGAATCTGAAATTCAGCGCACTTCCCGAGTGTAGTAGGTGCGTTGCATTTCAAGTTCACTGTGTTACAGGTGCGCTGATCAGACTAGGCATTGTTCCTCAGTTTTGGTTTCTGTGTTCATTCTTTTCAGTTCTATTCATGAGTTTTGCTGTTTGTAATCAGTATATCTCTGTTTGAAACCCCTTTCCTTGCTGATATTCTGCCTCCATTGTGCAAAAGAACTGTAAACGTTTTTGTGTATTTGTTGAGTCATTTGCAGTTCTCCTTTGCAAAAAATAACGTAATTGTACTGTCGTTTCTTGATTTGAAAGTGTCGCAAGTGTCGTTTTCAGTCATAGGAGAGAGTTTGGTTGCTCTTGATAGTCGATTACCCTGTTACTATTGTATTTGGTCTGAATTTGTAGTTTTTCTAGTGTCGAAAGCAAGTATTCATTTCCGAATCGTAAAGTGTTGTGATTGTCTTCATTTTTTATTTTGAAAAGAAACTTGTTAGTAACTGTCGCTTGAAAAGTAATTCAGATTTGCACATTAGCTTTCTTTTTATCATTCACATACTAAGAAAGCCGAAAACAAATACATGCATGTGCATTTGCATTTAGACTGTTTGATTGGTTTGATTTAGGACAGTGCATTTAGTGTGTGCTCTTTGCTCTTTGTGAAAGAATACTGTCTCTCTTTCCTTAGTAGCTAGGATTTTCATTGCACAAAGAAGATAAAAGACTGTTTATCATCTTAGATTGCATTTTAGGAATTGTACATCTACATCTCGCGGTGAACCTAAAAGGAAAATTTCTTAAGCAAGATCAACTATAAAATAAATTTAATGAATCTAACAACGCTTTGGAACCTAACGCACAACATCTAGAAGTCTAGGCTAGAGACGTATTCCGACGTCGTAAAGCCTGGTAACTGTTGTTCTCACTGATGGTTGGGTGATTCCTCCACTTTGAGACGATAAGTGCCAGTACGGACTTGTTCTCCCACGTACCGTCGAGTATATTTTGGGAGACCACAATAGGCTTAATCCTTTATCCATAGGAAGCCGTGTCTGCCGCCCTATCGATCGCAATGCCTGAACACAGCATTCAGGAAGATCGACTGCCGTATCGTAAAAAGTATTCTGCAGTTTTGTGATTGGTTTGGTAATCCCTCTGCCTAGATTTCCAGAGCAGTCCCTTTCGTTCCTTTTCAGACTCCTTAACGGAAAAGGTTCATCTGAGCACTTGTCACTTCATGCTCATTAAAAATCGAAGGTGACTAGACTCATCTTTTGTTTTTTCTCGACTCTTTAAAATTGAAAAAACAAGTTGTGTCAAAGCGTCTAAAATTTATTTTAAACGGAATAATCATCACCCTTTCCTACATTGATCTTAGGTTGAGAAAATGGAATCCACCAACCAAGGAATTCCCCTTGGAGGAAATCCTAGTCCCTTCTCCTCTTGGGGAGATGTTGGTGCGCCCCATATGGCCACATTGTCGCTTCCAGGATTGACAATCGGCTTGCCCGTATGGCTCTTCTCAACCTCTGTCGTTCAGAACACCGCAATTCCTGAACAATCGAGTCAGCAATTAGATGAATCCAGAGTTACCCACCAACCTTCTACTTCCTCCAATTCTTCCTCTCCTCCTTCCTCTTCGCTTGATGGGGCTGGTAAAGCCAAAAATCAAGTACCTGAGAAGAAGAAGGAAAAGAAGAAGAAAGAGAAGAAGAAGAAGGAGCCAAAAGTGAAAGGGGGCAACCAAGCGTCGTCTAACAAAAATCCACACACTGCACCGACCAGGCCTAAGTCGCCATGTGTCATTTGCAAAGGAGACCACTATCATCGAGATTGTCCCTGCATCCCTCAGATCTTAAGGGACTGGTCTCCTCGTTTGCACAACCCGGTGTCATCAACCTCTGATGATCATGTTGAAAACACACCGTCGACTAGTGAAAGTGAAGCCCCAGGACAAAAAGGAAAATATAGATTTCCTTGTAAACTGTGCGAAGGCGATCATGCCGTCCACCGTTGTCCCTTCTTAGACGAGGCTAAAAGAGTTTTGGATGATCATCCGGTTTCACCGTTACGACTTCCTCCTGGATATAAAAAACTCTTGCCGAGTCTGTCACTAGTTGAAAATCTGGCTGACCCGCCCAGGTGGTTAGCCGAAGCGTCTATCATTGAAGACGAACCATCTGAACCCATACCAGACAAAAGTCAAAAGGTCGAGGCGGCAGTTGACCCGGTCTTGCCTTCAGAGGTTCCATCTTCAGATGATACAGTCACAGAAGAGAATAAGGATGACACCGTCCAAATTCTTTTCGTAAGCACAGACTCCGATGAACATGGGGGAAATTTACCCATTCCTTTACCGCAGGAAGGAAGTTCGTCAGAGTCATACCCGGCCGTCTATTCAGTCCCACCTCTAAGCAACCTAGTTGTTTCCTTCGACTGGAATCAACTAGGCAGACCCCGTTTACCGGCTAGTGTACCATTCCGAATTATTGCTCAAATATATAGAATGGTTATGGCTGGTACCATCATAGATGAAGGGGCTTCTGTGAGTATCCTTTCCTCGACTGCTTGGAAAGCGCTTGGTTCGCCATCGCTTTTGCCTGAGATGAGAAATCTAACAGGCTTTGACAAAGGAACCATTCGACCATTAGGGATCTTTCCCAATGTGCCCATAACATTGAGAGGGAAAACCGTTCATATGAATGTAATGGTAGTCCAAGGACCCCTGGATTATAATCTACTCCTTGGACGAGACTATATTTATTGCAAGGGAGCCATTGTCTCATCACTCTTTAGAGTAATGTGTTTTTCGCACGAAGGAAGAGTGGTCAAGCTCGTAGACCAGCTTTCATTTCCTAGATCACGCATAGAAAATAGTCATATACTATCCCTAAATGGTCTTTTCACACAAGGAATGTCTCATCAATCTCCAGTCTGTCCACCTGATAAGCGCAAGTGATTCCGGGGACATGACTGAAACCCAGGGGGCATGCACCCTGGTCTGCTTTGGCAGGAAAACTTCGGGTATAGGGTAGGTTTCCGCGAGAGATATATGACTAGTCTGTACTCCCGTCTATGGTTGGAAAAGGGGGTTAGACTGGAATAAGATTCCCTCGTCAAAGTTATGTGAGTGGATTGTCTCACCTTTGTCTATTTCGGTAGACATCGTCGAAGAAGTGTTTTGTTTGTGGTTTGAATAGAACAATCTTTGGTAACCTGAAAGAGGTAGACCTTTCCTGATAAAACAAATGTTTTGTCGGTAGAATGAAAGGTGACCTTGAAGCTTTATTTTATACCTGGGGGCATGCAAACCTTTTGGCGTGCAAGCGAAGAGCAACCATTTATTTTTTTAAATTTGTAGGTCCTCTAACCCTTTAAACTCGTAGGATTGGTCGTTTCCTAACTTGCATAAAGAAAGGATGTGGGGAAAAACTCTAAAAATTGCCATTTTCATATATGAGACATTCTTATTATACGACTGGATTAATCGAGCAGTTTTAGCACATAGTTCAAGCTCGTTAAAAAATAAACATAAGTCATGAGCAAATGTTTCTCCCCGCGTTTAAGCTCATTAAAAAATGAACTATTTCCCGGTAAATAACCATCGTGAATGTAGTACTTCAGCCTTTAAAGCCTTGGTCGTGTTCTCATCATCACCTCCACTCTGTATTGGCCGATCATTCACCTCCATTTGATTGTTTACCCCTTTTGAGGAACAGCTGCGAAGAGTGATCCCACTAGCCATCCTTGTAACACTGCCGTGATTGGAAAATTCCAAACTTTACCTGGAATCAGCTGCTACCCAATTTTATCACTCGTTCCTCAAAAGACGAGTCTCCTTTAAGCTCTTTTCAACTGACTCGTAAAATATGAAAAGATTGCCGAGCCATTGGCCTCTCCAGCTCGTTAAAGGGACCGGAAGTGCTATCCCTCCTTTAGATTTTAATCTTTTTGGACCTGAGGGATTATTACACAAAAAGATCGAGCGCTTGTTTTGTTTGGCTCGTTAAAAGTATCGAAAATTCATCCCTTCTGTATTGTTTTATAATTTTTCGGACTTAAGGGATTAGATGACGAAAACAGAATTTTGGAGTTTCCTTTACGTCCCTTTTCAGACTCTCTAAAATTGAAAAGGACCAAGTTATCTTTGTCGTTAAACTCGTTAAAACTTAATAGCGACAAACTTGTCCATAACAGACAAGAACGAGTTTCACTATCGCTAGGCTCGTTAAAACATAGCGATGGGTTTGCCTGAAGGGCAAATTATAGAACAAGCATATGTTATCCTCCTCAAGCTTGACAAAAATAAAGAGGTACTGGTCAGCAATGACTGGGGAAAAATTGGGAAGAAAACTTGAAGAAACTTTGTTGGTAGCAAGTCGCTCTTGAACATGACACTTTCACTCCGCATCCAAGTCGGGTTGGGTTATTTCATTCACTGGTCACATCACCATGGTCCCATCACACCATCCACATTTAGGGTTAATGCTACCAATCCATCACGTCAGTGTCGCCGATATGTTCAAGAGAAGTCATCGAGAGAATTCACCTGTGTCTCACCCGCTACAATACATTTACACTCCATTCTTTCATGACTGCCACCCTGAACCTTATGTCATCAGATCGTTTTCACCTCCATTAAAATCATTTGATCCATTCCGTGTCATTGATGTGGGATTCATTAAGGCCCTCCTATGACGGATCACTTCTTGTCGACATCAGCTCATTATCCAAGAAGTTGATCTAGGAACACCCCGTTCAGTACTTTGAAGCTTGCATGCCTCAATGGCAAGTTTCTCACTTCCGGCGACAGGTTTACAACAATGACCTTCGACCGAAAGATTTTGCGTGGTGTTTGACGCCAAGTCCTTTATTCACACCACGTGAATTGTACTGCAGTACCTTGAGGGTCATTATCATTATCGGTGATTCCTCTCGCGCCTGTTAACAGCTTACATCATTGGCTGGTAATCAGGTGATGTCTTTCCATGTTCGACTCCAGAACATCTCTCACATGGAGTCCATCCGGGCTGCGATATATATTTAGGGAAATAAAGACATCAAATGTACATCATTGCTGCACAGATAATCATCCAATCAAAGGGATGATGACTCTACCAGAATCATCAGTCTACACTCAGATGATTGTCTGCCCTATGTACATGAAAATGAATTTATAAAGCTGAGCATGGGAATGCCCGCCTCAGCTAGATCATGAAAATATTATGAAGATAATGTATTGTATTGTATCTTATTACAGGTCTCCTCCCAGCTTGAAAGAACTTCGGATCCTCATAATAAAGCATTTCACCCGACATCAAAAGATTAACGACCTCATGCTTTAGGGGGCAACTGTTATAGACATTTTTGGGCACTGCAACCCCAAGCATAAAATATCCATAAACCAAGGGCTCCTAAGTCCCTAAAAGTGTTGTTCTAACCCCTAAAGGAACAAGGTCAACTGATTACAGCTTCTCCCAGAAGTTCTCCATGAAAAACTGCTCAGAACTGGTCAAAACAGGATCATTTCAGCTGCTCCATAGGCAAAGTGCGTTGCATCTCACCTAAGTACACTCTGTGGATGCGTTGCATTTCAAAAATCCCTTCTATGGGGTGCGATGGGCGAGAAGTGACAAATGGCAGTGTCAATCTGCGAGGTGGAGAGGCATGGAATCTTCCAGAAACTTCTCCTGTGACACTTGCCTCTCTGAATTCGACCAAGGATGAGTAAGAGATCATCAATCTCCAAGTGGAAGCAAGAACTATCAGAGGGAAGACACTAATCAAATCACAAGCTGACTCATCTCCCTTACAGATATCTATATATGGATCCCTCATCCCAGAGATCCAGAGGCTGGAATTTTGCATCTTGTAAGGAATTGTTGTTGGTTTCTTGAGACAACATTATAGTGTTGGGTGATCTAAGCTTTGTATGAGGTGAAGAAGGGCTTACTTGCTGAGAGGATGATGCTGGGTCAGAACAATTGGTTGTAACTCCCTTGGCTCTTTCTTGATTATCAATAAAAGCTATTCAAGTTTTCCAACATACTCCTGTGTCATTTATGTTTTATGCATTTGTATGGTCAATTTACATCTGATCCTAGATTGTTTATGATTATAGATCCATGTTCTTGTATAGCGTTATGCTACTTTGATCCTATAGGTACTCTGTGAAGCTGGGCGTACAAGGAAGCAAGTAGCAAAGGACTATCAGGAGAGAGAGGAATCGAACTAGGAGATAAGCACAAGACAGAGGTTGGTCTCCTTTGTTCTTCTCTCATCTATATTTCATAAAGGAAAAACAAAATTAGCTTTACTTTGTTTGTTTCTAAGGTAGCTACCACACCTTAGTGGGATAAGCAGTTCTGTGTAGACACTTTTCCCTGTAAAAACAGGGGGTTTGAGGAGTATAGCTAACCCAATGCCGCCTCGGAAAATTTCGGTTTTGGACCCTATGTTAGGTTGGGCGAACTCACCTATGGTTTTGTGCATGGTTTTCGCACATGGTTTTGAACAAGATGGTTTTCGGTCCATGGTATTGGATGCTTCAACATGTATAAATATGTATTGTAAAATTGAAAGGAATGTAATGAAAAATCAAGCTAGTAGTCCCGGTTTTGGGATCCAGGGGAAAATCTTTGTGTATATGTGTTTTATGTGTTATGCTCTCAGTTTGTTTATTTTCTACGTTTTATAATTCGTATGCAGGTAATTTCTGTACGTAGTTAAAACCTACATTTGGTATTAGAGTTGTTTTGGCTTCAAGGGGATGCCTTTATTGCTGAGGGGCTTCACTCAGGCCTGTGGTAGACCTTGTTCAATGGGAGATCTGTGAGATCGATTTTGGTGGTGAAAGAAGATGGCGAGAAGTGGAAAGATAGAGATCGAGAAATTTAATGGTTAGAGTTTTGAGTTGTGGAAACTCAAGATGGAGGATCTGTTGGTGGATAAAGGTTAGTGGATCACGATAGATCCGGGTACTAAACCAACGGGAGTTTCTGATGAAGAATGGAAGAAGTTGGATCGGAAGGCAAAGAGCACAATACGATTGTGTGTC
Organism: Pinus tabuliformis; assembly: GCA_031772625.1. Lineage (NCBI taxonomy): Eukaryota > Viridiplantae > Streptophyta > Pinopsida > Pinales > Pinaceae > Pinus > Pinus tabuliformis. Next base: position 168,326,789 of record CM062806.1, on the reverse strand, counting down.
TCAGATTTAGTATTGTTGAATGTATCAGGGGAAGCTACGGCGAAGGCTTTGTGGGACAAGTTAGGGACTTTGTACCAATCTAAGTCTCTGGTGAAAAAACTGTTCCTGTGGAAAAAGTTGTATAACCTGAGGACGAAAGATGGAGACTCAGTGACAAAGCATCTAAATGAATTTAATACTGTGGTAAGTCAGTTAGCATCTGTTGATATTAAAATTTCAGATGAAGATAAGTGCATCAGTTTGTTGTGTTCTCTACTAGATTCGTGGGATTGTCTGGTTATTGCAATAGGTAGCAATGCAACTGCCTTGCAGTTTGATGAAATAGTCTCATCCTTACTGACGGAGGAGATGAGATGGAAAAATATGGAGAGCCAGAATGGTGATGCCTTGTCTGTATGAGGACGGTCCCATAACAGAAACAAAAATAAATCATTGAGTGGGAGATCTAAATCTAGAGGGAGATCTAAATCTCTAGGAAAACTTGTAAAGGTGGTGTGCTGGAAATGCAGAAAGGAAGGTGTTGGGTCCCTATAATACTAGTGATTACCCCATCACTATTATATTTATACCCCTTACTAATATTTTTGTGCCCCTATTGCCCCCATATTGTTATTACTGTGCCCCATAGAATCCATCTATTGTTATTTTTGTGGCTTTATATTATTATTGTTAGGTCGGCTGGATTATATTGTGACTCCTTAGACTCCTATATATAGAAAGGAGGTTTTGTCATTTGAATCATCCAAGAATTTTTCATTTATGTAATGTAAAGGAGGTTTCCCCCTCGAAGAGGCTGAATTCTAAGGCGTTGATCTATCTTTTCTATCTTTTCTTAAGCTGGTTTCATAACATTTGGTATCAGAGCTTTGGATTCTATGGTTTCGCTGCTCCAAACAGGTCATCGTGGAATTTTCGCTATAACGTTTTTTTGAGATATTCAGAAGTTTCAAAAAAACCCATTTGAGAAGAAATAACGCTAAACCTCGGATCCAAATTTCAAAGCTTTTCGCGCTATATTTGCGGAGATATGATCTGAGGAAGTTGGTATTTTTGCAGACTCATGAATTACATTCCAAACAGGTGACCTGGGGAAAATCGTCATAACTTTCTCTCTGGGGATCGAATTGAAATTTCATAAGAAGGTACAGAAAGAGGACAGACTGTAGTTTCTTGTATGCATATTTTAGATCCAAAGGTCGAAACAGTGACTCGTGGCACGTCATACAAGTTTGCTCTACTGAACTAGTCTATAATCAAGTCACTGTGGGAGATTTCGCATAACTCTTCCTTGGAGAATCCAATTTGGGTCAGACTTGTGGCATTGGAAAGAGGACACAGAGGGCTACTGCAGGTCACAAATTTAGAACTGGATGATCCGAAATTACAGAGATACATCAGATTCAATATCAGGCTCCTACAAAGTGAAAAAAGGTGTGTAGTTTTTTTAAATTTTTTACAAAAGATTGGTTTGAGAAATTAGTTTGAAGGAATTCAAAGGGCATAGTAAAGCATTATTATTGGTAATTGATGCCCCGAGGAAAGAAAATGCAAACACCTAGTAGGCAACCTGAAAGCTCTAGCATGACTCATGAAGAAGAGGAAGAAATGAAACATGATATATCAAAATTACAAGACCAAGTGCAACAATTGTCACTTGCACAAAAAGGAACAGAATCTAAGATGGATGGTTTAAAGAAAGATGTAGAAGCTAAGATGGATGGTTTAAAGAAAGGCGTAGAAGCTAAGATGGACGATTTGAAGATAGATTTGAAGACAGACATGGACGAATTGAAGATAAATATGAATAAGTTGCTACAAGAAATGGTCACTAATGGTGAAAGGGTAGTAAAGGAAACTCATGATGAGAACAAAAGAAATGTTAATCATGATTCCATAGACTCTAATGTTGGATCGAAAACCCACCATATTCCAAAAATCGATATGAGGAAGTTTGATGGCAAGGATCCCGCCACATGGATATTACAGATGGAGCAATTCTTCGATCTCAATAATGTGCAAAACACACAAAAGGTACGTATGGCAACTTTATATTTGGAACCAAATCAGTTTGTATGGTATCAATGGCTTTGCTCTCGTAAACAATTTATCACTTGGGCAATTTTTACGGAAGAATTGATAGCACATTATGAGGATACAAAAAGCAACACTTTTTTTAGCCAATTGATAAGTCTCAAACAAAAGGGTTCAATAATGGAGCACATTGAGGAGTTCCAAAAATTGAACATAAGGGTAAAAGATATTCCAGAGGAGCATAGGATTGATGTGTTCATAGGGTCTTTAAAGGATAATATCCAACATGATGTTCGCCTTTGGGAACCTGATTCATTAGAGAAGGCATTCAGGTTAGCAAGAAAAATGGAAAGCAAAATTATGGCAACCAGGAAGCATACCACTCACAACTATAAAGATGGAAGTGTTGTTGCCCCTAGTCTTCCACAACCTATAAGGTTGACACCACAACAATTGGAAGAAAAAAGAGCAAAAGGGCTTTGTTACAGTTGTGATAGCAAATACACTAAAGGTCATAAGTGTGCTGAGAAGAAATTATTCTACATAGATTGTGAAGAGGAAGAAGAAAAGGAGCAAGAAAGGTCAAAAGAAGAGGATATACTCCAGGAACAAAGCCTAGATGAAGAAAAAATAAATCCGACCATATCTTGTAATGCATTGGCGGGAATTACCACTCCTCAAACCATCAAGATAGAAGGACAAATCAAGAAGAAAAAGGTAATAGTGTTGATTGATTCAGGAAGCACCCACAATTTTATTCATTGTAAGGTAGCAAAAGAATTGAATTGCTTCCTATATCCAGCACCAGAGTGTCAAGTGATGATTGCAAATGGAGGAACAATAAATTGCTCTGGAAAGTGCCATAATATCAAGCTATCCATGGGAGAATATGTATTGACTAGCCCAATGCTTTCCATTCCAATGGGAGGTGCTGATGTTGTACTAGGAGTCCAATGGCTACAATCCTTGGGTACAATAGCTTTTAATTTTCAAGAACTTTTCATCAAATTTTCTACGAAAGGAAAGGAAGTTGAATTAAGGGGTATTGCAGGGAAACCAGGAAAGATAATCAGCTCTAATGGTATGACAAAGCTTCTAAAAAAGGAGCAAAGAGGTGTAATTGCACAATTATGTTCGCTAGATGTTTCCACATCGGAATCATCTATTTCTCCAGATCTCCAAAAAGTCCTGGACAATCATTCCAAGGTATTTGAGACTCCCAAAGGTCTCCCACCTATGCGTGATCATGATCATGCTATTCATCTGATTCCAGGAAGTGTTCCTCCAAACATCAGGCCGTACAGATATCCCTATGTCCAAAAGAGTGAAATTGAACGTATGGTTGCAGAAATGCTAGAGGCTGGTATAATTCAACCGAGTCAAAGTTCTTTCTCTGCTCCAGTAGTATTGGTGCACAAGAAGGATGGATCATGGCGCATGTGTCCGGATTATAGGGAGCTCAACAAGCTCACTATTAAAGATAAGTTCCCCATTCCTGTCATTGATGAATTACTGGATGAATTGCATGGATCAATTTACTTCACCAAGTTGGATCTTCGTTTAGGATATCATCAAATCAGAATGAAGACTGAAGACATTCCGAAAACAGCATTTAGAACTCATGAGGGTCATTATGAATTTTTGGTCATGCCTTTTGGCCTTACCAATGCACCTTCAACATTTCAAGGTTTGATGAATTCAATTTTCAAACCATTCCTTAGAAAATTTGTGTTAGTATTTTTTGATGATATACTAATCTACAACAAGTCTTGGAAGGATCATGTTGAACATGTTGACAGGGTGCTACAACTATTGGAGGAGAAACAATTATATGCAAAAAGATCCAAATGTTTCTTTGGAGTCCAGGAGGTGGAATATCTGGGTCATATTGTATCTCATGAAGGAGTTAAGGTAGACCCTAGCAAAATTAAAGCCATTAAGGAATGGAAAATCCCCACATCCATAAAGCATCTGCGAGGATTTCTTGGGTTGACAGGGTATTATCGCAAGTTTGTTAAGAATTATGGGAGAATAGCAGCACCTCTAACAACATTATTGAAGAAAGATGCATTTTCATGGACTCCGGAAGCAACAAAGGCCTTTGAACATCTTAAAGAGGCAATGTGCCAAGCACCGGTCTTAGCTACACCGGACTTCACAAAAACCTTTATTGTGGAATGTGATGCTTCAGGAAATGGAATTGGTGCTGTTCTAATGCAAGATGAAAGACCCATTGCTTTTGAAAGTCGTCCAATCAAGGGAAAGTTTTTAAGCAAAGCTATTTATGAGAAGGAAATGTTGGCAATACTCCATGCACTTAAGAAATGGCGACCCTACCTAATGGGAAGACACTTCAAGGTAAAAACGGATCATGATAGCCTTAAATACTTTTTAGAACAAAGATTATCCTCTGAAGAGCAACAAAAGTGGGTCACAAAGATGTTGGGTTATGACTTTGAAATCATCTACAAAAAAGGGAAGCAAAATGTGGTGGCAGATGCACTCTCAAGAAAGGATGAGGATGTGGAAGCATTGTTGTGCGCCATTTCTATTATCCAACCAGATTGGATAAACGAAGCAAGGGAGGAATGGAAGAATGACGAAGAAGTGTGGGCACTTATTCGAAAGTTACAACAAGATTCCAGTACATCTGATACATTTAGCTGGCAAAATGATTCGTTATGGTACAAAGATCGCTTATACCTCTGTAAGAATTCCCAGCTAAAACAAAAGATTCTTATGGAATTGCACACTTCTCCCTTAGGAGGGCACTCAGGATTTTTAAAAACTTACCACAGGGTTAAGAAGGAATTTTTTTGGGATGGCCTTAAATCAGATATTCAAAAGTTTGTGGCGGAATGTTTGGTTTGCCAACAAAATAAAGTTGAAACAATTAAGACACCGGGTCTATTACAACCTTTATCCATTCCAAGCCAACGTTGGGAGGAGGTTTCAATGGATTTTATCACAGGTTTACCCAAGTCTGAGGGAAAGAGTGTCATCATGGTGGTAGTTGACAGACTTACCAAGTATGCACACTTTTGTGCATTATCACATCCATTTAAAGCCAGTACAGTTTCTACTGCATTTATGGAAACAATTCAAAAGCTACATGGAAACCCAAAGATTATTGTAAGTGACAGAGATCCCATTTTCACTGGAAATTTTTGGACAGAATTATTTTCTTGTCTTGGTACTCAGTTAGCTCATAGCTCATCTTATCATCCTCAATCTGATGGGCAAACTGAGATAGTAAACAAATGTTTGGAAGGATATCTTCGTTGCTTTGTATCTGATAAACAGACACAATGGGTCAAATGGTTGCCTCTGGCTGAATGGTGGTATAACACTTCCTTCCATACAGCAACAAAAATGACCCCATTTATGGCACTTTATGGGTATCAACCACCATCCATCACATCATATTTAAGAGAAAATTCTAAGGTTCAGGCAGTGGAACATCACATCGAACATCAACAACAAGTCCTCCAACTCTTAAAGGATAACCTCGTGTTGGCACAGAATAGAATGAAACAACAGGCAGATCAACATCGCAGTGAAAGAAGTTTTGATGTAGGTGATTGGGTATTCCTACGGCTACAACCATATAAGAAAATGTCCCTCAAGCAAGCTAAGAAGGATAATAAATTATCACCAAAGTATTATGGTCCGTACAAGGTGTTGCAAAAGATTGGTACTATGGCATACAAATTGGAGCTTCCTGCAGCTTCTCGATTGCACCCAGTTTTCCATGTTTCATGTTTAAAGAAGGTTATAGGCGACAAGCTCCCAGTTCAAACAATATTGCCAGAACTTGACGAGGAAGGAAAAATTATATTGGAACCGGAAGCAGTCACAGAAACAAGAACTCGACAGCTACGAAATCGATCAATTTCAGAGTATCTTATCAAGTGGAAGAACTTATCCGCTGAAGATTCCACATGGGAGGATGAGAATTTTATGCAGAAGTATCCAGAACTACTCAAGCGTTGAGGACAACACTTTTTTGAAGGAGAGGGGCATGTTGGGTCCCTATAATACTAGTGATTACCCCATTACTATTGTAGTTATACCCCTTATTAATATTGTTGTGCCCCTATTGCCCCCATATTGTTATTACTGTGCCCCATAGAATCCCTCTATTGTTATTTTTGTGGCTTTATATTATTATTGTTAGGTCGGCTGGATTATATTGTGACTCCTTAGACTCCTATATATAGAAAGGAGGTTTTGTCATTTGAATCATCAAAGAATTGTTCATTTATGTAATGTAAAGTAGGTTGCCCCCTCGAAGAGGCTGAATTCTAAGGCGTTGATCTATCTTTTCTATCTTTTCTTGAGCTGGTTTCATAACAAAAGGGCACTACAAAAGGGATTGTAAATCTAAAGCTCTTGATAAAGGAAAGGGAACTGATGATGCTCCTTCTGCAGAGGAGAAAACCACCTCAGATGAATGTGGGAATGTGTACCTGGCTTCTTCAAGTACACATGTAGATCATGAGGCATGGTTGCTTGACTTAGGTGCATCCTTTCACTTCACTCCCCATAGAGAGTGGTTCTGCGAGTATGAGAAATACGATGGTGGTGATGTCTTCTTAGGGGATGATAGGAAGGCTAGAATCATTGGTCTCGGAAAAGTAAAGTTGAAGTTGCAAGGTGGAAGGGTTAGAACACTTCCGGGTGTTCTGCATATTCCTGCATTACCCATAAATCTGATTTATGTAAGCAAGTTGGATGATGTAGGTGTAAAAACAATGTTCGAGAAGGATACTGATGAGCCCCAAAAATGGGCAACTTATTGGGCTCATTTTGCCTATTGTTCTCCATTAATCCACCATTCTTCATAGTTTATGCATGATTTTGAGTATATTTATTTTGATTGAACGAATGAGGATAGTCACTTGACCATGAAGACTAATACGTGTTTATTGCAGATTTTTGGACAGCTTTTGGACCAAGGTCAAGCATTTATGAGCCATTTGACAGTCAAGTGCAAGGGGACAAGGCTGAGGATTCATAGGGAGGGTGCCTCCTACACTAAATGGCCTCTTCCTCAAGTTCTCCACCATCAGCTCAGAGTTTAGTAGCCCACCAATGTTGATTCCTAAGGGCAGCCGAGCAGCTTTTATGAAGTGATTGAGTACTAGCAGTTTGGGCAGCCAGGCCCCTCGAATCAAGGAGGACTGTTGGAGGTCCTCGTGGTGCATAAATAGGAAGGCTTCCAGCCTTTGTAGGTTACTTTTTTGAACAATTGTATTCTACACTATAGTGTTGCTAGTTTCTCAACTCATTTTGTAGCTTTTGCTGTACAATTTCTTTTGTGACATGGTTATTTTTTAGTAATGGAAAGCAGTTTCATTTGGCACCAGTTCTGAGCTTCTTCTTAGGAGCCTGCATCTCTTGGGGTTGCGCCCAACCCAAGTGCCAAGGCTTCCTTTGTGTACTGTTATGTGTTGTTGATGTAATTATCAAATAATTTTTGTTAAGTAGATTAAAGTCTTGCTTAGTTACCTAGGTCATTGTTGATGATTAAAAAGGCTTTTCATGTTCAGATTGGTTTGATAGGTTGATAACAGAGAAGATCTTCAGAAAAAGGCTATCAAGCACCCCTGATCTCACCTCTCCCTCCGTGGGACCATGAGCTGGGACCAAGGCGTCCTTGCCACCACCAAAAACACTGTCTTTGCTTCGTCATGCAATTGTTAGTGTTAGATTCTCATTTGTGGAAGTTGATACTAGTTGCAGTTACATGCTCAGGTCCATGATTGCTTAGTTTGCATAGTTGTTTTACATGATTTTTTTTCCAATAAACTTCTGTTCATTTTCTTTGCTGATAGTTAGGTCAGATTAGGTTAAAGTAGCCAGGTCTTTGGTTTTCTGAGTCTTTGTTTGAATAGGTTGGAAAATAACTTGCAGAGCACCTGTGATACCTCTTTGCCTACCCCAGATCCATCAGTACTGCCTGCTCCTTCCTCTAACTCTGATTCTTGCGTCACATTTTCTACATTCCCCCACTTTGACCTGATTTCCATATTTTTGTGCAACATTGCTCTACCCCTCCTTGAACAAATCAAACCATCCTTATCACTCACCCGCTTTGTTCGCCAGGTCCTGGACCCCTCCACATCATCATCCAACTTCCGTACCCACTTCTTCACCTTTCTTCCACCATCAACCCTCCAAAATCCCCTTTCGGAACATCCTGTAGAAACATCTTGTAGAAGCCACAGAACATCCTGTAGAACCCCTGCAGACTTCCTGTAGAAGCTCACGAAAGCAGTTTCTTGAGATCTAATCACTGTGAACCTCTCTGGAAGGGTGCTAGGGACCCCCTTAGGCCCTCTTCTCACCTTCCCAACCTCCTTCAAGCGTCCACTCCATTTCCTTTCGCTAATCAACCTCTGCACAGTCAAAATAGTCAAAACACCTGCAAAGTGATTCCACAAATATTATTCGAAAATACAAAAAGATGTTTTCTTCATATTTCTCTTCAGAAGTAGATTATTCACATGCATTTTACCTTTCTAGAAATCAATGGCATCCATTTCTGTAGCTTTCATCCTTTTACTTGCACTAGTAGGGTTAGTCAGTAAAACTAGGGTTTGTTATGGTTTGCATTGCTTTCTAGCTTTCAACTTCTTTCTGCAGGTAGATTAGCCTCTGGTTGAGTTAGTTTTTGTCCATCATAGTTAAAAGCTTCTTCTAAGAGCTCATAGAAGTTGGCTTAAGCTCCTAGTGGACTTGTACCAGCTGATCAAGTGACAGCCTGCGGCAAGAGCTAGTACTTGTGCATATAGCACCGTCACTTCCAATTTTGTTACGAACTACCGGGTTGATAAAAGTAAAGAAGGGAGTCCCAGGAGTTGCAGCATTATTCCTGCAATACTGGAGCCCACCATTCTTTTTGGCGTCGTTGCTAGGGAAGCGTCAGAGTATTTGTGATTGCTGCTTTTCTTCTATTTTCTATTACAACCTTCTGCTAAGTAGTTTATTTCATTTCCATTCTGCAATTTCATTTCTGCAAAAGTAGATTAGACCTTTCCTACTTTCATAGATTAGCATTTCAATTCCGCAATTTCAATTCTGCAAGCGTAGATTAGCATTTCATTCCTGCAATTTCATTTCAGCAAAATAGATTAGTCCTTTCCTGCTTTCATTTCAATTCCGCATTTTCATTTCAGCAAGATAGATTTTAGTTAGTTGCAGTTCAATCTATTTCAGTTTTGCAGGTACAAGCAGAAAAAATGCCAAAACTCCACCAAAAATATTCCATTTTCATGCCTCGTAGGAACAAAGACAATACAGGGAAATTCTTACCCAACACCCCCACCACATCGCTGAGTCACCCTTCTCTCTTCTTCGGTGGCAGTGATCCAGAAGAACCTATAGGTGAACCTCCAGAGATATACGAAGATCCTATAATAGAAGAAGAGCAAGAAAACATTCCTTTTGAGACCATGGCTGAAAACATAAATGGTAGAGAAGATGAGGAGAGAATAGAAGGTGCCTTTCCCATCCGAGAGACCAACGGGGACATGAAGATGAAAAACATAAGTCCCTCAGCCTTACCTCATTTCCATGGATTGACCACTGAAGACCCTGATACCTTCCTGTTTGAGTTTGTTGTCCTTTGTCGAACTTATGACTATGCAGAAGACGAGAAAAAGTTGAAACTCTTTCCCTCTACCCTCGAGGATGCAGCACTACGTTGGTTCATGGGGTTACCTAGAAATAGTATCACAACTTGGGCTCAGATGCAGCAAGCCTTTAACAACAAATACCAGGACTACTATAGGTCAAAGAAAACAAAGGGAGAGATCTTTCGGATGACCATGGGAAGTGATGAGTCTTTATAAGACTACGAGGAAAGGTTCCAACTTAGCTATAAACGGGCCAGGTGCACGCTTGACCCTAAATCTCTGAAGCTGGTTCTGCTCCGAGGAGTCCCCGAAGACCTTCTAGATACCCTCCATCTACTAGCTGGAGGAGACATCTACCAACTACCTTATGAGGACATAAAGACTGTGTTTAGAAACCACTCTAGGGCAGCCCGGAAACGAGGTAGGGGGAATCCACTCTCAGCTAGTACCACCTTCTCCAAGCATGAGTTTTCTAATCAGATGGAAGACCTCAAAAGTGAGATGAGACAGACCATTGCCATGCAACTAGATACTTTCCGAATCCAACAGAAGAAAGAGGAAGCTGAGAGGGCTTTGGCCATTTTTTGTCCCAGATGTACAAGGAAGCATCCTAAGAACGAGTGTCCATTGCACTCAGTGGAGGTATGTTTTGTTTGTGAGGAAGACCACCCCACGAACCAGTGCCCAACCTTACCTAGACTTAAAGCCATGTACCAAGGGGCTGAAGGGGCCACTGAGCCACTCTACTTCCTTAACCAAAGGAGGTCACATGGGTCCAGACTTTACCAGTAGGGGATGCAAGGAAAATCCCAATGCCTTCTTGGTGCCCCCCTGCTTATCCTTCCTGGTCCACACCTCCTCCTTGGTCTTATCCATCTCAATACCATACTCAACCTGCTGCTCATTCGTTTCACTCTCATGTCCAGCCACAACCTCAGTGGAATGCACCTCAACCGGGGTGGAGGCCCCAATACAACTCTCCTCCCGCTATTTTGCCTCCACCTCCTACTCAACCACAACCATTACCTCCTGCTCCTCCAAGACAACCCCAGATGCCTGCTCAACCGAACCCGAACCCCAACAATAGACAGGCCTAGCAGGTATACACTAGAGAGATGACATGCCCTACCTATGCTATGGAGATTCAAGAGATCAACCTACAGTCTGGAAAGGTCCTTCCAGATCGCCAACCTCCTCCCCTAGAGGATGAGGAAGGGAAACAGGAAAGTGAACCCAAAGCCATTCCACCCTTTCCTGAGAGACTAACAGTAGCCACGCAACCAAACCTAGAGGAGACTGAACTTCTGGGAGAACTTAAACAGTTGTGTGTGAAAATCCCACTTCTCCAGGCCATAAAAGATGTACCAATCTACAAAAAATTGATCAAGGAGAAGTGTTTCAGGCACCCAGGTAGGCACAAGAGAGATGCCCCGACTATCAATGTCATAGCTCAACTGTCCGATCTGATGTTGGGACAAATAATCTGTCCAAAATATTTGGATCCTGGGAGTCCTGTAGTAGATTTCCACATCAATGGCACCATAATCCCCCACACCCTGATCGATCTAGGGGCTGCCATCAATGTGATGACCAGGGACACTATGCTCAAACTCAACCTTCAGAGTTCCTTAAGAAAGACCTCGACAGTACTGCAGTTGGCAGACCACTCCACCGTGACTCCCGAAGGGATTGTGGAGGATGTCCTAGTCTCTGTTGATTCTTGGGAGTACCCTGCGGACTTTTTGGTCCTTCAGCCAAAGGCAAAACTCACTGGATACCCCCTCATTTTGGGAAGGCCTTAGTTAGCTACTGCGGATGCTTACATCAGTTGTCGATCTGGGAGCATGACCATCAAGAATAGGCTTATGTCCAAACAGCTAGTCCTATACCCTCCTGCCCAACCTCTGTTAGAACATGACTTACCACTCTAGCTGGAGGAGGGAGATGAGGATGAAGTCTACTCTGCACCATTGTGCACAATAGAAGCCACCAGGGGAGGTCCTCTGACCGAGGATGACTTGATCGAGAATTTGATTCAAAATCGACCTCACAGTGCACTATCGTTAGAGGAGTTAGTGGAAGGTACCAAAGCCAGCGCTTTAGTGGACCTCTGTGTGGCCGACCCGACCTCACCCAGAGTTAAAAATGTGGAATTTGGCCCTGAAAGAACCTTAAAGATCAGCTCATCCCTATCTTCCTCTCAGGAGAAGGAGCTATGTAGCCTATTGAACCGCCATTTGGAGGCTTTTGCCTGGAGCTATAAGGAAATGAAAGGAGTCCATCCGTCGGTCTGTACCCATCACATTTACATTAAAGAGGATTGTAAACTAGTCAGGCAGCCTCAGAGGAGAATGAATCCAGCCCTTAAGGACATCGTTAAAGAAGAATTGCAAAAGTTGTTGGATGCAGGATTCATCTACCCCATCTCGAACAGCGAATGGGTTTCTCATCTGGTGCTTGTACCTAAGAAAAATGGGAAGTGGAGAATCCGTGTAGATTATCGAGAACTTAACAAAGCCACCAAGAAGGACCATTTCCCTTTGCCTTTCATAGATCAAGTGTTAGATGGGCTAGTAGGGAAGAAGTTCTTTTCTTTCCTAGATGGGTTCAGCGGGTATAATCAAATCCAAATCAGCTCGGAAGACCAAGATAAGACCACCTTCACTTGTCCTTGGGGAACCTTTGCCTATCGGGTCCTTCCCTTTGGGCTATGCAATGCTCCTGCCACTTTCCAGAGAGCATTATTGAACATATTTGTTGAGCTGGTTCACGATTCGGTGGAAATCTATATGGATGACTTTACTCCTTATGGGTCTAACTTCCAAGAAGCATTGTCTAACCTCGGAAAAGTTTTAACCAAGTGTATTGAGATGAACCTATCCCTCAGTCCTGAAAAATGTGAATTCCTAATGACTGAAGGGACCGTGTTAGGTCATACCGTTTCTCAGCAAGGATTACAGGTGGATCCTAACAAAATTGATATCATCCAAAAGGTTCCACCTCCTCAAAAGGTAAGAGATGTTCAGAGTTTTCTAGGCTTAGCAGGATATTATAGAAGATTCATTAAAGATTTCAGTGAGCTAGCCTTGTCATTATTTGGCCTCTTAGGGAAAGATGTTGAGTTTAAATGGACTAACGACTGTCAAGGGGCTCTGGATGAGTTGAAAGATAAGTTGGTGTCTGCCTCGATCTTGAGAGGTCCAAACTGGGCCCTACCTTTCCACATCCACACCGATGCCTCGAACAAAGCCATAGGGGTAGCCTTAGGACAAGTTGAGGAGAAACTACCATATGCCATATACTTTGTCAGCAAAAACCTGTCCAAGGCAGAGATGAACTATACTGTAACCGAAAAAGAGTTCCTGGCTGTAGTCCATTCCCTAAACAAGTTTAGACACTACATCACTGGTTATCAAACATTCGTACACACTGATCATGCTGTGATTAGATATTTAATGAATAAGCTTGATGTAAATGCTCGTATCATTAGATGGTTACTCTTGTTGCAGCAATTTGATTTGACCATTGTGGACAAGCCAGGTAAGGAAAATGTTGTTGCTGAATTTCTGTCTAGATTGGATTTGCCTGCAGGTGAAGAAGGGACAGTGGATGACCAGATGCCAGACGAACACCTATTTGCTATTTCAGTACTCTCTCCATGGTTTGTTGATATAGAAAATTACTTGGTCTCAGCACAGTTCCCTCCACACCTATCCTCAAGAGAGGAGAAAAATGGTGAGGAAAAGTGCCCCATTCACTTGGATCAGGGGTAACTTGTTTAAACTTGGCCTAGATCAGATCTTGAGGCATTGTGTTAGGGAGGAGGAAGTTTTCGACATCCTCCTAACCTGTCACGATGGGCCCTGTGGAGGTCACTTTGCAGCGAAAAGGACTGCCTTCAAAATTCTACAGGCAGGCTACTATTGGCCCACTCTTCATCAAGATGTCAGAAGATACATTAGCCAATGTGACCGATATCAAAGGATGGGGAAACCGACTCCAAGGGATGAAATGCCCCTCCAACCTCAAGTGACCTTCGAGCCATTTGACAAGTGGGGCATGGATTTTGTGGGTCCTATCAACCCTCCTTAAAAGCAAAGGTCTTACATCATTGTGTGCACAGACTACCTAACAAAGTCGGCAGAGACCAAGGCAATCAAGGCAGTGATAGAAGGAAAAGTGGTTGAGTTTTTAAGGGAAAATATCTTCTACAAATTTGGCTACCCAAGAGAGCTAGTCACCGATCAAGGAAGTCAATTCACCTCTAACCTGATTGAAGACCTGCTCGCTCATCACAAGATCAAGAACAAAACTTCCACTCCTTATCATCCGCAAGCTAATGGGCAAGTGGAAGTTACTAATAGATCGTTGGAAGAGATTTTGACTAAAGTGGTGAGAAGCAGCAGGAAGGATTGGGCAGATCGCTTGGTTGAGGCCACCTGGACCTACAACACCACTTGGAAAAATACAATAGGTTTCACACCTTATGAGTTGGTCTACGGGAAGAAGGCTCTGCTGTCCATAGAATTCGAGTACAACACATTGAGGGTGGCAACTCAGCTGGACCTAGATCTCAGCCATGCACAATGGGAAAGATTACTGCAACTGAATGGATTAGATGAACAGAGAATGCAGGCCCTCCTCCACTTAGAAGTAGTTCAACTCCAGAGGAAGATATGGCATGACCGACACCTTAATGAAAAGCAATTCCAGCTAGGAGATTGGGCGTTGCTGTATGACTCAAGATATAAGGATTTCAAAGGGAAACTGAGGACAAGGTGGTTAGGACCATATACAGTGGAGAAATGCAACGACAATGGTTCAGTCCTTATCAGGACCATTGATGAAGAAGCCATCCCCATGCTCGTCAATGGGCATCGATTGAAAATCTACAGGAAACCCCTTTCGAGGTAGGAGTTCATTGAAACTTTGGACAAATCAGTGTTGGTAGTGGAGCAGGGCCCTATCTCTACTCCACCGACACCTTGAGCCAAAAAAAAAAAGAGAAATGAAATAAAAATATCCCTGGGTGAAAACTTCTTAGAGGCACCCCGGGCAAACAGTGACGGTGAAAACCTCATGGAGCCGCCCCAGCTGTCTCTCTCTCTCTCTCAAAAAAAAAAAAAAGAGAGAAAAAAAAGAAAAACATGCCTAATCTCTGTGGAATAATTGCAGGTTGCAGGGAATATATTTCAGGTTAGGAAGGTCACGCAAAACAAGGACAGGGGTTTGTACCAGGCTATAGGACACCCTTACAGACACTTCCTCCATGACCACTCACCTCTCCTAGGATTTGATCATATTCAGGGGCAGATTTCACCTTCTACAGGAAATTCTGCCTATTCTATAGGCAGTCTATGTCTTCTACAGGAAACATCCTATAGAACCTTCAGGCAAGCCAAAATCGATCTTGGAGGGGAATCTAAAGGTTGGAATCTATTTTTTAGGCCTGCAACCACCCCTATTTCCACCCATCACCATATGGCACCCTGTTCCATCTCTTTACACCTCCGTCACCCACCTGGTTATGTGTTCCTGCACAGTCATTCAAGAAACCCTATTTTCCTCATATCGCCAGCAAGAATTTTTCAGCGACAAATCAAGCAATGATGTCTAGCTCACCCTACCTATCAATCTCCATCTGGACTCTTCATCGAACGAATCCCTCGTCAGCAATATAAACCTGCTCGTTTAGCTTGCATTCCAGGAGGATAAGTAGCTACAGGACATCCTACAGGAATCTTGTAGCAGCTGATCCCTCTGGGAGACATATTCTGGAAGCAGGAACAGCTGAAACCAACAAAGGGAACATGCAAAAGGCTCCTCTTGGACGTGAAAACATCCTCGGCAGCCGAAACCAAATAGAGCCTGTACATGCAGTGTTAACAACCGAAGGATCAGGTTCCAAAACCCGTGCATACAGCATCAAAGAATGAAGGAATGGGTTCTAACACCCGTGCACGAGGCAGCAGCAAGCGAAGGAATGGTCCCGAGACCCGAAGTCTACATAATGCGTCCATGGCCATGCAAGTAACTGTCTAAACCCATTCGTCAAATGCATAAACTATATTTCGAAAGCTGCATGCCTATGAAAATGGTTCGGATTGAATGGGATCAGTGGCCAGCCAACTAGCCACCCTCAGCCAATTACATAGCTTCGTGGGATCCGAACAAGCTCAGTTATGTTCAAATTTGCCGACGAGACGTACAACCGACACGTGTGGAGTGTCCAGTCGGGGAAAATCGCCGGGACTGGCAGTGGTGGTGGCGGTTAATGGCAGAAGGGGAGGTGATGGTGGTCAGAGACACACAGAGAAATGATGGCCGTGACGTTGGATCAAGAGTTCGGTCTGGCCACCTCATCCTCTCGCCGTGAATTGCGCCGCAGTTAAAAGATGCTCGACTAAAGACTCTCACCACCCTTTGTTCATTCGCACTTGCAACGTCCTCGGCCGAAGTACGCATCCTCTGCTTCCAACATCTATTAACCCATCGTCCTCCATTGAGTTTTCTGGCCTGTTTCAAAAAATCTCCCACGTACCGGGCTCGTTCAGAGGCGCAGTGACATCCTACAGAAGTCGGCAAGAGTTCTACAGGAAGAAGCTCTATAGGAAGTACAACATAGCTTTTTGGAGCATGGAAGCCTGGACTTTTCTTCGTCGAATTTGGAGTTCCAAGAGAGGTAGGCTCGAAAACACTCTTCCATGCATGGTATGTTTCGAAAAGGTGGTGAATTGAACTATCTCAAATTGGGGAGTCCGAGAAAAATCCGTCTGTGAGTTGGAAATAGCAATTTGCCTGTGTGTTGCACGATGTTTCTCAATCGTTTTTGCGTCAAAATTCTCCTCCACAGTTCCTGTTAAAAAAAAGAAAATTCTCCTGTAGGAAAGATACGCAATTGTGAGGGCTAGCCTGTGTATGAGGAATTTGAATTTGCATGTTTGTATGTATGCTGGGAATAAACATTGAGCTCTGTACTCTGCCTGTGGAAACCCAATTTCTTCCTTCATAAACGGACAGCCGAGTTTTGGGCAGCAACAGCCTTAAATCCCTTCTCAAAGTTCAGGGGAGAAATCCACAAACAACATTCCCTTTTCTGATCAGAGCATAAAACAGGGCACTCTCACCATGCCAGGGGGGTTTATCAGGAAAGAACCTTCGGATCCTAGCAAGCTGCGTGAGCATCTAGAGGTGGTGGACCTCTTCACCTGCACCAATTGGATGTCCTTTTGTGACAAAATTCAGGGTCATGACGATGAGATAACGGAGGAATTCTTAATGTCCCTAAAACCTAAATCAAAGACACAAGCCACAGTGAATTTTAGGGGTTTGACCCTAGAAGTTACCCCTGAGCTCATCAGTCGTGTTACTAGTCTCCCATTAGGGCTCCCTTGGAGCAAAGAAGAAAGGTCATTGGGCCAGGCAGCCAAGAAAGCATTCTTCTTGCCTAAGGAACATCCTATAGAAGACAAGAACGGGGTCTGGAGAACCAGCTTACCTCCTCTCTGGAGCGAAGTCAGTTTCCAAATCATGAAATACATTACCTGTGAAGGGAGGTTTAGCATTGTCTATGGCTATCATTTCAGGTTGCTGAGTGAACTAAGACATGGAATGGATTTACCTCCAGAAAAGAAGTTGAGCATCCCCTATTTTCTTCTGCAGTCATTAAGTGAATGTGGCACAAAATTGAATGAAGGGACACCGGATCAGTTAGCCCATCATGGGCTCATCAAAATTTTAGTGGAAGATGCCCTCCACACCTACACTGTCCCCCTCTCTTGGGAAATTTTCCGAAACATGTCCAGAGATGACGATATTAGAATTATGGCCGAGGAGCTCACCTCATCCAGCAGTGAAGAAGGGGAACACACTGAAGTAGGAGAGAAAACCAGTGGTAAAGAAACACAGGACAAACAAGCACAAGCAGGACAAAAAGAGAAAGAGGGAAAGGGCCAAATTGCTGAGCCTAAAATAGAGCAAGGAACAATAGCACAAACACCAAGGGAAAAGAGACTGCAGAGGAGAGTAGAGAAGGCAGAAACATCCCAAGTAAAGGCTGGCATAGCCACAACAGTCACACCAAAACAAAAGGTAAAGACAGATCCTGAAATGGCCACAATACAGGCAGAAATAGTTGACACAGAGACTTCTATAGGAAGCATGGAAACAGAACAGCAAAGGGGGAAATCACTGGAAATATTGGCAAGAGAGGCAGCAGCTGTGCTTGCCACCTTAAAAACACCTCCAAAACAAAAAGGGAAGCGAAAGAGGCAAACCTCCATGTACTTTAAAGCAAGAAGGAGCACACGGATCAAAGTAGGCAGACCCTAGCCGCAGTCAAAGGAGCCAATTATCATTGAGGACACAACCCCTAAACCAAAGGAAGGGTCTCCTTCAAAGATATCCGTCACCTATGAACGAGGAAGCCCAAAAACTTCCACCTAGAGAGAAAGACTGAAGACAATGGACTCAAAGACAGTTCTACAGGAAGCTGAGAAATCTCTACAGGAAACTCGGGCTAAGCTAAAAGAGAAGGAGAAATTGGAGGAAAAGGCAGCCAAAAAACCACAGGAAGAAGAAAGGATAGAGGAAATATTAGAACCAAGCCCTCAGCCCAGTTTGGGCTCATACTATTCTCTGGGAAAATAATTCCCCAGAAATTTGCGGTGCCACTATTCTTTGCACTGGAAGAAGAAAGAATTAGGACTCACACTTGGATGATGATTTCCAAGTCCAAGGATGTGGCAAATATAGGCCCCCTAAAAGAACAACTCAGGGAGTCAAGGAAAGAATTGGCCATGGTGAAGCATGTGGAAAGCAGTCAGAGGGCCAAACTATAGGAAGAGAACGAGCTGCTGAAACAACAGCTACAGCTATAGGGAATCCATAAGGAAGACAAGCCCTCCATTCTAGGAGAACAACAGCAACGGGAAAAGCCTCCAACAGACAAAGAAACCTTGGATGAACAACAAAGAAAGGATGGGCTGCAGGCTGAGATCGAGGCACTAACAAAACAACTACAAGAGAAGGAGTTGTAGGCAGCAGAGGAGATACAGTCTCTAAGGCAACAGGTACATGAGAAGGAAGCCCAACTGGCCTGCATGGCCAGCTGGGCAATAGAGGCCGTATAGTGTAGGCAGCCTGCCAAGTCATATGCTTTGTACCTTAAAGATCAATGGTTGCAGTTCCAGATTAACACCTTGGCCCAAAGGGGCACTACTCCATTTCAAAACTACCATCAATTCATGGCTTTATGTGACAATAGCTCATCAGAGGACAAGGATAAATTATCAGAGTTTTATTTACACAACTTGGCCCTTCCAAACATGAATTCGTGGGATCCCATTGCTGTGGTAGGAGACGTACAACTTATGGCCATGGCCTCTTGGTTAATCATGAGGAAAAAAGGGCAGCAGAGGTCCGAAATATTATGAACAGGGAACTCAGTGAGCCACTAATGATTAGAGCAGAGCCGGAGGATCCCTCAGCATTGATAAGTGCCCACCAGCACTTGGCCAACAACCCTTAGGATTTACTAGATTACATTGAACGACAAGCTCAAGCTATTGCCCACTTTGAGGACATGGAGAGACTGTTGGGGGATAACTGCCTTCATGCTTGCACAAGGAGGTGGAACACACTGCCCCACAGTTTGAAGATAAGAGAATACCACTCTCCAACCAGGATGAGGGAGGCCTTGGCAAGGGTACCCCTCTATAAACAGTCAATGCAAAATCTGCAGGCCAATTGGATCGGCCTAAAGTTCAGTCCTCCCTTGCTTTTGGGATTGCTGGAAGGAGTTAAGGAAGAAGAGGAAAACAGGCAGTGGGAGGAAGTGGAAAGAAAAGTAGGATTTCATGACCGGGAAGAAGACATCACCTCGGAGGCCTGGGACGTGAGAGAGGCAGTCAAAGCTATCAAGGATGATGAGCTAGATTAGTTGCTCAGAGGATGAGCAACCCATTTAGCAGGGGGGTGATGATGAGCCCCAAAAATGGGTAACTTATTGGGCTCATTTTTCCTATTGTTCTCCATTAATCCACCATTCTTCATATTTTATGCATGCTTTTGAGTATATTTATGTTAATTGAACGAATGAGGATAGTCACTTGACCATGAAGATTAATACGTGTTTATTGCAGATTTTTGGACAGCTTTTGGACCAAGGTCAAGCATTTATGAGCCATTTGACAGCTGAATGTAGGGGGACAAGGCTGAGGATTCGTAGGGAGGGTGCCTCCTGCACTAAATGGCCTATTCCTCGAGTTCTCCACCATCAGCTCGGAGTTAAACAGCCCACCAACGTTGATTCCCAAGGGTAGCCGAGTAGCTTTTATGAAGTGATTGAGTACTAGGAGTTTGGGCAGCCAAGCCCCTCGAATCAAGGAGGACTGTTGGAGGTCCTCGTGGTGCATAAATAGGAAGGCTTCCAGCCTTCGTAGGTTACTTTTTTGAATAGTTGTATTATGCGCTATAGTGCTGCTAGTTTCTCAGCTCATTTTGTAGCTTCTTTTGTACAACTCCTTTTGTGACATGGTTATTTTTGAGTAATGGAAAGTAGTTTCATTTGGCACCAATTTTGAGCTTCTTCTTAGGAGCCTGCAGCTCTTGGGGTTGGGCCCAACCCAAGTGCCAAGGCTTCCTTTGTGTACTGTTATGTGTTGTTGATGTCTTTATCAAATAATTTTTGTTAAGTAGATTAAAGTCTTGCTTGGTTACCTAGGTCATTGTTGATGATTAAAAAGGCTTTTCATGTTCAGATTGGTTTGATAGGTTGATAACAGAGAAGATCTTCATAAAAAGGCTATCAAGCACCCCTGATCTCACCTCTCCCTCCGTGGGACCATGAGCTGGGACCAAGGTGTCCTTGCCGCCACCAAAAACATTGTCTTTACTTCGTCATGAAATTGTTAGTGTTAGATTCTCATTTGTGGAAGTTGATACCAGTTGCAGTTACATGCTCAGGTCCATGATTGCTTAGTTTCCATATCTATTTCACATGATTTTGTTGCCAATAAACTTCTGTTCATTTTCTTTGCTGATAGTTAGGTCAGATTAGGTTAAAGTAGCTAGGTCTTTGGTTTTCTGAGTCTTTGTTTGAATAGGTTGGAAAATAACTTGCAGAGAACTTGTGATACCTCTTTGCCTACCCCTACTCCATCAATACCACCTGCTCCATCCTCTAACTCTGATTCTTGCCTCACATTTGCTACGTTCCCTCACTTTGACCTAATTTCCATATTTTTGTGCAACATTGCTCTACCCCTCCTTGAACAAATCCAACCATCCTTATCACTCACCCACTTTGTTCGCCAGGTCCTGGACCCCTCCACATCATCATCCAACCTTCGTACCCACTTCTTCACCTTTCTTCCACCATCAACCCTCCAAAATCCCCTTTCGGAACATCCTGTAGAAACATCCTGTAGAAGCCACAGAACATCCTATAGAACCCCTGCAGACTTCCTGTAGAAGCTCACGAAAGCGGTTTCTTGAGATCCGATCACTGTGAACCTCTTTGGAAGGGTGCTAGGGACCCCCTTAGGCCCTCTTCTCACCTTCCCAACCTCCTGCAAGTGTCCACTCCATTTCCTTTCGCCAATCAACCTCTGCACAGTCAAAATAGTCAAAACACCTGCAAAGTGATTCCACAAATATTATTTGAAAATACAAAAAGATGTTTTCTTCATATTTCTCTTCAGAAGTAGCTTAGTCACATGCATTTTACCTTTCTAGAAATCAATGGCATCCATTTCTATAGCTTTCATCCTTTTACTTGCACCAATAGGGTTAGTCGGTAAAACTAGGGTTTGTTAGGGTTTGCGTTCCTTTCTAGCTTTCAACTTCTTTCTGTAGGTAGATTAGCCTCTGGTTGAGTTAGTTTTCATCCATCGCAGTTAAAAGCTTCTTTTAAGAGCTCATAGAAGTTGGCTTAAGCTCCTAGCGGACTTGTGCCAACTGATCAAGTGACAGCCTGCGGCAAGAGCTAGTACTTGTGCATATAGCACCGTCGCTTCCAAGTTTGTTACGAACTACCGGGTTGATAAAAGTAAAGAAGGGAGTGCCAGGAGTTGTAGCATTATTGCTGCAATACTGGAGCCCACCAGATACTTGCAAGATGGTTCGGGCAGCACTGGTACTAATGCGGGGAGTTCAGATTGGAACTCTGTACAAGCTGCAAGGTAGCACGGTTGTTGATGGGTGCAACAGTTCTATGGTTCCTGAAAGTGCAACAGAAAATCTAGTGGTCTCTGGAAAGAAGACCATGTTATGGCATCAAAGGCTTGGACATATTGTAGAGAAGGGCCTTCGAATCCTTCATGGTAAAGGTATGGTAGAAGGTATGATTAATATCTCTCTGGAGGGCGAAACATATATTAGAGCTTGTGCATAGTGATGTGTTTGGACCTGTGAAGGTTCCATCACTGGGTAAGTCTGTGTACTATGTATCATTTATAGATGACTTCTCAAGGAATACATGGATATATTTCCTTAAGAAGAAATATGAAGTCTTTGACAGGTTTAAAGAATTCAAGGCTCTGGTGGAAATCCAGATAGAGAAGAAGATAAAGGTGCTAAGGACAGATAATGGTGGAGAGTTTTGTAGTAAGGAATTTGAAGAATTTTGTAAGAATTGTGGTATAGTAAGGCAGAAGACTACTCCAGATACACCTCAACAAAATGGAGTTGCAGAAAGAATGAACAAGACATTGATGGAAAGGGCAAGAAGCATGCTCAGTGGTGCCGGGTAAGGACAAGAATTCTGGGCAGAGGCGGTGGAGACAGCATGTTACCTAGTCAATAGATCACCTTCATCAGCGTTGGAGGATAAAACTCCACAAGAGGTATGGACTAGTAAGAAACCCTCTCTCTCACAATCTGAGGGTATCTTGATGTGATGCATATGTACATGTTCCAAAGGAGAAACAAACCAAGTTGGATAGTAAATATGAAAAGTGCATCTTTGTTGGGTATAAGGATGGTTTAAATGGTTATAAGCTTTGGAACCCAGTAACAAGGAAGGTTGTGTATAGCCGAGATGTGGTGTTCAGAGAGGTGAAAGATGTTATTAAACATGAAGTCCAACCAAAGGAACCTGAGAATATAGAGTTTTAGCTAAAGGAGGAAGAATCAGACTCTACAGTAGAGGAGGAATCAGAAGATGAAGAGCCACAAACTCCGGGTGTGAGAAGATCAGTTCGAGAAAGAAGGCAGCCAGAAAGGTATAGTCCATCTGCTTTCTGTTCAAATTTTTCTTTATCTATTACTGATGATGATCGCAAAACTGTGAAGAAAGCAATAGATTCAGAGGATGGAAAACTCTGGAAAGAGGCCATGGTTGATGAAATGGCATCTTTACACAAAAACGAGGCTTGGGATCTGGTGGAGCTGCCGGCTGGAAGGAAACCCATTGGTAGTAAATGGGTGTTCAAGAAGAAGAAAAATGCAGAAGGAAAGGTGGAGAATACAAGCTCGGTTGGTAGCAAAAGGTTATTCCCAGGTGCCGGGAATTGATTTTGGTGATATTTTTTCTCATGTTTCCAAGGTAACTTCTTTTAGATGACTTTTATCTGTTGCTGCTGGTTTTGATTTTGAGGTAGAACAGATGGATGTGAAGACAACGTTTCTTCACATGGATCTGGAAGAAGAAATCTACATTAAGCAACCTGAAGGCTTTGCGGTGAAGGGTAAGAAAGAACTGGTATGCAAGTTAAAGAAGTCTCTGAATGGGTTAAAACAGTCAGCAAGGATGTGGTTTTAGAAATTTGATGCATTTATAGGGGGACTTGGCTTCACCAGAAGCAAAGCAAATCACTGTGTGTATTTTAAATTAATTGGTGACCGTGTTATTTATTTGGTCTTGTATGTGGATGATATGTTGCTAGTTGGAAATGACAAAGAAATTATCCAGGATTTGAATACCCATTTGTCCTCTAAATTCGACATGAAAGATCTTGGTGCTGCAAACTATATTTTGGGCGTGGAAATTAAAAGAGATCAGACAAAGAGGAAGCTCTGGTTAGACCAGAGGAAGTATGTCAAGACAATATTGCAGAGGTTTAATATGCAGGATAGTAAACCGGTGAAGCTTCCTATTCCTGCAAGTGTAAAGTTATCTGCTAAACAGTGTCCCAAGACACAAGAAGAGGAAGAGGACATGTCCCGTGTTCCATATGCAAGTGCAGTTGGTAGCCTGATGTATGCGATGGTCTGTACTAGACCAGACATTGCACATGCAATGGGAGTATTGAGCAGGTTTATGTCAAAACCATGGAAGGAGCACTGGATAATAGTGAAGCGGATTTTCAGGTATTTGCGTGGCACTAGTCATTATGGTTTGTGCTACCAAGGAAGACCAAGATTAGACAGAGTGTTGGATATTCATGGCTTTGTTGATGCAGACAGGGCTGGAGATATGGATCAGAGAAGATCTACAAGTGGGTATGTGTTTAACCTATTTGAAGGTGCAGTCAGTTGGATGAGTAAGAAACAATATGTAGTGGCACTATCAACTACAGAGGCAGAATACATGGCAGCCACTCATCCAAGCACGGAAGAATTTTGGTTGCAGAGATTGTGTTCAAATATGGGGTTAATACAGGGAGCTATCAGGATAGATTGTGACAGCCAAAGTGCAATTTTCTTGGCAAAGAACCCTGCATATCATTCAAAGACAAAGCACATTGATGTTCAGTATCACTTTGTGAGGGATATGATAGAAGACAAAAAGTGTCGCTAGTAAAGGTGGACACTTTGAAGAACACTGCAGATGCATTGAAAAAATCTGTGAGCTCTGAGAAGTTCTCTTGGTGTAGAGAAACAATGGGCATTGCAGGGTTGGATAAATGACTAAGCTCTCTTGTGGCCCGTTGTAGAAAGAAAACAACAAGTGGGAGAACGTTGGGTTGTGTTATATTCTTTCCACAACTAGCCCACGTAGTTAATCAGGGGTTAGAAGGGGGGCGGAGCCCCCGCTCATTGCCTCGATTGCATAGTGGGGGGTCACATGGGGTTTTAGGGGTACAGCTAACCCCACTCTATCCATGGAAAATTTTTGGTTTGGACCCTATGTTAGGTTGGGCGGACCCACCTATGGTTTTGTGCATGGTTTTCGCACATGGTTTTGGACGCGATGGTTTTCAGTCCATGGTTTTGGACGCGATGGTTTTCGGTCCATGGTACTGGATGCTTCAGCATGTATAAATATGTATTATAACATTGAAAGGAACATAATGAAAAATCAAGCTGGTAGTCCTGGTTTTGGGATCGAGGGGAAAATCTATGTGTATATGTGTTTTATGTGTTATGCTCTTTCTTTGTTTATTTTATGTGCTTTAGAATTCGTATGGAGGTAATTTTTGTACGAGGTTAAAACCTACACTCTAACTATATATTCTACCCCTTCCTTCGTGAGGTGGTATTTGTTTTCACACAGAAAGAAAACTTCTTTTCTGTCATATAGATACGGACTTCCCAAGATGATTCCACAGATGTCCAAAGCACAACATCTAACTTTACCTCATCAACTAATTTGGAAGCAATAATAAATCTAGCCTACACTACTTAGTTACCTCTAATTTGGATTTATCGCTTGCCTAACCAAGCAGGTATGGACTCGGTTGAGGCTTAGTTTCAAGGCCTAACTTTTTCACTAAGGACTCTGAGATTAAATTTTCTTGGGAACCTAAATCGAACATAGTTTCTACCTTTGTGTGTTTTATAATAACTCTAATGTGGAATAATTCAATTATATTTTGCTCATTACTTACAGCCTCATTCAAATAACTAGTACTTGAAATTGCATCAGAACTATTATTAATAGAAGGAGTACCTTTTGCACCCATGACTTTGATCAATGTCTCATCGTCAGAATTTGATCCAAGGTCCTGCTGCACTATTGCCACTGTCTTCTACTTTCCCTTTTTGCTTAATCTCTTTGGTCTCAGCTCCGGATGTAGCTTCCAACAGTGGTCCTTATCATGACCTTCTCTCTTGCAATGGTGTGCAATATGGTGTTGCTCCGTCCTCTTTATTAGTTGTACGGTATTCTCAGCCTTCCCCTTGCCTTTCTTCTGGAACTTTCCATGCTAAGGGTTGAACGGTGTTTTCTTGGCTTGATCATCTCTTTCATTCTTGCCTTGGCTTTCAAGATGAATCGCCTTTACGTTGGCCGCATCAATCGTAGTAGGCTTGAACAATAGCAGTGAGTGTCTTAAGTAACTATGTAGCGCACCAACATACTTAGTTATAGTCTCGGGTGAATCTAATGAGATGCCAAAATTCAATGCTTGTTTATGAAATTCTTCAATGAATCTTTACACATTTTGGCTTTTACCTTGCCTTAGATATTTCCATTCCATTAGTGCCTTTTGTTTATAACCCAAAGCGTAAAATTGGTCTTTCAATGCAGAAATAAAACTAGACCAAGAGGAAAGAAGGTTACCCAACTTTTTGCTACCCTTCTGAAACTTGCTCTCCCACCAAACAAGAGCAGTGCCACTTAGCCAAAGAGATTCTAACTGGACCCTAGCCTCATCTTCTTTAGTTTTCTGGATCTGGCAGTAAACCTCTATTTGTCTTATCCAATTATTAATTTTTTTTTTCTGCACTACACTCTCCATTATACATGGGTAGGTCAACCTTTACATCTAGATTGAAGAATGGTTTCTTAGATGTATGTTTGGAATCACGATTAGAGTGATGAGAACTATCACTTGAAGAAGTAGAGGGAGGAGGCTCTTCTCCACCACCTTCATGATGTTCTGATCTATTATCATCAGCACCTTCCTTCTCATACAATGAAAACAGAGTGTCCACTTTCTCTGCCATATTGTAGAATACCTTATGTAAATTTTGTTCCTCTTCCCAACAGCTTCTTCATTTTCCATGTTTCTTCTTCATTGTGCACATCCTGCTTCGGGATCAAATGAGTTAAGCAGTCCTTCTCCTTTTTGTAACTTGTTCCAAGTTAGCATATACTCATGCAATTCGCATCAACAAATACCTACTTTGATACCAAACTTGATCCAAGATCTTTTACTTATAGATGCATCATAATTACATGAAATGAAGCTTATAAACCATGGAACTTAAAATCACATAAAACAATGTAGAAATAAGATGATAAGCAAGAAACCATGACACGAAAATTTTATTACGAAGTTAATCTAATTTAGACTATGTCTCCGGGCCCTACTCAATAGTGGGGAGGCCTTCTTTCATTAAGTGACATAAAAAAGAGATAAAAGTACAAGCAACATTCTTTAAAATCCTTATACCTCCAAGATGGAAGATGGACGAAGAATGGAGAGCCCAGCTTCAGAAAAAAATAGTACCACTAAAATCCTGGCGAAAAATTCGTACAAAAATGCCTATCCGAATACCCAATTTGGATAATCAAGCCTTTTGCACCTTCTCGAAACCTCCCTACTACTCAAGGCGAGGTCTTGGCTTACTGCCAGGTCAGGGTATGCTGCGCTCAATAGCTTCTAAACTAATCTTCCAGTCTTGTCTCTTTCTTTCCTATGTGGACTGTGCATTATAAATTATATATATGCTAGTGGCCAACTCCTCAATTCCCAGGCAGTTCCCAACAGATGACAAGTTTTAGCAAGTGGTGTTTCTAATAAA
This sequence comes from Pinus tabuliformis, assembly GCA_031772625.1. NCBI lineage: Eukaryota > Viridiplantae > Streptophyta > Pinopsida > Pinales > Pinaceae > Pinus > Pinus tabuliformis. The sequence goes on along the minus strand of CM062806.1, from coordinate 168,299,487 downwards.
GATTCTCGGGGCTGCAAATAATATGCATGTAACAAAACCTGTTTAAACATAGGAAAACCACGTTAACAATGTTTCCACATGAATCAGCGTACTCCCTGAATCTCGACAGCTCTATCGACGCTAATAACCCATCGCAAATCGCAATCAGTCAGAGCCAGGGTGATCCTCTGTACGGGCCGTTGCGTTGTGAAATCTGGCAAATCCAACAAGTTTTCAAAACCACACTCTATACCATATTGCATACGAGAGCATCGCCATATCGCAATTGGTGGAACCAACAGCTCTTACTGTTTTGCAGTGCTGTGAGATATGAGATTGGGATATCACAATCGCAGCCCTGACTACGGAGGGCTGATTCAATAGAGCGCTTCCCTATGCGATGTGTGGTTGCTATTATCGCATCGCACCCTTCCTTGCTTGGGGTCAATTTTAAAAGCCACCGACCTCTGCCTTTTGCTATCAGTGAAATGCAGGACCAATTGTGGCCTGCCAGTTGGCATTTCCCCATTCACTGAGAGTGTTTTTCACGTCACTTCCTCCTGCCCTCTATCCAAGTCAAACTTAATCTTTGAATTATTCTAACTTCTTCATATGAACTCGAATTGGCGTGTCATTCACACCGTTGGAATTAGGATGACAAGCACTTCGATCTGTTGCTAAGTTCATAGAGTTTCTGTCACTTTGATTTTTGAGACTTTTTACCATGTCACTGGTACTTTTTGGAGATCCAACTAGATCATTTCCAAACATAGTGAAGTCACGATCCTCACCCAATTTTGGGGACTTAAAGAGTTCAACCAATCCTCAATGATTGTCATGAAGCTATTTAGCACACCCACGGCTAAATTCACTTGCAGTGATGAACATATCAATAGGTAAACTTACGATAGCATTTAGATGCATTACCTTCTTGGTGATTGGACCCTTAAAAAATTTAAGCAAGACCTTCAACCAGTGAAACATGTTCTATACTTCTAGCCTTACTTGCATCTATGAATCATAAATAAGGGCTTTTGGAGGTGAACTAAGAAATTTTCCATAGTGATATCAAGGAAACACTTTTCTGATGAATGTGTTTTGATTTAGAAGTGACTAGGATTACTGCAATTGTGAGAATAAACAATCCAAATTACTTTCAAAGCTATGCGTTGTTGGGGGTATACAAACAGCTTATTCCTGATTTCTATTTCATATTCTTCACACAAAGAAGAGTAGAAAACCTTGTAAGGAGGTATACTTCTATCTTATTTGCTACATCATGATAGCTAAGCTATTTTATATCTCTTGAGAAACATTTATGAGTTGGTTAAATGTTTCTGAAATAATTCTCCATATGTTTGATATTTGTTTCATTTATATTATAATCAAGGTGATCTTCAAAGCTAGATCCACAGATCACATAAAATGAAATCCCATACTACTGGCCAATATGCAATCAAGGCCCTTGCATCCATACTTAATCTTGTTGATTGGATGCAATTTTCCATATAAAGTGCATGCCAACAATCCAGTGGAGTTTCAAGATACATATGATAGATGGAGATACACAATTTTTTTTGTTTGGAAGCTATAATAGCTCCCCTCATCATATAGGAGGTCCCATGAGATTAGTAGTTAAGTATTAGACCTACATTAAGTATTTTCAATTGTAGGAGTATGTATATAGTTGGGATCATAATAGTTAATTAACTTGGAGTCTACCTAGTCTAGCATCTTAGATTAGTACTCAAGGAGTTATTTTGGTGCATTACCTACAGGTCAGAATCCAGTTTTTGAGGCTAGTCCTTTTTGTTAGCTTTAGATTAGAAGTCTTGTTACAAGTACCATTCTCTAGGCATTACTAAAGTACAAAAGAAACAATCATATTTTCAAATAAGTGAGAAAGCACATTGCATATTATAGTTCTCACCTAGATAAAGGTAGAATGGATTCAATTTGTTTCTCAAGAGCAATAAAGAACTCTTGAACACCCATTTTTCTATAGTAAATTCATGATACTATATATTATCCTAATCATTGTAGGTTCAACAAATAAATTCAAAAGGACATACATACAAGAGTTATATTTACTTCCTAGACTCATCTTAGGAGATTTCATGTTGTATAATTATATATTTATTTGTTTGCAAGGAATTCAATTAGGTTGAGCTCTGCCTTGTCGAATGTTTAAGTTCTCGTTTATATAAATTATGACCATGGTTCTCCTATAGGGTAGATCAAACCAATTTTGTGGTTGGTATTATACAACCAAATTTATAATCCATACAATATACTATATGAACATTGCATAACATAAAACCATTATTATAAACATACACAAGTAGCCATGATACACAATATGTGCAACATACTAATAGAATCAGTCAATTCAATTGGTGTAAGCAATAAACACACTATACCATTAACATGAGAGAAACTTATCTCAAATGAAGATGGGAAATTGACTTAGGGACAATAACTCTCCTCCCAACCATAGAAGGGGTACAACTAGGTCTCTTATGCAACTGTCAACCTCGAGACAGATTCCAGGGTTTGAGAAGGTTGCTCAAAGAACAAAAACAATCTTCTAGTTGAACCAGGGATTCCAATGCTCCAACCTACCTCCACCCTTCAATCATAAAATGGCTCAAGCACGGGTTGGTCCAAGGAATACATAGTTCTATTACCTCCACCCACGAGCCAATAAGGGAATCCATAGATAGGAATATGCACCCTTAATCAATACTAGGGACCCTATAGGTCTCACCTTCTCCTTGAATTTGTTTCCTAGAGTAGTTCTACCCAATTAAGGGAGTCCATAACCTACTACTAAATTAATAAAACAAGCAAGGGAGGTTGGTAAATTTCTTCTTACCATAATTCCAAGGAGCAACCTCCATCTTGGTTGTCAAGGGAGTCCATACAATACTATATCCAACCTACATTCCCATGGAATCCGTAGATTTTCCATCCTCACCTCAAAGAAGTTCCACCAATTCTCCTTTGCTCAATCAAGACACACTTCTTTCTTGAGGACTATAGATGTATAAAATTCCTTCTTCACCATGAGTTGCAACCATGAACCTTTGGATTGTAGTTAGCTACTCCACCATTGGCAATTTTATTCACGCTACTCATTGGTAGAGATTATCACTATGGGGGTACTGCAACTCCTCATCTCTAAGTACGTAAATCTATTCACAACAATTGAAGCCTCCTATAGCTATGTTATTTCTAGTTCACTTGCCCATTTCTTCGCACATGAATCAAACCTCCTGTAGTTTCTTGAACTTCCTCATTGACTTTTGTGCACCCACTACACTAATTATGCTTCAATTACTTCTCCCATAATATGTTGCCTATGCTCAAATTTCAGCCTATGCTCCATTTTTTTCTCTATAACTCACCCAATGTTGCTTCTCTATCCACTATATTTTTCTCTGTTCAATTTTCCTCATAGTGACAGTGGACCTCCTCCGAATTTATCTTCACTTGTCCCATGTGTATATTTGAATTTTGCCTCATGGTGGTTATTTTCTAGCCTGGTTCAATTCCTCTTAAACAATCAACCCTACTCCATTTGTCCTTTTTTTATATTTTTTTATTGTTTGGCCTTATCGTCCCTGGTTGGTTTTTGTTTCTTCCTTCCAAGTCTTGTAGGAAAATCATCATAATTCCATGTAATATCCTACCCCTTACTTGCCACCTGTTAGTCTCCATGGCTATAATAAAAAATCCAAAATATGTGCCAAGCAAAAATTGTCCTCAACCCTGGTATCAATGTCCCTTTGACTCAGCCCATGTTTAATTAATTTAATTTACAATAAATGGGATGGGTAATAGGTGTTGTCACAAAACCCTCCCCCTTGGGGGAACACTGTCCTCGGTATTCAATGACTATATACAAATTAAAATTAAATTCTTAAAGGACCAAGCAAAAATGATATGGAGCTTTATATATACATATTTTACAACACATCCTATATGCATATTGGCTTACCCAAACACTCGATAAACATTACTTTATTAATTCATCCATCTTCCAATTTCCCTTTTTGTAATCTTTTGGTGATCTTGATGTGTTTAATCCAACTTGGATTCATTCCTTTTCACTGGAATTTTGTCTTCCTCCAATTTCTAGTGTCGTTATCCCTACGCTCCTTGTTTCTTCAATGAACAGTTCTTGGCTCATTTTTTCAGGGCACACCCCCAATGTGCTTTTTATTTCAATCATCCATGCTCATGACCCTTTAAAACCAATTTATTTTTTGACCTTCCTTTCTCTGTTTCCCAGTCCCTCAAGAAATTTGTTCATCCCCCTTTTATGCAATCACTTACCTTCCAGGTTTAAGTATTCCCTTCTCTGCTTCCCATTCGCTAAGGTGATCCATTCCTTGGAAAGGTTTCCTCACATTAGAAGGGTCTCAAAACCAAGGAATATCCCTACCTTAACATTATCATATCATCATGGCATGCCTTATGGCAATGAGTTAGAACCATTGGTGCTAGTGTCCCATAATGGCCTTGCTCTTGAAATCTTTGGCTTTTGCACGCTATTATTTTTCCACCTGGTGGCCAAATTTGTTCATCTCAACTAAGAAATCTTATGTCCATTCCCACATTATAGAAAAACACGTTCCATGAAAGTCATCATAAGCAAAATGAAATAATTTTAATTCATTCCTCGTTAGAAATTTATCTTTGTATTGAACTTGGAATTTACCATAATTCCTACAACAGAACCAAGTTAGTCCATAAACCAAACCATGATAAGTTAAAATATCACATCATGTTAGCTCAAAAACTAAGCTATCATAAATCAGAATACTAAATCATATTCATAATTTTAAAAATTCAAAAAATCAATAAATTATTAGTACTTATCTTAATTTGATGGATTTCTCTTTCTCGTACACACACTAGATCAATTGTATATCCTGGTAAGCACTCAGTGCCTTCTCTTCTCTTCGACCTCATACACACATAGGGTCAATTCCTTAACCCAGTAAGGATCCAGTGCCTTCTCTTTGACCATACAACATTGGTATATACATGGGATATATATAAGTCCATTCACTACCCTGGGAATATGGGCACTACTAAACTAGGTAGTCTTTTATTGACAGGAAGTAGGTGTATTAAACATCTCACAAGCCCAGACAATCCCATATCTTTATGTCCTAAAACATAGGCCTGGATATTCCTCGAAGGCCTGGAAGAGTCCACAACTGAGTGCGTGGATCCCTGTAGCTGACTACGCAGGGTAGTTGAAGTATGTACTGAAATGATTATGATTAATAAAGACTGATTTTGGGTTGGAAATACTTGCATCTATCTGTTTAATTGTTATGTCACTTTCACTGTTGTTTCTGTAATTCAATATGTTTTCTCCATGAAAATCTGGTTAATTGAACATGTTTATTCAAAATAAGATGATTGAATGATATTTCCGAAGATATAAATCTATTTTAGGTTAGTTTCAGATAAGGGAGATAGGTCTGTGAGACAACATATCTACACCTCAGAAACCCTAGAAGACCTATTCAGTTGCGCAAAAATAGCAGACATATCCTATTAGGGTTTGATTAACGCCATTGGTTGGTCCTGTGAAGAATTAAAGGTAGTTAGGTCTGAATTAGCAGGCTTAACTCTATTGGAAGGTTAGATCTATGCGGAAGCATATCTAAGGCCCTAAAATACATCACACTAGTCTCTAGATGCAGAAACTTGGTTCTTGCATCCCCAAAACTGCTTCTGGTGAGACTGGGACCTGCACTACACAGGTTGCTGCCGAAAGAGCCAACAATGTAGGGTTTTGTTGGTTGGTGCAACTAACTCCAAACCTGGGTCAGGACTCCCTAAGCGAAAAAATGATTCCGTTACCGAGACTGGGATCCGCTTAAGAGATGTGTGATGTCGCATCATTGGAATCCAATTAAGAAAAAGATTGAAAAGTGGTTATATTAGAAGATTCACGAGTTTGCAGCTTAAGAAAATAGGAAAACACGCTTGTCAAAGGAGGATTGGTTGAATAGATATCTGTATAGAGAGATACACGAAATTTTCTTTTGCACTTTTCCATACGAATTGTATGAGTGGTTAGAAAAATTGGCATATGGTCAAGGGAGGTGGAAGTTCGACAGTCCTATAGTGTGGACTCCAGAATTTGTGCGATGACTAGAGGCATATGAAAACAAGATCCCGTGGGATGTCGATCATTAGCTTGATCGAATTCTGGGAGGAATTGTTTATTGAATTTGCAATTGACACCTTAGCTAGCTATAGCGAGGCAGAGCGAAGATTCTTCAAAGGACTGTGAGGTAAGTACTTAAGGTCATTGAATACTTGGATTAAAATGCTATTATGTGAAAATTGGGTAATTCCATTACCTTAATGTTCGGAGCTATGCGAAGTGGTAGATTCTTTAGAAGTAACAGATCAGGTCCAGAGTATAGTCCATTAATTGAACCTCCTTCAAGCGATGACGAAGGGGTGGTGCTGACTACACCGTGAAGCACTGTTCAGTTAATAACTCAGGGTATTCTAAGGATATCTCATCCATCCACTCCACCTCCACCTCCACCTCCACCACATACACCTTCACCTACACCTTTGCCTCCACCTCCACCATTCATCATGGAAAATGCAATGAAGATGCCGATCTTCAAAGGAATAGGAAGTGAAGATCTGGAGAAATTATGGTTTGTTGCAAACACTGTATGGACAACACAAAAAATCACTGATGATAATATAAAGAAGGTGCAGTTGGTTACTGCCTTGCAGGATCGTGCGCTAACTTGGTACATTAAGTATTGCACTGATAATCCTCATGCATCATTAGCAGAGACTCAGACAACTTTGAACAAAGAATTTAGTAAGCCTAAATCCGAGGCACAGTTGGTAATTGAATTTAAAGAAATCGAATGAGAATCGATGAGACACCTTAGAAATTTTCTTAGAGGTTGAAGTTCCAGATTAGGCAAGCTAACATGCAAATCTCAGATACTCAGCATCGCGATTGGTTTATAACATCTCTTTTGCCACACTTAAGAATATCTTTGTCACAACAGAAAATAAAAACGAAAGCAGAATCCTTGGAGATCGCGATGAGGCTGCACGCATCACCTATTCAAGATACAAACCCCGAGGTACAACAGATCCACTTGCATTTAGAGACCCTGCACCTAGAATTACATAGTCTAAAGAAAGAGAAGGAGACTAAGCCAAATGTGTGTGTAGAGGTCTGTTTCTTGAAGTGCAAGGGCCAACTCCCCTGAATCCAAAAGCTCCAACCAGGCCAAGCATACGAGCTCCACTATTTGTCAAGTCACAGGACTACATGCTATAGATAACTTCCACCTACTGCAGAAGTTTGTACAGACCCCTCAACAATTATTTTTCAATTCCTATAAATCTGTGGGCCATGATGAGTGCCATTGGCAAAGTTATGAGCTAATGATGGAAAGAACCCCTACTTATCGTATGTAAGTAGAGAGTCGGCCCCCATATCAAGGCACAAGAGGAGTGCACAAGGGTTTTGAAGGTCAAGGACAAGGATGACGAGGAGGACCTCATAGATGTCGTGGTCAGGTTATCTACTACAACTGAGGATAGTCGAGGCACTTCGCGCAATATTTCTCGAATCCTACACACCCTTCATGTCAATATTGTAAACAATTCAACCATGCCATAGAAGGCTGCCCAGTGCTTATAGCTAAAATGAAAGAGAATATAACATAGCCTCAGCAGCCTACGTAGAATATACAAACGATGAGGGCTGAGCCCTGCGAAGAGGATCTGAACATAAACATTGTGTTAAAAAGTGGTATAACAACTGGCGTAGATAAAGGCAAGCAGCCTGAGGAAGAAGGATGGGTACGGAACACTACTAAGAAAGAAGTTGATTTTAATCTAAATTGAGCTAAAGAGATGTTATTGGAAGAAAAGAAGAACTTTGCTAAGCCCTCCACCTCAGGAAGTCAGGAGAAAACGTTGGAGAATAATGCATCGTAAGAGGTTGATCCTTCCGTACTCACTACTTTTTTGGAGACCTGCATGAAGCTACTGTGCGACAAGAAGGTTGTGGAAGGACTGCAAGAATTAATAAATAAATTCACCAATAAAGAAAAGATCCCTGATGAACAATGTGTGGTAAGAAAGATTGTTAATAATAAGGCACGAACAGGACATGAGATGCAGATAACAACGTAGATAGACGATTATGAAATGGACCAGGTAATTTTGGATCTGGGGTCTGATGCGAATGTTTTGCTGAAATAGGCATGGGAAAGGATGCGGAGATCTGTGCTACAGTGGTATCCAATTCAGCTCCAAATGGAGAATCAACAGAAAATCATCCCCATTGGATGATTGTATGGAGTGACAGTTGATATTGAAGGTGCGAGTGCATTAGCGGAATTCGAAGTTATAGAAATTGTTGACGATAGTAATCTGTACCCCACTCTACTGGGAATTGACTGGGATATTGATATGAATGGCGTCATTAATTTGAAGAAGAGGAAGATGACCTTCGAAAAGAAGTTGCTTAGGGTTGTAGTACCACTGGATCTTGCGGAAGGAGTGCGCTATATCGAACCCGTCCACGATTATGTATAAAGTGACGACAAGCTGGATCAAATACAAAAGATAACAACACGAGATCAGGATTGGATCAATCCAATGATGGATGGATAGATCGCATGGGACTGGGAGAGTTCATGCAGTTCTGAATCAGATGAGGAATTAGAGCATTGTCAAAACCGCTTACATGAAGTATCTACATTGCGATGCAATATGATGATGAAGTCATTGTGCTATGTTTCGTCAGAGGTAAGAAAGCTACCTTATTATGATGGGTTGACTAATGTGGATTTGTTTTTAGATGAATTTTAACGTGAAGTACTGGAAGAGCATTGATTCCAAGCATTAGAATTGGTGCTGCGCACTACGCTTGTCTATTGGCGGGGCACGCATAAAGAAAGTTTTGCTGCATGGAGGGATTACAGGCGAATGATGGAGTTATGATTTGGGCATGCTAATACTAGGATGATTGAGAAGTATAGTGGGAAGGATAATTTGTGTGATCACCTAGCGAAGTGGACTAAGGTGTGGGGGACGAAACCACAGCCAAAATGGGTACATATATTTTTCCATACCTTGGATAAAATACCCATGAACTGGTATCTCGAGATAGAGCTCCACCATGGCACTACAGAGTGGGATGTATTGAGAGAAAGTTTCTTATTTATTTTTAACTTCAAGGATGTGTTTGCAAGCATCAACGAAGCACTTCAAGAGATTAAAGTGGTTATCTTTAGGATGCCAAAGGAACCTATGGAATGGACTCAACTTGATTGGAGCACCCAACTATGCCACGCCTTGGAATGCTATGATGTGACCATGGAAGAGGAGGAAGAGGACCCGTGGAATATCAATATTCCAAAACTAGATGGGCATCACATAATAGAAGGACTACAAGTAGAGAATCCATACATCTTGGCACCTTTGAAAATAAGATAGGTAAACATTGGCACTGAAGAAGAATTGAATTTTGTGAAGATTGGAGATTATTGGGATGACGTTACAGTAGACAAAGCTTTTGAATTACTTCATGAGTACCAAGATCTCTTCCCCACTAAGTTTTCATATTTAAAGGGCATACTTGGCGATTTGAGTGTTATGCGGATCACATTGAAGCTGGATGTGAAGCCTGTCAAACATTGGCCTTATTGCCTTAATCCTAAGTATAAAGAGAAGGTTCGCCAAGAGATGGATAAAATGTTGTATGTTGGCATTATAGAACCTGTTGAAGAGTCTGACTGGGTGAGCCCAATGGTAGTCCAACAGAAGAAAAAAAAAGGTGCAATAAGGATCTGTGTAGATGTGCGGAAACTGAATGATGCATGTGTCCATGATCCATTTCCAACGTTGTTTATAGACAAAGTGTTAGACAATGTAGGAGCGCAGGAGGCCTATTCCTTTACTAATGGGTTTTCTGATTATCAGAAAATTAATATTGCACTAGAGGATCGAAGAAAAACCACCTTCGTGACAGAGTGGGGTTTCTTTCAGTACACTATTATGCCTTTTGGATTAAAGAATGCGTCTGCAAAATTTTACTGCATAGTCATAACAACGTTCAAAGAATTCATTCATAAGTTTCTGGAAGTATACTTCGATGATTGGACCGTGTTTGGATTGCTAAAATTCCATGTAGAAAGTCTGTGCCTTATTTTGGATACATGTCGAAGATACTAGATTGCGTTGAATTTGAAAAAATATATATTTTGTGTTCCTTTTAGGATCTTGTTGGGTCACGTCGTGTGTAAGAAAGGATTGGTGTTGGACCCTTCAAATATCACTTTAATTGTGAAATTGGAGGCCCCTAGGAATGTCAAGCAGCTACACGCAATTCCAAGACACACTAGATACTATAGAAAATTCATTAAAGCCTATGCTCAAACTACCACGCTTATGGAAAAATTGCTGAAGAAGGATGCAACATTCTGTTGGGATGAGGAATGCCAGCGCATCTTATATGTGTTAGAATAAAAGATTGTGAATGCGTCAATCCTGGTATTTCTTGATTGGAAGAAGGAGTTTCATGTACATGTGGATGCTTCTTGGATTGTGCTGGGTGCAGTACTAACACAGGTAGGCGAAGGAAAACTGGACAATCGTATAGCCTTTACAAGTAGGAAGTTATCAAAGGTTGAAAAAAACTATTCAACGACAGAGCGCGAGGGGTTGGCCATGGTCTATGCGCTGCAAAAATTTAGGCATTATCTATTAGGGGGAGATTTCAAGATGTATACAGATCATTCTGCCTTAAAGTACCTGGTCAAAAAGCCTGTGTTGGGGGGGAATATTTGCCGTGGTTGTTATTATTTTAGGAATATGATTTTGAAGTTATTATGAAGTCTAGTTAGTTGAACACCAGTCCAGACCACCTGTTAAGGATTGAAACAGGTGAAGAACCCAATAATTTGGAGGAAGGGTTGCCGGATGTGCAACTCTTTATAGTAAGTGTAGGATACATTATTCAATTCTTAACTACTAGCATGGCGCTTGAAGGATATACAACTTAGTAGAAGAAAGACCTAGTAGTTCGCGTAGCAGATCTTTTGGTCATTGTGGGACATTTGTACAAAATGGGGGTAAACAAAATATTGTGGAGATATGTACTAGAATTTGAGTGTGATAGTGTTCTCGATGAAGCTCATGGGGGAGCTGCGGGAGGCCATTATGCAGGAAAAGAAACCACGCAGAATATTTTGCATGCAAGATTATGGTGGCCAACATTGTACAAGGATTCCAAATCATATTGTAAGGCATGCGATTCATGTCAATGAACTAGCAGACTGTCATGGAGGGATGAACTACCGCTACATCCTCAGGTATCTTTGAAGGCATTTGAGAAGTGGGCGATCGATTTTATTGGGCCAATTCAGCCACTTGGAAGAAAACAGGCATGTGCTACATTATCACTGCCACAAAATATTTAACCAGATGGGTAGAAGCATAGCCATTGAAGGATTATACATTGGCTACTGTAGCAAAGTTCTTATTTGAATATGTATTAACTTGGTTTGGATGCCCGAAATTATTAATGAGTGATAGGGGAACACACTTTCTGAATGAAATGATTAGCGTGATGACAGATGAATTTCAGGTCTACCATCAGAAGAGAACACCATATCACCCACAGGCAAATGGGACAGTTGAATCTTTTAACAAAAAATTTGGAGAACGTGTTAACAAAGGTCTGTAACGTGCAACGGAATGACTGGGATGTGAGCATACCTGCATTATTATGGGCCTATAGGACAACTTGTAAGAAGTTGATAGGGCAAACACCATTCAGATTCGTCTATGGCGTCTAAGAGGTGATACCTATGGAGTACATTGTACCTCGTCTGCACATAGAAACTTTGATAGATATTGCAGATCGCAAGGCTTTGGAGGAATGACTCGCACAACTAATGGAGTTAAAGGAGGACCGATTTCTAGTGGGATTCCACCAACAAGTGCAAAAGGAACACGAAAAATCATGGCATGATTGCCATATCAAGCTTCGCACTTTCAAGATAAATGATCTTGTGTTGTTATATGATAGTAAGTTCACCAAATTTTCAGGTAAATTCCATATGCATTGTTGGTACCATTCCTTGACCTCCTTTTTCCTCTTCAAACACATCGTTTGCCTACCTTTTTCCTTCATACATCTCTTAGACCCCTTGAAATTGATTAGTTAACAGTATTATAGTTGTTAAATACATTAGAATTGATTTATGAGTTTTATGTTAAAGAATTAAGGATTTTTGATAAAAAGACTACAGGAAGTTGCAACATCCTGTAATTGGTTTATTGTTTGACATATGGCATGACAGCTAGGCTAAAGCAAAGGGTAGGGATGAAAAGTAGAATGTACAAGCATGGACGAACACCTATCCTACAGCAGAACCAACGCTCCTAGAGGCACGGTCAATGACGGTCAAAGCATAACATGTTGGCGAAAAAAGCAGCAACAGCATAGGGTTCTAAACCGATGTAGTTTTATTCCTTTTTGAAATTGGTTCAGAATAGAAACAACTTAAAAACTATGCCATAGCAAAAGCGGCAACAGCCGCATCACGGATGTACATTCATTCCGAAATGTAACCATTGTAAAAACATATGTAAACACAGTTATGTGTTGTCAGTTAAGGGTTATCATTGTATCGTTTTGAAAACAGAGTTTTGAACTTAATACCAAAAACACGGTTGCAGTCACGATTTCCTTGTTGCGTTGATTCTATAGTTGCTTGAGCACAGTCCAGTATACCTTTGAAACGCGGACGGGCCCTGCGTGGAACGGGTATACTGTCATTTCATTTTATTTGCAACTTCTGAATATTCAATAGCATGCACAGTGATTAGAGTTCAGTTTATGCTTTCGTTGATTTAATTAGAAATTCGTATGAGTAATGTTTATGATGGTAGCTTGAAGGATTCATCGCTGAGATCGTTGAATTGTATCCTGTAAGGGATCTGATCTTTCGTTATTTTTAAGAGCATCTTCATGAACCCTGTTTCTCATATATTTGAATTTTAAGTGTGCTTATGATTTTAGTATATTTCAATCTTTCATGAATGATAAACATTGAATGCTGAGTGTTCACTAAACAGGGGTTTTATGCACAACATCCTCGTAAGGGGATTGAAATCTTGGTTTAAGTAATACACAGTGTTTTTAGAATAGGTAGATGAATTGAGTGACCCGAGTGTCCAGGTGATAGGGAGCATACCTCAACCTTCCGTAAAGAAGTTCTGTAACTTATCATCACAAACACTTAGTTAGGAATCCTTTATGTCTATAGATTGTAGACGCATGCCTCGAAGTTTACTGATCCTGGTCGATAATAAATATAGCCTAATCTAGCACCCTAGATAGGACACTACATTTTGGCGTCGTTGCCGGGGAGGCGTAGTTAAAGGATCTAAAAAAAAAAAATTTCAATAAACAAAAACGAGCAAAAACATAGATTTAGAAATCATGTTCATTTATGCCTAGATTTAGAGACAATCAAGGTAGATTCATAAAAACCCCCCATCCAAAAACTAACCCATCATCAGGAGCAGACTCTTTAGGAAATACAACACCAGCTGAGGAAGTCACCATACAAGCATTAGAGGATAAACAAAAGTCAGGACAAAGACTTACTCTCATCGAAAGGCAAACTTTATTAGCACATAAATCACAGAAAAAACACTTTCTTAGATGCTCCACACAAGGAGAAAGTAGCATAGTGACCGAACAATCTGTCTTTAATCTCCTCTTTAAAACAAGTGACACTGACACAGAGATGAAGAAGAGTCAACCTTTACGTTTCCTATACATGAACCACAAGAAGATGATGAGATCAAAATGAAAAACATACCTCCATCCGTGCTACCAAACTTTTATGGTATGGCTTCGGAAGACCCAGACTCATTCTTGTTCGAGTTTGACATTGTATGTCGAACATATGGTTACACAGATGATGCCCATAGGCTTAGACTCTTCCCAACGACATTAAAGGCATCAGCCTTGAGATGGTTCATGAGGCTTGGTGAGCATGCGATGATTGATTGGGATGGCATGAGAAGAATCTTTCTAAGGAAATATCAACCTTATTGTAGATCCAAAGATTCTAAAGACGATATCTTTAGAATGAGCCAACAAGAGGATGAAACCTTGGCGGAATACTTAGAACGGTTTGTCTACAACTTACAAAAATCCAAACACCGAACTATGCCTCTTGATCTGATCCGCACAATATTTTTGAAAGGCATCCGAGAGGAATACATGGATGATCTTAATTTGATGGGCAAAGGTGACATTTCTACCTTACCTTTTGAAGAAATCGCTGAATTATGCGAAAAGTATTCAAGGAGCAAAGCTAAAATTGGAAAAAGAACCCTGTCATCCAAAGTCACAAAATCTGCTTGAGCAAGTGTCACAAGGGCTGAAATAGGGAATCTGTTAGAAGAATTTAAAACAGATCTATTAAGCACCTTAGGGAACCAAATTGACACTCTAAAAGCTAAGAAGAAACAAGAAGATGAAGATCAGATAATGGCTATCTTCTGCCTAAAATGCCGGAAGAAACATGCCTTAAAAGACTACCCATTAGAAAACATCCAAGTTTGTGCCTTCTATACTGAGAATCATGATATATTTAATTGTACTAAAGTTAAGGTTTTGCAGAACTGTAATATGGCAGCTAATGCAGAGATGGAAAACGTGTATTACTTGGGCACAAAGAGACCATGGCAGCCAAGGCCAGCACCTCAAGGTATGTTTCCAAATCAAAATTTGCAATTTCCTGTAAATGATCAAATGTATGCTCAGAATTCATGGAATGTACCCATGCCATGGCAGCACCAAAATCACCCACAGCAACAATGGAGACCATCTCAACAATACTCTCAATCCTATCATACATATCCTCAATCATACCAACCATATTCACAGCCATATCAACAATATCATCAGCCATATTCATCACATCCTCAACCATATCAGCAGTATCCTCAGCAGCAAGTTGTTTACCAACCTCAACCTACTCAACAAGCACTGCCTGCTCCTCCACCAATAAATCCACCACAACTGCAATTTCCATCTAACTCACAACCTCCCAGACCTACTCAAATTCCTGCTCAAACAGTCCCAAATCCAAATAACAGAGCAGAGAGGCCAGCCTACAATGTAGAAGAGGGAACCTCATATCCCACACTACCCTTGCAAAATATCAACTTGAGGTCTGGTAGGGTACTCCACAAAGATTCTCCAATAACAGATAAACAAGAAGAAAACACAGAAAATGAAAATGAAATGACAAATCAAAGAAAACCAAACGATGATACCAAAGATAAGCAGATGCAACCATTGCATCCACCTTTTCCAGACCGATTGGTCCAAATGAAACTTCCAATGTCCATACGACAGTTTGATGTTTTAGATGAGCTCAAGAATGTCTATATAAAAATTCTGCTACTCCAAGCCATAAAAGACATTCCCATATACACTAAAGAAATCAAAGAAATGTGTCTTAAGAAGCCCACTAGGAAAAGGATTGATCCACAAACCATTCATGTTATAGGACATTTAGCTGGCCTTATGACAAATACCATCCCAATGGAAAAGTATGTTGATCCTGGTATCCCCAGAGTTACTAAAATCATTAACAACATATAGATTCCAAACACTTTAATAGATCTTGGGGCCGCAATAAATGTCATGACTCTTGAAACCATGAGAACACTCCAGCTCATAAATTTGCAACACACAACGATTGTTCTAGAACTAGCTGATAGGTCTAAAGTGATTCCTGAAGGGATTTTGGAGGACATAATTGTTTCACTAGACTCTTGGGAGTACCCAGTGGACTTCTTAGTTCTTCAACCCAAATCCAATCTAGGAGGGCACCCTATCATCCTTGGTAGACCATGGTTAGCAACTGCTGATGCATTCATAGGATGCCGATCGGGCAACATGATCATTTCAAGAGGGACCAAAAGAAAACAACTCACTCTTTATCCATCGGCACAATCACCAGCAGTAACACACAATTTATGGCTTGATGATAAATACAATGATAAAGAAGAAGTACAATCTGTTTTTAGCATTGACCAAATCTATGATTTCCAAGAACAAAATAATAATGATTTGGTAGAATTGTTCCTTTCTCAACCTGATATTTCCGAAAATTTGAGAAACGACCAGTATCATGCTGCAGATGTACTTTTAGCCCAAAATTTTCAAGAAACATGCACCATTCAATCTTTGCAAACCACATTTCACGATATTTTTCCAGTTCAATCCATCACAAACACACAGAGTCAGATCATAGAGATTAGTCCAGGGAAAACTCTGAACATAGGCAATCACCTAGACTCATCTTAGCAAGAGAAATTGATTCGACTATTGAGAAAATACCAGAAAGCATTTGCTTGGGACTACACCGATATGCATGGGATTCATCCCGACACATGCACTCACCATATTTATACAGATAGTACTATCAAACCAGTGAGGCAACCGCAGAGAAGAATGAACCCCATGCTCCAGGATATTGTCAGAGAAGAATTGCAAAAACTGTTGAGAGTTAATTTTATATATCCTATTTCTGACAGTCAGTGGGTATCCCCATTGGTTATAGTGCCCAAGAAAAATGGTAAGTGGCGCATTTGTGTTGATTACAGACAATTTAACAAAGCAACGCTCAAAGATTATTTCCCACTACCATTTATTGACCAAGTGTTAGACACCTTAGCTGGGAAATCATCATTTTCTTTTCTTGATGGTTTCAGTGGCTACAACCAGATCAGGATAGCCTCAGAAGATCAGGACAAAAACACATTCACCTGTCCTTGGGGCACTTATGCTTATAATGTTTTTCCATTTGGACTTTGCAATGCTCCAGCTACATTTCAGAGAGCTGTCTTAGCTATTTTCGCTGATTTAGTTCATGATTGTGTTGAAGTTTACATGGATGATTTTTCAGTGTACGACAATTCATTTGAACATGCATTAGAGAACCTTGAAAGAGTTTTGAAAAGATGTATTGAAGCTAATCTGTCCCTGAGCAATGAAAAGTGCTTTATGATGTTAAACGAAGGGATAGTATTAGGCCACTATATTTCTTTTCAAGGCATCAAAGTTGATCCAGCAAAAATCCAGATCATTGTTGATTTGCCAATTCCAAAGAATCAAAGAGAGGTAAGAAGTTTCCTTCGGTATGCAAGCTATTACAGGAGGTTTATTGAACATTTTAGTAAAATAGCTTTACCTTTGTTTAAGCTTCTAACAAAAGATGTACTTTTCAACTGGAATGAGAACTGCCAACAAGCATTTGAAGCACTCAAAAAGAAGTTATCAACCGCACCAGTCTTAAGAGGGCCTAATTGGAGCCTACCATTTCATATCTTTACAGATGCATCTGACACTGCAGTGGGTGCCTCATTAGGCCAAAAAGAGGAATCTTGTAATTATGCCATTTATTTCATTAGCAAAAATCTAACACCTGCAGAGTCAAACTACACAGTCACAGAAAAGGAAACACTTGCCATCATATATGCTGTGAATAAATTCCGGCATTATATAACTGGTTATGAAGTCTTTGTACATACTGATCATTCTGCCATTAGACATTTAATGAATAAACCAATAACTAGTGGCAGAGTTACCAGATGGTTATTATTGTTACAGGAATTTAACATCACAGTGTTAGATAGACTAGGTAAAGAGAATCAGGTGGCAGATTTTCTTTCTAGACTGCAAAATCCAGGTGAGGTTGTTCCGGTCGAAGATTCTTTCCCAGATGAAAATTTATTTGCAATTTCCATAGTGAATCCTTGGTATGCTGACTTGGCCAATTATTTGTCTACAGGAAGGACACCTCCATACTTTACTCCAAAGGAAAAGAAGAGACTAGTCAAACAAAGTGCTCGATACTCATGGATTAATGGCGATTTATTTTACACTGGTTATGATATGATTATTAGAAGATGTGTAAGAAATGATGAGATAATTGATATTTTAAAATCTTGCCATGATGAACCGTGTGGTGGGCATTTTGCAGCTAAGCGAACAACATTCAAAGTTCTTAGTCTTGGATACTACTGGCCATCCATTTTTAAGGATTCCAAGAAGTACGTGAAGAGTTGTGACAGCTGCCAAAGAATGGGCAGGCCAACAGCTACAGACGAGATGCCCCTTCAACCCCAAGTTCACCTAGAGCCATTTGAAAAATGGGCTCTAGACTTCATAGGACCCATTAACCCAACCTCCAATGGTAAGAAGTACATCTTAGTATGTACTGATTACGTCACAAAGTGGGCTAAAGCAAAAGCACTAGTTAGAGCCACCGAACAAACAGTGGTAAATTTCCTTTTTGAGAGATTTTTGTAAGGTATGGAGTACCAAGGGAAATAGTGACTGATCAAGGTACTCAATTTACTTCAAAGTTAGTGAAGGACATCATAGAAAAATACCAAATCAAGCACAGAAGAAGTACACCTTACCATCCACGGGCCAATGGGCAGGTGGAATCCACAAACAAAACTTTGGAAGGGATCATCACTAAAACTGTGGCAATGAACAGAAAGAATTGGGAAGAGAAGCTCAAAGATGCACTCTAGGCTTACAGAATTACGTGGAAGAATACTACAGGATTTACACCATATCAGTTGGTGTATGGCAAAGAGGTAATGCTTCCTATTGAGTTTCAAATACATACTTTTAAACTGGCTGCAGATTTGCAAATTGACCTAGACCAAGCACAACAAGAAAGAATTCAGTAGTTGAACCAACTGGATGAAATGAGGCAGTAACCAGAGGAAACCACAATCCTCATGCAAAAACAAAGGAAGCAGTGGCATGATGCACATATCAAGAAGAAGCAGTTCAAGGAAGGCGACTGGGCTTTACTTTTTGACTCTAAATTCAAAGATCATAAAGCCAAGTTTACCACCCATTGGATGGGCCCATACCAAATTATTCAGGCTTACGACAATGGTTCAGTCAAGCTCAAAACTATTGATGGAGAAGGTCATTCCTTTACTGTCAATGGTCATCGCCTGAAACTTTACACTAAGCCCATCAGCAAGCAAAATTTTCTCCAAACAGTATCTCAACAAAGAGAGGTTGAGATACTGCAGCCTTCAGCTGCAGTATCCCTGCCTTAGTTCATTTCATTTCAATTTAGAAATTCAAAAAAAAAAAAAAAACAAAACAAAATCTAAAAAAAAAAAGAAAAAAAAACAAACACAACCAAAAATAATAACAATGGGTTAGATGTGAAAACCAGACTCTGGCACACTCTAACCCGGAATTCTTACTTGAAAACCAATTCGTTGGCGGGTAAGAATTCCTTTTCTTTTGTTCCCTGTTTCATTTATCAACTGAATAATGACTTGAGGACAAGTCAACACTTTAGTGGGGGAGAGAAGCATCAGCATTTTGTTCTCTTATCTCTCCATTATAAATTCTTAAAAGATTTCTTATCTCATCTCCTCACTGTAAATTTCCAAAGCAGTTTGTTTCAGCATTCCAGATTTCAATAAAGAAGTTGTTTTGTCATTGTTTTATCTCAGAGGGACCTGGTTATAAACATTATGCAGGGGGACCTGTTCTGTCCAGAAGACCATGTTACCAACACCAGCAGTAATGGGACCTGTTTAAGACACATAAAAGGGACCTGTTAAGAGATTGTTACTTCAGGATTACTTCAACAAAGCTTCATCAAGTTTCTACAAGGATCCACAGGTTGTTGGGCACCAAGACTTCATCAAATACCAAAGATCAAGGAACCTGTATACATATAATTCTTTCTCCGGATTTCAAAGAAGCTGCATGAACATATTCAAGATCTCAGAGGGACCTGTTGTATTCGAATCTATCTTAGGGGACCTATTATGAACAATAAAGAATAGTCAAAAGAGACTAGTCCTACCCAACATGCCAATGCAACGCTTGAACAACCAACAAAAGTGTAATGTATTCCTTATTCTTAACATTTAAATTCTTAGATTAATTTTTAATGTTAAATTTAATAACTGTGACTGCTACGATCAATTTCAGAGACACCTCCATACCTATCACTCGTTATCCTATTGTTAATCCCTATCATCTTCCAATACTCCAACCCCTCTCATACTTATACGATTTTGTTAATCCCCTCTCATATCACCCTTTTCAATCTCTGTTACCAATCAATTAGACCCTACAGCCATCCCAACATTTCTATTTGGCCGGGTAGGACATGTGGTGAATTGTTTGGAAACCAAATGTCATGCGGGCTTGTTCATTATGTTTGAAACGGCCGAATTATGATTTAAACACCCGACGAAGCCAAATGATGCAAACGACTACCCGGAATCATATCCCAGTACTTCATATATATGCTTCTAGCGTTTCTATGATGGCATCCATACGACCAGTACAACCATTCCTCTGTTTCAAAAGATGAATATGTTATGAATTGAGTTAAGCCGGTTATTTCATTATCATTTTCAGTTGTTCTATGTTAGCATTCGACTCCTGTGACTTCAACAGTAAAGACTGAAAGTAGCAAGCGCCACGAAAGGAAAATGTAGTTAATTGGGTTCGACCTCTATTACAAGATAGTCAATCGAGCATCGTTTGGGTTACTAAAGGAGCTAGTGTTAAAGAGCCGAGGACGCCACCAGGTCAGCAGCATTGGGGCGGAAGATAAAAGGTAACAAATCAAAACTTCTTTGTTGAATTTGTAAAACATAAACAAAGAAGAGTTAGAGCACAACTCTCGGCCACAATGACCAATAGGGTCGAACCAAGCATATTCGACAGTTCCTAGTATCACGAAGATTGCATTTCAATTCTTAAAGAAATACAGTGGCTGCCCTTTTTAGAGAAATTTCGTGGAAGTAATGAAGAGGTCACCAAACAGTTCACTTTTACATTCAACGGAGAGAAAGCTCTGATAGGTAATTTTTCATTCAGAGTTTCGGAAGATACCATAGCTCAAGCCCTAGGGATCAGCCCAGAAGGGGAGAAGTACTTCAAGACAAAGCAATTTAAAGAGAAATCATGGACTCAATTTATGTCCAGATCCAGGGTTTCGTCCGTTAATTGGAAGAAAGGCGTCCCAAGAAGTTGGCTAGTGCATCCCTGGGACGAGATGGTCTATATCATCCAAAAGTTTGTAACTTGTGAAGGCCGCTACAGTATTGTTTACTTGTACCATATCAAGTTACTGTTACATTTGGAAGGGCAATGTGTTATCAGTCTGCCATACTTCCTCTTGCAAAGCCTAACCAAAATGTTGAAGACCATCCAAAAGCAGAAAGGTAACGAAGACAAGAGCTTATATCACTTTGGGTTAATTAAAATTCTTATTGAGTATGAATTGTAGAGAAGAGGGAAAACGTGGAAGGAGTTCTTGGCTGCTAACCAAATTAAAGACGAAGAGGACAAGGAAGAACCACAGGAAAACTCAGGATTCATGAATGATATCGATGAAGAGATTCCTATACAGAAAGCAAGCAAGGTACCTCCACCTATTAGCAGTATAAGGACGAGGAAAATGAGAAAAGAGGATGCTCGGAAAGCAGAGCAAGATAAAATTTTTACCACCTATTCAAGAAGAACCAGGAGAACATCAAAGGCCCAGCTGCAAGAAGACGAGCCTGAATCAAATGCACCTATGCCGATGGATATTGAAAGTAGTGCCCACTCACAACCTGGACCAAGAGCTGAGATGGAGGTTGAAAGCAATAACAGGCAAGAAAAAGATTCACCGCCTGCCATAAAGAAATAGAAGAAACTGGAGAAGAAAATTGAGAAGTTAAAGGAAGAACTAATGGAGGCTAATATGCTGGAAAAAGTTATCAAGAAAGAAAATGAAATGCTCAGAGCACAGAGTAAAGAGACTCAACAGAAGAATGAAAAGTTAAGGGAACAAATTAAGGAACTTGAAGTTGAACAAACAGATATTTGTAAGTGGGCCACTAAATGGTACAACCAAAAGAAGGTCCTCAAGGAAAAGTACAAAAGTTTAAAGCATGAGCTCCATGGTCAGAAAGATGCCCAGGTGAAGAAGAATGTGGATAAATTGTTGAAGGCAGCAGAGGTACAGGCAGGGACAGAGTTCAGAGGAAGCACATCAGGGTTAGCATGAGGTCATGCTAATTCATTAAGTCAGGGAGAGATGTTGGTACCATTCCTTGACCTCCTTTTTCCTCTTCAAACACATCGTTTGCCTACCTTTTTCCTTCATACATCTCTTAGACCCCTTGAAATTGATTAGTTAACAGTATTATAGTTGTTAAATACATTAGAATTGATTTATGAGTTTTATGTTAAAGAATTAAGGATTTTTGATAAAAATACTACAGGAAGTTGCAACATCCTGTAATTGGTTTATTGTTTGACATATGGCATGACAGCTAGGCTAAAGCAAAGGGTGGGGATGAAAAGTAGAATGTACAAGCATGGACGAACACCTATCCTACAGCAGAACCAACGCTCTTGGAGGCACGGTCAATGACGGTCAAAGCATAGCATGTTGGCGATAAAAGCAGCAACAACATAGGGTTCTAAACCGATGTAGTTTTATTCCTTTTTGAAATTGGTTCAGAATAGAAACAACTTAAAAACTATGCCATAGCAAAAGCGGCAACAGCCGCATCACGGATGTACATTCATTCCGAAATGTAAACATTGTAAAAACATATGTAAACACAGTTATGTGTTGTCAGTTAAGGGTTATCATTTGTATTGTTTTGAAAACAGAGTTTTGAACTTAATACCAAAAACACGGTTGCAGTCACGATTTCCTTGTTGTGTTGATTCTATAGTTGCTTGAGCACAGTCCAGTATACCTTTGAAACGCGGACGGGCCCTGCGTGGAACGGGTATACTGTCATTTCATTTTATTTGCAACTTCTAAATATTCAATAGCATGCACAGTGATTAGAGTTCAGTTTATGCTTTCGTTGATTTAATTAGAAATTCGTATGAATAATGTTTATGATGGTAGCTTGAAGGATTCATCGCTGAGATCGTTGAATTGTATCCTGTAAGGGATCTGATCTTTCGTTATTTTTAAGAGCATCTTCATGAACCCTGTTTCTCATATATTTGAATTTTAAGTGTGCTTATGATTTTAGTATATTTCAATCTTTCATGAATGATAAACATTGAATGCTGAGTGTTCACTAAACAGGGGTTTTATGCACAGCATCCTCGTAAGGGGATTGAAATCTTGGTTTAAGTAATACACAATGTTTTTAGAATAGGTAGATGAATTGAGTGACCTGGGTGTCCAGGTGATAGGGAGCATACCTCAACCTTCCGTAAAGAAGTTCTGTAACTTATCATCACAAACACTTAGTTAGGAATCCTTTATGTCTATAGATTGTAGACGCATGCCTCGAAGTTTACTGATCCTGGTCGATAATAAATATAGCCTAATCTAGCACCCTAGATAGGACACTACATGCATTGGTTAGGACCGTATATTCTCAAGGAAATTATAGAGGGTGGTGTAGTTCAACTCATGAAGCTAAATGGTGAACATTTTCTAGGAAAAGTGAATGGGAGCCGGTTGAAGTTGTATACGGGGGATCCTACCCCTGTGCAATGACTATATGAATGCAAGACAGTCTTAGTGCTTCAAGAAGCTACACGGGAGCTCGGGACAATAAACTACACTGCCCTACGGGGAGGACATGACAGCAAATAAGTTGGATGAATATTGACGAGGGTGCAGCAGATGAAGCTGTACTCAGGACGTTGTGTCATGGAGGAAGGTGCCATGTAGCCTAGGCCAAAAATAGTCGTTGCCATCATTGTAGCTGATTGGACTGAGAAAATCCCGTTAGGAGGAGCGGGTAGGCAACAATTAAGGTAAAAATCTTTGAAAATATGTCACCAAAGGTGCATTTATGACAAAGTTATGGAGGGAACAGTCGGATTTGAATCTGAAAATCACTATAAGTATGTCCTGTTGGTCTATAAAGAAACACTTTGTTGTCTACGAATTTCTTGCATGCACCAAGAAGATTGGGAGGTTTTGTTCAAGCACTTGAGGCTAGCTCATTATTCTGATACATTGCGTCGAGTTTATTTGGAGAGGATATCTAAGCCTATGAGTTTTGAGGCTGTGGTATCTAAGGCCCCAACTCTTGAAGCTGTGGGCATATAAGCTACACCAATAGTACCTACAAATCCAAGTTCGCCTAGGCCAAAGCAGTTTGCTTCTAAGCCAAAGCAATCTGCTTCTAAGCCAAAGCAGTATGCTTCTAAGCCAAATTAAAAGAAGTTGGTCATTGAACTAGTGCCTCACTCGCCCAGAAAGCATCTGTAGAAGGTGTAGAAGAAGGAAAAAATGGACAAGCAAAATAAACCTTTTGTTCCCCTAGATTTAGAAGAAGAGGAACTCTGCCAAGGGATTGACAAGTTAGATGCCAAGGATGCTGAACCAATCACTATGCTTCTGGCATATGTGCCTCCACGAAGAGGACAAAAGAAGGTGGCCAAAGACCTCGATGCCAACAAATTTTCAATTGCTACACCACTACTCCCAGCTAAAGTTGCATTTGAGGGTACGCTCTTAGCGTGCATACCATCATTAAAGATGGAAGACTGGGACATCGCCGACCAGGAGAAATTCCCGCACTTAGCAACAAATCAATATATGTCCTACATATTATAGGAAGATACAAGGGTCATGAATTTGGAACCAATGAAATGGGTTAGAGGAGTTCAGTTGGCAGGACTATTACACTTGCTATTCGTACCCCATTTTCACTGCTCCAACATCAATATGACATGTGTGCATCAATTGTTGACATTAGTGCATGATGTGTGTTTATGGCTAGGTGAGCCTATCCCCATCATAGATATGTTAATCCATCTGATTACTAAGCTACCCTACAAAGGAGCGGACTTGAAAAAGGAGTTTGCAGGCAAAACCAAGGAAAAACAACTCACAGACAACATGAAGATCAAGTTCGGGCTTGTAAAGGGAAAGTGTGGATATTCTATCACCTCCATAAAAGACTGGGCAGTACAATTTGCAACACAAATCCTAGCAGGAAATATAATGTGCAGGTGTCATGCGGATGAAGTGCCTGTGTTGGTCATTTTGCTAGCAATGCAGTGTGTGAACGGGGTCCAGTATTACTAGGCCAAATATCTTTGTAGAGAAATTTTGGAAAACTATCGCAAGGTGCAAGAGAAGAGATAATTGTTCCTATATGCTTGGCTCTTATTGCTAATTGTTTTGGTGGCATGGAGGTTCCCAGAGGACAGTTAGTTCCCTCCAATGAATGAGACCCTCCCAGATGTGGAGCGGATTAAAAAATCAAACTTTTTTTGGGTATTCATGGAGATGGACATCCACATGGCTATAAACCATAGGCCAAGGTTATCTCCCACCTTATTCGAGTAGCTGAGGGCCTTCATAGAATTTAAGGTAGAATTTCACAATGTCTGGATCCGTGCGAGGAGAGACCTTCAAGAGGTATGGCACACGCTTCCTTACTTAGTGTCTGACACAGATGTAGAGGAGGTTATGGGCGGATGGCTAACAGAGTGGCGTGAGCCTACCCAACTGGATGTCGGGACAAGAAAAGCAGGAGAAAGATCCTCCATGTAGACCTCTATTGTGAAGAAGCAAAAAGAAAAAGAGCAGGCAGTCGCGCGATAGAAGGTTGCCCAACAGAAGAAAAAAGAAGTTGCTACTAAGGTAGTTGTAGAGGAAGAGAGGGTTGCGAAGGAGCGTGCTGCTAAAAAGAAGGTTGAGAAGGAAAAACAAGATACTGAAGAAAGCAACAAATCAGATTCATAGCACACTAATGAGCAGGAGATATCTACACATGGTGACGATGGGGGTGAGGAGGTGTCCAGCCCCTTTAAATTTCAGAAGCGCATCAAAGAGACATCAATAGGTCCACAAAAGAAGCAGAAATCAGGTAAACAATCACAAGTGGACCCTCTTGTGCTAACAGAGGGCGATTTAGATGATATCGATGAAAAGGTTAGAGATACCACATTAGAGCTATGGTTGCACTTTTAGCAGAAGTATATGCAGATACTAGGGAGTGACTAGAAGGATCTGCGTGAGTTACTGATCCAGGCCGATAGTATCTAGGCAAGCGTTGGGCAAGCGAGTGTGGTGTAGGTGAGCATGAGTGTTCAAGAAGTGGAATGGAAAATGGACCTAAGGATAATTCCTTTTCTAGAAGGATCCTTGCAAGAAGATAACCAGGAAGACCGCAACATGCTATAAAATATCAAAGATATTGGGATCAATGTGGACACGGTTCCACTCGAGGCCCTCCACGCATTGCATCAAGGGGCCTTAGATGAGTTGCAGATCACAGAGTAGTGCGACCTTGCAATCCTCAGTGAATGTAAAATCAACAATGCACAAATGTAGGCATTGCAAGCACGAAGTATAAACCTAGAGTTCGTAATTGAACAAGCATGTCAATGAGTTCCAAATTGCATATCCCAGACGATGCACAGGCTGAGACAAAAGTCAAGAAATTAGTTGTTGCAGTGTGCGGCACCAAAGATGAGGTTAGGTGAGTAAATTTTAAGTTCCAGATGAATATATCTGAACTCCAGCTCAAGCTTCAATCAACCACACTGCCAAAAGTTCAGGAACAAAGAGGTGCAACTATAAAAGAATCAATGGGTCAACTAGATGTCATAGTTCATGGTTTCGACCAGTTATTCAATCAGGTAATGGGCCTATGAGATACATTGCAGGAGGACCGTAAGCTGAAAAATTTGAACACAGAGATGAGGGAAGTGCAACAAAAATATGATGAAATCAATATGACTGCATGAACGTTGGTGCCAATCCAGCGGTTCGCGCTCTTGTAGGAAGGCAAGGTGGTTCAGATGTAGATCTAGAAGTTATAGAAAAATTAGTCCCTGCTAAGAGACTGACTTCAGCCTTGGATAGAGGAAGCCAACCAACTTTCACATTATATTCATGAAAAGATGAAGGCCATGCAGTAGACCTAGTGGACTACACAACTTGCAGTGGAGGGGACAACCACAGAGAAATTGGTCCAGGAGGTACAACAAGTAGCAAAACAGAGTATTGAGGACCTTTAAACATTGACCAAGGCATTAAGAGAACTCTGCCAGAAAGTGAAACAACCAGCCGAGTGACTCAAGGACGAGTCACGATCTTTGTGTTGGGGGCCTGTTGGGATGGGATCCTTAGGGGTAGAATTGAATTAATTTAGTCATTTTTTGTAAAGAATTTTGTAAAGAATGTAAAGTCTCCGCAAAATATGGATGCGGAGCGCGTAGCTAGTCAAGAGTCATAGGGGCCTTAGCCCCTTGTTTGGGTAAGTGATAGGCATTTTTTAAGAATCACCCATGAGCAGGGGCCATGGTATTGTATTAGAAAATATATAAATAGTTGAATCATAACAAATCTTAGAATAAATTAAGATAAGAATAGAGAGCTGAGTGCGCAGAGGCCTGGAAGAGTCCACGGCTGAGTGCGTGTACACCTGTAGATGAGTGCGTAGGGAAGTTGAAGTTTGTACTGAAAGGATTCTGATTAATAAAGGTTGATTTTGGGTTGGAAGTACTTGCATCTATTTGTTTAATTGTTATGTCACTTTCATTGCTATTTCCGTAATTCAATGTGTTTTCTCAACACAAATTTGGTTATTTGAACATGTTTATGCCTAAGAAGATGATTGAATGATATTCACGAAG
The DNA here is from genome assembly GCA_031772625.1 of Pinus tabuliformis. Lineage (NCBI taxonomy): Eukaryota > Viridiplantae > Streptophyta > Pinopsida > Pinales > Pinaceae > Pinus > Pinus tabuliformis. Next base: position 168,271,754 of record CM062806.1, on the reverse strand, counting down.
ATCTAAATCTATTTTAGGTTAGTTTCAGATAAGGAAGATAGGTATGTGCGATAACATATCTAGACCTCAGAAACCCTAGAAGACCTATTCAGTTGCGCGAAAGTAGCAGACATATCCTATTAGGGCTTGATTAACGCCATTGTTTGGTCCCGTGAAGAATTGAAGGTAGTTAGGGTTGAATTAGCAGTCTTAACTCTATCAGAAGGTGAGATCTATGCGGAAGTAAATCTAGGGCCCTGAAAGACATCACACTAGTCTCTGGATGTAGAAACTTGGTTCTTGCATCACCAACACTGCTTTGGGTGAGACTACGACCTGCGCTACACATGTTTCTACCAAAAGGGCCAACAATGTAGGGTTTTGTTGGTTGGTGCAATTAACTTCGAAACTGGGTCAAGACCCCCTAAGCAAACAAGTAGATGTCACTATTAAAAACTTGAAGGAACTTCCAAGTGATCATGAATGTTGACACAACCTAAGGTGTTCAAACCAACTACAGATGGCATATTTATACAATATGGGAATAGATTAAATGAAGTCAACCATGTGAAAAATTGTTTGATTATTGGTCATTGATGTATACCATTAACAAAAACGAGACGACCCAAAAACCTTCTGGTGACCTTCTTGAATATTGTCTTCTCTCTCTATTTAAAGTTGCAATGTGACCCCATCTATCAAATTATAGCATCCTTCTTCAATTCTAGAATGTATTTATGATTTTACCTCATCCATGTCTATATATTCTTCAATATTTTTGTAAATTTCCTCTTCAATTCTTTTGGTACCCTCTTCATCTGATATCCTTGGCTTCTTCTTGACTTTGAAAATGTTTCTTTTCTTCTTTCAATTTCTTAATCTCATCTATTAGTTTTCTATAATGGCCTCATAATCTACATATTTCTTCATATTTATTTTTCAATTCTTGTTTTGAATTGTCCCTTTTCTAATTCCCCTCGCTACTCTTTCCTCTTTTTAATTGTTGAATCTCTTTAATGAGTGCTTCATTAAGGTTTCATATATTAGATAGATCATCACTCTCATGTTTGATCTCTTCTTTAGCTTTCTCTAATTCATATTGAATTTTATGCATCACTTCCATTTTGAATCCTTGATCAATATTTTTGTGTACCATTCTTTCAATTCCTCTTGTGTGATATTTAATATAGATTTTCATCAAGTTTTTTCCACCATTTAGAAGCTTCACCTTCCAAAGAAAAAATTTCCAAACAAGGACCCATTCCATGGGATTGATTTCATCTTTATCTTCATCTCGAAAAAGTGAGTTATTGCCTTTGATTCTTAATTGAGGCCTAACCAAAACCTCAACTCAACCTCAATATTTGATTAGTAATTATATCAAATAATTATTATCATTTATCTGGTATAATATTCTATGTTTTCACTTTCCAATAGTTATTGAATCTGTAGGAATTTACAGGGTAAGTTCCACAGAAGAATACCAAAAGGACACCGCTCACAACCAGATCTCAAATCAATACACCAGTATTTTTGACGTGGTTAAAACCCTCAGAGTGCAAGGAGGGAAACAGTCCACGGCCTGTCCCAACGTGGGTACAGACAATTTATTAATCAAAGAATGAAAATTTACATAAGCTTCTCTCATGCACGGATTACCCGAACAATGACCCTCCATGCGCTTTAAATAGAACTCATGGACCAATCGGGTGTCAAGCCACGGATCAAGTGTCGGTAATACCGAGGTGAGAGTGAACCGTCGGATCACTACATATCGTGACCGTCGGATTGTAAGTTACAAAATGTACAACGGTAAAGAAACACACTTTACCTAACTCTAACCTAACTCTATACTAGACCAAGTTGAACTTAACTATATCCTATGTGTCGGAATATCCTAACATCCCCCCTTAAGAACAACTTGGGATAGGATTGAAGGATTTACAAATATGACACAATAGGAGAAGGAAGGAGGCACTAGAGCCTATCCCCCCTTAGTGACAACTTCCTGAACTCCAAGCATATATCGAAGTTTAGTGAACTTCGCCTCTGTGAGAGCCTTTGTGAAGATGTCTGCAACCTGATCATCCGTTGGACAATATTGCACTTCAAGAACATGGTCATGAATGAGCTTTCTGATGAAGTGCATGTGTAGTTCAATGTGTTTGCTGCGCTGATGCTGGACTGGATCTTTGCATAGCTGAATGGCACTTTGATTATCACACCAAAGTGTGGTTGGATGCTGCTGCTCAAAGCCAAACTCTGATAGGATCTGACGAAGCCACAAGGCTTCCTTACTAGCTTCCACGGCACCACGATACTCTGCTTCTGCTGACGAAAGAGAAATGGCAGCCTGTTTCTTACAAGCCCATGTAATAGGTCCTGAACCAAGAGTGAAGACATAACCGGCAGTAGACTTCCGATCATCAAGGTCACCAGCCCAATCAGAATCAGTGAAACCAACTAACAGAGGAGCTGCTTTGGCACTGTAATGAATCCCAAACTGTATTGTACCTCGAACATAACGAAGTATTCTTTTAGCTGCTTTCCAATGACTTTCACGGGGGTTTTGCATAAAACGAGCAACAAGGCCAACAACAAAGGAAAGATCAGGACGAGTATGGGTTAAATACAAGAGTTTTCCGACAAGTTGACGGTATAAGGTAGCATCAACTTCAGGAGAAGTACAAGAGACTGAAAGTTTGACTCCAGACTGAAAGGGAGAAGGGGCTGGCTTACAGTCTTCCATGTGAAAATGACGAAGAATATCACAAGCATACTTGGACTGGGAAAGGAAAATACCCTCTTGGGATTGCAAGACTTGAAGACCGAGAAAATAGTGTAAGTGTCCTAAGTCTGTCATTTCAAATTTCTTTTTAAGGCTGGACTTCACATGGTTTATAAGGTTGGGATCACTACCAGTAAGAATAAGATCATCAACATAAAGAACAAGGATGATGAGAGAGTTGCCCACTTTCTTGGTGTAGACAGTATTGTCAGAATGACACCTAGAAAAGCCAGATTCTAAAAGAAAGCTATCCATTTTGGCATACCAAGCTCGAGGAGCTTGCTTGAGGCCATAAAGGGATTTCTTAAGGCGACAAACGAGGCTGGAGTCTGTTTGTATGAAGCCAATGGGTTGTTCCATATAGATTTCTTCCTGCAAGTCCCCATGCAAGAAGGCAGATTTAACATCCATTTGATGTACTTCCCATTTTAAAGAGGCAGCAAGGGAAAGAACAAGGCGGATAGAGTTCATTTTGGCAACTGGAGAGAAGGTTTCAGTGTAGTCAATGCCTTCAACCTGTGAAAAGCCCTTAGCAACTAGACGAGCTTTATGTTTGTCAACTTTCCCATCTGGTCCATACTTGGTTCTGTAAACCCATTTGCATCTAACAAGTTTGCGTCCCTTTGGTAGAGGAACAAGATCCCATGTATCATTTGTCATCAATGAATGATATTCTTCATTCATAGCTGTTCCCAATGTGGATGGCCTGAAGCTTCTGCAAAAGTGTCAGGATCATGATTCACTGGAGCTTGAGCCAGTAAAGAAGAGGCTCTTTCAAACTGAGAACGTGTACGTCGCTGATCTGTAGGATCACCGGCAAGATCACCTGCTGCATCCCGAGTAGCACGGACCCATCTTGGAAGTTGAGGATCCTGAGAAGGTGGGGAAGGATTATCATCCTCGCTTTCATCATCAGAAGAAGAAATGTTCTCAAAGATAGAAGAGATGGAAGAGGTGGCACATCCGCCGGACTAGGCTCGCAGGCCGATTTATTTTCATCAAATTTTACATCTCTTCTAATGATAACATTTTTGGACTTAAATGGAATAAGTCTATAGCCTTTTACATCTTCAGAATATCCAACAAAAGTACATTTCTCACTCTTAGGTTCTAAGCTTTATGCTTTTCATCTGGAATATGGGCCCATGCTTCACTTCCAAACACACGAAAGTGACTTACATCTGGTTTAATGGAACTCCAAGCTTCTTCTGGAGTGATATTCTCTAGAACCTTAGTAGGAGTGCGATTGATTATATAATTTGCACAATTAATTGCTTCGGCCCAAAAACTAAGACTGAGTCCTTTAGATTGCAGCATACAATTAGCCATTTCCTTTAAGTGCGATTTTTCCTTTCAGCTACACCATTTTGTTGTGGAGTGTATGGAACAGTATGTTGCATTTGAATTCCATTTTCGGTGCAAAAGGTGATGAATGCATTTTTAACATATTCTCCACCATTATCAGTTCTTAGCTTAAGAATTTGATGTCCAGATTGTTTTTCAACAAATGCTTTGAAGGCCAAAAAGGTGGTAAATACTTCGCTCTTGAGTTTTAAGAAGTATACCCAAGTGCGTCTAGAGAAATCATCAATGAAAGTTAAGAAGTACTTGCAGCCAGAGAATGAAGCAACAGGAAGAGGACCACATAAATCACTGTGCACAAGCTGTAAAGGGGCTGAGGCGTGCCAAGAGGCACGTTTGTCAAAACTGTCCCGATGATGTTTTCCGAGTACACATCCGGAACAAACACCATCTTTGCAAGATACCATAGGAAGACCTGTCACCATGTTTTCTTTACATAGATGCTGAAGGGAGCGATAGTTTAAGTGACCATACCGCTCATGCCAAAGTTTGCTCACTTCATCATTATGAGCAACAAATACTGAGGGAAGATGGGATGACCCAAAGTTGTGAAACTTATACAACCTTTTGGAATCATCAGCAAGACCAGTAGCTAGAATCTGTTTAGGATCTTTTAGATCCTTGATTACAACATCATGAGGTGAAAATTCAACGATTTTACCTTCACCTGAATGAGTTATCTGATAGACAGATAGAAGGTTGCAGGATAAGTTTGGAACACATAATACATCATTGAACTGACCATTGTCTAGATGAACAGTTCCAGTCCCTACAACATTAAGAGATCTATCATCACCAACATATATATTTTTGGTGTTACAATCATTTAAAGAAGAAAACATGGCTTGGTTTTTGGCCATGTGACAAGAGGCTCCAGAATCAATGAGCCACTCATGAGAATGAGAAGAAGAAGAAGATACATTTAATGCATAACTAGACTGAGATGATTGACGATGACATGCAGAAAATGCCGTTCCGGAAGTTGAAGTTGAAGTAGGCTCCAGATGGATGTTATGTTTCTTCATTGCGGCTTCCAAGGCTTCCATCTTCTTAAAGCATTTAGATTCTAAGTGGCCATCTCGATTACAAAAGTTACAATGTCTTTCAGTCTTCTTCCATTTGTTTTTATTGGGCTTATCATATTGCTGAAATGATCTTTCATCTTGAGGCTGAGTTGGTTTAGGACCATTCCTTTGAGGATAAGACTTCTTAGGATTCTTTGAATTTGGATACTGCTGGGCGGCTAACGCTTTTGTGGAAGAGTTTCCAAGATTAAGAAGACCAAGGTGTAAGAGTTTTTCTTGTTCTCTTATTAAGGAATCACAAAAGGAGTCAAAGGAAGGGGGCTTGTAGTCTTTGCCTTGACAAATGAAAGCTTCCCTGGTAGAATGGAAAGTGGAAACAAATACAGAGTAGGCTGGCCCTAACTTAGTGAGGATGGAATAAATAAGGTTACCATCATCTTTCTTAACTTTAACACCTTCCAAGAGATATCTAAGGTTCTTGAATTTGACAAGAAATCTTCAATGCAAGAAAAATTATTAGGATCCAAAGTAAGCAGCTCATTTTCAAGTTGATGGGATCTAATTTCATTTTTAATCCCAAAAACTTTAGCAAGTTTTTCTAATGCTTCATGAGGAGTTTCAATTTCTGCAATGTGGAATCTAAGATCAGGAGAAACAGACATTCCTATCAAGCCACGTGCTTGATCTTGTCGATTTTCCCATTTTTCGGCCTTGTCTTCATCTTTGGGTTTCTTCTCTTGGTCTGTGGCTATTCTGAAGAGACCTTTACTTCTAAGTAAATCTCCCATGTAGGCGACCCATTGGAAGTAGTTAGTGCTGTCAAGAATGACTTGGCATGGACTTTCCATTTTTGAAAAACAACTGAAGCTGAAGATGCTGAAAGTGAGTGGTCCAATGGATAGATCTCGAAAAAATAGGCGGTTTTAAAAAAAACGGCTCTGAAAAAGGCTTCCGGATGAAGAAGTTATGGCTTTTTGAAAAAAAAATTGTTGACGTTGCCGGCAAAGTGCGCGAATGTGCGGGAATGAAAAAATCCGCCCCCACAAAATGGAGACTTGAACCCAAGACCTCTACTCTCTTAAAAGGTCTTTGAACCAATTGATCTATACAAAAGATTTGAGAGAGAGAGAGAGAGAGAGAGAGAGAGAGAGAGAGAGAGAGAGAGAGAGGGGGGGGGGGGGGGGGGGGGGGGCCTCGATTTGCGTGCTTGCCTTGGGAAGACTCTTTTCCCCTACAAAACACAAAACACAAAACCCAACACGAATATCCAAAGAAAAACGAACCTTACGGCTCGAAGTTAGCTTTAGCCAAAAAACTAGAAATTTTTTAAAAAAAATCTCAAAGTTAGCTTTTAGCCGAAAAACTAAATATTTTCCTCAATGTTTCTGATTTTCCGAGATCACACTAAGGTGCAGGGAAAAGAGCATACGCATGAGAAAAATCCTTTCTTTCTGTTTCTGATTTGCCCAGATCGCACAGAGTCGCAGGGCAAAGAGCATACGCAGAAATGAAAGGTATAGATCCGGGAAAAAAAAAGGCTAAATAAACCGAAACCGAAATAAGCAGAGAGAAAATGACAGTAAACTGCAAAAAAAAACACTGTATACCTCCCGATCTGAAAAATGACGCAGCTAGGGCTACCGGAAACCTTTTCGCGTGAAACGAAAGGGGTTCCTCACTGAAACAGATGCTCCGAATGCAACAGAGCAGTCCTCTCGGCCCGAAAGCAGTCAGAAACAGCAGATCTAGGAAACGACAGCCGCATGCAGTTCTACCGGCTTCAGATTTGGATCACCAACGGACGCGGCCCTCAAATAGCTCTGATACCATGTAGGAATTTACAGGGTAAGTTCCACAGAAGAATACCAAAAGGACACCGCTCACAACCAGATCTCAAATCAATACACCAGTATTTTTGACGTGGTTAAAACCCTCAGAGTGCAAGGAGGGAAACAGTCCACGGCCTGTCCCAACGTGGGTACAGACAATTTATTAATCAAAGAATGAAAATTTACATAAGCTTCTCTCATGCACGGATTACCCGAACAATGACCCTCCATGCGCTTTAAATAGAACTCATGGACCAATCGGGTGTCAAGCCACGGATCAAGTGTCGGTAATACCGAGGTGAGAGTGAACCGTCGGATCACTACATATCGTGACCGTCGGATTGTAAGTTACAAAATGTACAACGGTAAAGAAACACACTTTACCTAACTCTAACCTAACTCTATACTAGACCAAGTTGAACTTAACTATATCCTATGTGTCGGAATATCCTAACAGAATCACATCAACTGGACATATCAATCAAAAGATATGATAGTTTAAAGTTAACATGCCTTTTAAAAACCCTATTTTGAAGTTTGGCCTTTTGAATTAATTTTATTTTGGCATATCTAGGAAATTTCCTAGGTTTAAAAATTTGGCATGTAGTACTCAAATATGTCTTCTTTGTAATCTTATAGGTATCACCAAAATTTGATGTGCCAAATGAAAGTTATGGTCACTTTCCCAAAACTTGATTATTTTTAGCTCCTTCCTAAGAGTGTACTTGTGTAGAGTGCAAGATGTTCAAGTTATCAAATATGGTTATGAAATTTTTACCTGAAGTACTAATGTATGTCTCCTCATACCCTTGAAAATTTCATAGGAAAAATCCCTAGAAAAATGTTACAATGAACATACCAAGATGAATAATTTGAAAATAATTTCTTAATTAGTCAAACATCATATTTTCCATATACAAAATCTCAAAAATTATAATGAACATTTATCTAAAATTTGTACCATATGTAGTATGATATGTCTCTTTAGTCTCCAAAAAATTTCACTATCCAAAAATTCCTAGAAGAGAATTCATACTGAAAATGAAATATGGTTCATTTGAGGTTATTTTCAATATTAGTCACAAACTCTGACTGCGATAACTTATATCTAAACAAATAAAGGGAAAAAGAAATTGAAAATTTGATAATATATTATTAAATATAAACTTAATCTAGTTAAAAAATTTGTTTTCTGAAACATTCAATAGAAAAATATTATAATGGAAATTCCAAGATGAATCATTTGAAATTGATTTTAGGACTAGTAAAAAACCCCAACTTCCATAGGCATATCTCTAAAATTATGGAGAACAAGAATTCAAAATTTCTACCACTTGTGCTTCAATATTTTCCCTCATTCTCCTCAAAATTCTAGTCTTTAAAGCTTCCTAGAAAAATAGTTATATCAAAAATTAGAATATGAATTTACTAAAGAAAAAAGATGTTAATGATCATAGCTCTTGATACCAAATGTTATGCTCCAAATACATTAAAAACTAGAAATACATGCCATGTCAAATAATTTGAGCATGAAGCACACCTCCAAGATAGATAAGAGAGATATGTCACACAATAACTTCTTAAATAATAGAGAACCTCCTCCAAATACCCAATTATATTCATACATGCAAATCACTTGTCCTCAATAATGACTATATGATCTCTATACATACGTATTCACATAATTCACATGTAGACCCTTCATCATTAGGTTGATCCTACTAAAAATAAATTTAAATATTACATGTACATTTAATGCCATATATTCCCCCCCTTGGTTTTATACCATATAAATTTAACTTAATATATGATCCCTTTGGGGTCATAACATTCTTTTTCAATATGCCTATGCATACTCAAAGAAACATTTTTCATATTGTAGGTTTTCAATGAGGATTATTGCCCTCAAAATATGTTAGTGCTCCTTTCCTTAACAAATCTAAAAACATAAAAATATCTTGCGAAGAACTTTTATCCAATCTAGAAAAAAAGATTAAAAGTTGGGTTTTTTGATATCTCTCCCTACACGAGATGATCCTCCTCATCAAATACATACTACAAGCAATGCCACTATATCTCTTTCAATTCTAACTTTCCCTAAAAATATTATTAAGGCCACCAAGGGCCTACATATGACATTGATGTGGAGAGGCCCATAGAAGGAAAAAAAATGGGTTAGATTGGGACAAAGTGTGCAAACCTAAGGAAGAAGGGAGAGCAGGCATCGAGGACATCCAAACCACGGGTTATGCTATGGTTGGTAAAACATGGTGGAGATGGATCAAGATAAAGGATGAACTATTGGGGAATATTTGGAGGCATATGCATGCACCATGAATAGATGAAAATGATCTCATTAGTTTGGATGGATATACTAGGGTCTTTAATCTAGACCAATGCATAACATTAGAGGATTAATTAAAAAAAAAACTTTTTGGGAGGTTAGATTAGGGAAATTAGTGCTACTTTGGGAGAAATCATGTTAATATAATCCAAAACTAGATATTGTAGCCTTGTTTTAGGATGCTAGCCTTTTATTTCAAACAACAAATTAGTGGTTTATACCCTGGTTCTAGAAAAAAGGGTATAACTACAATCAAGGGGACTATTGGATATGGAAAAATATGCTAGCTAGCTAGACTCATAGAAGTGTCAACTAACTATCTTGAAGTGGATTTGAACATGAGAATAATTAGAGCCAAAGAAGTCCCAAAAATAATTTTATTGGGACATCGAGGAGGATGCAACTATTTAATTAAGGAAGAAAATAAGATTGTAGTGAAACACTTAAAGCTAAAAGGCCAATGACATGAATGAATATTTGGAGTCTGATAATGAGGGTTTGAGGGACTTTTGATGTGGTTCATGTGTAAGAAGGAGGGAGAATCTACAAAACAACTATTTAGATATATATATTGCAATAGGAAATACCTATTCAAGACCTTGGAAGATTGGAGGCCTAATCTTTTCATGAGCCCAGTCCTCAACTAATTATAGTGGAACTTTCCTAGTTTTCTAATGTGGATTATTTGGAAGGGGAGAAACAAAATAATATTGAAAAATGTAAAAATTAAATTAAAAAAAAAAAATGAAATATAGATCACCTATAGCAAGGAATTACTAGAAATATCAAGGAATCTACCCAAGCCTCTTATTGGAATGAAAATGATAAAATATTTGAACTTAGAGAACAAATACTCGGGTATAGATAGGCCAAGCCTATCCTTTACTCTTAAATAAGCTTCACTCTCATATTTAAGTCTAGAAATATGGTCCTTACCACCTCTAGGCTTCATAAAGCTTAATTTCTATGGAACCTTGAAAGGAAACCTAGGAGATGTGGGTATAGCAAGGTCCTTCAAGAATGAGGAAGGAAATATTGTTAGCATATACACTTGCAACATAGGCCATAAATCTAATAATGGACTTGAGCTTGCAACCATGGTTGAAAGGCTATAGATTACTATGAATATGGGATACAACAATCTAATAGTAGAAGGTGACTTCCAAATATTTATTTATGCCTTTATAAATATTTAGAATGGCATAAACTAGAAAAGGTGTCTATGAATTGGACATTAGTTACTAGATTGGAAAATGTAGTGAAACTCATCAAAACCCTCCTAACAATCCTCCCATCTCATGTGAGAAGAAAATTTAGCTCTCTTGCAAACAACTTCACTAATTAAGGATTGTATAATATGTAGGGGATCTATTAGTTGAAATATATAGATTTGAAAATACTATACTTTGACAGGATTGCTTAAAGATTAGCAATAATGATAGATTATCTAATGAGGACCAAAAGGTAGTTTTTCAATATAGAGGGTATTTACGAATGCTTACTAGAGTGAAACCACCCATAAATGGGGTGATAAGGGACACATTATTATCATGAGGAGAGATATAGGGGGTGGGAATGATCACCATTCTAAATGACACATGGAATTCTCCAGATTCATGATGAAGAATGAGAAAAGGAGATCATATAGGTGAAAATGGAAAATGATTAATGCATGAAATAGTAAGGAGTGAGGGTGGATTGATTTAAATTCATCCATGGTAGGAATAATCAAACAAGATACATTATGAATGGTTTTGGAACCCTCAAGGAACCACACCAACATATCATGGAGTTGAGTCCATTTGTGGCATGCAAAATTCACTAATTTTTCATTTCTTAGCTATATGTGCATACCTCTATATTCCTAGCTCTATCCATATTGTGTGTTGTCAAATATTTTGAGGGGCCTTTTGAGTGGAATTTTGGCTCATTCTACTTCTCGCAAAGGGGCTTGTAATTCCATCCTCCCCAAGGTTTATTAATAATTAGTCTTCAAGTCTACCTTGACTAATTTTCACCTACCTTTAAACCAAATCCAACCCCATCTTAGGATCAATTCATCTTTGTACCTCCCATTCCCTTCCTAGTTTAGAGTTTGGATAACATATACCATGCTTAACAAGAAAAAATGAAAGGCTCTTATGGTGAATAATTGCTCTATCAAACCCACAAAAAGGGCTAGAGTAAGGCAAGGCAAGCCAGCCCCCATTAAACTCACCAAGAAGAAAGAGAATCCAAGGAGGATACTTTGAAATATTATAAATGTTTTCATGCCAACATAAAATATAAAGTAGGCAAAATGGAATAGAGATTTTGCGAGAAAGGAGGCAACATTTCATCCATACATAAATGTAGAAATTGTCTTGGATATTAGATATAATGTGCTATAGGAGCCATGGTACAAAATATTCCAGGAAAATATAATCTTATTGGTACACCAAATCAATTATGGCTCAATTAGTTAAGGAATATAGCCCTAAGTAGATCAAAATATTAGCTAAATAGCTAGTGAAGGATATAGGAATACAACAAGTCTTTGAAATATTGGATTTCATAGAAAGGAAGTATGAGGCCCTAGTCAACATCCTCTAGAATATAAAGACATTAGGGCAAGTTTGGTAGGAAGCATACAAATATCCAAAGCCAAAATTATATCTAGCTAACTCTAGGAAGGTATCCATTCATGTCATTTCAAATATTAATGAAGAGGAATAGGTTCTATTCCATTAGGTCTCAATTCCCCCTTAATTCTACCTTAACGGTAATCCACTATAGTAGCCTTATGAGGATTATCTTCTCTAATGTTTCATTTATAGTTTTGGATATAGTGAAGTTTAGCATAACTCTGTTAAAAAACAATGCTCCTCATGTTGGAATTAAGAACAACATGATTATTTTTTGAATCATTGTAATCATAATTTCCCTAGCGGCAAGTTGTATGGGGATTCACCTATAAGATTTTGTATATTAAAAATAGAATAGAATATTGACTTACAAGAAAAAATAGGGTGTATAAGCTTTTTCCATTGTTTCATGATTTTTTTCCTCTTTCTTCAGTTCTATATAGTAATATTCCACGAATTTCGTGAAATTTTATCTTGAGGCCTCAATGAACTTTTTCATAAAACCTCAAATTTAACCTCTTGCTAGATGTATTTTTATTAAAAACATATTTATTAGTTTCCTTAAATTTAAGTTTTTATTAATGTCAATTAGTCTCGTAGTACTAACCAACCATGCATATTGTCAAGATGAATAATCCTACATTGTAAGTAATTTTACTCATGATCTTATATCATTTTGTTTGCCTTTTTCTTGGTCTATCTGTCCATTTAAAGTTTCATCATTTGACACATCCATCCAAGAGCCAACTGAAAATAATTAAATTTATGAGCTCCCAAAACAAGGCAATGTGAAGAGGAGAGAGTAAAAATTAGAGGAGTATAACCACTCGAACAAATTTTCATTGTTCTTGACCTTTTGTATTATGTAAAGATATTTTGAAATATAAATATTAAAGAGTACTTAGGGTGAAACTCAATTAGAAATCATCACGATATGAAGTATTGTGTAAACAAAGAGATCCAAGGTTCAAATCCCCTGCAAATTCTATTTTTAGGTAGATTATGTTAACAAATCCGACAAGATTTTTTATGGATTCTTAAGACTACAAGTTTTGATTGTTGAAATTGTGGTATTTGAGTTATTCCAAGATGATTTGTGGCCTAGAAATCCGTATAAAATGTCAAAATTTATGAAATAGTATAATTTCAAAATTATAATAATAAAATCTCATTACTAAATTTTATCAACTTTTGAGGGAAAAGGACATTTGTAAAATGATTAAACTACACCATCTCTATTAATATATGTGCATGGTTCACTATCTATCCATCACTTTATTCAAACCAATTACACATTTATTACTATTATTTGCTCTCATACCAAGGTCAATTAATGCCTACCAATTCATTTTTCATGAAAATGAAGTTTCAAGTTGGAAATTTTGGAGTGTATCTCTCTCTCTCTCTCTCTCTCTTTATATACTATTATTTGCTCTCATACCAAGGTCAATTAATGCCTACCAATTCATTTTTCATGAAAATGAAGTTTCAAGTTGGAAATTTTGGAGTGTATCTCTCTCTCTCTCTCTATCTAGATATATCTATATATATATATATATATATATATATATATATATATATATATATATATATATATATCTGTTAGACAGCGGGAGATGAGTTAATGATGTAATGATCTTGAACTATTAGGAATAGGATAATTAAGAAATAAAAGTAAAAATGAATGTGGAAATAAATCATAGAAGAAAAAAATACACAAGAGACATAGATATGCATGGTTCACCTAACATGGGCTGCATCAATGGAGAAACAGCTAGTCCTTCCTTTATTCTATCAAATAAAATGAAGGGATAAAAACTACAACACATCTCCTATAACCTGCTTCACTATTTGATAGTCTCCTCTCTCAGTCACAACATTCTCCAATATACAACCATAATACAACGATTTCATAAAAGAGAGGGTTTCCTTCTAGGGTAGAAGGGCACCAACATAACTTCTATGTCATATCCGCAACCTACTAATGAATAATCTATATTGACTATGAAATTACAATACTTTACAAGGAAATTTTCCAAAAAGATTCTCTTCAAGGGCGTTGCTCCCAATGTAATGTTACTTTTTCAAAGGATCACTTCCAGAGAATGACTCATTAGCCTATTTGATTCTCCTTGGCTATAGTCAGTAAAAAGGGGATCAATTAATTTAATTATTTAAATTTTAGTTGGGTGAAAGTTATAAGTAGAGAGACCCTTGGTATTCTGATGACCCATGGTATAAACCCATGGTATTGTGATGATAAAACAGAGATTGGAATTTACTCTTTCTTTGTGCCTAGTAATTTTTCCTCAAGTTGATTTGGAGAGATCTTGTAGCTTTTGAGTGCAAGGGGTGAAACCCTCAAGAGAATAGATTTTAGCGGTGAAAAGAAATCCACCCTAGCTGGTCAAAAGGAAGAATCACTCATATTCTTCACAGGACTTCATTGCAGAAAAAGAAGATTCACCTTTTTGGCCAAAACATGGGCATCTAGTAAATCAAGGGAGCCAAAAAAGGAGGTTGTTCTATTCTTTTACTCTCATATAGGGTAAAATAGGGGTCATACCTCTCTATTGCAAGAAGGGTGTTCAAGTATTCATCAACATTTTTGAGTTTTTGTGGGTCGATTTAGCCACCACTAGTTTTTGGAACATAAGGGAGGCCAATTTTATCAATATATTAACAAAATATGATGGTTTTGTGTGGGTTATTTTATCCTGATTTTACAATTCAATTCAAACAAATTTCACTCAACAAATCAAGTTAATATTTTTTGGGTCATGGCATCTCAAGGGGAAGTCACATCAACTCAATAATTTTGTTTTGGAAAATCCATCTAAAATAGTTTGTAAGAGATGTTTCAGTGCTACCATGTCCATCTATTTTTCGAGCTAAATCATGTTAGGTTCCCATATATCATTTATCTAAGTTTGTTTCTGTAAAATTTGTTTGTATTGGTTGTATTCAATTGTGTTATAAGGATTTTACAACTATCATGGTACGTTACCATGGTATTAACAAAATCATATGATATTTTGGATAAAATTGTTTGTTGTGATATTTTGATTGGCTTATTTGTTTAGTGTAGAAGGGATTTTTCATGCAAATTGTTAATGAAATGTATGCAAGATAAAAGGTCAAAAGAATGTAAGTTGTTTTATAGTGGATTTTACTTGGCATCAGAGATGGTTTTCTTTCTAGCATGTGAGTGCATGCTATTTTGATGTTTTCCAAAAGACAGGGAATACATCACCTACAAGAGACAAAGAAAGGATGACAACCATCTTCATTTAGAATCAAAAGGAGAGGAAGACATGGGGGATAAGAATGAACAAATTGAGGGATACAATATGGATATTCTATATGATCTTGCAAGGGGGAAGCAACAATTGGTTTAACATATCACCCAACTTACAACAAAAAATCAGGGGAATCAAAACGATGTCGATAACAATGGGAACCATGCTGAAGGGAGAAACACCCATATCCTAGTTCAGAATAACCCTCAAACAATGAGTAGAGTGACTTCTAGAACTCTCTTAACTCAGTTCTTGAAGGTACAACTAGCAGGAAATCAGGGTCAACAAGGACAAGGTGAAGGTTTTTTTTTATTATTTCAGGGAGTATTAGGCTCTTGGTGAGGAATTTCATGCAGGCATGTCCTTATAGGATTTTTGTACAACCAAATATAGAAACATTCCAAGAGAGTACAATAGAGGCTCATAGAATTATGATCTTCCATATAATGTGGGGAAATTGTCCATTCCTTCCTTTAATGGTTCATCATAATACACTGCTAGACTATGGGTTCAAAATTTGGACACCTATTTCCAACTCAAACCTATGTTGGAGACAAAGGCCATGATGTTGGGTGTGGAACCTGATAATCTTCTTGATTTAGAGGTCTTGTTTTAGTGTGTTGGATCCCAGTCCTTGACGAGGGGTGTGGGGGGCACTATTGTTGCCAAGGAAGTTACAAGAAATTGTCCATCTCTTCCTTTAATGGTTGATCACAATACACTGCCTAATTATGGGTTCAAAAGTTGGACACCTATTTCCAACTCAAAGCTATGTTGGAGATAGAGGCCATGATGTTGTGTGTGGAGCCTAATTATCTTCTTGATTTGGAAGCCTTTATTTTAGCTGTGTTGGATCCTATTCCCTGACGGGGGGTTGTTTGGGGGGGGGGGGGGCGCGGGGTGGGGCGCGCACTACTGTTTCCACGGAAGGTACAATGTGTTTGTTGTAGGTTGTATCCCTTCATTTTTTTGGACAATATAAAAGGAAGGATTGATTGTTTCTCCATGGATGTAGCCCAAATTGGGTGAACCACGTATACTTGTGTCTCTCTTGTTTTTATGATTTTCTATGTTTGTGTTTCCACAATATTTTATTTATTCCAATTTTCTGTTATTTAATTTCTAACACATTAAATTTTATATACTTCATTTGGAGGGAGTGCCAGCTCATGATTGGTGGTACCAGGGGCTAGTCACGTTGGAGAATTCTAGCATTACCTTATACATGGACTTCACATAAAGGATAATTGACCAATTTGAAAAGAAGAACCCATATATACATTTCATAGATCTAGAACAACTCAAGAAAATATGTGCAATAGATGCCTACGTTTCAGAGTTTCATAGGCTCACATTCATGGTGATAGATGTGTGAGAGCACAAGTTGATTATGTTATTCATGGAGCCTAATTATCTTCTTGATTTAGAGGCCTTTTTTTAACTGTGTTGGATCCGATTCCCAGACGGGTGTGGGGGGAGCACTACTGTTGCCAGGGAAGTTACAATGTGTTTGTTGTAGGTTGTATCCCTTCGTTTTGTTGCACAATATAAAAATAAGGACTGATTAATTCTCCATGGATGTAGCCCAAATTGGGTGAACCACATATACTTGTGTCTCTCTTGTTTTTATGATTTTCTATGTTTGTGTTTCCACAATATTTTATTTATTTCAATTTTCTGTTATTTAATTTCTAACACATTAATTTTTATATACTTGATTTGGAGGGAGTGGCTGATGATTGGTGGTACCAGGGACTAGTCGCGTTGGAGAATTCTAGCATTACCTTATACTTGGACTTCACATAAAGGATAATTGACCGTTTGTAAAAGAAGAACCCATATATACATTTTATAGATCTAGAACAACTCAAGAAATATGTACAATAGATGCCTACGTTTCATAGTTTCATAGGCTCACATTCATGGTGATAGACGTGTGAGAGCACAAGTTGATTATGTTATTCGTGGAGCCTAATTATCTTCTTGATTTAGAGGCCTTTTTTTAACTGTGTTGGATCCAATTCCCTGATTGGGGGGGGGTGTGGGGGGAGCACTACTATTGCTAGGGAAGTTACAATGTGTTTGTTGTAGGTTGTATCCCTTCATTTTGTTGGACAATACAAAAGGAAGGACTGATTGTTTTTCCATGGATGTAGCCCAAATTGGGTGAACCACGTATACTTGTGTCTCTCTTGTTTTTATGATTTTCTATGTTTGTGTTTCCACAATATTTTATTTATTCCAATTCTATGTTATTTAATTTCTAACACATTAAAGTTTATATACTTGATTTGGAGGGAGTGGCTCATGATTGGTGGTACTAGGGGCTAGTCATGTTGGGGAATTCTAGCAAATTACCTCATACCTGGACTTCACATAAAGGATAATTGAACAATTTGAAAAGAAGAACCCATATATACATTTCATAGATCTGGAACAACTCAAGAAAATATGTACAATAAATGCCTACGTTTCAAAGTTTCATAGGCTCACATTCATAGTGATAGACGTGTCAGAGCACAAGTTGATTATGTTATTTGTGGAAGGACTATTTGAACCCCTATGTGGTTGGGTTAAGGCCTTCAAACTATATTCTCTATATGATGTTATCATCACAACCCGAGACATGGAGGATGCATTAAAAAAGAATAAATATTCTCTCAAACCTTTCGTTTCTAAAAAAAACAAAGATAGGAAGCCCTTATAGAATGAGTGAATTAGGAAAGACAAATTGGATGATGAAAATCAAAGGAATTGAGAAGGAAGAAACTTTTCTTTAACTATAAAGAGCCTTGGGAAATGGGTCATAAGTGCATCGGGAAGTCCAATGTGCATTACATAGAGGTGCTTTTAGCTAGTGATGAGGAAGAAGATACAAGATAGGCTTAGGACGATGAACATACTTATACAAATGTTGAGCAGCCCCATGTGGAGACTAAGGGTGGAACTATAGCCCCTCTATCAAGTGTCCCTAGATACCACACTTTTAGGGTCGTAGTGGTAGTATAGGGACAATGTGTCACTATATTGATTGTTGGTGGGTCAACCCACAACTTCATTGACATGTCTTAGGTAATGAGGAGAGGCATTCCTATAAAAGACTTTGAGGGATTTGATGTTGAGATGGTCAATGGGTACAATATGACATGCAAAAAAAGGGTTACATGGTTGAAGCTGAAGATGAGTAACTACACTATGACCAACGACTTCTATGTGGTGGAGTTGGAAGACACTAATGTTGTATTGGGTTTTTAATGTATTATTTCTATAGGGAAACTCAAAGGACTATCAGACAATGGAGATGGAATTGAATGATTCTTCTAGGGTTGTCACAATTGGGTGCACCCTTAATTGATCTTATGAATAAAGGGTCATTTAGGTGGACAAAGGAGGCTTAACAAACATTTGAAAAGATTAAGGAGGTGATGAACAATTTTCCAAGATAGTCACTTCTTGATTTCACCCAACCCGTTGGGCTTGAGTTTGATGCCCTGGGAGAGGGTATGGGGGTCGTGTTGATTTGGAGCAAGCATCTGATATAATTTGAGTGTTATAAGCTCAACGAACTAGAGTGGATCTAATCCATAAATGACAACGATATGCTCACTGTTGGGCCATTAATATGTCATTATTATTATCACCTTTTAACACCTATTTCATCTATTTCTACTCTTCTTTACCATGTCATTTATCGTGATTTATCATATAATTCCATGTTATAATTATTTATGCTCTTATGGATAAATATTATTTCTTCTCCTTTATTTTTAATAAATTGATTATTATACATGTTTTTGCCAATGATGGTTTATTAATAAATTGGTTGTAACATCACTCACCATTTTAGCCTCCAAGATATTTTCCATTTGATCTCCAGCTCATCATTAAATGTGCCAACTCAAAAATTCGCTGGAATAAGAAGTGACAATTTTGTATTGAACGGTTCGGGAAAATGGAGAAGAATCTGGAAAATCTGAAACATGGGTTTTGTTCAGAACAGACCAAACTAGTTCTTGAAAGAGCAGTTTTCCCAAATTCAATCCATACTAAGAGAAACGGAAGGTTCTCTGAAGACGTTTTTCTCAGATTCGTTGTTGTGGCCATTTTCCAAATTATCCCAGTTACAATGCCAAATTCGACTTGTTCCTCTTGAATGATTGAAGAGAAGATATTTCAAATATGATCTTGTTTATCAATTTGTTGTGAACAATCCAATTTTGTAATAGAAATCATTTTGTAATCATCACGATTGTAACTTCTCTTTTCTCTCTATGTATTTAAATGAGAACAGAGATCAAAGAAGGGGATTCATGATGGATGATTAGAGAGAGAATTAGATGGATCATTAGATTAGAGATAGATAGGATAGGATAGGAGGAATGGAAGAATTACTATTGAAATTGTAACTTTGATCATCAACTCTCACTGTTGAAGCAGAGCAGGAACTTGCTGTAACGATTATGCAATGATGAATATATAAAAATAGTTGTAGTTCCTTCGCATCTCCAGAAGTAATCCGGCGGTATTCACTGGCAGCTAAGGGCTTGGACCTGGTGGATCCACTTGTTATTTGTACCATTACTTTACAATTCCAATCATGTGATGGTTTGATTTACTTTTCATTTCCTTGAATTGCATTGCTTTACAATTTCTTGTTCCATTACATTTCCTTGAAATTGTTTTATGGCATAAAATTGTAATTGAATCGCATTGCCATTTTCTTCCATCATAACAAGATTATTATCCTTTGCAACTTAAATTTTTATGTTGTTCATTCTAGTTATAAAGCTTCGTTGTTCACTTCGGACTCTACCGTTCATTATAGATTGTTGTTCATTTAGTTTTGCTATTCATTTCCATTAATTTAGCTTTGCTATTCATTTCCATTAATTTAGTGTTGTTGTTCATTTCCAGTAATTAGCTTTGCTATTCAAATAGGCTTTTATGTTATCTCTTTCATGCAAGGATTTGGTTTTTCCCTTTAAATGTTATTGCGGCAAGTGTATCTGTTCCATTTCTACTAGCAACATTATTGATTGAATTGTCATTTCTAGTTAATTGTTTTGGTGTGGAGTGTAAGATCAACAACTGTAAAGGACATTGACTATCACTGTCTAAGTTCTCAGATTGAGGATCTTGTTCATGATTGATTTCATTTACATCAGTTTACAGAGGAAAGAGTTATTTCTACTGCATCCTTGATTGATAATTGTTGTAATTTCCTGAGTGAATGATTTAGTTTCAGAGCATTGAGTTTCTTTTAATTGCAATTTGAGTTCACTAGCTGCATCCATTTATTCTTATATTTGAGAGCACTGTACTGCAATTTAGAAACATTACTCTTGAGTAAATAGACGCCTCAGACTGAGTACACTCTTGAAATAGAAAATTGTACTTGGATTGACAATTAATGTGAAGATAATTAGGAGTTAAAAATACACCTTTTATACCTCAACATTTTGGCGCCGTTGCTGGGGAGAGTGTAGCCATTTCTAAAGAGTAGTGTGCATCTGATGGGTGCCTGTTAGGAAAGAGTTGGGTATTAAAAACGGAAGGTAAAAACCTGCGTACGGAGCATGTAAAAGCCCTGCTCCCCCACCCACTTTCTAGCAGGATTGTTAAAGAACTTAGGGTAGAAATAAATGTTTGAATTTCTATGTGAATGACTAAAAAAATAAAAAATAAAAAAATAGAAATTTTGAAAAACAAATCTCATGATTTCACTTAAGTGGTGATGTAAGCACCACCCATTTCACTAACCAATTGACAGGAAAATTTGAAGGAGGAGCCTCAAAGAAACACATGAAGAAAATCTTCTATTATGGTAAGAAATGGCTCACATTGCAACTTTTGAATTTCCTATCAAAGATCTAGGAGTGACACAAATGCACATAATTCCCCCATCTTCTCTACCAAATTTTCATGGTTTGACAAATGAAGATCCAGATACATTCTTATTTGAGTTCGAAATAATTTGTAGAGGATATGATTATTGTACTAACAATCAAAGGTTGAAAGTGTTTCCTCTTACTCTAAAAGGAGTAGCTCTCCGATGGTTCATGAGCCTAGGTGGGAACTGCATCCAAACATGGGAGGACATGAAGAACATATTCTTGAAGAAGTACCAAGACTATTGCAAATCCAATGAAGATATTTTCGATATGATATAAGGGGAAGATGAAAGCTTGGAGGACTATGTAGAGCAATTTCGTTACAACCTTCAAAAATCAAAGCATAAGTATTTGGAAAAAGATATCTTAAAAACACTCCTTCTTAAAGGAATCAAAGATGAATTTTTAGAACTCTTAAATCTGATAGGAAAAGGTGATGTTTTTCAGTTATCATATAATGATGTTTGTGAATTGTGCATAAGGTACTCAAGAGGAATCTCCAAGGTTAGTAAGAATTCTAGAGGTGTTTGTTCTTTCTTTTCCAAATCTGCTACAAGAACAGGAGATATAAGAGCTGAAATCATTGTTTTATTGAAAATTTTAAAGTTGATTTTATTAGCTCTCTAAACTCAAAATTGGATGTTTTGCAGGTTCAGAAAAATCAAGAATTTGATGAAGTGTTTTGCCCTCATTACCAAAAAGAGCATCCCATAGATAGTTGTTCTTCCTTATCTAAGATGGAAGTATCATTTCAAAGAGATGAAGAAGCTACAACAAGGTCAAAACCATGGAAATCATGGCCTACAGGTATGGTTCAAAACAATTCTTCTCCATTCTCTTACTTGCATAATCCATTATGGAATACTCATGTGTTAGGGCAGCCATGTCTATCTCAATATAACCCCCACAAATCTTGTCTACAAGTTTGGCATGGTTCATCTTATGATTGCATGACTACTCTCTCTCATCTTGTAGCACAAACACATCCTCCATATTCTTCACCATCTCTTCCACAACATCTTGTTTGTCTATCAAAATCATCCACTCAACCCAATCAACTACATCATCAAAATGCTCCATTCCGTACACAATTTCCTACTCAACTCATTCTACACCCTCACCATAATAAACAAGTACAACATGCTTACAGTGTTGAACTGCAAAATTTACACACCCTTTCCACCCATTCTATCTCACATGCACCAATGGAGAAAACTTATATTGAGATTCAGAATGTTTCAAATTAAAAAATTGTAGAAGTTAGGGAAAAAAAAATGAGGTTTCTTCTAGTTTGCATCAATAAATCGTTTCAAAAGCTCAAGAACTTCATGATATGATCGCTATGGGAAATCAAGAAAGTAAAGGATATATTGAAGATTGGTTTCACTCCATCATTTGTTTGTAGCATCACTCCATACTTCAACAATTTTTGACACCATCTTTTCAAGGGAAGTTGGCTTCTCATACCCTACTATTTATTAACATGCATTTTTCAAATTTGGGTATGTACATATTTGAAGCCTTATTTCGAAAATGGTTCCACTGGAAGTACTCTTATACGTAATCATATTCATTTTTCAAATCATAGTAGGTTAGTCTAAAAAAAAAAAAAACATAAATAAATACATTTTGTTTTTATAAAAATAGTTGTTTTTGTTACAACACGTTGTGGAAATCAACATCAGTGATAATTTTTTTTTAATTCATTTGTGTATGTAGATGAATTATAATGGAAATAATAGTTCTACAAACACTCATTTTCATTTTTATCACCAATTTGAAAAAAATGCTTGAATATCATATTTTTTGGCTTGTAGGCTTGATGGAATTTTTTAAAACACAGTCGAGACAATCATGTTTTGAGGGACCAAAATGGAATATTTTTAAAACCTATTTCTATCCTAGGTATCTCTTGATTTCTACTTTCCAACCCAATTTGAATCACTCAATTTGGATTCGAAACGAAAAAGTTAGAACCAAAACATTGACAAGGTGTCTAGTAGGCAACTCAGGAACAAAGTTGGGACAGTCCATTTTCGGAGGCCTAAATGACTATATTTTTAAAACATGTTTCTATACTAAGTATACCTTTATGTCTACTTTCCAACCCAATTTGAGTTACTCAATTTGGATTTGAAACTAAAAAGTTAGAACCAAAACATTGATAAGGTGTCTAGCAGGTAGCTCAGGAACAAAGTTGGGACATTTGATTTTAGAGGCCTAAATGACCATATTTTGAAAACATGTTTCTATGGTATATTCCCCTATGAATTTAGTTTACAATACAATTTTAATCACTCATTTTCGATATCGTATGAGGAAGTTATGACAAAAATACTGACTGTCTATCGTAAATCAGCGCTCTTAAAACTCTATTTTTCCGGCTATTCTTTAGAGTATTTGACCTATCAATTCTTCTTGTCTTCAAAACCTATTTCTATTGGAGATAAATAAATTAATCTAATTTCATTTCGAATTTGAATCATTCAAATCCGACATCAAACAAAGAATCTATGCTTAAAATATCCACTGTTGTTCTAAGTGGGGTAATTGAAAATGACTGTATTATGCAGGTTGTTCTAAGTAAAATTGACATATCATATCACTGAATTTTTAAAACCTGTTTATATTGAAGATATACCTTTGAATTAGCTCTCATCTGGCTTTGTAATCACTCAATTTGGACAAAAAACAAAAAAATTGTGATTAAAACACTGTTGGTTAGTATGGTCGACCACTGCTCTCTCGGAGATTACAAATAAATTTTACTTTGTTATTTTCTCAGTGGATTTGTTATGCAGAGTAACTACTTCTTGATTTTTTTGCATAATTCTTGGATTAGGGGAGCCCAATTACCTCTCTTTTTCCATGATTTAATGTCTAATTGTAGGTAGACACTCGTTTTTTGCAGGTCCTAGGAGAATAAAGAAGGTCAATTTATGGACGAGCGTTTCTAAAAAGAAATTTTAATGAAACAAAGGAATTTCATCCAACTCATTACCCAATGGCTTCATAACAGAAGAAATGAAGAATTGATTTCCATGTGAAGATTCATGTCATGTCTCTGCTGCCAAAACATTTTTCAAAGAGATTGTTTTTTTCCTTGCCTTAGGAAATAACATCATCGTTGTTATAACTTAATTTATTCACATACTGTTTGTTAAAGTGTTTGTGTTTTTAATGTTCCTCTTAAGGAACAACAGCGTTTCCTCTTAAGGAACAACATTTCCGCGTATTGTTCATTTTCGTTGTTCCTCTTAAAGGAACAACTGTTGTTTGTTTTAAGGAACAACAGCTATTCCTCCTAAGGAACAACACGTTTGTGTGCTTATTTTTGTTGTTCCTCTTAAATGAATAGCTGATGTTCCTTTTAAAGGAACAACAGCGATTCCTCTTAAGAAACAACACTTTTTGCGTCTTTATTTTTGTTGTTCCTTTTAAAGGAACAGCTGTTACGTGTTCATTTTTGTTGTTCCTTTTAAAAGAACATTTGCTGCTCCTTTTAAAGGAACAACATTTTTGTGTGCTTATTATTGCCGTTCCTTTTGAAGGAACAACTGTTGTTCCTTTTAAAGGAACAACATTTTTGTGTGCTTATTTTTTGTTGTTCCTCTTAAGGAACATCACTTTTTTGGGTATATTTTTTTGATGTTCCTTAAAAGGAACAACACTTTTTCGCATGCTTTTTTTGTTGTTCCTTTTAAGGAACATCACTTTTTTTAGTGTATTT
Organism: Pinus tabuliformis; assembly: GCA_031772625.1. NCBI lineage: Eukaryota > Viridiplantae > Streptophyta > Pinopsida > Pinales > Pinaceae > Pinus > Pinus tabuliformis. The sequence goes on along the minus strand of CM062806.1, from coordinate 168,246,883 downwards.
TTTGTTGTTCCTTTATAAGGAACAACACTTTTTCGCATGCATTTTTTTGTTGTTCCTCTTAAGGAACAACACTTTTTTGGGTGTATTTTTTTGCTTTTTTTTTAAGGAACAACAATTTTTCGCATGCATTTTTTTGCTGTTCCTTTTAAGGAACAACACTTTTTTGGGTGTATTTTTTTGTTGTTCCCTACAGAGAACAACACTTTTTCACCTGCATTTTTTCGCTGTTCCCTACAGGGAACAACACTTTTTCGTGTGTATTTTTGTTGTTCCCTATAGTGAACAACACTTTTTGGCGTGCATTTCCTTTGCTGTTCCCTACAAGGAACAACACTTTTTTGAGTGTTTTTGTTGTTCCTTCAAGGGAACAACACTTTGGGAGTATTTTCAAGAACCACCCTTCCTTCCTCTTGTGGGATTATTCCTAGCCCATCTCAACCCCATTTTACTAATTCCCTTTCATGGCATAAAGTACACTACTTTTATGAGGACAAGAACTATGGAATCTATCGAGGCAGGTGAATACCATTAACGTTATGATCTTTAACAGGATAGCTTTTGGATGAGAGATTCTTTTTAAGAAAATGGACACAGTTATTTATATACTACTTTACTGCATCATTTTCTGCTGTACATGATATTGATTGATCATCTTAAAACCATGCTAGTTCCACCCTTTCTGGTTATAATCTTCTTTGTCTGTAATAAATGAGATTATGGGTATATTTTTTTTTCTATTGACATCTTCAACTTCTTCCACCATCCCTGCTCTTAAGGAGTACTGAGCCTCCCTCTTTTTATCATAAAAATGTGTAATAATAGCAAAATTTTATTGGCAGATGGAGGATAGGGGGTCTCATTACGAGCCAGCCTACCATGTTCATAAGGCTGTAACAAAGTGACATTCCCATTATGGCCACCAGACTAGGGTTATGATCCATTGGATAGCCAAAATATCTTTGGAACTGGTGGTCTCATCACGAGCCGGCCTGATTACTTTTGCTACATCCCAGTGAATGGCAGTGTGGTTATCTGGTTACCACGCCAGCACACTGATCTCTTCTGCAGAACAACACTGGAACTTTCCATTTATAAATTGAGGATCCTGGCTCATATGGGATAAAAAGCAACCCTGCTGAGACAATGGACACCTGCTGGTAGCAGAGGCTCTGCTTATGGTATTGAAGTTATATCTTATCGTCAATTATTACTATAATACCTTTTCTTATTCTTTCTTTTTATCGGAGAAGTTATTTTCTTAATCTTTCCTGTTTTGAACCTTTACGCATGAGAAATTGTTTTCTGATCAATCGCATCATTTTTCAGCTAGAATACCATCAGCAAAGCATCTTTTTGGCATATTTCTGTCCTTTTTCTTTTTTGCATAACTTATCATCAATCCAAAGTGTCCTATCTCGTATTCATAACTATCTTTACACATTATTCTCTCATTATAACCATACATCTTATCGTCCTATCATTGATATGTGTCCACTGCTTCATTTACTGTCATATTGTTCATTCCCTTGCCTTGTTGTTAGCACAACACTTTTCCTATGCTTTATGGTCATGAACGCCCTTTTCCAATTGGAGGGGGGAATGTATGCATTATGGGATAGCATGCGATATAATTACTGCACTCTGCCATAACTTGTTGATTTGACAAAATATTAGTATTGCATGTATACAAACGTTTTTCTGATTGAAATTTTTGCATGCATCTTATCTGTTGCTATTCAAAACTAACACTGTGGATTCAAGAACATTGTATGCAAAATAGTGATTTGTTTACAGGAGAACAACAAGTATGGGGGGGAACTCTATTCGCAGCATGACCACACTATTGCAACTAATAGACGAGACTCGAACAACTCGCGAACGTGAACAATTCTTCAGACATGATGTGCTTGCATGGCTCCCACCTTTTGCATCACTTTTAGTATTTGCTCAGCCTACATCAGCTTCAACAAATGCTAGTCCATATATGTCATTCCACATTTTTATTTTTTGGAGGTAAAACTTGAGGTAAAATAACATAATTTTTTGATTTATTACGAATTTAGGAGAATTTCATGAAAATCCATTGAGCATTATTTATCATCATTCATTCCACATCTTTACCATTTTTCAACGACATATCATCTTTCAGTTTGGGGGAGTGTTGCTTTCATTCATTTCTTTCTTATGACCATGTCATTAATATTCTTTATCATCCATTGCTATTCTTATTCATTCTCAACACCTCCCTTATTCCATGTTGTTTTACACCAAGCATAGAATTCAACAGATGGTAGCGACCACCTCGATTTGTTTTCTAGCATTGCATGAGGGCATGCTAATTCTTCAATTTGGGGGAGGAATTGCTATGCATGATGGATGTTTTCTACTTTCTTTCTCATTTAAGGAATACAATTTCATTTTTATACAGTGCAGAAATTGATTTCCATATATTTTTAAAAACTATGAACTCAATTCTTGTGATTTCTGGAAAACACAGACGTATCATTAAAATACACAAACCCAGATAATTTCAAGTTAAATTAGTTCATAAAATTTCGGAAATCATGCACTATCACCTACAGCCATTTTGTTTATATCTCATGATCCGTGCATCAAAATGATCTAATTTTTGGATCATAGAAGCATTAATATATTATACATCTACTTGCAACATTTCAGCAAAATCTGGTTTGTAGTTTTTGAGAAAATGGTTAATGAAGTTTGTTGTTACTTATATCATATTTTGTTGCAACTTCATACACACATAAGTTGAACGTCAATGCAAAAAATTTTACGCTTTTATCAAGATTGCTAAAATTGAATATTCATTAATTGAGGAAGAATTCATTTGTTCTATCCATTTCATGAGCTAGGATGAATATTTTTTTGAAGATTCTTCGGCGAAAATCACATAGAGATACTTTTGTCGACGCGTTTCGAACCAACCAGTGTGGCTCATTGTCAGGACAAGTTGAATGAGCAGATCTCGCTTTGCACATTAAATAGATAGGGTAGAATATCCAATGACCCAATTTTACTAGACAAGGTAACAACTAAAAACACAACAGCTAGATTTGACCGGAAAACGGCTAATTTGACTATGATAAGGGGTAAAAACTTTATTTATTTAAATAAGTTAATATGGTTATAAATGTAAGAGGACCATTATAAATATATATTAGAATTAATATATTATCATAAATTAAATTATTTTCAAAATTACTAAAAATAGAGTGAACCATACATATATATTAGAATAAATTAACTTAAATTAGTTAGAAAAAGTAAAACAAAAAATACATTAATTTAAAATTGTCAGATAAAGTTCTTATATAAGTATTAGTTAGTTATAAAAATAGAGTAATAGTTAATTATATTTTAATTAAAAATGGAGTTAAAATAAAATTAATTTTATATCTATAGTCAAAGAGTTTTTATAATTATAGGTGTTAGAAAAATATAAGAAATTAATAGTATATTAGTATTAAATAGATTAATTTTAAATTCATATAAAATAAATTACGTTTAAATTAATCATCAAAGAGGTTTTTTTTTAACGAAAGATTTTAAATTTTTTTTTTTAATACAATTAATTTTATATTAATAGTCAAAGAATTTAAATAAATATCAAGAATTAAAAATATTAATATTAGAAATTAATTAGAATCAATCTATTTTAGAAATTAATTAATAGTATATCTAAATGGTATATTAGAGTTTAAATAAATATCAAGAATTAAAAATATTAATATTAGAAATTAATTAATCAGAATCAGAAATTAATTTTTGATTCTGATTCTAATTAATTTCTGATTCTGATTAATTAATTTCTAATATTAATATTTTTAATTCTTGATATTTATTTAAACTCTAATATACCATTTAGATAGACTATTAATTAATTTCTAAAATAGATTGATTCTAATTAATTTCTAATATTAATATTTTTAATTCTTGATATTTATTTAAACTCTTTGACTATTAATATAAAATTAATTGTATCAAAAAAATAAAAATAAATAAATAAATAAATTTAAAATCTTTTTTATAAAAAAACAAAACCTCTTTGATGATTAATTTAAACGTAATTTGTTTTATATGAATTTAAAATTAATCTATTTAATACTAATATACTATTAATTTCTTATATTTTTCTAACGCATATAATTATGAAAACTCTTTGACTATAGATATAAAATTAATTTTATTTTAACTCCTTTTTTAATTAAAATATAATTAACTATTACTCTATTTTTATAACTAACTAATACTTATATAAGAACTTTATCTGACAATTTTAAATTAATGTATTTTTTTGTTTTACTTTTTCTAACTAATTTAAGTTAATTTATTTTAATATATGTGTATGGTTCACTCTAATTTTAGTAATTTTGAAAATAATTTAATTTATGATAATATATTAATTCTAATATATATTTATAATGGTCCTCTTACATTTATAACCGTATTAACTTATTTAAATAAATAAAGTTTTTACCCCTTATCATAGTCAAATTAGCCATTTTCCGGTCAAATCTAGCTGTTGTGTTTTTAGTCGTTACCTTGTCTAGTAAAATTGGGTCATTGGATATTTTGCCCTATCTATTTAATGTGCAAAGCGAGATCTGCTCATTCAACTTGTCCTAACGATGAACCACACTGGTTGGTTCGAAACGCGTCAACAAAAGTATCTCTATGTGATTTTCGCCGAAGAATCTTCAAAAATTTGATATGGATCACAGAAGCCTAAATTCATTAAATGAATATTTTTTGTATTATTGCTTGGCTAACACAGAATCTTTGGGTTGCATGAGGACATGCAATATATTCAGTTTTGGGTTGCATGAGGACATGCAATATATTGAGTTTGGGGGTATGTTGGGCTGTTAATATGTCATTATTATTATCACTTTTTAACACCTATTTCATCTATTTCTACTCTTCTTTACCATGTCATTTATCATATAATTCCATTTTATAATTATTTATGCTCTTATGGATAAATATTATTTATTCTCCTTTATTTTTAATAAATTGATTATTATGCATGTTTTTACCAATGATGGTTTATTAATAAATTGGTTGTAACATCACTCACCATTTTAGCCTCCAAGATATTTTCCATTTGATCTCCAGCTCATCATTAAATGTGCCAACTCAGAAATTCGTTGGAATAAGAAGTGACAATTTTGTATTGAACAGTTCGGGCAAATGGAGAAGAACCTGGAAAATACGAAACATGGGTTTTGTTCAGAACGGACCAAATTAGTTTTATTTTGAGCAGTTTTCCCAAATTCAGTTTGTACTAAGAGAAACGGAAGGTTCTTTGAAGATGTTTTTCTCAGATTCACTGTTGTGGCCTTTTTCCAAATTATCCCAGTTACAATGCCAAATTCGACCTGTTCCTCTTGAATGATTGAAGAGAATATATTTCAAATATGATCTTGTTTATCAATTTGTTGTGAACAATCCAATTTTGTAATAAAAATCATTTTGTAATCATCATGGTTATAACTTTTCTTTTCTCTCTGTGTATTTAAATGAGAACAGAGATCAAAGAAGGGGATTCATGATGGATGATTAGAGAGAGAATTAGATGGATCATTAGATTAGAGATAGATAGGATAGGATAGGAGGAATGGAAGAATTACTATTGAAATTGTAACTTTGATCATCGACTCTCGCTGTTGAAGCAGAGCACGAACTTGCTGTAACGATTATGCAATGATGAATATATAAAAACAGTTGTAGTTCCTTCGCATCTCCTGAAGTAATCTGGCGGTATTCACCAGTGGCTAAGGGCCCGGCCCTGGTGGATCCACTTGCTATTTGTACCATTACTTTACAATTCTAGTCATGTGATGGTTTGATTTACTTTTCATTTCCTTGAATTGCATTGCTTTACAATTTCCTGTTCCTTTACATTTCCTTGAAATCGTTTTATGGCATAAAATTGTAATTGAATCGCGTTGCCATTTTCTTCCATCATAACAAGATTATTATCCTTTTCAACTTAAATTGTTATGCTGTTCATTCTAGTTATAAAGCTTCGCTATTCACTTCGGACTCTGCCGTTCATTACAGATTGTTGTTCATTTAGTTTTGTTGTTCATTTCCATTAATTTAGCTTTGCTGTTCATTTCCATTAATTTAGTGTTGTTGTTCATTTCTGGTAAATTAGCTTTGTTATTCAAATAGGCTTTGTTGTTATCTCTTTCATGCAAGGATTTGGTTTCGCCTTTTAAATGTTATTGCAGCAAGTGTGTTTGTTCCATTTCTACTAGCAGCATTATTGATTGAATTGTCATTTCCAGTTAATTGTTTTGGTGTGGAGTGTAAGATCAACAACTGTAAAGGACATTGACTATCACTGTCTAAGTTCTCAGATTGAGGATCTTGTTCATGATTGATTTCATTTACATCAGTTGACAGAGGAAAGAGTTATTGCTACTGCATCCTTGACTGATAATTGTTGTAATTTCCTAAGTGAATGATTTAGTTTCAGAGCATTGAGTTTCTTTTAACTGCAATTTGAGTTCACCAGCTGCATCCATTTATTCTTGTATTTGAGAGCACTGTACTACAATTTAGAAACATTACTCTTGAGTAAATAACCGCCTCAGACTGAGTACACTCTTGAAATAGAAAATCATACATGGATCGACAATTAATGTGAAGATAATTAGGAGTTAAAAAGACACGTTTTATACCTCAACACTCACCATTATGCATGCTTTGACGAAGTTCAAATAGTATCTGGTAGGTGGTAGATTTGTGGTTAGGATTGACAATGATAGTTTGTGGTATTTCTTGGAACAAAAGGACTTCAATGAGAGGCAACATAAATGGGTAAGCAAGATACAAGATTATGATTTTGACATTGAGTATATGAGGAACTAGAAAAATGTTGTTGTTTATGCCCTTTCTAGGTAATCGACAACATATTTCCTTATGGATATTCCAGTTGATTGGAAACCACACCTGTTGGTGGAATACTCCAAGAATAAGATTTCTTATGAGTTGATGGATGACCACATATAGGATTATAGATATAGAGTAGTGTATGAAATTATCTTCTACAAAGACAAAATATACTTAGTCTTTGAGTCCACAATTAAGCAGAAGTTTATGAAGGCCACTCATGATACACCATTGGTAGGGCACCCTGGATACTTCAAAACTTATAGGTAGATTATAAAGAGGTTATCATGAAAGGGACTTAAGGAAGATGAGTTGCAACATGTGAGGGAGTGTATGTCGTGTTAGAAGAACAAATCAGAGCATACTCATCTTGCAGGTTTATTGCAACCTTTTCCCATTGCACAATAGAAGTGGGACCGTGTGTTGATGGATTCCATCACAAGTCTACCGAAGGTGTAGGGCCAAGATTACACTTATGTTATTGTTGATCGATTGACAAAGTTCATGCATTTATTCATGATTCCATTGGAGTAAAAGGAAGCATAAGTGACATAATTATATTTTAGGGAGGTTTTTAGACTCCATGAGATGCCTAAGTACATTTCAATGATCACAACAATAGGTTTCTTAATGTGTTTTGGTAAGAGTTTTTCATATTAGTTGGCACCAAGTTAACTCCTAGTACTAGTTATCACCATAAAACAAATGGCCAAATGGAGATTGTGAAAAAGTAGGTTGGGGGATATTTGTGTAATTATGTGTTAGGAAAGAAAAAGGTTTTGATTAAGTGGTTGCACCTAGGACAAAATTTCTATAAAATACTTGCCACATGCCCATTGGTATGACCCCATTTCAATAATTGTATGGCTATGATGCTCCTTCATTTATGGATTTAGCATTTGGGGATAACACGGATCTCAAAGCCAAATACTAGATTAAGGAGAGCCAATATATCCTCAAGGTTATTGAGGAAAGATTACATGTTTCCCAAAAATAATAGAAGATGTATGTAGAAAGCAACAGGGTCGAGCACAATTTTGAGGTAATATACATGGTTTTCTTGTGGTTACAGTGCTACAAAAAATCCTCTCTAAAGTAAAGTGGTGCAAATAAGTTGAAACTGTGATTTTATGGTCCTTATAGGGTAGTTTGGAGAGTTGGGTAAGTAGCTTACAAAATTGAGTTGCCATAAAGGAGTAAGATTCATAATGTTTTCCATGTATCATTCCTAAAGAAGGAAATGGACCAATGAGTTATTACTTTAGTAGAATTATCCCCATTGGATGAGGAAGGGAAACTGGTTTTAACTTTTGAGGATAATTTGGACGTCAGGGTAAGAAACTTAGGGAGAAGAGTGACCAGAGAATATCTTATCAAATGGAAAGACTTGCCAATAGAGGATGTTACATATGAAATGGAACATATTTTGCAACATCCCATTTTATAGTTGCTTGAGGGTAAACAGTCTTGGTGTTAACATGGAAAAATTGTCACACATTTGTACAATCTAGATGGCACCCACAGTCATCCAACAAAGCATACAAGTGAAGACTTTCTAGCTGAAGACATCATAAAAAATAAAAATCAAAGTTTTCCAAAGGTATCAAGTATAAAATTGAATTGTGCGGCCTATCCAAAGGTCAAAATTGACGACCGCATGGATTTTTCTTTGATAACCCCGTGGTCAAAGAAACGTTTGACTCAACAATTTAGGACCATTTCACACACTTGGAAGATGAGATTCCCTGGCATTTTCTAGTCAAGGACAACCAGATTCGAGTCACCCTAGAGATATGGAGCCCCTAAGGAATCCTCTTGTCCTACTCATGGGTCATTTTCCCATTAATGGACCAAGAGAGGGAAGATGGATTCAAAATTATATATAAACAGGCCATTGGAAGACAAGGCAATTTTATGCCATCAAAATTGTTCCCAAGCAATCCTACATTCCATTGTTGAAGGAGAAGTAGAGCATTATTATGTTGGCCAAATTGTTTCTCAACAATCTTGATTCTAGTGTAGAGAGGATTTCACCATTGAGATAGCCTTGATGCTTCATTGAGAGAGAGGAGAAACTTGCAAAGAGAGTGAAGAGAGGAACCTCCTTGTTGTGTATTTTGAGCACCATTTCTCATAGAATTCTCTTAAAGTGTTTAGTATTCATCTATGGTATTCATTTTCTACTTTCAACAGTCAATAAAGGGATCCCTTTTCCATTACTTTGTTGACTCGTTTTCTTCATCAAGCATTATTTGTGTGTTTGTTTCTTAGTTTTAAGTTTTTGTTGTGTATGCATTGTCTTAACCATTTACAATGCTTTGTTTACTCATATTTGTCCACTAACAAAAACCAATTCTATCTATGATTTCTTTGCAGGGAACAACCAACTGCTAAGAAGGTGTCTTTTGGTACCCCATTACTACAAAAACCACTACCACATGTGGGAAGGGATGAATGTAATGTCCCTTTTCGAATGATCACTTCTGGAGAATGACTTAGTAGACTATTTGATTCTCGTAGGCTCTAGTCGATAAAAATGGGATCAATTAATTTAATTATTTAAATTTCAATTGGTTGAAAGTTATAAAAAGAGAGATCCACAATATTCTAATCACCCATGGTATTTTGATGATAAAAGAGAGATTGAATTTCACTCTTTTTGAATTTGTTAGACATTTTCCTCAAGTTTATTTGGAGAACTCTTGTAGCTTTTGAGTGCAAGGGATGAAACCCTTGAAAGAATCGGTTTTAGTGGTGAAATAAATCTTCCCTAGCTAATTAGAAGGAATAATCATTCATATTCTTCACAACACTTCATTGTAGAAGAAGGAGATTCATCTTTTTTGGTAAAATGTGGGCATATAGTAAATTGTTGGAGCTAAAAAAAGAGGTTACACTATTCTTTTACTATTGTACAAGGTAAAGAAGGGGACCATACCTCTCTATTGCAGGTCGTGGCTCTTTCAGGAATGGAATTTAAGTCTTCATCAACAATTTTGGGGTTTTTTGGGTAGATTTAGCCACCAATAGTTTGTGGAAGACAATGGAGGCCAAGTTTATCAATATATAAACAAAATCTCAGGGTTTTGTGTGGGTCGTTTCAACCAGATTTTACTGTCGAAGTTCAATTCATTTCACTCAGCAAATCGTGCTAATTTTTTCTAGGACGTGGAATCTCAAAGGAAGGTTGAATTAGCTCAATCAATTATTTATTTATTTATTTATTTTTAAAATTCCATCTACAATAGTTTGTAAGGGATATTTCAGTGCTGACATATATCTATTTTTCTAGACAAATCATGTCAGGTTCCCATAAATCATTTGAGTAAGTTTGTTGTTATAATTTTTTTTATATTGTCTATATTGTTATTGTGTTGAAAGGGTTTTACAACTATCGTGGTATTTTTGTTTATGGTTTTTTACCATGATATTAATAAAAAAATATTCAATTTTGGATAAAATTGTTGGATAAGATATTTTTTCTGGGTTAGTTGTTTAGCATATAAGGGGTTTTTCATGCAAATTGTTTGATGAAATGTCTACAAGGTAAAAATTGCAAGTTTTTTTGTAGGGGACTTTACACCCAAAGCCCCACCAAAGGGAGCTCCAAAATTTTTTGCCACCCCACTTGGACCCCTTGGCAACACTAGTGGTGGGGAAAGCCCCCCCACACTCCGTCATAAGGAACTAGGATCTAAATTTGATTAAAATAAGACCTTTAAATCAGGAAGATAATAAATCTTCACAAATAATATTAACATTGCTTTGGATTGACCTATTCATACATCCACAAAAGATATTGACAATACAATGCTTCAAAGCAAGGCAATTTTAACTTGGCTACGTGGAGGATAAGATCAACCAACAATTGCTAATTAGAAATTTTCTTGTCAATAAGAATAGAGCCCATGTGCAAGTAACTAATATTGACCTCACTATCTTCAACATTTTTATTGCAGCAAAGTAAACGTATGAACCAACGAAGGGTACTTCTAGAATTTTACAATATCATGTGGAGTAATCTCTTTGTTCTACCTATATTAGAAGATAGTGTAATGGTGTACTTGCTAGCCACCTCTCAAAGTTGTTGCTTCCTCTTCTAGTTGGTTTTGTCCCTCAAGAATGCTTCATTTCAAGAATAAAATTAGAATGATGCTTTATTTGAAGCATCTCCATTGACACCATCTCTCAATGTACAAACATTGCAAGAGCACTATCATATATGTAATTAGTAGACTTTTGAACTCGAAGATATTGAGAAATTTAGCCTAGATTACCATTTAGGAGAATATCATTAGGAAAATTCAATCACATGACATTTTATCAAGACATATTTAATTCAACCATGCCTCATGTAAATATCAAAAATCCAAAAGAACCTCCCTGTAGCTAAATCCTCGCTTAGAAACTCTAAAGATACAACAAATCTCCTATAAATAGAATTCTTTATTGAATTTCTATTTCCCTAAAGTTATTTTGTTGAATTCTTAATCGGCGTGGTTGTAGAGAAAATAAGCCACAATCTTTGCACCTAGCTAGAAAAAAAATGAAAATTTTTATTTTGAAAATTGGGTAGAGGAGAAACCAACATACCTAATATATAAAGTTCCCCCAGTGAAGCCTTCTCCCAATGGTTACAAAGAGGTGTTGAAACATGTGTCTTTGAGTATTCAAATTCACTTTGTGACAATTAACGATATGTGTCATTGTTTGTAGAACACAAAGGATTGGGGCGCCTTCTTTGCCCAAATTCCTAACAAAAATCAATTCCCCTTATCTTTATATTAAATTTTGAACATGGAATACTGGGATAGTAATTTATCTCAACTTCACTTATGGCATGTTGGATTTTTGTAGATCAAATTAGTGTTGTGCTAAACTTCCAAAATGAGAATTTGTTACTATAGTTTCATAATTTTCCAAATGCCTCGAATTCAATATATAGTTGTGCGAATCAAGATATTACCAATTTCCTCCTAATATTTTGTTGTCTAGTTTTTAGGTGGCTACTTCTACCATATCTCTCCTTACTAGAAATGGGAGGGATAGTATAGATAGTTGGAATCCTTTGTTAGTTATTTCAACAATAAATATGTTTTTCTTTTAAACATATACAAACACGGTTGAGAGCATTTTCTTTCTCTATAATATCGAACAGCATAGATATTCTATTAAAGATATATGATCTCGCATGTTTCTCCCCTTTAAAATTTGTAATATAATGATCTTAAATACATATAGAAAAGGAACTTATCAACCAGAGATGAAGCAGTATGTCTTCACTACCTTTGCATGATATACATTACCCTGAAGTTTACCAAATCGTTTTTTTGCCACTATCTTGTATTAAAATTTTATTAATTAAAACCAACTACATGAAAAACTTGGTTTTTAAAGAGATCTCCTATACTAGCCACCACCACCATACTTTTTCCTTCGCTTGGGATTATTACATTTTAATTAAGCAATCAATTTTAATCATATACTCCCATATATCTTGATTTTTACCATTAAAATGTATCTTCATACTCTAATAGTTTTATATCATTGTGGTTCACTATATTCACATCTTAAGAATATTCTTTTATGTTTTCACATTGTAACTCCAAGATTTTTACTACTTTTCAACCCAAAGCCAACCATTTCTTCTCATACAACTTACTACATCTTAAACCAAAAAAGTTGTAAAATTTATTTATAGTAAAAATAATAACTAGCACAACATTCTAGATTAAAACCCCACATTTTTTAACCTAACCTAGTTTGAAAATGTTGTGTTATGTTATTATCTTTTTATTATAAATAAGATTTATAAGTTATTAATATAAAACAACATCATTAAATTAACATAAATCCATCATTTCTAAAAACTTTTAGATTCCAAAAGGTCTGTCTTTACGAAAATTTGATTACCTTGAACAATTATACAAAACACGTTGTTTCATAGCTAAAGGGATCTTCTCATACTATATTAACATGAGTGAGTAAAATTCATTCTTTATAACTAAATGTATAAGGGACAATATATTAATATTGTAAACAAGTACAATGCCTAGGCATGTTGCTATACCCGCCTTTTTTTGGGGGGTCTAGGTATAATATATTATTTTATATGATGGGAGTTATTTGGATTCCTTGTTGCTAAAAAAACATCTTAAGAATAGTTCTCTCGTTCTTAAGGTTTTATGGTTTTATTTTTGGAAAATGTTTACAATATTTAAGTTTGGTTATTTTAAATAGTTTTTTAATGGTATGAAACGTTTTCAATTTCTATTAGATATTAAAGAAGTTTACATAGATGTATTTTTATGGGTGTGATGTGTCACTGGGAAATTATAAATTATATTAGTCGCTGAAGAGTAAAAATTCATAACAAAATTTGATAGAAAAAGTCATATGGGTGAGTTGTATTTACTCTGTTTAAGTATGCTAGCATCTTTAACATTGAAAACATAGGCTAGTTGTATAGAAATAGTAAATTCAAGATTAAAAAAAAAAATGCATAGAAATTATATTATCTCAAGAACAGAAGATCAAATGAGTGAGACTATAGATCATGAAAGCATCTTAAAATGAGGTAGACACTAACGGGCTCTTTAGAGTACCTAGCGAGGCAGGACCCTTGCCGCAATTCATAATATGCTCTATCTAAATAAGTCTCTAAGGCATATCTCGATGCTCGAGGCCCAGGTCCTTATGCTCCAACTGTAGTTCATCCAACTGCATGAAATATTTCTTTTAGCTTCATTGTCCTCTAAGAGCACTTTGTTGAGTAAAGACTTGATGTTCCAAAATAGTTTAATAGTGCAAAGGTACATGAAATTAGTTAGAGGGCCGAAGTAAGCACAGAGCGGGAGGATGAAACTAATCACAACTTAAATAACCTAGTTCGTGCTTGCCTTAAACATCTCCTTGTTTCCTTAGGGAAACTTATCCACTTGCCAACTCGTAGCAATGAATGTGATTTGATGTACATCATGGCATGATGGATCGTGATATTGAATGGGTAATCAAGTGGAGGGTGGGCTAACCATGCCTCCCCCCTCAATTGAGTAGGGTGACAATGGATGATCTGTCCTCCTCACCCCCATCCCCCCCACCCCACACATTTCTTAAGTTTGTCACCCAATATGGGGGGTATTAGCTATAATCTATCTCCTTATTTTATGAAAAGATAAATTCTGGTTCAATTTAAAATTTTAAATTGTACTTTAAAATTTAAAAAGAATACTCGCAATTAAGATAATATTTGGAAGAAAGGTAGTACCACTTGTTATTGTTGATGAAGCTACCACTAATGGGATCATGTACTTTCTACTTATATATAGCTTTAGTTTTATACATCAAATCGTATACTACCTCTTGTTGCAGTTTAATAGTTTAATATAGTATTGTAGGAAACAAAATTACATACAACTTTTTTACAAACTATATATGTATTTTATTTCTTGGCCTTTTTTTTACCCATATTAAGTTTCTTTTCTTCATCTTCAAGTTTTCTATTACACTATATATATATATATATATATATATATATAGATAGATAAATTGATCAATGTTGTTGGACATTTGACTAGTAAAGTGTATTAGTCAAATGGACAATGAAATTAAAAATATATTAATTAAAACCCAAATTATATTGACTATCATTTTTTTCAATGTAACCAACCCTCCCACTTTCAAGCCTATAAGCAAGGGTAAGATGCCTAAAATATTTTTTAGGGCTCAAGGCTATATGTGATACGTGAGATTTTAACTTGGATAAGGATGATAACACATTCCTCTTAACCACCCAAGATAAACCCAATATACATATTGATTTTCACTTTTTGTGTGTGTGTACCCAAATGTCATTAACTATCTCTTGAGTATGATGCAAAAACATATTCAAAAAATCAAATTTGAATGAATATCACAAAATTCCCCACACTTAATCACTTGGTCATTAAAAAAAAACATTATAAATTACTAACCTAAAGAAGAAAAAAAGGTAGAGTTTGAACATTGTAAAATTATTTAATAGAAACTAGGTTAAACGTTTTATGAATTTGAAATTTTTAGGTTTGTCATAACTAAAATTTAATCTTTACTTAATGCACAAATTTGGATTTATAAAATTATTGTTTTTAAGGTGATATGTTAGTACTTGATATTTGTAGTTTTATTAAATCCAAAATTATTTTTACAAGGAAAAATGATTGATTTGTAAATGAGATACTTACAACACATTTGCTTCATTAACATGGAAATTTTGTGGAATTAACTTTCTATTCTATGTTCTTTGACTTGATAGATATATCAGTGTTCATATTCTATGTTCTTTGACTTGATAGATAGATCAGTCTTCATATTCTATGTTCTTTGACTTGATAGATATATCAGTCTTTGCACTCATTTCAACCAATGCAAAACCACCAATTATTAATTGTAATATCCATTTTTCTAATTCCTAAGTTTTGTAATGTAATTAAAGGATGATAATGCTAGAGGGCTAGCTTGGCTATATTGCCAAAGAATATTTCAGATGTAAATGTTTTGTTGATTTATTTAGAAAGTGCTAAAACTAAAGAAGAAGGAAAAGCTTACACATATCCCAATGTATGGAAGGATAACATGCTTACAAAGCTTGTAAGGGAGATTGGGAAGTTTCCAATCTTCCCTAAATTTAATGTTCTAACCCATGATGATCTTATTGATCTACCAACTTCCAAAAGTAGTTATGTGAGGATGGAGGGCAACATATTGGAGCCACCCAAGCATGGGTGGAATACTTCATGACAACCCATGTTGATTCCATAGCCTAAGAAGTGAACACCAGACCCCTATTTCATGAAACCAATCCTTGTGGGGAAGGTTGTCATTTTTGGAAGTCGAGGGAAAAAGACTATTGCACTGATTGGAGAGGAGAGACTTGAACTATGTGTGTAAAACCCAAAATGATGAACTTATAAAATTATGTTTGGGAATTGAACCACAAAGTATAGGCTTAGTTGGTGACATTTGAGGGAATGAATGAAAGAGACCTTTGCCTAAGATGGGTGATAAAGAATAAATCTATTATTTGGATGTGTATATGCATGTGAAGCACTGGAAAGTGGAAGGAGTTTAGAGGGAATTGTAAGGAGTAGTGAAGTGGTCTCCCTTTGTGTTGTGCAAGCCTTAGTTGCCATACTTGTTATGTATTAAGCCCAAACTCAGTGATTGAGGGGTGGCATCTCAATTTCCTAAGCAATGAAGGAGATTAGCCTTCATTCTCCCACCCTAAATTGATCTTTGGTGTAATACCCTGAGTGAGGCATCCTTCAGACATCGAATCTAGCTTAACAATGCCTAGCTACAAGAAAATTGTAGTGTATCTGTGTCTCGATTGAGTGCAGAGTGGTAGACCCTTCTTCAGTTTCTAATAGAATTAAGTGGAATAGATAAGTGTATTTTCCTTCTTTACATATGAAATGTTAACGTTGTTCAATTCTCTATGTTTAAATGCTATGCTAAAATAACCGTGTATGTGTGCATTCATGGGTCGAAAGCCATTATTTATGTTCATATTGAATGTTCTTTTGAGCTGAGAAAGAATCAAGAGTTTAATATTTAGTATATTTAGCATAACTTTCTTAACTATTGATTTACATTCCTTTATGAGTTTGAATTCTATATGCAAATGGAAGTTGTTACTTCTATTGTTTGTTATTATGGTGTATTATGTATTCGTGAATTGAGACTTTAGCCCTAGGTTATACTGGTTGTATATGAATAAATAATTATTTCATGTTATGAATGCCACCATGTTGAATCACTGTGCATATCAAAACAATGAATTAAGGCCTACATGATGGATGGGAGCTTTAGGCTCTAACTCTCTTAGATATGCATAAGTTGAAGTCAGCTTAGTTAAAGGCAAAAAAAAATGTTTCAGCCTTGGAAGAAAATGACGATCTCGGAAAAGGAATTGGGTGATGTTCTTGCATTTATTTAGAAATTTGGAGTTTGGTGGCCTTGGCTATATCCCCTAGTCACATGGACCAATAGGGGGTGGGACCAGGAGCTAGCTAAAAAAAGGGGCTTATAGGGATAACTTGGGTGTTAGACCCTCAAATGACAATCATATTCCTGTCTATCGGGGTTTTCATGTAACACCCTTGGGATATCTGTATCATAACTTTATGGAAGTGGGGGGATGATGTCACAAATATGTCATGATTGGTGACATGGAAATGCCACGTGGATAAAATGTTTCACCCAAATATAACATTTTCGACATACCAACTATATGCATATGAGTGACGTGGCACCAGTTGGTAGTGCCATGTGGATATGGACATGTAAACATGTGCCACATCTCATAATCCATGTCATATTTTGCCACATGTTAGGCTATGATTGGAAAATAGAGGTATGAGGTAGTATGCTGAGTTGGCCACTAGCCTATCAGCTTATCAATGTTTTGCAATGACTTTTAGTTATAGTAAAAATGTCACTAACTTGTCATGCCCATATTAAATATTGACACTGGTGAATTTGAAGGGTTAAGACCATATCAGATTATTAACAAATTTATACACCTACCAACATATTGCAGTATCATACACTGGCATATCGAGAGTTGGTGATGGTCATATTTACCATAACGACCATATCGACAACAAGTAATATTGACATACTGGAGTTTTAGAGTAGTAGCATATCACCATACTAGAATCCTTGGACCTTCAGTATATTATCATATTGGAGCACTAAGATTTGAAAGGTGTGCGGGTATAAAAATCCCGATATGACGAATCTTGATATGACACATATCCCTAGATATGTTATGACCCCAAAGGGGGCATATATTGGGTTAAATATATATGGTATAGCCTGAGGGGGGAATATATGGGGTTATATGTACATGTAGTATGTAAATGCATATGTAATAGGGTTATCATAATAATGAAGGGACAATGTGTGCAATGTGTGGATAGGCTTATATAGAGATCATGTATTCATTATAGAGGACATGTGATTTGTATGTATGAATGTATTTATATATTTGGAGAAGTTTCTCCTATTATTATATGTATTGGAGTTGTGTTCCATCCTTACATTGTTGTACGTGGTGTGTACTTCTGATTTTTATGTCTTTGCCTCATAACATTTGGTATCATAGCTTACGATCCTAGGGTTATGCTACTTCAAATAGGTCATTGCAGTGTTTTCATTATAACATTTCATCTAGGAGGTTTCAGATAGTGAAGATCAAATAATAATAGGGATAATAATGGATAAATTCTGGGTCAAAATTTAGATCTTGGTTCGCTATATTTTCAGAGATATGCTCTAAGGAATTTAGGGTTCCTGAATGCTCCTAAAATCAATTTCAAATGGGCTAGTTTAGAATTTTTTTCTTTAATTTTTTTCTAAGAGGTTTCAAACTGTGAAAGTTGGCTCATATTGAGGAAATTTTTTTATGAACAATGTTTAAAATGGCAACAAGAAATGATAAAAATAGAAGTGCTAAAAATAGCACTGCTATAAATAACAGTTTGGGTACCAGTGTTGGATTGGGCAACAGGGAATGAAAAATGGAAGTGCTAAAAATAGCATTCTATTTTTAGTAGTTCAGGATGGATTCCAATTTTAGTCAGTTCCTGGACTAAAAATAGGAAGTAAAATTCGAATTTGATATTAACAACAGTTTGTAAATTAAGTAATTAATTCACCTTGAGTTAATTAGTTAAGGAAAAACAAACTTGAAGTCTATGTGAGGACATGCAACAGTTTATATATTAATTGAGGAATTTATCCATCAGTTAAAGAGATAAGGATGAGTTCTAATTTGAGTAGTAATTAGTTGGCTCAGTTAACAGATTCAAGTCCAGTTATATTTGATTTAAACAGTTTGTTTAAATTAAGTAAGTTCAGTTAGTTAATGCATGCTAGCATATAACTACTGTACTTAAGATAACTGAAGATTCTCTCATGAATAACCCATGCATGTCAGTTTAGACAGAGACCCAGTTGAGATCAGAGAAGGGACAATGTACTATCAGTTGGATGAATATTTTTCTTATAAAGGAAGCTCATCCATGATGAGGATTTATCTCCTTCAGGTTTGTGCAGTTAGATAAGAGGTTAGTGAGTGTGTGAAGAGGAAAATTTATTCATGTGACATCACTGGACCCCAAGGAAACTGCACAAGGAAATAGGAGGCTTGGAGGGCAGAGGAGAAGGTTTGTGAGAAGCCTTTGACTATCTATGAGCAGCAGAGGGATTGTACTAAGAGCTGGATATGTAATCCAGACTATATTTCCACTTGTATGATAATACAGAGATGGGGTTTTAGGCAAGTGCTTTCCCCGAGTAAATTATTTTGTGTTATGTGTGATTGATTTCTCCATATCAGTTATATGTGTTCTTATTGATGTTGCTCATGTTCGATTAAGCTTCCGTTAAATTGTTTGTAGAAGTAGATCAAGTGTTTTTCTTTAGTACATTGCATTACCAGGTGATCTACAGTGGGAATTTCTACATGGTATCGGAGCAAAGGTGATCAAAGTGGAGAACAATATACTGAGAGGAGATTTCAAAGTTTTGAGTTTTTGGTTGAGAGTTTGCAGAGAAGATCTGAAAAATTTTGTACAAAATTTTCAAAAACAAATAGCAGATTTGGATTCCTTGTGGAAAAAGACCCAAATTCAAAAAAACAAATGGCTGAATTGGAGTTCGGATGAGGGAGATATCGTTGATTTAAAATCAGCTCTCTTTCCAGAAAATTTCGTGATGGTGGGAAAGTGGAAACAGATTGGTGTGCTAGCCAAAAACCTGTATGCACTTGAGGTAAAAGATGCATGCAAGCCTTGATGAGCAAGGCAAAGGTTAGATACTTGTTAGTTGAGAGGGAGAGTACATTACCTCTCAACATGCAGTGCCAGAAGAAGTCTCAGACGATTGTGGAGGAGCCACAATTGGTGAAGCCGGTTTAGGAGGTTGTGGAGTAGCCACAACAGGGGAAGCTGAGAGGAGATTGAGTAGAGACATATACTCATGTAGAGACCTCCATTGGGGGAAAACTTTGAGCCAGGTGGGTAGAGGGATCACATACAACCATACCTCCAGGTAGGAGGTGGGGCGATGGGGAGTGATCGTCCCAAGGAGGAGGGGTAGGATCCTTGAGGTACCCAACCTCTTTGATTCAAATTTTCTATAGGAGACCCGATGAGGAGTAGCAGGACTGACTGATTGGGTAGAGACAGATGCAGATGGAGCAACAGAGAGAGCTACAATGCAAGAATCCCAAGATAGCGCAGAGCTAGTAGGCTGCAGCAATGCGAGAGGCACAAGTGTGTTGCACCAGTGTAGGATGGCACAGATAGGTGTGCAACAGTGCAATATGCATGGATATGTTGCAGTAGCGTAGAGGTCAGAGAGGGAGCACTTGTCAGCAACAGGTAGAGCTTTAGCATCAAAGTATGTTTCTAGCCCAACAAAGAGGTCAGTTGGGAGTTATTTTCTTCTGAGAGTTGCTGGAGCAACCACACTTGGTAGAAGTGTTGCATGCAAAACATTCTGAAGTTACAGGATCGGGTTCGAGAGGAAGCCTTTCTTGTTGAGTGGGAGTGTTGAAAATGGCAACAAGAAATGCTAAAAATAGCACTGCTATAAATAACAGTTTGGGTACCAGTGCTGGATTGGGCAACAGGGAATGAAAAATGGAAGTGCTAAAAATAGCATTCTATTTTTAGCAGTTCAGGATGGATTCCAATTTTAGTCAGTCCCTGGACTAAAAATAGGAAGTAAAATTCGAATTTGATATCAACAGCAGTTTGTAAATTAATTAATTAATTCATCTTGAGTTAATTAGTTAAGGAAAAACAAACTTGAAGTCTATGTGAGGACATGTAACAATTTATCTATTAATTGAGGAATTTATCCATCAGTTAAAAGGATAAGGATGAGTTCTAATTTGAGTAGTAATTAGATGGCTCAGTTAACAGCGTCAAGTCCAGTTATATTTGATTTAAATAGTTTGTTTAAATTAAGTAAGTTCAGTTAGTTAATGCATGCTAGCATATAACTATTGTACTTCAGATAACTGAAGACTCTCTCATGAATAACTCATGCATGTCAGTTTAGACAGAGACCTAGTTGAGATGAGAGAAGGGATAGTGTACTATCAGTTGGATCAATATTTTTCCTATAAAGGAAGCTCATCCATGATGAGGATTTATCTCCTTCAGGTTTGTGTGGTTAGATCAGAGGTTAGTGAGTGTGTGAAGAGGCCAATTCACACATGTGACATCATTGGACCCCAAGGAAACTGCACAAGGAAATAGGAGGCTTGGAGGGCAGAGGAGAAGGTTTGTGAGAAGCTTTTGACTATCTATAAGCAGCAGAGGGATTGTACTGAGAGCTGGATAGCTTCCGAGCTAAGGCTTTCTGTAATCCAAACTATATTTCCACTTGTATAATAATACAGAGATGGGGTTTTAGGCAGGTGCTTTCGCCGGGTAAATTCTTCTGTGTTATGTGTGATTGATTTCTCCATATCAATTATATGTGTTCTTATTGATGTTGCTCATGTTCGATCAAGCTTCCGCTAAATTGTCTGTAGAAGTAGATCAAGTGTTTTGCTTTAGTACATTGCATTACCAGGTGATCTACAGTGGGAATTTCTACAAACAACTCGTTCAAATTTTAGATCTATATTTTCTATATTTTTGGTGGTATTCTCTAAGGAAGTTAGGGGCTCTGAATGTTCCTAAAATCAGTTTCAAACGAGTCTGTTTAGAATTTTCGCTATAACCTTTTTCTGGGAGGTTTCATATGGCGAAACTTGGACCATAGTGAGGAGAAATATTTATCAACATCTTGTCCAAATTTTAGATCTTGGTTCGCTACGATTTCAAACATATTCTCTAAGGAAGTTAGGGTTCCTCAATGCTCCTGAAATTAGTTTCAGACATGTCAATTTGAAAATTTCATAATACCTTTGTTTCTGGGATGCTTTAGATAGTTAAAATTGTATCATATTAAGGATAAATATCAAGTAACATCTGGTCCAAATTTCATAGTTTGGTTTGCTATACTTTCATATTTATACCCTATGGAATTTAGGGTTTGTGACTGACCGTGATATATATTTTAAATGGGTCAGATTGGTATTCATTTTTGGGAATTTTTAAACTGAGAAATATTTAGGGATCTCAAGATACATACAAAAGTACCTCATGTATGAATTTTAGAGTTATATTTGAATAATTGGACACGTGGCACACTATATAAGTTTTCTCGTGGGAAGAGACCAAAATTCAACAAGTTTTGTGAAAGTTACCATAAATCTCATTTTTCACATCAAATTTTTGTCACACTTGTGGAATTACACAAAAGACAAATTGGAGTATTACAAACGAAATTTTCATATTTAGAAGGTCTCAAATCTCATAGATGTATGAAGAAAATTTCTCTAAAGCATGGTTTTAAAAAGTTTGTTAACTTCGAATTATCATATCTTTTAATTGATATGTCCAATTAAGGTGATTCAAAATCTATTCAGAAGTGAAAAAATAGAATATTATACTATCAAAATGGTAATAATCATATGATATCTGATACTAATAACACATTGAGGCTATAATTTCAGGGTGTGGTGTAGACCAAAATTAAGAATCAACAGTAGTAACAAGAATTACTCGAGATGAAGTCAATCCTATGGAAAGGTTGAGGATAGGAAAGGAACAATATTCATAACCTTATTTTGAAAGTTTTTCTTTTATGGGTAAATATTCTAAGTGGTGGGATGATTTTGATGAAGATACCAGATTTCACATTACATGGGAAAAAAATGAATAATTATTCTAAAACAAATGGATTAAGGACTCACAAATGGAATTAGTGAATAAGATTCAAGTTGAATTAAAAGAAGTAAAATAAGACATCACGAAGAAGGGTGGTGAGATATACATGATGCAAAACCTTAATGAATCACTTATTAAGGAGATTTGATAATTAACAAAGGGACATAGTAGTAAAGAGAATTAGGAAAAGGATGATTCAAAGGAAGAATTGAAAAATAAAGATGATTAAATATGTAGATGATGAAACCATAAGAAGAAGCTACTCGATGACATCAAGAGATTACAGGAAGAAAAGAAACATTTTTAAAGTGAAGAAGAAGAAACAATCTTAGATGAAGAAACTACCAAAATACTTGAAGAGGAAATTTGCAAGAAGATTGAAGAAGCCTTACATATGGATAAGATGAAATAAACAATGCATTCTATAATTAAAGAAGGACATCAAAATTTGATAAATGTTATCACAATGTAGCTTCAAAAGGAGAAAGAAGAGAAGATTCAACAAGGTCATCGAAAGATACTCGAAGAACTTGAACTCCATCTAGAGGATGTATGTTCCAAGTATGATGGTATTATCTCTGAGGCTAGGGAATTCAAATACAAAGATAATAAAGGATACCATTATCTCTAAAAATAATATAGACAACAAAATTGTTATGTAGAGTGAAGGGAAATCCATCAAATGTGAAACCATATTGACATCCTAATTACCAAGAAATATTTCAAGGAAGACAAGAAGATCAATATCAATATTATCAAGGAAGACAAGAAGATCCATATCAACATTATCAAGGAAGAAGATGGAGTATTCATCAATATTCATGGAATAGGGCATCACAAAATCATTATTCAACAATATGTTATTGAAGACCAACAAATACTACAAATTGAAGAAGTCACGAAAACAAGACATGGAATCAAGGGAAGGAAAACCATGCAACATCAAGGATTAAGACCATAAATAATTGAGATAGGATGGATGGATCATCCTTAGTGGCCAGAATAATGTAGGAATCTAAGGGAATCATATTATTTGGTTTCATCACATAGAAATCTCTTAGAAAAAACTTTGAGGACAAATATTTTCAAAGGATGGTACTATGTTATGACCTCAAGGGGGAACTATATTAGGTTAAATTTATATGGTATGACCCAAGGGAAGGGAGGCATATATGGGGTTAAATGTACATGTAATGTGTACATTTATATGAAATAGGGTTCTCCATATATATATATATATATATATATATATATATATATATATATATATATATACCATGTACTCATTATGGAGGACATGTGATTTGTATGTACAAATATATTTGTGTATTTGGAGAAGTTTCTCCTATTATTATATGTACTGGATTTGTGATCCACACTCACATTGTTGTATATGGTGTGTATTTCTAATTTTTATGTGTTTGGATCATAATAGGATATGTGGACCAGTAAGGAAGTAATGCACAGCCAAGAGAGGCACGTGTTAGCCACATGGAATGTACAAATGATGATGTGGCCCTTAAAAGGGAAAATAATAAAATGGGAATAAATTTGTGCGTATAGCTCTCATGAGATACAATTTATATCATTCAAAAGCTCTCAACAAGAAGAAGATAATGGTGATACCAACGTTGTGATTTGGGGTGTTGCAAGAAAGAGGAATTTTTGGATAACCCCAACTTCATAATGTACCTTTAAGGTTAGGTGTAGTTACGCCCCACAACCCTAATATGGTATTAGGGGGTTGGGTGTGTTACAAATGCACTATTAAACAAAACCCAAAATTCAAGCTCTTCAATATGGTTCTAAGTTTGTTGAGCCTTCTTGTTCTAAATTGGGTTTCCCCAAGTTATTAAGGTTGTTTATGAGTAAAACATATATTATAACTCATATTTTCCTCATTTGAAATATTAATGGATTATGTTTATTATTCTATTAAATGATAATAAACATATTAACATTATCCAATGCTACATATAATAGGAATCTTATGCAACACTCCATAATTAATAAATATCTATATTTCTCTAGAATGATTCAAGGTTAGAGATGCTAACACTATCCAAAATATAAATAGGTAAATATGTATGTGATCTCCATTTTATGAGAGTGCACTCACAACAACAAAGACAAATTATTTTATCCAATCATATGATTAGCATTGTTATGTCATGACTCAATCCAATAACCAATAAACAAAGACTACGACTCTTTAGTTCCATAAGCACAACACATAGATTCACTATTTAGCTTCAACAATAAAGTTTTCAATCCACAATTTATATTGCTCTAATAATAAAGATAAATCCCACTCTCTACACAAAATATTGCTTTAGCTTAAAATAAGACAAAAAACCATTATTTCCAAAAGAAAATGATTCCCAAGCAATGATATATAGATATTCAAATGTGGGTTAGTGATATGAATGCCATCTACACTTTCTTAATTATTTTCTCTTCCATTAATTATATGAATTATAATGTTGTTATTGACATTTAGTACAATTAACATGTATTCCTTCAAGGTTTCTTACTTGTTGGGTGATTGCTAACAACTTCATTATACATCAACCATTCAAACTCCTTTCCTAGGAAATTCACACTCTTTCTCTCTCCATTAGCTTTGTAGATAAGAGACTTAATTAAAGGGATGTAAGATGATCCTAGAGGGAGAATACATACATGAAAGAGGAGATGTGGCCTTGAATAGATATTCAGTCCAAAAACAAAAGAACAGAGGGAGACATGTGTACAACTTTTATGGATACATATGACTTCAAGGGTCAAGAGGGAATAAGTCGCAACATTCATCCCCCATTCAATTCATGTAACAATGTACATCCTCAATTAGGATCAATTAATGGAGTCTAGGCTTGCCAAAGAACAATAGATTGAAATTTATGCTTATAATCAAGGAAAGATACTTAGGCAACAAGGAAATCACCATGGTGAGTGTATATGACCTTAATAAATGCTTGACAAGTTTGAAAAGAAGAGAGAGTTGCAAAATACAAGAGAATGGAAATATAAACGTGGTAGGAATTTGTAATAGCTCTTTCATTATGATATTTGATCTCAAAATCAAAGTGAATTGGATTGTGGTTATCTTTTAATTGCTGGTATTCATCAATTGCAATTGGAGAATGAAATTCTAAGTGAAACTAAAAAAATTAACTCGGAAATGAATTCTCACTATTAAAATAACCATACGTAGTGATTAAATATGAATGAGAGAAATATGTCAAGAACATATAAGTGATTATCACTGCACGTAAAATATATCGCACAATTGACACGATTATTTTACCTCGAAAACCCAAATGGGAAACCAACATTCAAATGGTTGCTCAATATTCTTTCAACAATCTCAAGTTACAATGAAATTCATGGTCCTATGGATATTCAACAATTCACATAACTTCTCCATTAAATTCTCTCATCCTAGCCAAAAAACCTTTAAGATTCAAGTTACAAGAAGATATGTCATAGCTACTGAGACTGACAAGGCAAGACCAGGAGACTGGCCTTTCATTTCCCACTCCTCTTTCTTTTTCTCTCCTATTTTCATTTTTTGCTTTATTTTATTCTTTGTTTTTCTTCTCTTTTATATCATTTAATTTTTAACACTTGCATTGTATTTAATTTTTTATTCCCCTCATTAACTTTTGAATTGTACCTAGGCATTTATTGGGTCCAGTTGTTGTGGCTTTAGAAGACACCTTCAGCATGAGTGCTTCAGGAGACATAGAAAGCCTCCTAGAGACAACCTCTGGGTTGATTGTAGACCAGTGCCTAGGACATCTTAAATAGAGGAGTTCATGGAAGATTATGAGTGGGGTTTCTGTTGCACTCCAATTGTCATGTAATTAAAAGAGAATAAAGGGGGGATTGGTTGAATAGTCTATCATGCAGGTAAACTCAAGCTGATACATGGATCCAAATGCTCAAGGGGTAAATCGGGCCAACCTCAAAGAGAAATGTCTGGTTCTGGTGGCCGACACACAATAACATGCAACTTTATATTGAGGTTGTAGTAAAGTGAAGAGGAGGAAAGGAAGAAGGGAATTTGATGCAGAGGGCTATAAAGAGGAAAGAATCCTAAGCAATGATGTTCCAGCAAAAATATGGAAGAGAGAGGAGGTGGAAGATAGAAACAACAAAGTAATTATTGAGGTTTCATACCAGGTATAACATGGGTACCTTTATCACCAAACAATGTGAGTAAGTCTGTGCTCATACAGGTACTGCGGGTTAATCTAATAACATAAGTAAATTTGTAAGTACTACAGGTACTGTAGGCTATTGAACAACACAAGTAAATTTGTAATATACAAAGGTACTCTTCTTTATTTAGCAGCTAGGTTAAATCCATGGATCAGAGGGAAACCGAAAAATTCATCACACTATTTTTAGAGAAGGAAAACATATATGAAATGAGATATAGAAGGGAAAACATAATGCACATTGATTTTCTTGGAATCCCCAGGGAGTTTCATTAATCCAATATGATTTCAACATACCAGTCCATTTACATTCAGCCAAGATATCACTCAATTCCCTCATGGACAAGCAAGTAGAACCAAAGTGGAATCACAGAAATCTTGACTCGTAGGTGCAGAATTCCAGAACCTCTTTTAAGTGTTTCTTCCCCCTATTTATAAGAAGAGGGGGAGTTTGGGTTACAGTTACAAAATATATTTGCAAGAGTATCTAGCTGTGTGCTAGACTAACTATCTTGGCATGCAAGGCTTTGCTGCCCAAAATGATTACAATTGGGATTTGATCCCTTCTTGGAAAAAAAATTACAGAATAATGAATAGAAAGAGGAAAAAAGAAAGATGATGGAGGAAGTTATCGTCCTGCGATTCCTATGAAGGCCCCTGGTTAGGCCACGTCTCTATTATCGTGCGTCCCTCTAGCTATGTGACAGAGTGGAGCACCATGAGTCCATTAAGTCTTCCTAAGTCCCCCCCATACTGATTTTCCCCTGCACCATGCTTTTATTCAACACTTCAGCTACCGACCCATCCGCCTTTAAATATTTGTACCTTGTTCCCAGGGCCTCATTGTATCAGAATATGTTGCACTAAAAGGCATTAAAGAACATCGGGTCCCGATCACCTTTTGGATCCCTTTGGCTTGGCCCTCATTCTTCCTTTCTTTTCATGTGACTAGGGGCTATGATCAGGTGCTTAACCCTTTGGGTGCTAGGGCCTTCGGGCTTCCCTCTAGGGTTTCTTTCCTTTGTTACTTTAGATCCCGCATACTAGCGATTTTCAATGCTTTGCCTTTGATAACTTCCCTTTACCCTTGCGATCGCTGATCTACGGGATTGGGCCCACCCGAGGTATCACAATCGCAATATGGGAGATAATGTGAGGATGAGTGGTTTTCAGAGGGGGGCATGAGCGGTAAGTGGTAAGTGAGGGAGGGTGAAAAATAATATGAGAGGGACACGTGCTAGGGGGGGCTGGCAGGGAAACTGCTTTTCGAACCCCCCCCTGTTGATAAAGGGAAACGTGTCGGGGGAGGGGTAAAAGGCTTGGGAGCCGTCAATCTGGCAGAGTTAATCTTGGTCGTCCGGAGGTCGGGGGTATTTAAATATGCGGCCTTTGAAAAATGGGGAAGGACCCAATAGCCCCTTTAAGTCTATCTTATGAAATATCGCATCCGGGGAATTCCCACATATTGCAATCGCAAGCCTTGTAACTGGAGTTGTGACCTTTTACCTTCGCCGATCACCGATAAGCGGGATTGGTGAAGTCATCAGTGTCACGTGGCACTTCCTGAGTGGTGACATGTGTCACATAGAAATGCACCCATAGGACCCCTAAAAAAGCTAAATTTGTGTGCCACATGTCCATCGTACTACCATGTCATCTCTGTACTGCCACATCATGCTGACATCAGCTGCCCCTTGGATTATTAGGATCAATAGGATTCTCCCGTGTGGCCCTCTGGAGGAGAGAGAAAAGGGCCCATCCGCCCTTGGTTTTTCCATGAATTCCTTTGTTAAATAAAATCAGCCCCTCATAGTGCTTTAACACTGAAGCCCATATTCTCAGCGATTTTGCGCTATCGGTCCATTTTTCCCCCACAATTCCTTAAGGATGGCTCGTTGGGCCTACCGATCGTCGATTTTCCGATATTATGGGGTTTTGATGTGCGAGATCAAGGGACTGTGATACTGTGTGATGCGGGACTACGACATGGCCGATATGTGGGATGGGGGACTGCAATATGGCAAATATGCAGGATGCGGGACTGCGGGATCTGCCCACCACCAATTACCGATTTACTATGCTTCGGGCCATCCAATCACTGATATGCGATATTTTCTCTACCTCGGACCTGCCGATATGTTTTTCTCTTTCATTTCAAGGCAATAAAACCCCCATCTTCAATCTGCTCTAACTTCTGATCCATAAGTCCATTTTCGGACTTCCATATATTGTTGGAAAGATTGTTCTGAGCACTATGAAATGGAGAGGATTCGATTTGGATTTGAGTGCATCTGTGGCTAGGAATATGGCTTCAAAATTCACTCCTCTTTGGAAACTTTGATCGACTGAAAACTCATAATGCAGTGAGTGACAACACAAGTTTTGGGATAAAAGAGTTGGAGAAATTTTGCAAGAGTTTTAGCAATTTGAATAGAGTTGCACACAAAAAGGTAGAGAAGAAAAAGTGTAGAAACATCAGCACATAGATTTATTATAGGAGTAGTGTTCATAATTAGTGAAAAAAGGAGAAACACATGGAAAGGAGTGGTGCACGTGGTGGTCAAGCCAAAGTGGTTAAGTTTGAATGTATCTTTCAAGCGAGTTTTGATTGGGCCTAGATTAACATTGGTAGTTTGTTTTCCCATGATAATTATTTTCCCTAGTATCTCACATGGTTTCAAGGTCGGCTTGATACCACATGATTATGTATAAATAGATAGGAGTTCGTTGTCTTAGTGGGTCTTGACCCAGGTTGAGAGTTAATTGTGCCAAAGAAAACCCTACACTACTGGCCCTTTCGGCATCAACCCGCGTAGTGCAGGCTGAAGTCTCACCTAAAGCAGTATGGGGGGATGCTGGCACCAAGTTTCCGCATCCAGAGATTAGTATGATGTATTTTATTTCCCTAGATCTGCCTTCATGCAGATCAATAAGCCCCTAGGGCTCTGTACTACAACTTCCTTTAAATGGTCTCTAGACCTTCGCAAAGGTCTAAGATGGGTCTTTGTGGACCCTTAACAGATGAATCCTCCACTTACACACACCATAAAATAACCCTAGATATGAGCTCACGCAGATCTACTTAAGTATTTAATAAACATAACAGAATGTATTATAATCTTTGCGAAAGTATTTAACATGCATTGTGTACAATTATCAAGACATATCGCATAGAGTCATGCATCAATAGATCAATATTTTATAAAGACATTATTAAATCACAACATATATTGCAATCATAATTAAACATAAGTAAGTAGATAAAAACATGAATTCTTTAACAATATTCTTTATTGATCTTCAATATCGGGTTACGGACTCAAAACTGCCCTGTGCACTCAGCTGCAGGGGTCGATGCACTCAGCTGCGGACTCTACTCTAGGTCTCTGCACACTCAGTTGCAGAGCCTTTCTCCTTGTATCTACCCGCTTCTTACTTTCCCTCTTTTCTCTCCCAAACATAGACATGCCTTAGACTCTCTAAGACACACAATTTATAGCTTTTTACATAAAATCCCATGGTCTGCAGACCAAGGGTGGATCTCAAAACTGATTCAACTTTATTTAGACAAGGGGCTAAAACCACTTTTACTCCTAATTACCTACGCACTCCGCATCCATAAATCGCAGAGACTTTACATCTTTTACCAAAATTTACATCAAATCTTGGGTTTTTAACCCCAAAACTAACCCAGGGGACCCCATCCCAACAGGCCCCCAATACAAAGGTCATGACTCACCCTCGAGTCACTCAGTTGGTGCTGCAATCTTGTTGCGAAGATTTGCTAGCTCCACCTGCACGACTGTAACCTCGGCAGTGCTCTGCGTGGCTTCCTGCTTGACCTATTCTACTAGCTACTCTATAGCTGGTCCTTCTGTGACCAACTTCATCATTTGTTGTGTCTGCTGCAAGCTCGTCAGCTTCTCCTGAATGTTGGTTGTGACTTGGTAAGCTTCTTCTAACCAAGGTCCCAACCTGGCCTTAAGCACGACCTCCTTCTTCTGGGCTATTTCTACCGGTGCGAGGATCCAATTCCCCTCCTGAAATTTGTTGAGGCGCTGTGCTGGAGCAATTGAGCGCACCGTTGCCCTGACCTCATCGTATTTCTTCTGTATCTCACAAACCTCCATATTCAATATCTGTAGGTTTGGGTCTTCCTGCAGAGTCGTTACCAACTCCATTGCCTGCTCAAATAAGGCCGAGTAGTCAGCGACTGCGGCATCCAAAGTGGCCATCCCTTCTTTTAATGTGGATTTGCGTTGCTCCTTGACCTCAAGCAGAGTCGTAGGCTGTAATTTGAGCTTCAGCTCCATTATTTTCATGCTAATTTCGAATTGAACTCGTCCAACTTCTGTTTTTTCCTTGCGGACGCCTGCAGCTAACTTCCGGATCTTAGCTTCTAGATGTGCATCCTCTCGAATGTGAAGTTTCGGCACTATTTGGCATGCCTCTACAACTGCGGACTCGAGCTTGGAATTCTATGCTTGCAACATTTCCTTTTCCTTTAAGGCCTATGTTTTCTCAGCGAACATCTGCTCGTTGTTCACCCTATATTCATTGATCAAATTGAGAGCGATTTGCTCCTGATTTCTCAATTCCTTTGTCACCCCTACCTGCAGCGCGTGAAGAAGCTCTTTGCGGAGCACTATAATGTTCAGGCCGATGTTCTTAAGGGTACTTAAGATGATGTGGTCATCGACTGACTCTGCGCATAGGGACCCTTTTGGTAAAGTAACAGTGCGAAGGTCCAAGGTCCTTACCAATTCCGCAACCTGACTCATCCCGGTGCCAGGCTCATTTGTGTTGCGCTCGCTTGACCCATGCTCACCTGTATCCTATTAGCCTGGATCTGCAGCTCACATAGATCCTTCTGGATTCTCCCGAGTGTCTACATATACTACTGCTTGAATTATTGTAGCACTTCAGTTGTAGCATCCTAGACTTTGTCGCCAATCTCATCGAGATTGCCCTCCGTCAATAACATGGGATCACTCTATGATTTCTCTAATTTTTCCTTCTTGCAGGGACCTTCCCACTGCTCCTATCCGCACTTCTTCAGTTGAAACGGGGTGCTCTTCCCCTCATCTCCTCTACTGCCTTGTTTGGCCTGTTCTTCCTCCTCAGTCTCGGGTGAAGGGGATTTGCCACTTCACTATGATTCATGCTACTCATTCTCAACCCGCTCCTTAGCAGCGTACTCCTTCTCCATCCGATCCTTTTCTGCGGCTTCCTTTTTTCGTTGCATGACCAAATTTTGTGTAGCCTGTTTGGCTGCATCCTTCCTTTACTGTGCTGCCAAGATCCCCATTCCCTTACTAATTCCGACATCTAAGTCTGAGGGGGGGCACCACTCTGTTGGCCATCGCTTGAGTACCTCTTGAATGTTTGTATCCGTGACCAAATATGGCAAGTCATGTCATTTCTGCTGTGGGTCCTTAAATTCCTGAATGTAAATTCGGTGGGAGATAGCCTTGAACGTGGCATAAGCTAACAGTTTCTCGTACAAGGTCGAGGACAACCTTGGGCACTAGTTGATGGCCATGCGAATGCTTGCTTCCATCAAAACCAAAAATATTTTTGTTTCTGTGACCCACGCGGGGTCCTTTATGTCCCATAGGGAGGAAAACTGTGCGGCCTCCCACAATCCTTCTTTCAACAGAGGAAACTGGTTGTCCTCCGGCAGCTCCCATGTGATCAACACAATGGTGAGCAGCAACCAAGCATAATGGAATGGCTTGGTCTCATCCTGGACCTCGCGGAAATTCGCAAGGAATTCACTGCACAGGTACCTTGACTAGTTGAACTGCACACCCTTCACGCATTGTGCAGCTAGAGAAACCATGGGCATTGAAACTTCGTCCGCGTGGCACTTCCTCATTACCTTCCCGGCTAAGATTTGTATGGAAATTTTCACTACGGGGTCATTTATGGAAGTGATTGAGTATTTGTGTGGCTTTTTCATGAGGGAAAATTCCTTCTTCATCGTATCTACCAAATCCATTTTCCCCCCTTTCTGCCAAACTCCTTGGATGGATTCAAACCCTCATAGGGTAGGTGTGTGATTCTGTGGATAAGCATGTCAGTGATGGGCATAGGCCCTCCTAGCCATAAGCACCCATTGTGCACTAGAGTAAGTCATTGAAGCACACTGGTTGTGTTGATAGTGGTGCGGTGATAGTGGGGCACCCACAACAGGTTCAACAATCCTGAATTCTCTACTCTGTGGATCCATTCTACCATCTCTAGCTCGATGACACCTGAGTCCACGTAGTAGACGTGCTTCATATAGTGGTTATCGCTAGGTGAGGGAATGGCTCATGGTCTGCAAGGTCCCAATCTTCCATCTTCAACAGGGAGATCCACGCAAGGCACAGACCTTCGAAGGGAACCTGCTCCGGCAGCAGGGGTGTAGAAATGACAATTTTTTCGGAGTCTGGGTCCTTGGTGACCTTCGCCTTCCCCTTGCGCGGAGGGATATAGTTAGGAAAATTTTTAATGAGCTCCATTCCCTCAGTGTCTATGTCCTCGGTGCCTGCCTTGTCCTTCCTCAACCCCCAAATTGACAACCTTCTCGGGGTCCTTGTCTTTCTTCTGCTTTTGAGTTTCAAAGTGTTTCCTGGGTAATTCGTGTACTGACACCGGATTCTTCTGTTTATCCTTCTTCGGTTTCTAGGTTTCTCTAACATGGGTAGGATTCGACCTAGGTGACCTCGATGTTGTAGGCACAGGAGCTGGAGCTTCCATACTAACCATGTCTGGAGCAGCTCCTTTAGACACAACATCTCCCCCAATACTCATAGTCTCTGCAGGGCATGGTCCTAACATGGTTTCAAGGATGAATTTTTTATTCAACTCCGATATCTTCGAAAATGCAGGGCTCGCGACCAAATCCTGAAAATACGAGAGGTTCATAAGAAAAAGACAACACATCTCAATAAAAATTCAAAGGTTGCAAAGTCTTCTCTGTTGGACTGACACATGTAATTTATAGGAATTTTTGAATTCAAATCTGACCGTTCCCCCCAAAATTTGACCATTAATGTTGTTTTAGCGACAGATGATCAAATATTTTGGCCTTAAATGCCATCAACCCACTCCTCTTAACCTTCTTCTGGCTGTCAAATCATGAACAACAACTCCAACAGTCACTTTCCTGTTGTGTTGTGTGACATCTCCCTCCATAGCGCAGCTACCTGCATGCAGCTTCTTATACTGCAACTTCACCATTTTCACGCAACCCGCCTGCCGCGTATTCCTCCAACCCTGGTAGTGTAGTTTATAGTTGTAGGAATTTACAGGGTAAGTTCCTCTGATAGAACACCAAAGGACACCGCTCACAAATAGATCACAGATCAATACACCAGTATTCTTGACGTGGTTAAAACCCTCAAAGAGGGAAACAGTCCATGGCCTGAGCCAACATGACCACTTCAGGAAATTTATTAATAAAAGAAAGAAAATTTACATAAGCTTCTCTCATGAATGGTCACCTTACAAATGACCCTCCATGCTCTTTAAATAGAGATCATGGACCAATTGGGTGTTAAGCCACAGATCAAGCGTCAATAATACCGAGGAGAGAATGAACCATCAGATCACTTCATGTCTAGAATATATCATGACTGTCGGATTGTAAGTTACAAAAGTACATAGTAAATAAACACACTTTACCTAACTCTACACTAGACCTAGTTATACTTAACTATTTCCTATGTGTCGAAATATCCTAACATCCCCCCTTAAGAACAACCTGGGATAGTATTGAAGGATGTACAAATATGACACAATAGGAGAAGGAAGGAGGCATTAGAGCCTATCCCCCCTTAGTTACAACTCCCTAAACTCCAACCATAAATCGAAGTTTAGTAAACTTCGCCTCTATGAGAGACTTTGTAAAGATGTCTGCAACTTGATCATTGGTTGAACAATATTGCACTTCAAGAACATGGTCATGAATGAGCTTTCTGATGAAGTGCATGTGTAGTTCAATGTGTTTGTTGTGCTGAATCTTTGCATAGTTCAATGACACTTTGATTATCACACCAAAGTGTAGTCAGATGTTGCTGCTGAATTCCAAACTCTAATGAAGCCACATGGCTTCCTTACTAGCTTCTATAGTTCCATGATACTCTACTTTTACTGATGAAAGAGAAATGGCACTTTGTTTCTTGCAAGCCCTTGTAATAGGTTCAGAACCAAGAGTGAAGACATAACCTGTAGTAGACTTCCGATCATCAGGGTCACCAGCCCAATCAGAATCAATGAAACCAACCAATAGAGGAGATGTTTCTGCACTGTAATGAATCTGAAACTGAACTGTACCTCGAACATAAAGAAGTATTCTTTTAGCTGCTTTCCAATGAATTTCATGTGGGTTTCGCATAAACTGAGCAATAAGGCCAACAACAAAGGAAAGGTCAGGATGGGCATGGGTCAGATATAAAAGTTTTCCTACAAGCTAACAGTATAAGGTAACATCAACTTAAGGGGAAGTACAAGTGACTAAAAGTTTGGCTCCATATTGAAAGGGAGAAGGGGTTGGCTTACAGTCTTCCATGTGAAAGTGGTGTAGAAGATCACATGCATACTTGGACTGGGAAATGGAAATACCTTCCTTCGATTGCAAGACTTGAAGACCAAGAAAATAATGCAAGTGTCCTAAGTCTGTAATTTCAAACTCCTTTTTAAGGCTGGACTTCACATGGTTTATAAGGTTGGGATCACTACCAGTAAGGATAAGACCATCAACATAAAGAACAAGAATGATAAGAGACTTACCCACTTTCTTAGTGTAGATAGTATTGTCAGAATGACACCTAGAAAAGCCAATATCTAAAAGAAGGCTATCCATTTTGGCATACCAAGTCTGAGGGGCTTGCTTGAGACCATAAAGGGATTTCTTAAGCCGACATACAAGGTTGGAGTATGTTTGTATAAAGCTAGTAGGTTGTTCCATATAGATTTCTTCATGCAAGTCCCCATGCAAGAAGGTAGATTTAACATCCATCTAATGGACTTCCCATTTGAAAGAGGCAGCAAGGGAAAGAACAAGGCAGATAGAGTTCATTTTGGGAATAGGGGAGAAGGTTTTAGTATAGTCAATACCTTCAAGTTATGAAAAGCCCCTAGCAACAAGATGAGCTTTATGTTTATCAACTTTTCCATCTGGTCCAAACTTGGTTCTGTAAACCCATTTACATCTAACAAGTTTTCTCCCTTTGGAAGAGGAACAAGATCCCATGTATCATTTTCCAATAATGAACGATATTTTTCATTCATAGCTGCATCCCAATCTATATGGCCTGAAGCTTCTGCAAAGGTGTCAGGATCATAATCCGTTGAAGCTTGAGCCAATAAAGAAGAGGCTCTATCAAACCAAGAACGTGTATGTCACTGATATGTAGGATCACCTGCAAGAGAAACTGTTGCATCCTGAGTAGCACGGACCCATTTTGGAAGCTGAGGAGCTGAAGGAGGATCCTGAGAAGGTGGGGGGGGGATTGTCATCCTCGTTGTCGTCATTTGAAGAAGAAATATTTTCAGAAGTAGAAGGGATAGAGAGAGGTGGCACATCCGCCGAACTAGGCTCGTAGGCCAATATATTTTCAACAAACTTTACATCTCTTCTAATGATAACATTTTTGGATTTAGGTGAAAGAAGTCTATATCCTTTGACATCTTCAGAATATCCAATAAAAATACATTTTTCACTCTTAGGTTCTAAGGCTTTATGTTTCTCATCGGGAATATGGTCCCATGCTTCACTTCCAAAAACACGAAAGTGACTTACATCTGGTTTAATTGAGCTCCATGCTTCTTCTGGAGCGATATTATTTAAAACATTAGTAGTAGTGTGATTTATTATGTAATTTATACAATTAATTGCTTCTGCCCAAAAATTAAGACTAAGTCCTTTAGGTTGAAGCATAAAATTAGCCATTTCCTTTAAGGTGCAATTCTTCCTTTTAGCTATACCATTTTATTATGGAGTATATGGAACAGTATGTTGCATTTGAATTCCATGCTTAGTGAAAACGTTGATGAATTTGTTGTTAACATATTTTCCACCATTATCAGGTCTTAGCTTAAGAATTTGATGTCCAGATTGTTTTTCAACAAAGGCCTTAAAGGCCAAGAAAATTTTAAATACTTCACTTTTGAGTTTTAAGAAGTATACCCAAGTGCGTCTAGAGAAATCATCAATGAAAGTTAAGAACTAATTGTAGCCAAAGAATGAAACAACTAGAAACGGACCACATAAATCACTATGCACAAGTTGTAAAGGGGCTGAGGCATGCCGAGAGGCATGTTTTTCAAAACTATCTCGATGATGTTTTCCAAGTACACATCCGGAACAAACACCATCTATGCAAGATACCATAGGAAGACTTGTCACCATATTTTATTTACATAGATTTTGAAGGGAGCGATAGTTTAAGTGACCAAATTATTCATCCCAAAGTTTTCTCACTTCATCATTATGAACAACAAATACTGAGGGAAGAGTTGATGACCCAAAGTTGTTAAACTTATACAACCTTGTAGAATCATCACCAATTCTAGTAGCTAAAATATGTCTAGGATCTCTTAGGTCCTTAATTACAACATCATGACGTGAAAATTCAACGATTTTACCTTCACCTGAATGAGTTATCTGATATACAGATAGAAGGTTGCAGGATAAGGTTGGAACACATAATACATCATTAAATTGACCATTGTTTACATGAATAGTTCCAGTCCCTACAACACTAAGAGATCTATCATCACCAACATGTATATTTTTGGTGTTACATTCATTTAAAGAAGAAAACATGGCTTTGTTTTGGGCCATGTGATAAGAAGCTCCAAAATCAATGAGCCACTCATGAGAATGAGAAGAAGAAGATACATTTAGTGCATAACCAGACCGAGATACTTGACAACCACATGCAAAAAGTGTTATTGCTGAAGATGAAGTTGAAGTTGAAGAGTGCTCCAAATGGATGTTATGCTTCTTCATTGCTGCTTCCAAGGCTTCCATATTCTTAAAGCATTTGGATTCTAAGTGGCCATCTTGATTACAAACGTTGCAATGTGTATTTGTCTTCTTCCCTTTGTTTGTATTTGCCATATCATTTTGTTGAATTGATTTTTCATTTCGAGACTAAAAGTGCTTAGGGAACTTGTTTGATTTAGGACCATTCTTTTTAGGACGTTGCTTCTTAGGATTCTTTGAACTTGGTTGCTGCTGGGTGGCTAAGGATTTCTTAGAAGAGTTTCCAAGATTAAGATGACCAAGATGTAAGAGTCTTTCTTGTTCTCTTATTAAAGAATCACAAAAGGCATCAAAATAGGGAGACTTGTAGGTTTGTCCTTGAGAAATAAAGGCATCTCTAGTAGCATTGAAGGTGGAAACACACACAGAGTAGACTGGTCCTAACTTTGTAAGAATGGAATAGGTAAGGCTACCATCTTCTTTCTTAACCTTAACACCTTCCAAGAGAAGTATAAGGGTCTTGAACTTGGACAAAAAATCTTCAATGGAAGAAAAATTATTGGGGTCCAACGTAAGAAACTCATTTTCAAGTTGATGGGCTGTAATTTCATTTTTAAATCCAAAAACTTTATTGAGTTGTTTCATTGCTTCATGAGGGGTATCAAGTTCTGCGATATGGAATTTAAGGTTTGGAGAAATAGACATCCCTATCAACCCACATACTTGATCTTACCTATTTTCCCATTTGGCTACTTTATCTTCATCTTTAGGTTTAGATTCTTGTCTTGAGGCTATTCTATAAAGACCTTTACTTCTAAGTAAATCCATAATGTAGGATAACCATTGGAAGTAGTTGGTGTTGTCAAGAATAAATTGGCATGGACTTTCCATTTTAATAGAAACTGAAGCTGTAAATGTTGAAACTAAGTGTTCTAATGGAAATATCTTGAAAAATTAGGCCGATTAAAAAAAACCGACTCTGAAAACAGCTTCCGGATGAAGAAGTTATGAATTTTTGAAGAAACATTGTTGAACATGCCGACAACGTACGTGAATGTGCGGAAGTGAATGATAATGTTATATTTAAAAAAAAAAACTCCCCCCCCCTCCAAACTTAATCTAATTAGCTCACTTTCAAAAAAATGTGAATTACTTTTATAAATAAGTGAAAGTCACTTTTACATTGGTACTTTATGAGCTACCCATTAAATTATAACTTAAATAAAAGATAAAGAGACTTTAGAATTATAAGTGATTCACTTTTTATAATGGGTGAGAACACTTTTACATAAAGTAACTTCAAAACATAAGTTACATGTGCTTTTTGAAAAAGTAACTTAACAAAAAGAAAGATTTGAACCCAAGTTCTCTATTCTCATAAAGTAACTTTGGACCAAGTGAGCTAGTTTAAAATTTTAGTAATTTTTGGAAAATAGGAAGAGTTTTTTTTTTTCATGGTCACTGAACATTTGGAGTGCGTGCTTACTTGAAAAAGTTCTTTTTGCCTAGAAGACAAAACACCACACAACCCAACACGAACATGCAAAAAAAACCAAACCTTATGGTTTGAAGTCAGCTTTCACTGGAAACTAAATATTTTCCTTAATGTTTTTGATTTTTTGAGATCACTAAGGTGCAACGGAAAAGAGCATACGCATGAGAAAAATCCTTCCTTTTTGTTTCTGATATGCCCAGATCACACAGAGTTGCAGGGAAAAGAGCATACACAAAAATGAAAGGTATAGATTCAGTAATAAAAAATAGAGAGCTAAATAAACTGAAATAAACAGAGAGATGAATAACTGAAACTGCAAATATAGACTGTATACCTCCAGATCTTAAAAATGACATAGCTAGGGCTACCGGAAACATTTTCGCATGAAACTACAGGGGTTCCTCATTGGAACAGATGTTCCTAACACAATAGAGTAGTCCTCATAGCCTGAAAGCAGTCAGAAATAGTGGATATAGGAAATGACAGTCGGATGCAGTTATGCCAGCTTCGGATTTGGATCACCAACGAATGCGGTCCTCAAATAGCTCTGATACCATGTAGGAATTTACAAGGTAAGTTAATCAGATAGAACACCAAAGGACACCACTCACAAACAAATCACATATCAATACACTAGTATTCTTGACGTGGTTAAAACCCTCAAAGAGGGAAATAGTCCACGACCTAAGCCAACGCAGCCACTTCAGACAATTTATTAATAAAAGAAAGAAAATTTACATAAGCTTCTCTCATGAACGGTCACCTTACAAATGACCCTCCATTCTATTTAAATAGAGATCATGGACCAATCGAGTGTTAAGCCATGGATCAAGCGTCGGTAATACCGATGAGAGAATGAACCATCACATCACTTCATATCTAGAACATATCGTGACCGTTGGATTGTAAGTTCCAAAAGTACATAATAAAGAAACACACTTTACCTAACTCTACACTAGACCAAGTTATACTTAACTATTTCCTATGTGTCGCAATATCCTAACAATAGTTTTGCACTCCTTTACAACTGCCTAGGGCACTAAGATTATCCTGCCGTCATATAGTCATTATGTAGGATCCCCTGTATATGGCTTCAATCAGCTTCCATTCACCCTTCCCAGAATAGGTTCTCCATTCAACATTGTGAGCTGAACTGCGCGTCCATCTGTAGTTTTTTTGATAATAAATGGGCCTAGCCAATACATCTAAAGTTTCCCCAGGAACTTATTGAATTTACTATCATATAATAATACCAAATCATTTACCTTAAAGGTGTGAAGCTTGATGTGTCGATCATGCCACACTTTTTCACGTTCCTTCTGTACTTGTTGATCGAATCCTGCCACGAATCAGTCCTCTTCTAGCTCCATCAGCTATGCGAGCCTTTCTTCCAAGGCTTCATGATTTGCCATACTTGTGAAAGTTACTATGCATAGAATAGGCACGATATATTCCATAGGCATCACAACTTCTACACCATAGACTAGTCTAAAAGGTGTCTACCCTGTCAGCTTTTTACAAGTGGTCCTCTACGCCCATAGCACTGCAGGTACGCACAAATCCTAGTCATTCCATTGCACGTTACAAATATGTGTCAGTGCATTTTCCAAAATCTTATTAAAGGCCTATACTGTTCCATTAGCCTGAGGATGATACGGGGTGTTGTTCTGATGATAGACCTGGAACTCCTCAGTCAATGCGCTGATTGTCTCGTTTAGGAAGTGCATACCCCGATCACTCATAAACACTTTTGGGCAGCCAAATTTGGTTAACACATGCTCAAACTAAAACTTCACTGTTGTAGCCCCTTTGCAATCCTTAACCGACTGTGCCTCTGCCCATCTGGTTAAATACTATGTCGCGATGATGATGTAGTGCACCAGTTTTCTTCCCCAGGGGCTGAATTGGCCCAACGAAATTAATTGCCCATTTTTCAAATGGCTACAATGATACTTGAGGATTCAGTGGAAACTCATCCCTCTGCGATGGTCTTCCCATTCGTTGACATGCATCGCATGCCCTAAAATACACTTTAGAATCTTTATGCAGCATAAGCCACCATAAACCTACATGCAAAATCTTCTGTGTTGTCGCCTTTCCTGCATAATGTCCTCCCGCAACCCCTCCATGAGCTTCAGTGAGGATGCTATTCTGCTCAAAATCTGGCACATATCATCGCAATATTTCGTTTGTACCCATCTTATACAAATGTCCTGCAATCACTAAGAAATCTGCAGTGCGTACTACTAGTTCCCTATTTTTCTGACTTGTATACCCTTCTGGTGCCATCCTTGTAGTTAAAAAGTGAATAATATCTACAAAGTGGTTATCTGCTACGCGCACCACAAAGAGTCATACATCAGGTAACCCTTCCTCCAAATTAGTAGGCTTGTCTCGCGTCTCGATCTGCGACAGATGGTCAAGTCTTGCATTCAACCTTCCTAGCTTCACAATAACCTCAAAGTCATACTCTTTGAATAGCAGCAACCATTGGCAGATATTTCCCCCCAACACAGGCTTATAGACTAGGTATTTCAAGGCAGAATGGTTATTGTACATCTTGAAGTGTCCGCCCTAAAGATAGTGTATGAACTTCTGTAGTGCGTATAACATGGCCAACCCTTCGTGCTCTGTCATTGAGTAATTCTTCTTGACCTTTGATAATTTCCTGCTCGTGAAGGCTATAGGGTGGTCCATTTCACCTTCTCCGGCCTGTGTTAGCACTGCTCCCAACACAGTACAAGAGGCATCGACATGTACGTGGAATTCCTTCTTCCAATCCAAGAAGACAAAAATCAGCGTGGTGACCATATTCTCCTTTAATATGTCCAAAATGTGTTGACATTCTTCATCCCAACAAAATATAGCGTTCTTCTTCAGCAGTTTCTCCATGGGCACAGTAATCTGAGCATAGGATTTGATGAACTTCCTGTAATATCCTGTATGCCCGAGTGTTGCGTGCAACTATTTGACACTTCTTGGAGCCTCCAAATTCACTATCACCGCAATCTTGGTAGGGTCCACCATTAGCCATTGCTTGCACACAACATGACCCAGCAAGATCCCAAAGGGGACACAGAATAAACACTTCTTCAGATTCAGCATGATTTGGTATATGAGGCACATATCTAGCATCAGGCACAGACTTGCTACATGCCGCTTCACTAAACCTAACACATTTAGTCATCAAAATACACCTTTAAGAA
Source organism: Pinus tabuliformis (assembly GCA_031772625.1). Lineage (NCBI taxonomy): Eukaryota > Viridiplantae > Streptophyta > Pinopsida > Pinales > Pinaceae > Pinus > Pinus tabuliformis. The sequence continues at coordinate 168,204,227 of CM062806.1, read as the reverse complement.
CTTATGAATGAACTCCTTAAATGCTGCTATAACTATGCGAGAGAATATTTCAGGTGCATTCTTAAGTCCAAACAACATCACGGTATACTGGAAACAACCCCATTCTATCACGAAGGTTGTTTTTCTCCTATCCTCTTGCACTATCTTGATCTGATGGTACCCCGAAAACCCATTAGTGAACAAATAGGCCTCCTTCCCTCCAATGTTGTCCAATACTTCTTCTTTAAACAACATCGGGAATGGGTCATGGACACAAGCGTCATTAAGCTTCCTTAGATCTACACAAATCCTTATTTCTCCCTTCTGTTTCTTTTCCTAAACCACCAGCAGGCTCACCCAATTAGATTCTTCCACAGGTTCGATGATGCGTGCTTCTAGCATCTTATCCAACTCTAAGTGAACCTTTTCCTCATATTTGGGATTAAGGTGATACGACCTCTACTTAACATCTTCGTGTCTTGTTTCAAAGTGATTTTCATCACACCCAAATCGCCTATGATGCCCTTCAGGTCCGAAAACTTGGTAAGAAAAAGATCCTGGTAATCGTGGAGTAACTCAACGACTTTATCCACTGTGGCATCATCCCAGTAATCCCCAATCTTCGCAAATTTTGGCTCTTCTTTGGTACCAATTTTCACTTGCTTGGTTTTCAACGGCACGGTGATGTTTGGGTTCTCTATTTGCGAACCTTCGACCTCGCGATGGCCTTCTACTTCTGAAATATTAATATTTCTCAGATCTTCATCCTCCCCCTTAGTGATCACATTATAGCATTCCAGCACATGGCACAGCTAGATGCTCCAATCTAGTTGAACCCATTCCAAAGGTTCCTGTAGTATTCTGAAGATCGTTGCCTTAACCTCCTGCAGAGCTTCATCAATGCTCTAGAACCCATCTTCAGAACTGAAGGTCATTAATAATCCTTCTCTCAATATATCCTACTCCGCAGTGCCATGGTGGAGCTCCGTTTCTAGATACCAATTCATAGGAATTGTATCCAAAGTATGACAGAATAAGTGCACCCACTCTGGCTGCGGCTCCGTTCCATAAGATTTAGTCCACTTCGCTAAATTGTCGCGTGGATCATTTCTCCCATCGTATTTCTCAGTCAGTCGACTTTTAGGACAACCAAATCGCAACCTCATCATCCTTTTGTAATCTTGCCATCCATCAAAGCTATCCTTGTGCATACCCCACCATCATGCGAGCATAGCGCACAACGCCAAATCTTATGCTTGGAAGTGGTGATCCTCAGTGAATTCTCATTCAAAAGAATCCAAAAACTTATCTATGTCAGTTAAACCATCATAATAGGGTAAATTTCTTACCTTCGATGACACACAGCGCAACGATTTGGTCATCATGTTGCAGCGCAACGTAGATACTTCATGCAACCTATTCTTCCAATGCTCCAATTCTTCATCTGAATCCGAGGTACAGGAACTTTCCCGATCCCATGCAATATGTCCATCAGTTGTTGGATTAATCCAGTCTTGATCTCACGCTGTTATTTGGTAGATCTGATCCAAGTCATCGTTACTTTCTTGATAGTCACAGTCTGATTTAGTATAGCGAGGTCCTTCTGCAGGGTCCAACAGTACTACAACCCGAAGTGATTTCCTTTCAAATGACATCATCCTCTTCTTTAAGTTGATGACTCCATTCATCTCAATGGCCCAGTCAATTCCGAGGAGCACAGGGTATGGATTATTGTTATCAATGATCTCTATTACTTCAAAACCAACTAGTGCGCTCACCCCTTCGATATCCAGTATTACTCCATGTAGTTGTCTCATAAGGATGATCTTCTGCTGGTTTTCCATTCTGAGTTAGATCGGAGACCATTGTAGTGCAGATCTCCTCATTCTTTCCCATGTTTTATTAGGAAAAACGTTCGTGTCAGACCCCAGATCCAGAATGACCTAGTCCATGTCATATTCTCCTATTTTCATGGTGAGCCTCATCTCTCGTCCTATTCTTTCCTTGTGTTTACCAATTTTTCTTACTACGTGGTGTCCATCAGGAGCGTTTTCCTTGCCAGCTCATTTGTTTATTAACTCCTGCAGGCCCTTCACAGCTTCACTATCGTGCAACAGTTTCATGTAGGTTTCCAAGAACATGGTAAGCACAGAGGGATCGACCTCTGTAGTCGCGCTAGTTTCGGGTACTCTGTTCTAGCTCCCTGAGTTGGATGCCTCAGCGAAGCTTTCTTGGCCTCCATAAATGTTTCCTTCATGCACTCCAGATCGAACCCAACTTCCTTCTCTGGGGCCTTGCGGACCCATCCGTCCTCTTTAGGTTGTTTTCCCTTATCATCCCCAGTTGTAATCCCGCTTCTCAGCATGATATTCACATTCGGATTTTCCTTGCGAGGCTCAACTCTCATCATTTGTAAGTTTTGTGTAGGTTACTGAGGTTGTGCCTTTTTCTCCTACATCTTAGTTATCAACATAGGGCATTCTTCTATAGTGTGGTCAAACTAGTTGCAGTATTGACAAGACGGGCATGTCTGATTCTGACACTCCCGCTCATAGTGCCCTGACATTCCACAATTGTAACATATAACCTGACCCAGGCCTCTATGAGGCCCTCCTCCTCCTTAGCCTCGTCCTCGTCCCTAATATCCTCTGACTGCTCCTCTGGTGCCTTACTTTGGAGGTCGAGTTTTTGCTTGCATTCGGTAGGTAGGTGTTTGTTCCATCATCAACTCATAGCTGTGATAGTGGTGCTCATCGTGGCCCATCGATTTACAAAATTTGCAGAAAAATTGTTGGGGTGTCTGAACAAACTTTTGCAGCAAATGAATTTTATTTGTTATGTGTTTTCCAGCCACCTGACAAATAGTGCACCATAGTGCGGCCCCTATACTCGGTCTTACTGGAGCTTCTGGCCTCAAGGGAATTGGCCCCCCTCCTATAATATAGTTTGTGAAGACAGGGCAGTGGTCTTTATCATGCCCCTGACTTTTACATTTCGAGCACCAGACTTCCTCGTGCATTTCTGGCTTTGCCTCCTTCTCTTTATTTAAGCTCTGCAATTCCAAGCAAAGGTTCTGCAACTGTAGGTGAATTTGTCGGACTCCCAAAGTTGCATCCTGAATAGGTGTCACATGTAATCTCATCTCGATTTCCAGGTTTTCTGATTGAGTTCCTATATTATGTTGTGACAAAGCAATCCTTAGGTGGGGCAGAAGCGGGGCTATGAACCACTCACGGTGTTGATGATCTGTGAGCTACATATTAGCTTTGTGGATCATACACTTCAACCTTTGATCTAATTCCCAATGCGTTTTAAAACCCTCATCATGATTTCCTTAAATCCAACCACTAACTACAAGTCAAAACTAGGCTTAATAAAGTCTTTGTTTAAAGCATCCTTAGTCTCTACTAGCATTACTACAGGATGATCAGCGCAATACTTAATATACCACGTTAGTGCGCGATCCTGCAGAGCAGTAACTAATTGTGCCTTCATTATGTTATCATCAATGATCTGCTACATTGTCCACACAATATTCGCAACAAACCAGAACTGATTTGTATCTTCATTCCCTATACCCTTGAAAATGGGCAGCTTTATTAAGTTCGACATGTTGAAAGGCAGTGGTGGTAGGGGAGGTGTGGGCAAAGGTGTATGCTATGGAGGTGAAGGTGGAGGTGGAGTGGATGGATGATGTATCTGCGGAAAACCTTGTCTTATCAGCTGGACAACACTCCGCGGCGAGACCTGTATCGTTCCCTTGTCATTGCTCAAAGGAGGTCCAATCAATGGGCTATATTTACGACCTGTTGTCTCTCGATTTCTAAAGGGTTTTCCACTTCGCGACATAGCTCCAAACATCAAGGCAATGGCATAACCTGTTTCTCACACAAGAGCATCTTAAACCAGGTATTCAAAGATCTCAGATACTTACCTCGTGGTCCATTAAAGAAGCATCACTCTGCTTTGTTGTAGCTGACCGAGGTATCAATCACAACCTCTGTAACAAGTCCTCCTATAATTCAATCAAGCCAGTGATTGACAACGCCCGCGATCTTATCTTCTAAGGCTTCTAATCATCGTACGAGCTCCGAAGTCCACACTATTGGACCATCAAGCTTCCACCTTCCTTGGTCATCTTCCAACTTAGTTATCCACTCATATAGTTCGATTGGGAAGGTGCAGAAGAAAATTTCATGTATTTCCCTATACAAATATCTGTCTAACCATAACTCCTTCGATAGGCGTGGATTCCTGTTCTCCTACGTCGCGAATTCATGAATTTTTCTATCTAACCACTTCTTAATTTCCTTCTTGGTTGGGTTGTAGTGATGTGACATCACACATCTCCTTAAGTAGATCCAGGTCCTAGCAACGGAACCATTTGTTGGCTTAGTGGGTCCTAACCCAGGTTCAGAGTTAATTGCCCCAAACAAAACCTTACACTACTGGCCCTTTTGGCATCAACCTGCGTAGCGCAAGCTGAAGTCTCACCCGAAGTAGTATGGGGGGATGCTGGAACCAAGTTTCCGCATCCAGAGAACAATGTGATGTCTTTTATTTCCCTATATCTTCCTTTGTGCAGATCAATAAGCCCCTAGGGCTTTGTACGACAACTTCCTTTAAATGGCCTCTAGACCTTCACAAAGGTCTATGATGGGTTTTTGCGGACCCTTAACAGATGAATCCTCTACTTACGCACACCATAAAATAACCCTAGATATGAGCTCGCGCAGATCTACTTAAGTATTTAATAAACATAACAGAATGTATTATAATCTTTGTGAAAGTATTTAACATTTATTGCGTATAGTTATCAAGACGTATCCCATAGAGTCGCACATCAATAGATCAATATTTTATAAAGACATTATTAAATCACAAGATATATCGCAACCACAATTAAACAGAAGTAAGTAGATAAACACATGAATTCTTCAACAATTTGCTTTATTAATCTTCAATATGGGGTTACAGACTCAAAACTACCCTGCGCACTTAGCTGCAGGGGTCCACACACTCAGCTTAGGACTCTACTCTAGGCCTCCACACACTCAGTTGTGGAGCCTTTCTCCCTCTATCTACCTGCTTCTTACTTGCCCTCTTTTCTCTCTCAGACATAGACATGCCTTAGACTCTCTAAGACACACCTATTTATAGCTTTTTACATACAATCCCATGGTCTACGGACCAAGGGTGGATCTCAAAACTGACTCAACTTTACATAGACAAGGGGCTAAAACCCCTTTTAATCCTAATTACCTACGTGCTCCACATCCACAAATTGCTGAAACTTTACATCGTTTACCAAAATTTACATCAAAAATTGGGTTTTTAACCCCAAAACTGACCTAGGGGACCCCATCCCAATAGATTCGAAAGGATTTAGTTGGTTCATTTTTAATTCTCTATTAGATAATTTAAGGCTAGTTGTTGTTTTTGTGGCTATAATGTTGTGATAGTTAGGCTGATGAGTTGAGATGAAGTATTGTTGTAATATTGTATTATTGCACTTAATGACCCTTTTTAATATTAATGGAAGATGATTGATTGCTAAGTTGTCCCATTTGTTGAGAATGCAACAAGATGATGGAGCTTAGTGGAAAGAAGTTTCCTTCACTAAGTGGGCCCACAGGGTATTTTTGGCGCAAAGTCTATTTTTAGACATATGGATCATGGTCTATGAGTTGCAGGATGCTGTTTATGGATGATTGGTCATGTTGGGAAAAATAGATGGACTTCTATTTCTGGTTCACAGCGGAGTGATCAAATTCTATTTTTAGACTGCCAAGCTAAAAATACAAAAGTCAAATATTATTGTCTCATAATAATATTTAGACTATAAACATTATCTTATCCTCTTGGAGCACTTCAGTTTGAGCTACAGATGTGGCACATGCAGCTTTCAGAAGGAAATATGCTTTTCTTGTGAGTCAGTTGAGCTATTGCATGCAGGACTTCAGTTAGAACTCAAGCAGTTGAGTTTGGTGGAGTTGATGGAGTTGTGTTCAATTTGACTTGGTTAAACTAGTTTTAATTAGTCTAACTGCAAATAGACTAGTGATGAGTGATGTGAATTAATTGATTAAATTAATTCACTAATTATTAACTCATAATGCAACTGAAGAATACATCAGTTAACTCAGTGCATGTACAGTTCAGTGGAGACAGGTGTTAGAGGTTGAGATTGTTATCAGTTGTGACTATAGTTGTGCATGAGATCTTGCACAATCAATGGATTGAGTATGCCCATGAGGATTGCGCATTATATGCCCAGTATTATAGCCTATGCTCACGCGATTTTCAATGTGGGTGATTTTCACTTGGTATTGTGCAATAGAGGCAGGCAAAGCAGTGGAGAAGATTTGAACCTGAGACTTGTTCGGATCTGAGCTAGTTTTGTGTGTAACAGGTGGAGATAGCGTTGGATACTTGAGAGGAGTATTGTACTATGTATTGTTACATGTTCTCAATCATTAATATACAGATAGTGTGGGGTTTTCAGCTGTAAGCTTTCCCCGGGTTACATAATGTGTTAATGTGTGCATGCGATTGATGTTTCATTGTTTTTGATGCTGCTAAATTGATGATCAACGTAGAGGAGATTATGTATTGTGCATGTATTCCGCAATAGTGTATAAATGGGATAATCTCTGTGAATAAGTGTTTATTATTCAAAATTTCTACATGGTATCAGTGCTGTTGATCATCAGGTCTACTATTCAGGAAGTGTTTACATTCTATTTCTTCAGGCAGAGTCTGTAATCGGGCTAGGTAGCCTCTGGATTCATCCTTCCTTTGGAAGGTGAGATATCTGGTAAAATACCATACAATCAATCTCTGTACGAGAAATACTTTGTTCTCACGAATTCTAGATTAGAGGCGGTTGAGTTTGGAGCTGGTGGAATTCCAATTTGCAGCAGTGTTTTCTTGGTATCAACGAGGCAATGTCTTTCAACGAATTGCGATTGGAGTATGCTCTTGAGGGCAGCTCAAACTATATTGCATGGAAGGACAGGATGGAGGAAGTGTTGGATGATAATGGGCTGAAGGATTTCATAGAGGCTGATGTCCGAAAGCCTACTGATGCTGCGCAGGTTGATGCTTGGCAAAAGAAGACAGCAAAGTGTCGAAGGATTCTGTTGGAGGGCGTGAAGGATCACATTGTGTCCAGCCTGCATGGAAAGGCTTCTCCATACTTGATGTGGAAAGTGTTGACAGATCTATTCCAAAGAAAGAGCGATCAGAGGAAGTTGGTGCTCAAGGATAAACTCAGAAACATCAAATGTGAGAAGGGAGACAGTATGCCCAAGTATCTCACGAAGTTCACTCAGTGCAGGGATGAGCTGGGAAGTGTGGGGGTGACTGTCGATGATGAGGACTTGGTGAGCTTGGCTCTCCTTGGTCTTTCGAAGAATTGGCATTCCTATCAGGACTCTGTCAATGGTCGGGAGAAATTGCCAGGATGGGAGATACTGTGGTCAGATCTTGTGCAGGAGGAGATTAGGCGGAATACCAGGGACGGATCTTCATCAAAGGGACCTGATGAAGAATATTGCGCTTTGGCGGCCAAAGCAAAGAAGGGGAAGAGCAAGAAAGCTTCTCAGTCTGGTGCAAAAGGCAAGAAGTAGGACATGTCCAAGGTGAAGTGCTTTCACTGTCACCAGCACGGACACTATGCCACTAATTGTCTGCAAAAGAAGAAGAACAAGCAAGCTGCTAGATCTGCAGCAGGAGAGGCTCTAGCCTCGCAGTTTGAGCTTGATTTTTCATTGATCGCATGCTTGATTTCAAGTGTGATGGGATCAGTGTGGTTCTTGGATAGTGGTGCGTCTTTTCACATGGTAGGAGATCGAGATTTGTTTTCTGATCTGGAGGACAAAGATCTTGGAGTGCACATCGAGATGGGCGATGATGGTAGATACAGTGCAACAGGTATCGGTACAATTTCCTTTGAGAGGGAGTTTGGTAAACCTTTCGTATTGAAGGAAGTGATGCATGTTCCAGGATTGAAGAAGAATCTTATCTCTGTGGCGATGTTAGAAGACAAGGGATATGATGTTGTTTTCAGTGAGGGAAAGGATTTCCTACGTCGCAAGACAACTGGAGAAACCCGGAAGATAGGGGTTCGAGTGAGGAACCTTTATCAGTTGCATGTAGATGGATGCGCAGCAATGGAATGCAAGGCAAAAGGATTGGTGAGCCGGGATGATGGCGAGCTGTGGCACAGGAGATTGGGTCACCTTCACCATGGAGCCTTGAAGATACTGCAACAGATCACTACAGGGCTTCCTAAAGGCACTCTTGCACAGTCAGATCAGTGCAAGGGGTGTACTTTGGGGAAGTTTGTGAAAGCCACCTTTCACGAGAAGGATAGTCGTGCCACGACGATTCTTGAGAGAATTCACATAGATGTGTGTGGACCTTTCTCAGTAGCTTCGACAGCAAAACACAGGTATTATGTGATATTTGTTGATGAAATCTCTCGTAAGTGCTGGATCTTCTTCATGTAGAAGAAGAGCGAGACATACTCAAAGTTCTGTGAGTTCAAAGCACTGGCCGAGAAGGAGTCGGGGAAGAAGGTGAAGGCTCTTAGGAGCGATAATGGTGGTGAATACATCTCTGGCGAGTTCAAGGACTTTTGCAAAGCAGAAGGGATTCGAAGAGAGCTCATAGCTCCCCATAACCCACAACAGAACGGGGTTGCTGAGCGGAAGAACAGAACGATCGTGGGTGCTACACGGGCGATGTTGCATGATCAGGGCCTACCCCTTCACTTGTGGGCGGAAGCATGCAATACAACAGTTTATGTGCAGAACCATTGTCCTCACAGGATACTTGGCATGAGTACACTCGAGGAGGCTTATTCTGGTAAGAAGCCTGATCTTTCTCATTTGAGGATTTTTGGTGCTAACGTTTACATGCATGTGACGAAGGATGCCAGGAAGAAGTTGGAGCCGACTGTAGAGGTTGGGATATTTGTGGGGTACACTGATACACCCCACAACTATCGTGTGTATTTTCCAGACAGTGGTAAGACTGTTGTGCGATGGGATATCAAATTTTAGGAGGAGAAAGCCATGAAGTGTTCGCTTGAGAGGGAGCTACACTTGCATGCAGATGAGGAGCTACTAGTTCCTAAGGATGAGCTTCAAGACGTGGATCAGCCATAGGACGAAGTTCATGGAGTGGAAGAGACCACTCATGCAGCGCCAACCATCAGAGGGCAAAAGCGCTTGACAGAAGCTGAGCGACTGGCTCAAGATGCAGAGAAAGTTGTAGGACCACCTATAGCCCAACGCAAGCAGAGATAGTCACCTGATCGGTACACTAGATACATGGCTCTTGTGAGCAAATGTGTTGTGACTAAGCCATCCTCTTTCGAGGAAGCTGTGGAGGATCCCGCATGGGTAGACGCCATGGTGGAAGAGTATGATTCGATTGTCAAAAACAGTGCATGGGAGATTGTTCCTAGACCGGAAGGGAAATTAGTGGTGGGTTCGAGATGGATCTACAAAGTTAAGCAGGCAGCTGACGGGAGTGTGGAGAAGTACAAGGCAAGATTTGTTGCCCGAGGCTTTTCACAGATAGAGGGGATCGATTATGAGGAGACCTTTGCACCTGTCGCAAGGTATTCTTCCATACGGATGATTCTTTCTCTCTCAGTGCAAATGGGGTGGCACATTCATTTGATGGATGTGAAGACTACGTTCCTCAACGGAGTCATTGAGGAGGAGGTGTACATTGAGCAGCCTGAAGGTTTTGAGATCTTAAGCAGCGAGTTGCATGTGTGCAGGCTCAAGAGAGCAATGTATGGGTTGAAACAAGCACCACGTGCTTGGTACACACGGATAGACAGTTATTTCACCAGACTTGGATTCTCCAAGAGTGAGGCGGATCCCAACCTATACCAGATTGTGGTGGAGGGTAAGTTGCTTATCATTGTACTTTATGTAGATGATTTGATTCTAACGGGTGATGAGCTGTTGATACTTTCATGCAAGGATGATCTTGCTAAGCAGTTTGAAATGAAGGACTTGGGCCTCCTTCATTATTTCCTGGGATTGGAAATTTGGCAGCACAGTGATGGACTATTTGTTTCTTAGGGTAAGTATGCTCGGGAGATACTGGAGAAGTTCAACATGCATGGCTGCAAGCCTATTGATACTCCTCTTCCTGGAGGTTCGAGGAAGGAGGATGCCACTTCGGCAGAAGAAGTGGATGCCACTGTTTATCGACAGTTGGTGGGGTCGCTTATGTATCTGGTCAATACACAACCCGATATATGCTATGTTGCTAACCAGCTTTCACAAGCTATGGTTAAGCCTACCAAGCTCTTCTGGAAGGCGGGAAAGCATGTATTGCATTATTTGAGAGGCACATCAGGATATGGATTGTGGTACAGACAGGAGGATGAGGTGAAGCTATGTGGCTTCACGGATGCAGATTGGGCAGGGAGCCCAACGGACAGAAAGAGCACATCAGGAGGGATCTTCAATATTGGGTCGACAATAGCTTCTTGGTATAGCAGGAAGCAGAGATCCGTGGCACTCAGTTCAGCAGAGGCCGAGTATATGGCAGCAAGTTTGGCTGCATACGAGGCTATATGGATGAGTAAGATTCTGGTCGATTTGTTCAGTTCTTAATTGGAGCCTACTGTGATTTACTGTGATAACCATAGTTGCATTAAACTCTCAGCTAATCCTATATTTCATGATAGATCTAAGCACATTGACATCAGGTACCATCATATCAGAGATTGTGTGCAGTGGAGAATCATGTTACTTTCATACATTCCAACGGAGGATCAGGATGCTGATATCTTGACAAAGGCGCTCACCAGGAGCAAATTCAAATACCACCGAGGTAGGATAGGGGTTGCTGATAATCCATATCTTGTTGAGAGGGAGTGTTGAGAATGCAACAAGATGATGGAGCTTAGTGGAAAGAAGTCGCCTTCACTAAGTGGGCCCGCAGGGTATTTTTGGCGCAGTCTATTTTTAGACATATGGATCATGGTCTATGAGTTGCAGGATGTTGTTTATGGATGATTGGTCATGTTGGGAAAAATAGATGGACTTCTATTTTTGGTTCACAGCGGAGTGATCAAAGTCTATTTTTAGACTGCCAGGCTAAAAATAGAAAAGTCAAAAATTATTGTCTCATAATAATATTTAGACTATAAACATTATCTTATCCTCTTGGAGCACTTCAGTTTGAGCTACAGATGTGGCACATGCAGCTGTCAGAAGGAAATACGCTTTTCTTGTGAATCAGTTGAGCTATTGCATGCAGGACTTCAGTTAGAACTCAAGCAGTTGAGTTTGGTGGAGTTGATTGTGGAGTTGATGGACTTGTGTTCAGTTTGACTTGGTTAAACTAGTTGTAATTAGTCTAACTGAAAATAGACTAGTGATGAGCGATGTGAATTAATTGATTAAATTAATTCACTAATTATTAACTCATAATGCAACTGAAGAATACATCAGTTAACTCAGTGCATGTACAGTTCAGTGGAGACAGGTGTTAGAGGTTGAGATTGCTATCAGTTGTGACTATAGTTGTGCATGAGATCTTGCACAATCAATGGATTGAGTATGCCCATGAGGATTGCGCAGTATATGCCCAGTATTATAGCCTGTGCTCACGTGATTTTCAGTGTGGGTGATTTTCACTTGGTATTGTGCAATAGAGGCAGGCAAAGCAGTGGAGAAGATTTGAACCTGTGACTTGTTCGGATCTGAGCTAGTTTTGTGTGTAACAGGTGGAGATAGTGCTTGATACTTGAGAGGAGTATTGTACTAAGTATTGTTACATGTTCCCAATCATTAATATACAGATAGTGTGGGGTTTTCAGCTGTAAGCTTTCCCCGGGTTACATACTGTGTTAATGTGTGCATGCGATTGATGTTTCATTGTTTTTGACGCTGCTAAATTGATGATCAACGTAGAGGAGATTATGTATTGTGCATGTATTCCTCAATAGTGTATAATCGAGATAATCTCTGTGAATAAGTGTTTATTATTTAAAATTTCTACACCATTGTCCTAGGTTCATCTAATGTTTGCATGGTAGATTAGTTGTGTCTCTTTTCAGTATAGTTCTGAGAATGACACAATTTATTACATGGGAGAGGCACCCCCTTTTAAAATTTTGTTAATGAGTTGATAAAAGATATGAACGTCAATTTTCAAATCTGGCAGAATGATGAAATGAGTAGTTTGTGCGAGGATTCTAGTTCCCTTGTCTACTGCAGAATCTTGGTTCCTGCGGTCCTTATAGGTGCCTTGGGTGAGACTTCATCTATCTTACAGGTGATGTCAAAAGGGCTGGTATCTAGAGGGGTTTGGTGGCCAAACTATGTGCATAACCAATGTCGGATCTACCCAAGTGCCAAGAACATCAAATCTTACAACCATTGTCTTGTGTGCAGATCCATTTTTATCACACATTCTCATTGAAATGATTTTTAGTCTACAAAATTTCATAAGAAATCAATACGGATAAATGTACCTTCTATTTGGTTCTTTGGAACATGGCTTTAGCTATAGCTATAGCTTTAAATATGGTTCTAGCTCTGATTCGAGGCTCTAGTTACTAGCTATGGTTCAAAATATGGCTATAGCTCTAGTTTTTGGATCACTTGTCCTGGAGTGCAAAAGTTTATGCATTGACTTTGATTTGTGAGAAATCTTAAGATCTAAACTCTTAAATTAGAATTCACTATTGTATTTAATGTGTAAGTTTCTTTCATCCTCAAACTTGGAGATGGTTGTCTTAGATAGCAAAAATGAGGCCAAGTTGAAATCTAATATGTTTTTGTTCAATGGGATCCTAATAGTTATGCTATCATGGAACAATTCCACAACGGGAAGTATGGACTTCCCTCTTGTGGTAGGATCAATTGTTTCTTAGCATGGAAATAATTCTATACTACTTCACGTGCTTGCACAACACTCCATCAATATAGCAAGTCAATTGAATGAAAATATCTTGTGCACAACATAATCCTCATGAATTATCTATCTTTTGTTAACACCTAATTGTTCACTCATTGGTAAGCTAATTCACCAGCTAGTGAGTGATTGTTCAACTCAATTACAATGAAAGAATCACTAGTACATGGTCAAGATACTTTCTATTCTCTCCTACTTCCGCCTAACATTTGCTTGCTTCATTGGTGATGCTAATGTTTTGCATCGTTGCAACTCCTTAGATAGCTTCTATTCCTCAGACTAGAGAAGAAAGCAACTCTTCATTATTTTTACTTTTCACTCTCTACACTCTTCTCTTGGCTATGCGATTTATGGGGAGGATCTTTGGAGTTGCAAACACTTTTCTTCCCAATGGCTATTCAACTTGTAGTGGTGACAAAAATTCTTAGTGTTATTGGATGGATTTCTTGACATAGTCCTTTTCTCCTCGTGCCTCTGAATCTATTGTTGGTTTGGTGAAGTCTTCTTGTTATTCCTCTATTGAAAATATTTTATCTTGTGGAATGTGGCTGGCTTCCCACAACATGATGCCACATTATGGCCTTTCTTCAACCCACATCATGGCCATACTTATGAGTATCAACACTTAAAAACACTATGGCCTTTCCTATTACAATAGTGACAAACAAGCGAGGTCCTCCTTGGTTCATACTTCTTATTCTTTTTCTTCTTGTTCTAGATGAATGGCTTGCCAATTCTTCTAGGTGTTGGTGTAGATTGAGTCTTGGCACTCTCCTCATTGATGCCTTTTTCAATCTTTGATAGGAAGGATGGAGTGGTAGTGTGTTTTCACTCTCATTTTCTATTATACTTTCTTTTGATGACTAGGTCAATTATACCATGCTCATTTCCTTTACAAAAATGATCTTGGTGTTAGTGTAATTTTCTTATCTACTATCAAAACATAGGTCTTCATGCTTAACCCTCTATTACACAACAATGAGGCTTATGATTCCTTATCTTATTTTTCCTAGCCCTTGTCCATTATAGCCCATCTACTTTAACACTTTCAAACAATTGCTTTTGGTATGGTTTTTAAATTCACCAAAATGCTCTTAAGAAATAAAGGAAGGTGAGCTTATTACAATTGTCTCAATCATGGTGTTAGTTTCTACCATGGCAATGGAAGGTGGCTTTGCATCCTTGGTCTCCTAAACAACTGCATGTAGCTTTGTAAATTTCTTCTTCCTTTTTCGACAACTCCTAGTGTGGTTGATTTGTCATCTAAGTGAGCTTGTCCTCTTGCCAACTATCCATTTGGATAAACTCTTCTCCCAATTACACAAACTAAATCTTGCTTTTGTCCCATTTTTCCATAAGTGCAATGAGGGAGTCTTGGAATTCATCAAATATATTTTTAGAAAATGACAATAGTCTTGTTGAGGTCTCAAGATTCTTATCCATCTCTACTATTCTTTGGTCAAACATCTCGACCTTCTCTTTCAAGTGCTTGTTCTCTTCTCAAAGTTCAACATTGATGGCCTATAAACCTTCCAACACTTCTCTTTTCACTTTGCCTACTTTGATTTTATTTTTTCTTTGAAGTACTAGTAATTGCATCCTCATTAAGGATTCAACTACTTAGATACCTTATGTTTTATAAAAGGGGAACTTATAGCCCACTTGCTTCACAAACATGAATACTTTGTGGAAATAATTTTATGTTCTCTATAACTTTTTTTTGTCTCAATGAATAGGGATATTAATCTTCATAATAGCTAAGTGGCCTTTGTTTTCATTATAGGCTACAAACAACAACCAACCGATAATGCACTATTAATTAGGACCCATAGTTCAAGCTCTTCAATATGATTATGGATGTGTTGAGTGCTTCCTGTTCAAAATTGGGTCTACCTAAATTAGCAAAATTGTTTATGAATATAACATATATTGACACACTCATTTTCCTCAATCACAGAGTGAATAGATTGTAAAAGATAACCAACATGTTAACATCATGCTACTTATAATAAAAATCTTATAAAGTACTCTAAAATTAATAAAAATCTATATAGTTATAAAATGATTTATTATAAAATGATAATGTTATCCAAAAAAAACTTAGATAAATGTATATATAATTTTCATTTTCCAAAAATGCATTCATAACCACAATTTTTTTTTTAACATAACTAATAAATTAGCATTACTATATTTTATCTTAATCCAATAACCAACCACCAAATACTAAAGCTCTTTAGTTTCACAACCATAACCCATAATAGGATCCAACTCCAACAATACATATTCTAATCCACTATCTATATTTTTCCAGTAGTAAAAGTCAATTCCACCCACACTCTACAATAAATCACTCCAATATAAAATATGATCAGTGATGTTTTTGCTAATAACAACGATTCCCATTTAGATTCCCCTCCTACGAACTTCACATGTTTCCTTTTGTTAGCATACTCGCTTTTTGTCCATATATTTTGTAGGTAAGGTAACTAATGGAAGACACATAAGACAAGCCTAGAAGGAACATACGCATATATGAAAGATGAGACATGGCCTTGAATCGATACTGAGTCCAATGTATAGCAAAAGACAAAAATGACCTACACATATATGTATGACTTCAAGAGGGAACCATTCAAATGTTTAAAAACATATAAGACAAACCTAGAAGGAACATACACATATGAAAGATGACACATGGCCTGGAATAGATACTGAGTCCAATGTATAGCCAAAGACAAAAATATGAGACATGGCCTTGAATAGATACTGAGTCCAATGTATAATAAAAGACAAAGATGACCTAAGCAGATATGTATGACCTCAAGAGGGAACCATTCAAATGTTCATCTCTCTGGGTTGGTGTATCGTGTAATAGAGATATATATGACTTGCGTTAAGTAGGTCATTCATTTATGACCATTTCCATGAGAGGTACTCGTAATTGACTAATTTTTCATGATTTTTGAATAGTCTACTTAGCACTCATTGCACTTATAATTTAGTTGTTAAAATAATAATAATTATTAAATGTTATGGTTTAAATATCTTTATCTTCAACTATTAACTTATTTCTTGTATTCGAAAAAAAAAAAGTTATTAACTAAATAAAAATAATTTTAAGATATCATTTACCTATTAATATTCATTAGTTACTGATAAAAAACAAAATTAACTATATATAAAAATAATAAATTAAATATATAAAATAGATTCTTATAGCTATAAAATTTATGAAATAAAAGATAGTGATTTTATTCTGAAATCTATATCGGAAAAATTAATATTAAATTTCAATTTTACTTGAACAATGTTAAACTACAACACAATTTATATCTATATAACAATTTAACAATTCATTCTTTTTTCTTTCTTATTAACCCCAAAATCCTTTGAAAATAAAGTTATGATCTGACGTGAAAGAGTTGGGAGTAATAAAAAGAAAATAGAACAAACGATTTTTTCTAATAAATAAAATATTTAGATGGCATCCTTACGACTTCATGTCCCATCACTTTGATATGAAGAGGGATGTATTAATCATCCTTTTTTAAAGTTTTTAGATGGTAAAGGATTTTATTTTAAAAGAGATTTAAGATTTGAAGTTAATGCTTTAAATTAAGGGAGACCTATGATTTATAGATGGTGTGATGTTGTAATATAATGAAGAATAATAATTTTAAATTAATATTTAAAATTAAAAAAAAAATTATAATGGGAAGATAATGTTTTAATATAATGTATATTATTTTCTAAAGTGTGATAGTTATATTAATTATTGTTATTCTAAATTTTATTATAAAATTTAAATAAATAAATAAATTTATTAATATTTTTTTTAAGTATAGTTATATTAATTATTGTTATTCTAAAGTTTATTATAAAATTTAAATAAATAAATAAATTTATTAATATTTTTTTTAAGTAGGAATTTTGAAATTTTGTTTGTTTAAATATTTTTTTGAAATTATAAATATTATATAATTAAGATTTAAACACGTTAAAATCATTTTATGAGCAAACTTAATATAATAACAAAGATAATATTGAAATATTGTCTAATTTATTTTAAATGAATGATTATAATATAGATTTTACTAATCTAGTATTATTTTACATTTATAAATTTTTATCACCCTAAAATTGAGGAATTATTTTTTTATAAGAAAAAAAAAAAATATATATATATATATATATAATTACAATAAAAATTAAAATATAAATATATAATTTTTTTTTTATTAAAAGTGTAAACATAGAGATTCAATCAATATTGGATTTGGCTTACGATAATGCTACCTACCCTTCATTTTTCTTTATAATATAGGATATGAACCCATATGTGTGTTAAAATATCAAATTCACTTTTCTTAAATCTTAAGAAATGTAAATAATTACTTATTATATTTTAGAATTTTATTTAGATACTAAATAATAGCTTTAAAATCACTTAGATTATCATAATTTAGATGAGTTAGAATGTTAAGAAGATTCATATCGTCACAAATATTTAAGGTTGTAATTTAATTTGAGTGTATGTAAAATATTATAAAGGAAAATGTTTTTCATTTTCAACCTTTTTAATGTCACTAAGATGATAAATTCTTTTCATCTAGTATGATGTGGGAATTGTGGAAAACAAATTTGTTTTTCTTTTAAGAATGTTGATTTTCTTCTTTATACTAATCAAAACATATAGATACTTTTGATATTTTAGATTTGGATTGATTACATCTTTATAGTATCTTAATTTTCAATCATCCTCTAATTATTCATTGCACCATAATTTCTCCTTAAATTTAGATGTGATAATACTTCTAATATCATTATTATCTCGCAAAGTGACCTCTAACTTTATTCTCTAATGATTTAGCCAAGATTTGGCATATTTATGTCACTCTTGCTTGAGTAGTGGTTTTGATTAAGAATTGAAGTGATCTTAAGAAGCCTCTTATCTTTTCTGTTTTTCATATTGGTCTTATACATTTGGTACCTAGTTATAGTTATGCTCTTGAATTCTGGGAGGAGGATAAGATAGAGTGTATTTCCGTTAATTTTGAGATTATAAGTTATAAAAATATTTTTGGAATTTCTCTATCTTTCTCCATGATTCTCTATAAAAGAACCATGCCCAAAATTTGCAAGAATATAAGATAACAAGAGTGACAAGATTCTAAAAGAAGAGTTTTTTCTTATTTTATAGCTTAAGGTTTAATGATATACAATTGTTTTCAAGTCCATAACAAGCTTTATGCTTGTCATTTATCATTTTCTCAATGCAATATTTCTAGTTAAGATTCTGATGAAGATTGATTTTGAGATATTTATATGAATTCACTTCCTTTGTGCTATTTTTGTCATACACAAAATTAGTGTGAGTGATTTTTTGGTCATTTTGTTAGTATTATAAATCATACCCATACTAGGGCATAAATCCTAGAGATATTTTAGGTGTTTATCGAGGTCATTGGGACTCCTGATAATAAGAACAATATCATTATCATAAAGAAGAAGGATTGTGACTATACTAGTGTGTTCTAGTAGCAACAACAACCCTCCTCAACTCCTATTAAGGCCTTGTTCCCATAGGGAATTGAGGGGCCAACTTGTACACATTGTGGGGTTATTTATATATATAAGCCCCAAACATTTAATCATCAACCTGAGGCTCGTAAGCTTATAAGGCACATGAACAATCTGTGTAGGATTAAAGTTGAGTTAGCTTAAAGAAAATTAAACCATACATGCATAAACACTCTTAAAGTAACAATCACTTCCTCTTCAAGCTTTAAATGTAGAAATTCCTTGTAGATTCAAACTATAGATTGTAATATGCTAAAAAAATTGACTTAAATCTACTCTATTCATCAGCAGGAAAAATAAATGACCAATGAAATCACAAAGCATAAAAGGGAAAGAATTCAATCACGCATAACACAATAATATTCTAGGTAAATCCATAGCTAAAAAACCATACTATCTGTATATTTCATTAATAAGAAAATATGAGAATATTACAATGCTTTTCTCAAGCTCGAGCAACCGCTGCACTATCTCAATCTATCTCACAACTTCACAAATAAGCTCAAGCAAATACTCAGCCAAATCTGCTGCCTGCTAAGCTCCTATTTCCTTGCGTAGTTTCCTAGGGAATTAGCCCATATTTAATTGAGAAATTCCACAATTATGAATTGCGCAATCCTCTAATTGCATGCACCACATGTACAATTCAAATAATTATACCATTGATAGTACATTGCCCTTGAAATCCAATCTCAACTCAGTCTTTCTCTGGTCTGACATGCATGAGTTAATTATGAGTGAATATTCAATTCACTGGTTGATCAGTGCTGGTTACACCCCACTACTGGACCTCCCACATATTCCTTCATCAATTGGAACTAGTTTAACTGAATTTAACTCAGTTAAACTAAATTAGATAATTACAACTCAAAAGAACTCAACCGGGGCCCCTAAAATTTAGGAACCACTCTAAATGACTCTTTAACTTAGTTAACTATTACAAGTTGATATGATAATTACAATTACAATTTAACTCCTAAATAATTCATGGAAAAAATTAAATTAGGGTTTTCTTGGTGCATTTTCAACACTCCCTCTCAATAAGAAAGGGATTATCTACTACCTCGATCCTGTCTCTGTGAAACTTGAACTTTCATCTTGACAATGCCTTTGTCAAATATCTGCATCCTGCTCCTCTGTAGGAATGTATTCCAACAACATGATTCTCCTCAGCACACAGTCTTGTAGATGGTGATACCGGATGTCGATATGCTTGGATCGATCATGAAAAACTAGATTCTCAGAGAGTTTGATATAGCTCTGATTGTCACAATAAATCACAGTAGGGTCTATTTACTAACCAAATAACCCAACAAGGATCTTCCTCATCCAAATAGCCTCAAAATATGCTTGAATAACAACCATGTATTTTGCTTCTGCTGAACTGAGTGCAACTAATATCTTCTTGTTGTTGTACCAAGAAACTGTTGCTGACCCAATACTGAAGATTCCCCCTGATGTGCTCTTTCTGTTGGATGGACTTCCTGCCCAATATGAATCTGTGAAGCCTTGAAGCTTCATTCCCTTTTTATGTCGGTACCAACAACCAAACTAAGTGGTGCCTCTAAGGTATCTCAACACATGTTTAGTTGCCTTCCAATAAAGTTTGGTTGACTTAACCATGGCTTGAATAAGCTGGTTAACTGCAGAACACATGTCCAATTGTGTGCTCACCAAATACATAATTGAACCCACAAGCTTGTTTATAAATTGTAGCCTCCACTACTTCACCTGAAGTAGCATCCTCCTTCCTCTAATTACTTATTAGAGGAGTCTCCATGGGTTTGCTTCCCTCCACGTGGAACTTATTTAATATCCCATTAACATAATTGCCCTAAGAGACAACCAGTTCCTCATTTCCTTTCCATACTTCCATACCAAGAAAGTAATGCATGAGCCCCAGGTCATTCATCTAGAATTATCTTGCAATATCCCCTTTGAAAGATTTTATCAGCTTCTCATCACCTATTAGAATAAAATAATTGACATATAATACTATAATCAATAATTTACCTTCAACCATAATATGGTAAAGATTTGCATTTGCTTCACTTTTGGTGAAGCCCAACTCGGTGAAATAATTGTCAATCCTGATGTACTAAGCATGGGGTGAACATTATAGTCCATACAACGCTCGCTTGAGTCTACACACATGTGACTCTCTATTGAAGGTCTCAAATCCTTCTGGCTTATCAATATATAACTCTTCCTCAATCATGCCCATTTAGGAATGTTTTCTTCGCATCCATTTGATGTATCTTCCATCCCATTTGTGTTGACAATGCTAGAATGGATCTGATTGATGAGTACCTTGCTACTGGAGTAAAGGTCTCATCGTAATAAATTCTCTCTAGAACCATGCATCAATCTGTTAGCCCCTCTGGTGCACTTCCTTCCATTTCTAAAAGTCTCTGCATGAGTGGGTGCTTCCACTTTCTGCTCCTCTGCTTGTGGCTGCCCCACATCATCTTGAGGTTCCTCCTTTGGAGCTAAAAGATCCTCTTCTGCTTGTAACTGAAGCTCCCTCTCAAGGGAACATTTCATGGCCTTTTCTTCATCGAACTTCACATCTCTATAAACTATTGTCATCCTATTGGATGGCAGGTACACCCAATAGTTGTGAGGTGTATCAATGTACCCCACAAATATGCCCAACTCATCTGTTGGCTCTAGATTTTTCTGTTATGCAATCAAGTCACAAATAGATAGATCAATGACTTAAAAAGTATCCTCTTCGAGGGGGAACCTCCTTTAAATTACATAAATAAACAGTTCTTGGATGATTCAAATGAGAAAACCTCCTTTCTATATATAGGAGTCTAAGGGGTCACAATATAATCAAAGCCGACATAACAATAATAATGTAAGGGCACAAAAGCAACAATAGTGGGCTTCTATGGGGCACAATAATAAAAATAAATGGGCTACAATAACAATAAAAATAAGGGGCTACACTTTGATCAACTGAAAACTCATAATGTAGTGAGTGACAACACAAGTTTTGGGATAAAAGAGTTGGAGAAATTTTGTAAGAGTTTTAGTAATTTGAATAGAGTTGCACACAAAAAGGTAGAGTAGAAAAAGTGTAGAAACATCAATGCATAGATTTATTATAGGAGTAGTGTTCATAATTAGTGAAAAAAGGAGAAACACACGGAAAGGAGCGGTGCACGTGGTGGTCAAGCCAAAGTGGTTAAGTTTGAATGTATCTTTCAAGCTAGTTTTGATTGGGCCTAGATTAACATTAGTAGTTTGTTTTCCCATGATAATTATTTTCCCTAGTATCTCGCATGGTTTCAAGGTCGGCTTGAGACCACATGATTATGTATAAATAGTTAGGAGTTCATTGGCTTAGTGGGTCCTAACCCAGGTTCAGAGTTAATTGCACCAAACAAAACCCTACACTACTAGCCCTTTCGAACATCAACTCGCGTAGTGCAAGTGAAGTCTCACCTGAAGCAATATGGGGGGGTGCTGGAACCAAGTTTCCACATCCAGAGATTAGTGTGATGTATTTTATTGCCCTAGATCTGCCTTCATGTAGATCAATAAGCCCCTAGGGCTCGGTACTGCAACTTCCTTTAAACGGCCTCTAGACCTTCGCAAACGTTTACGATGGGTCTTTGCGGACCCTTAACAGATGAATCCTCCACTTACGCACACCATAAAATAACCCTAGATATGAGCTCGCGCAGATCTACTTAAGTATTTAATAAACATAACAGAATGTATTATAATCTTCACGAAAGTATTTAACATGCATTGCGTACAATTATCAAGACGTATCGCATAGACTCGTGCATCAATAGATCAATATTTTATAAAGACATTATTAAATCACAACATATATTGCAATCATAATTAAATAGAAGTAAATAGATAAAAACATGAATTCTTCAACAATCTGCTTTATTGATCTTCAATATGGGGTTACAAACTCAAAATTTCCATGTGCACTCAGCTGCAGGGGTCCATGCACTCAGTTGCGGACTCTACTCTAGGCCTCCGCACACTCAGTTGCGGAGCCTTTCTCCTTGTATCTACCTGCTTCTTACTTGACCTCTTTTCTCTCCTAGACATAGACATGCCTTAGACTCTCTAAGACACACCAATTTATAGGTTTTTACATAAAATCCCATGGTCCACGGACCAAGGGTGGATCTCAAAACTGATTCAACTTTATATAGACAAGGGGCTAAAACCACTTTTACTCCTAATTACCTATGCACTCTGCATCCACAAATCGCAGAGACTTTACATCTTTTACCAAAATTTACATCAAAACTTGGGTTTTTAACCCCAAAATTGACCCAGGGGACCCCATCCCAACAGGCCCCCAACACAAAGGTCATGACTCGCCCTCGAGTCACTCGGTTGGTGCTGTAATATTGCTGCAAAGATTCCCTAGCTCCACCTGCACGACTGCAACCTCGGTAGCGCTCTGCGTGGCTTCCTGCTTGACCTATTCTACTAGCTGCTCTATAGCTGGTCCTTCTGTGGCCAGCTTCATCGTTTGTTGTGTTTGCTGCAAGCCTGTCAGCTTCTCCTGAATGTTGGTTGTGACTTGGTAAGCTTCTTCTAACTAAGATGCCAACCTAGCCTTAAGCACGACCTCCTTCTTGGCTGCTTCTACCTGTGCGAGGATCTGATTGCCCTCCTGTGATTTGTCGAGGCGTTGTGTTGGAGCAATTGAGCGTGCCGTCGCCCTGACCTCATCATATTACTTCTGCAGCTCGCGAACCTCCATATTCAATATCTGTAGGTTTGGGTCTTCCTGTAGAGTCATTACCATCTCCATCGCCCGCTCAAATAAGGCCGAGTAGTCAGCAACTGTGGCATCCAAAGTGGCCATCACTTCTTTTAATGCAGATCCACACTGCTCCCTGACCTCAGGCGGAGTCGTAGGTTGTAATTTGAGCTTCAGCTCCATTATTTTCATGTTGAGTTCGAATTGAACTCGTCCAACTTCTGTTTTTTTCCTTGCGGACGCCTGCAACTAAATTCCGGATCTTAGCTTCTAGATGTGCATCCTCTCGAATGTGAAGCTTCGACACTGTTTGGCATGCCTCTACAACTACAGACTTGAGCCTGCAATTCTTTGCCTGCAACATTTCCTTTTCCTTTAAGGCCTATGTTTTCTCAACGAACATCTGCTCGTTGTTCACCCTGTATTCACTGATCAAATTGAGAGCGCGTTGCTCCCGAGCTCTCAATTCCTCTGTCACCCCTACCTGCAGCGCATGAAGAAGCTCATTGGGGAGCGCTACAATGTTCAGCCTGATGTTCTTAAGGGTACTTAAGATGATGCGGTCATCGATAGACTTTGTGCATAGGGACCCTTCTAGTAAAGTAACAGTGTGAAGGTCTAGGGTCCTTACCAATTACGCAACCTGACTCATCCCCGGTGCCAAGCTCATTTGTGTTGTGCTCGCTTGACCCGCGCCCACCTGTATCCTATTAGCCTGGATATACAGCTTGCGTAGATCCTTCTGGATTCTCCCGAGCGTCTGCATATACCGTTGCTCGAATTGTTGTAGCACTTTAATTGTAGTGTCCCAGACTTTGTCGCCAATCTCATCGAGATCGCCCTCCGTCAATACCATGGGATCACTCTATGATTTCTCTGATTTTTCCTTCTTGCAGGGACCTTCCCACTACTCCTATCCACACTTCTTCAGTCGAAACGGGGTGCTATGCCCCTCATCTCCTCTGCCGCCTTGTTTGGCCTGTTCTTCCTCCTCAGTCTCGTTCGAAGGGGATTTTCCAATTTGCTCTAATTCGCGCTACTCATGCTCAGCCTGCTCCTTAGCAGCGCATTCCTTCTCCATCCGAGCCTTTTCTGTGGCTTCCTTTTTCTGTTGCATGACCAAATTTTGTGTAGCATGTTTGGCTACATCCTTCCTTTTTTGTGCTGCCGAGATCCCCATTCCCTTACTAGTTTCAACATCCAAGTCTGAGGGGGTGCACCACTCTATTGGCCATCACTTGATTTCCTCTTGAATGTTTATATCTGTGACCAAATATGGCAAGTCATGCCATTTCTACTACGGGTCCTTCTGTGCCTAAATGTAAATTCGGTGGGAGTCAGCCTTGAACGTGGCATAAGCTAATAGTTTCTCGTACAAGGTTAGGGACAACCTTGGGCATTGGTTGATGGCCATGCGAATGCTTGCTTCCATCAAAACCAAAAATATTTTTGTTTCTGTGACCCACGCAGGGTCCTTTATGGCCCATAGGGAGGCAAACTGCATGGCCTCCGACAATCCTTCTTTCAACGGAGGAAACTGGTTGTCCTCCGGCAGCTCCCATGTGACCAACACAATGGAGAGTAGCAACCAAGCATAATGGAATGGCTTGGTCTCATCCTGGACCTCACGGAAATTCACGAGGAATTCACTACACAGGTACCTTGACCAGTTGAACTGCACACCCTTCACGCATTGTGCAGCTAGAGAAACCATGGGCATCGAAACTTTGTCCGCGTGGCACTTCCTCATTACCTTCTCGGCTAAGATTTGTATGGAAATTTTCACTGCGGGGTCGTTTATGGAAGTGATTGAGTATTTGCGCGGATTTTTCATGAGGGCAAATTCCTTCTTCATCGTATCTACCAAATCCTTTTTGCCCACCTTTCCACCAAACTCCTTGGATGGATTCAAACCCTTATAGGGCAGGTGTGTGATTCTGTGGATGAGCATGTCAGTGATGGGCATAGGCCCTCCTAGCCATAAGCACCCATCGTGCACTAGAGTAAGTCATTGAAGCACAAAGGTTGTGTTGATAGTCGTGCGGTGATAGTGGGGCACCCACAACAGGTTCAACAATCCCAAATTCTCCACTTCGCGGATCCATTCCACTGCCTCTAGCTTGATGACACTTAGGTCCACGTAGTAGACGCGCTTTATATAGTGGTTATCACTAGGCAAGGGAATGACTCATGGTCTACCAGGTCCCAATCTTCCATCTTCAGCAGGGGGATCTGCACAAGGCTCGAACCTTCGAAGGGAACCTGCTCCGGAAGCAGGGGTGTAGAAATGACAAATTTTTCGGAGTTTGGGTCCTTGGTGACCTTCGCCTTCCCCTTGCGTGGAGGGATATAGTTAGTAAAATTTATAATGGGCTCCATTCCCTCAGTGTCTATGTCCTCAGTGCCTTGTCCTTCCTCGGCCTCCAAATCGACAACCTTCTCGGGGTGCTGTCTTTCTTCTAACTTTGAGTTGCAAAGTGTTTCCTGGGCGATTCGCGTATCGAAATCGGCTTCTTCTGTTTATCCTTCTTCGTTTTCTGGGTTTCTCTAACACGGGTAGGATTCAACCTAGGTGACCTCGATGTTGCAGGCACAGGAGCCGAATCTTCCATACTAACTACCTCTGGAGTAGCTCCTTTAGACACGACATCTCCCCCAATACTCATAGTCTTTGCAATGCATGGTCCTAACATGGTTTCAAGGATGAATTTTTTATTCAACTTCGATATCTTCGAAAATGTAGGGCTCACGACCAAATCCTGAAAATACGAGAGGTTCATAAGAAACAGACAACACATCTCAATAAAAATTATAAGGTTTCAAAGTGTTCTCTGTTGGACTGGCACATGTAATTTATAGGGGTTTTTGAATTCAAATCCGACCGTTCCCCCAAAATTTGACCATCAATGTTGTTTTACCGACAGATCTTCAAAGATTTTGGCCTTAAATGTCATCAGCCCACTCCTCTTAACCGTCTTCTGGCTATCAAATCATGAACAATGACTCCAACGGTCATTTTCTGTTATGAAACCAGCTCAAGAAAAGATAGAAAAGATAGATCAACGCCTTAGAATTCAACCTCTTCGAGGGGGCAACCTCCTTTACATTACATAAATGAACAATTCTTCGATGATACAAATGACAAAACCTCCTTTCTATATATAGGAGTCTAAGGAGTCACAATATAATCCAGCCGACCTAACAATAATAATATAAAGCCACAAAAATAACAATAGATGGATTCTATGGGGCACAGAAATAACAATATGGAGGTAATAGGGGCACAACAATATAAATAAGGGGTATAACTACAATAGTAATGGGGTAATCACTAGTATTATAGGGACCCAACATGCCCCTCTCCTTCAAAAAAGTGTTGTCCTCAACGCTTGAGTAGTTCTAGATACTTCTGCATAAAATTCTCATCCTCCCATGTGGAATCTTCAGCGGATAAGTTCTTCCACTTGATTAGATACTCTGAAATTGATCGATTTCATAGCTGTCGAGTTCTTGTTTCTGTGACTGCTTCCGGTTCCAATATAATTTTTCCTTCCTCGTCAAGTTCTGGCAATATTGTTTGAATTGGGAGCTTGTCGCCTATAACCTTCTTTAAGCATGAAACATGGAAAACTAGGTGCAATCGAGAAGCTGCAGGAAGCTCCAATTTGTATGCCATAGTACCAATCTTTTGCAACACCTTGTACGGACCATAATACTTTGGTGATAATTTATTATCCTTCTTAGCTTGCTTTAGGGACATTTGCTTATATGGTTGTAGCCGTAGGAATACCCAATCACCTACATCAAAACTTCTTTCACTGCGATGTTGATATGCCTGTTGTTTCATTCTATTTTGTGCCAACATGAGGTTATCCTTTAAGAGTTGGAGGACTTGTTGTTGATGTTCGATGTGATGTTCCACTGCCTGAACCTTAGAATTTTCTCTTAAATATGATGTGATGGATGGTGGTTGATACCCATAAAGTGCCATAAATGGGGTCATTTTTGTTGTTGTATGGAAGGAAGTGTTATACCACCATTCAGCCAGAGGCAACCATTTGACCCATTGTGTCTGTTTATCAGATACAAAGCAATGAAGATATCCTTCCAAACATTTGTTTACTATCTCAGTTTGCCCATCAGATTGAGGATGATAAGATGAGCTATGAGCTAACTGAGTACCAAGACAAGAAAATAATTCTGTCCAAAAATTTCCAGTGAAAATGGGATCTCTGTCACTTACAATAATCTTTGGGTTTCCATGTAGCTTTTGAACTGTTTCCATAAATGCAGTAGAAACTGTACTGGCTTTAAATGGATGTGATAATGCACAAAAGTGTGCATACTTGGTAAGTCTGTCAACTACCACCATGATGACACTCTTTCCCTCAGACTTGGGTAAACCTGTGATAAAATCCATTGAAACCTCCTCCCACGTTGGCTTGGAATGGATAAAGGTTGTAATAGACCCGGTGTCTTAATTGTTCAACTTTATTTTGCTGGCAAACCAAACATTCCGCCACAAACTTTTGAATATCTGATTTAAGGCCATCCCAAAAAAATTCCTTCTTAACCCTGTGGTAAGTTTTTAAAAATCCTGAGTGCCCTCCTAAGGGAGAAGTGTGCAATTCCATAAGAATCTTTTGTTTTAGCTAGGAATTCTTACAGAGGTATAAGCGATCTTTGTACCATAACGAATCATTTTGCCAGCTAAATGTATCAGAAGTACTGGAATCTTGTTGTAGCTTTCGAATAAGTGCCCACACTTCTTCGTCATTCTTCCATTCCTCCCTTGCTTCGTTTATCCAATCTGGTTGGATAATAGAAATGGCACACAACAATGCTTCCACATCCTCATCCTTTCTTGAGAGTGCATCTGCCACCACATTTTGCTTCCCTTTTTTGTAGATGATTTCAAAGTCATAACCCAACATCTTTGTGACCCACTTTTGTTGCTCTTCAGAGGATAATCTTTGTTCTAAAAAGTATTTAAGGCTATCATGATCCGTTTTTTCCTTGAAGTGTCTTCCCATTAGGTAGGGTCGCCATTTCTTAAGTGCATGGAGTATTGCAAACATTTCCTTCTCATAAATAGCTTTGCTTAAAAACTTTCCCTTGATTGGACGACTTTCAAAAGCAATGGGTCTTTCATCTTGCATTAGAACAGCACCAATTCCATTTCCTGAAGCATCACATTCCACAATAAAGGTTTTTGTGAAGTCCGGTGTAGCTAAGACCGGTGCTTGGCACATTGCCTCTTTAAGATGTTCAAAGGCCTTTGTTGCTTCCAGAGTCCATGAAAATGAATCTTTCTTCAATAATGTTGTTAGAGGTGCTGCTATTCTCCCATAATTCTTAACAAACTTGCGATAATACCCTGTCAACCCAAGAAATCCTCGCAGATGCTTTATGGATGTGGGGATTTTCCATTCCTTAATGGCTTTAATTTTGCTAGGGTCTACCTTAACTCCTTCATGAGATACAATATGACCCAAATATTCCACCTCCTGGACTCCAAAGAAACATTTGGATCTTTTTGCATATAATTGTTTCTCCTCCAATAGTTGTAGCACCCTGTCAACATGTTCAACATGATCCTTCCAAGACTTGTTGTAGATTAGTATATCATCAAAAAATACTAACACAAATTTTCTAAGGAATGGTTTGAAAATTGAATTCATCAAACCTTGAAATGTTGAAGGTGCATTGGTAAGGCCAAAAGGCATGACCAAAAATTCATAATGACCCTCATGAGTTCTAAATGCCGTTTTTGGAATGTCTTCAATCTTCATTCTGATTTGATGATATCCCGAACGAAGATCCAACTTGGTGAAGTAAATTGATCCATGCAATTCATCCAGTAATTCATCAATAACAGGAATGGGGAACTTATCTTTAATAGTGAGCTTGTTGAGCTCCCTATAATCCGGACACATGCGCCATGATCCATCCTTCTTGTGCACCAATACTACTGGAGCTGAGAAAGAACTTTGACTCGGTTGAATTATACCAGCCTCTAGCATTTCTGCAACCATACGTTCAATTTCACTTTTTTGGACATAGGGATATCTGTACGGCCTGATGTTTGGAGGAACACTTCCTGGAATCAGATGAATAGCATGATCATGATCACGCATAGGTGGGAGACCTTTTGGAGTCTCAAATACCTTGGAATGATTGTCCAGGACTTTTTGGAGATCTGGAGAAATAGATGATTCCAATGTGGAAACATCTAGCGAACATAATTGTGCAATTACACCTTTTGCTCCTTTTTTAGAAGCTTTGTCATGCCATTAGAGCTGATTATCTTTCCTGGTTTCCCTGCAATACCCCTTAATTCAACTTCCTTTCCTTCCATAGAAAATTTGATGAAAAGTTCTTGAAAATTAAAAGCTATTGTACCCAAGGATTGTAGCCATTGGACTCCTAGTACAACATCAGCACCTCCCATTGGAATGGAAAGCATTGGGCTAGTCAATACATATTCTCCCATGGATAGCTTGATATTATGGCACTTTCCAGAGAAATTTATTGTTCCTCCATTTGCAATCATCACTTGACACTCTGGTGCTGGATATAGGAAGCAATTCAATTCTTTTGCTACCCTACAATGAATAAAATTGTGGGTGCTTCCTGAATCAATCAACACTATTACCTTTTTCTTCTTGATTTGTCCTTCTATCTTGATGGTTTGAGGAGTGGTAATTCCTGCCAATGCATTACAAGATATGGTCGGATTTATTTGTTCTTCATCTAGGCTTTGTTCCTGGAGTATATCTTCTTCTTTTGACCTTTCTTGCTCCTTTTCTTCTTCCTCTTCACAATCTATGTAGAATAATTTCTTCTCAGCACACTTATGACCTTTAGTGTATTTGCTATCACAACTGTAACAAAGTCCTTCTGCTCTTTTTTCTTCCAATTGTTGTGGTGTCAACCTTATAGGTTGTGGAAGACTATGGGCAACAACACTCCGTCTTTATAGTTGTGAGTGGTATGCTTCCTAGTTGCCATAATTTTGCTTTCCATTTTTCTTGCTAACCTGAATGCCTTCTCTAATGAATCAGGTTCCCAAAGGCGAACATCATGTTGGATATTATCCTTTAAAGACCCTATGAACACATCAATCCTATGCTCCTCTGGAATATCTTTTACCCTTATGTTCA
Organism: Pinus tabuliformis; assembly: GCA_031772625.1. Lineage (NCBI taxonomy): Eukaryota > Viridiplantae > Streptophyta > Pinopsida > Pinales > Pinaceae > Pinus > Pinus tabuliformis. The sequence continues at coordinate 168,173,798 of CM062806.1, read as the reverse complement.
ATTTTTGGAACTCCTCAATGTGCTCCATTACTGAACCCTTTTGTTTGAGACTTATCAATTGGCTAAAAAAAGTGTTGCTTTTTGTATCTTCATAATGTGCTATCAATTCTTCCGTAAAAATTGCCCAAGTGATAAATTGTTTACGAGAGCAAAGCCATTGATACCATACAAACTGATTTGGTTCCAAATATACAGTTGCCATACGTACCTTTTGTGTGTTTTGCACATTATTAAGATCGAAGAATTGCTCCATCTGTAATATCCATGTGGCGGGATCCTTGCCATCAAACTTCCTCATATCGATTTTTGGAATATGGTGATTCTTCGATCCAACATTAGCGTCTATGGAATCATGATTAACATTTCTTTTGTTCTCATCATGAGTTTCCTTTACTACCTTTTCACCATTAGTGACCCTTTCTTATAGCAACTTCTTCAATTCTTCCATGTTTGTCTTCAAATCTATCTTCAAATCTGCCATGTCTCTCTTCAAATTTGTCTTCGAATCATCCATCTTAGCTTCCATTCCCTTTATCTTAGATTCCACGCCATTTATATTAGATTCCACCCCACGTATCTTAGCTTCTGTTAGCTTTTGTGAGCGTGACATTTGTTGCACTTGTTCTTGTAATTTTGATATATCATGTAGCATTTCTTCCTCTTCTTCATGAGTCATGCTAGAGCTTTCAGGTTCCTTACTAGGTGTTTGCATTTTCTTTCCTCAGGGCATCAGTTACCGATAATAATGCTTTACTATGCCCTTTGAATTCCGTTAAACCAAGCTTACACAAAAATTTTAAAAAAACTACACACCTTTTTTTCACTTTATAGAAGCCTGATATTGAATGATGTATCTCTGTAATTTCGGATCATCTAGTTCTGAAATTTCTACCTGTAGTAGCCTTCTGCGTCCTCTTTCCAATGCCACAAGTCTTAGCCAAATTGGATTCTCCAAGGAAGAGTTATGTGAAATCTCCCACAGTGACTTGCTTTTAGACTGGTTCAGTAGAGCGAACTTGTACGATGTGCCATGAGTCACTGTTTCAACCTTTGAATCTAAAACACACACACAAGAAACTACAATCCGTCCTCTTTTTGTACCTTCTTATGAAATTTCAATCTGATCCCCAGAGAGAAAGTTATGACAATTCTCCCTAGGTCACCTGTTTTGAATGTAATTAAGGAGTCTGCAAAAAGACCAACGTCCTCAGATCATATCTCCGCAAATATCACGCGAAAAGCTCTGAAATTCGGACCCAAGGTTCAGCGCGATTTCTTCTCAAATGGGTTTTTTTTTCGACTTCTGAAACGTCACATAAAAAACGTTATAGCGAAAATTCCACGATGACCTGTTTGGAGCAGCGAAACCCTAGAATCCAAAGCTCTGATACCAAATGTTATGAAACCAGCTCAAGAAAAGATAGAAAAGATAGATCAACGCCTTAGAATTCAGCGTCTTCGAGGGGGAAACCTCCTTTACATTACATAAATGAATAATTCTTCGATGATACAAATGACAAAACCTCCTTTCTATATATAGGAGTCTAAGGAGTCACAATATAATCCAGCCGACCTAACAATAATAATATAAAGCCACAAAAATAACAATAGATGGATTCTATGGGGCACATAAATAACAATATGGGGGTAATAGGGGCACAACAATATAAATAAGGGGTATAACTACAATAGTAATGGGGTAATCACTAGTATTATAGGGACCCAACATTTTCCTGTTGTGTTGCGCGACATCTCCCTCCATAGCGCAGCTACCTGCACGCAGCTTCTTATACTGCAACTTCACCATTTTCACACAACCCACCTACTGCGTAGTCCTCCAACCCTAGCAGTGTAGTTTATAGTTGCAGGAATTTACAGGGTAAGTTCCTCAGATAGAACACCAAAGGACATCGCTCACAAACAAATCACAAATCAATAAACTAGTATTCTTGACGTGGTTAAAACCCTCAAAGAGGGAAACAGTCCATGGCCTAAGCCAACGCGACCACTTTAGGCAATTTATTAATAAAAGAAAGAAAATTTACATAAGCTTCTCCCATGAATGGTCACCTTACAAATGACCCTTCATTCTTTTTAAATAGAGATCATGGAACAACCAGGTGTTAAGCCATGGATCAAGTGTCAATAATACCTAGGAGAGAATGAACCATCGGATCACTTCATGTCTAGAACATATCATGACTGTCAGATTGTAAGTTACAAAAGTACATAGTAAATAAACACACTTTACCTAACTCTACACTAGACCAAGTTATACTAAGTTACAAAAGTACATAGTAAATAAACACACTTTACCTAACTCTACACTAGACCAAGTTATACTTAACTATTTCCTATGTGTCAGAATATCCTAACATCCCCCCTTAAGAACAACTTGGGATAGTATTGAAGGATGTAAAAATATGACACAATAGGAGAAGGAAGGAGGCATTAGAGCCTATCCCCCCTTAGTTACAACTCCCTAAACTCCAACCATAAATCGAAGTTTAGTAAACTTCGTCTCTATGAGAGACTTTGTAAAGATGTCTGCAACTTGATCATCGGTTGAACAATATTGCACTTCAAGAAAATGTTCATGAATGAGCTTTCTGATGAAGTGCATGTGTATTTCAATGTGTTTTCTGCACTGATGTTGGGTTGGATCTTTGCATAGTTCAATGACACTTTGATTATCACACCAAAGTGTAGTCGGATGTTGCTGCTGAAATCCAAACTCTGACAGGATCTGACGAAACCACGTGGCTTCCTTACTAGCTTCTACGGTTCCGTGATACTTTGCTTCTACTGAAGAAAGAGAAATGGTACTTTGTTTCTTGCAAGCCCATATAATAGGTCTAGAACCGAGAGTGAATACATAACCTGTAGTAGACTTCCGATCATCAAGGTCACCAACCCAATCGGAATCAATGGAAACGAACCAATAGAGGAGATGCTTCTGCACTGTAATGAATCTGAAACTAAACTGTACATCGAACATAACGAAGTATTCTTTTAGCTGCTTTCCAATGAATTCCATGTGGGTTTCGCATAAATTGAGCAATAAGGCCAACAACAAAGGAAAGGTCAGGATGGGCATGGGTTAGATACAAAAGTTTTCCTACAAGCTGACGGTATAAGGTAACATCAACTTAAGGGGAAGTACAAGTGATTGAAAGTTTGGCTCCAGACTGAAAGGGAGAAGGGGTTGGCTTACAGTCTTCCATGTGAAAATGGCGTAGAAGATCACAGACATACTTGGACTGGGAAATGGAAATACCTTCCTTCGATTGCAAGACGTGAAGACCAAGAAAACAATGCAAGTGTACTAAGTCTGTCATTTCAAACTCCTTTTTAAGGCTGGACTTCACATGGTTTATAAGGTTGGGATCACTACCAGTAAGGATAAGACCATCAACATAAAGAACAAGAATGATAAGAGACTTACCCACTTTCTTGGTGTAGACAGTATTGTCAGAATGACACCTAGAAAAGCCAATATCTAAAAGAAAGCTATCCATTTTGGCATACCAAGTCTGAGGGGCTTGCTTGAGACCATAAAGGGATTTCTTAAGCTGACATACAAGGTTGGAGTATGTTTGTATAAAGCCAATAGGTTGTTCCATATAGATTTCTTGATGCAAGTCCCCATGCAAGATGGCAGATTTAACATCCATCTGATGGACTTCCCATTTGAAAGAGGCAGCAAGGGAAAAAACAAGGTGGATAGAGTTCATTTTGGTAATAGGGGAGAAGGTTTTAGTATAGTCAATACCTTCAAGTTATGAAAAGCCCCTAGCAACAAGATGAGCTTTATGTTTATCAACTTTTCCATCTGGTCCAAACTTGGTTCTATAAACCCATTTACATCTAACAAGTTTTCTCCCTTTGGAAGAGGAACAAGATCCCATGTATCATTTTCCAATAATGAACGATATTTTTCATTCATAGCTGCATCCCAATCTGTATGGCCTGAAGCTTCTGCAAAGGTGTCAGGATCATAATTCACTGAAGCTTGAGCTAGTAAAGAAGAGGCTCTATCGAACTAAGAACATGTACGTCGTTGATCTGTAGGATCACTTGCAAGAGAAACTACTGCATCCTGAGTAGCACGGACCCATTTTGGAAGCTGTGGATCTGAAGGAGGATCCTGAGAAGGTGGGGGAGGATTATCATCCTCGATGTCATCATTTGAAGAAGAAATGAACTTTTCAGAAGTAGAAGTGATAGAGAGAGTTGGCACATCCACCAAACTAGGCTCGTAGGTCGATATATTTTTAGAAAACTTTACATCTCTTCTAATGATAACATTTTTCGATTTAGGTGAAATAAGTCTATATCCTTTGACATCTTTAGAATATCCAATAAAAATACATTTTTCACTCTTAGGTGTTTCTCATCGGGAATATGGTCCCATGCTTCACTTCCAAAAACATGAAAGTGACTTACATCTGGTTTAATTGAGCTCCATGCTTCTTCTGGAGTGATATTCTTTAAAACCTTAGTAGGAGTGTGATTTACTATGTAATTTGCACAGTTAATTGCTTCTGCCCAAAAATTAAGACTAAGTCCTTTAGATTGAAGCATACAATTAGCCATTTCCTTTAAGGTGCGATTCTTCCTTTTAGCTACACCATTTTATTGTGGAGTATATGGAACAGTATGTTGCATTTGAATTCCATGCTTAGTGCAAAAGTTTATGAATTTGTTGTTAACATATTTTCCGCAATTATCAGATCTTTGATTAAGAATTTGATGTCCAGATTTTTTTTCAACAAAGGCCTTAAAGGCCAAGAAAATGTTAAATACTTCACTTTTGAGTTTTAAGAAGTATACCCAAGTGCGGACCACATAAATCACTATGCACAAGCTGTAAAGGGGCTGAGGCGTGCCGAGAGGCATGTTTTTCAAAACTATCTCGATGATGTTTTTCAAGTACACATCCTGAACAAACACCATCTCTTCAAGATACCATAGGAAGACTTGTCACTATATTTTCTTTACATAGATTTTGAAGGGAGCGATAGTTTAAGTGACCAAATTACTCATGCCAAAGTTTGGTCACTTCATCATTATGAACAACAAATACTAAGGGAAGAGGTGATGACCCAAAGTTGTTAAACTTATACCCCCTTGTAGAATCATCACCAATTCCAGTAGCTAAAATATGTCTAAGATCTCTTAGGTCCTTAATTACAACATCATGACGTGAAGATTCAATGATTTTACCTTCACCTGGATGAGTTATCTGATATACAGATAGAAGGTTGTAGGATAAGGTTGGAACACATAATACATCATTAAATTGACCATTGTCTAGATGAATAGTTCCAATCCCTGCAACAGTAAGAGATCTATCATCACCAACATGTATATTTTTGGTGTTACATTCATTTAAAGAAGAAAACATGGCTTTGTTTTTGGCCATGTGATAAGAAGCTCCAGAATCAATGAGCCACTCATGAGAATGAGAAGAAGAAGATACATTTAGTGCATAACCAGACCAAGATGCTTGACAACCACATGTAAAAAGTGCTATTCCTGAAGATGAAGTTGAAGTTGAAGAGTGCTCCAAATGGATGTTATGCTTCTTCATTGCTACTTCTAAGGCTTCCATCTTCTTAAAGCATTTGGATTCTAAGTGGCCATCTTGATTACAAAAGTTGCAATGTCTATCAGTCTTCTTCCTTTTGTTTGTATTTGCCTTATCATTTTGAGACTGAAAGTTCTTAGGGCACTTGTTTGATTTAGAACCATTCTTTTTAGGACGCTGCTTCTTAGGATTCTTTGAACTTGGTTGCTGCTAGGCGACTAAGGATTTCTTAGAAGAGTTTCCAAGATTAAGAAGACCAAGATGTAAGAGTTTTTCTTGTTCTCTTATTAAAGAATCACAAAAGACATCAAAAGAGGGAGACTTGTAGGTTTGTCCTTGAGAAATAAAGGCTTCTCTAGTAGAATGGAAGGTGGAAACAAACACAGAGTAGACTGGTCCTAACTTTGTAAGAATGGAATAGATAAGGCTACCATCTTCTTTCTTAACCTTAACAAGGGTCTTGAACTTGGACAAAAAATCTTCAATGGAAGAAAAATTATTGGGGTCCAACGTAAGAAACTCATTTCAAATTGATGGGCTCTAATTTCATTTTTAATTCGAAAAACTTTATTGAGTTGTTTCATTGCTTCATGAGGGGTATCAAGTTCGGTGATATGGAATCTAAGGTCTGGAGAAATAGACATCCTTATCAACCCACGTACTTGATCTTGCCTATTTTCCCATTTGGCTACCTTATCTTCATCTTTAGGTTTAGATTCTTGTCTTGAGGCTATTCTATAAAGACCTTTACTTCTAAGTAAATCCATAATGTAAGATAACCATTGGAAGTAGTTGGTGCTATCAAGAATAAATTGACATGTACTTTCCATTTTAATAGAAACTGAAGCTGTAGATGCTGAAATTAAGTATTTCAATGGAAAGATCTCGAAAAATTAGGCCGATTAAAGAAAACTGGTTCTAAAAACAGCTTCCAGATGAAGAAGTTATGACTTTTTGAAGAAACGTTGTTGAACATGCCGACAAAGTACGTGAATGTGCGAAAGTGAATGATATTCACGGAATCAGATAGCCACTGCCTGACCGCCCATGGGGGTGGCTTTCCGATTCTCGAAATTGGATAGCCACCGCCCGGCCACCCCCACGGGCGGCCGAGCAGTGGCCATCTGATTTTGGGAATCAGAGGGCCACCACCCGACCACCCCCACAGGCGGCCGAGCGGTGGCCATCTGATTCTAAGAATCAGATAGCCACCGCCCGGCCACCCCCATGGGTGGCTATCCGATTCCAAGAATCAGATAGCCACCCCCATGGGCAAATGGGCGATGGCTATTCGATTCCGAGAATTGGATAGCCACCCCCACGGGCTTTTGGGTGATGGCTATTCGATTCCGAGAATCGGATAGCCACCCCCATGGGCGGCTGGGCAATGGCTATTCGATTCCGAGAATCGAATAACCAACCCCACCGTCAGTCAGGCGGCTATCCGATTCTCGGAATCAGATAACCACCCCTTGACCGCCCTTGAGGTGGATATCCAATTCTTAGAATTGGATAGCCACCACTCCGCTGCACCCACGGGCGGCCGAGCAGTGGCTCTCCGATTCTGAGAATCAGATAACCGCCACCCGGCCACTCCCACAGGCGGCTGAGTGGTGGCTATCCGATTCCGAGAATCAGATAGCCACCACCCAACTGCCCGTGGGGGTGGCTGGGAGTGGCTATTCGATTCTTGGAATCGAATAGCCACCGCCCGGCCGCCGGGAAGTGGCTATTCGATTCTCGGAATCGAATAGCCATCTCCCAGCCGCTCGTGGGGGCGGTGGCCGATAAAATTGTTTTTTTTAAATAAAAAATAAATTTTGTTAAATATGTATATGTATATATATCTATATATATATATATATATATATATATATATATATAAATTTTAAATGTTATTTTAAAAAATATCAAAAACATATTTAGCTTTTTTTATTTTAATGTTTTTTTGCTTTTATTTATTTTTTTTAAATCCAAATTTTAAATTTTAAATTTTAAATTTTTTTATAGAAAATTTGAAATATATATATATATATATATATATATATATTTTAAATCAAATATATATTTATTAAATGTTTTTTAATTTTATTTTTTAATTTGAAAATATGTAATTTTTTAAAATTTTAATTGTTTTTCGGGTTTTTATTTTATTTTAAATTTCAACATATTTTTGTCTTTTAGGGTTTTTTGAAAATGTTTTTAATCTTAATTTTTGTAGTTTTTTTAATTTTTTTTTTTTTTTTTTTGTTTTTTTTTAATCTAGTTTGTTTTTAATTTTATTTTATTTTTTCAGTTTTTCTTAATATTTTTTTTTAAATTTCCTATTTTTACTTAATTTTATAGTTATTTTTATTTTTTTTATTTTCCAATTTTTTTTTATGGTTTACCACATTAAAAAAAAAAATTGTTATTTTTTTGAAAATATGTTTTTCTTATTATTTATTTCTTTAAATTTTTTTAATTTTTTAATTCTTATATTTTATAGGTTTATTTCTTTAAATTTTTTTAATTCTTATATTTTATAGGTTAATTTTATTTTATTTTATATTTTGTTTTTAATATATATTTTTATTTACGTTTTGGTATTTTTTTGTGTTTTTTTCATTGTTTTTATTTTTAATTTTTTGTTTTCATTATTTTTTTGAAATTTTAATGTTTTCCGGAGTCGTAACAAAATCTTTTACACCATTATTTCAAAATGTTGAAAATTTACCACAAAAAAAGGTGTTATTCCAGCATCAACATTTTTTGTTTTGAGGGTGTTTTTTGCACAATTTTTGCACATAAAAAATCGGTTTTAGTGACATTTTTTTAAAATGTTGAAAATTGACGCTTAAAAAAAAATCCATCATTCCATTATTAGCACTTTTCATTTTCAGGTTGTTTTTTGCACAATTTTTACACAAAAAATTCGTTCTCACTGCAATTTTTAAAACATGTTCAAAATTGACCCTAAAAAAAAACCATCATTTTAGTATACACACTTTTCGTTTTTAGCACTGTTTTTCATGTTTTTTCAGGGTTTTTTTGGCAGAGTTCTCGTTTTGAGTTTATAGTTCCCGTTTCAAAGTTTACATTGTTGTTCCTTTACAACTACTTGGAGCACTAAGATTATCCTGTAGCCATATAGACGTTATGCAGGATCCCCTATATATGGCTTCAATCGGCTTCCATTCACCCTTCCCAAAAAAGGTTCTCCATTCAACATCGCGAGCTGAACTGCGCCTCCATCTGTAATTTTTTTGATAATATATGGGCCCGGCCAATACATCTAAAATTTCCCAGGAACTTAGTGAATTTACTATCATATAATAATACCAGATCATTTACCTTGAAGGTGTGAAGCTTGATGTGTCAATCGTGCCACACTTTTTCACGTTCCTTCTATACTTGCTGATGGAATCCTACCATGAATCGGTTCTCTTCTAGCTCCATCAGCTACGCGAGCCTTTCTTCCAAGGCTTCGTGATTTTCCATACCTGTGAAAGTTACTATGCGTAGAATAAGCACGATATATTCCATAGGCATCACAACTTCTACATTATAGACCAATCTAAAAGGTGTCTGCCCCGTCAGTTTTTTACAAGTAGTCCTGTATGCCCATAGCACTGCAGGTACACACACATCCTAGTCATTCCATTGCGCGTAACAAATCTGCATTAGCGCGTTCTCCAAAATCTTATTAAAGGCCTCTACTGTTCCATTAGCCTGAGGATGATACGGGGTGTTGTTCCGATGATAGACCTAGAACTCCTTAGTCAATGCGTTGATTTTCTCGTTTAGGAAGTGCATACCCCGATCACTTATCAACACTTTTGGGCAGCCAAATCTGGTTAACACACACTCAAACAAAAAATTCACTACTGTAGCCCCTTTGCAATCCTTAACTGACTGTGCCTCTGCCCATCTGGTTAAATACTATGTCGCGGTGATGATGTAGCGCACCAGTTTTCTTCCCCAGGGGCTGAATTGGCCCAATAAAATTAATTGCCCATTTTTCAAATGGTTGCAACGATACTTGAGGATTCAGTGGAAACTCATCCCTCTGCGATGGTCTTCCCATTCGTTGACATGCGTCGCATGCCCTACAATATGCTTTAGAATCTTTATACAACGTAGGCCACCATAAACCTGCATGAAAAATCTTCTGTGTTGTTGCCTTTCCTGCATAATGTCCTCCCGCAACCCCTCCATGAGCTTCAGTGAGGATGCTATTCTGCTCAAAATCTGGCACATATTGTTGCAATATTTCGCTTGTACCCATCTTATACAAATGTCCCACAATCACTGAGAAATCCGTGGCACGCACTTCTAGTTCCCTATTTTGTTGACTTGTATACCCTTCTGGTGCCGTCCCTATAGTTAAAAAGTGAATAATTTCTGCAACGTGGTTATCTACTATGTGCACCGTGAAGAGTCGTGCATCGGGCAACCCTTCCTCCAAATTGGTAGGCTCCTCTCCTGTCTCGATCTGCCACAGATGGTCAAGTCCTACCAACCTTCCTAGCTTCACAATAACCTCAAAGTCATACTCTTTGAATGGAAACAACCATTGGCAGATATTTCCCCCCAACACAGGCTTATAGACCAGGTATTTCAAGGCAGAATGGTTTGTGTACATCTTGAAGTGTCCACCCAAAAGATAGTGTATGAACTTCTGTAGCACGTATAACATGGCCAACCATTCGTGCTCTGTCGTTGAGTAATTCTTCTTGACCTTCAATAATTTCCTACTCGTGAATGCTATAGGGTGGTCCATCTCACCTTCTCCATCCTGTGTTAGCACTGCTCCCAACACAGTACAAGAGGCATCGACATGTACATGGAATTTCTTCTTCCAATCTAGGAAGACAAAATCAGCGCAGTGACCATATTCTCCTTTAATACATCCAAACTGCGTTGACATTCTTCATCCCAACAAAATGTAGCGTCCTTCTTCAACAGTTTCTCCATGGGCGTAGTAATCTGAGCATAATATTTGATGAACTTCCTGTAATATCCTATATGCCCAAGCGTTGTGTGCAACTATTTGACACTTCTTGGAGCCTCCAAATTCACTATCACCGCAATCTTGGCAGGGTCAACCATCAGCCATTGCTTGCACACCACATGACCTAGCAAGATTCCAAAGGGGACACAGAATAAACACTTCTTCAGATTCATCGCGATTTGGTATATGAGGCACATATCCAGCATCAAGTGCAGACTTGCTACATGGTGCTTCACTAAGCCTAACACCATTCAGTCATCAAAATACACCTTCAAGAACTTATGAATGAACTCCTTAAACGCTGCTATAACCATGTGAGATAATATTTCAGGCGTATTATTAAGTCCAAACGACATCATGGTATACTAGAAACAACCCCATTCTATTGCGAAGGTTATTTTGCTCATATCCTCTGGCGCGATCTTGATCTGATGGTACCCCGAAAACCCATTAGTGAACGAATAGGCCTCCTTCCCTCCAACGTTGTCCAATACTTCTTCTTTAAACAATGTCAGGAATGGGTCATGGACGTAGGCATCGTTAAGCTTCATTAGATCTACACAAATCCTTATTTCTCCCTTCTGTTTCTTTTCCTAAACCACCATCGGGCTCACCCAATCAAATTCTTCCATAGGTTCGATGATTCCTACTTCTACCATCTTATCCAACTCCAAGCGAACCTTTTCCTTGTATTTGGGATTAAGGTGATACGATCTCTGCTTAACAGCTTCGCGTCTGGTTTCAAAGTGGTTTTCATCACACCCAAGTTGCCTATGATGCCCTTCAGGTCTGAAAAGTCGGTAGGAAAAAGATCCTGGTACTCATGGAGTAACATAGCAACTTTATCCACTGTGGCATCATCCCAGTAATCCCCAATCTTCACAAATTTTGGCTCTTCTTCGGTACCAATGTTCACTTGCTTGGTTTTCAATGGCGCGGTGATGTCCAGGTTCTCTATTTATGGACCTTTGATCTTGCGATGGCCTTCTGCTTCTAAAATATTTATATTTCTCAGATCTTCATCCTCCCCCTTAGCGATCACATTATAGCATTCCAGTGCATGGCGCAACTAGGTGCTCCAATCTGGTTGAACCCATTCCAAAGGTTCCTGCGGTATTCTGAATATCATTGCCTTCATCTCCTATAGAGCTTCGTCAATGCTCTAGAACCCATCTTCAAAACTGAAGGTCATTAATAATCCTTCTCTTAATATATCCTACTTCGTAGTGCCATGGCAGAGCTCCGTTTCTAGATACCAATTCATAGGAATTGTATCCAAAGTATGACAGAATAAGTGCACCCACTCCGGCTGTGGCTCCGTTCCATAATATTTAGTCCACTTCGCTAAATTGTCACATGGATCATTTCTCCCATCGTATTTCTCAGTCATTCTACTTTTAGGACTACCAAATCACAATCTCATCATCCTTCTGTAATCTCGCCATCCATCAAAGTTATCCTTATGCGTACCCCACCATCGTGCGGGCGTAGCACGCAACGCCAAATCTTGTGCGTGGAAGTGATGATCCTCAGTGACTTCTCATTCAAAATCATCCAAAAACTTATCTACGTCAGTTAAACCATCATAATAGGGTAAATTTCTTACCTTCGATGACACACAATGCAACGATTTGGTGATCATGTTGCAGAGCAATGTAGATACTTCATGCATCCTATTCTGCCAATGCTCCAATTCTTCATCTGAATCTGAGGTACAGGAACTATCCCAATCCCATGCAATCTATCCATCAGTTGTTGGATTAATCCAATCTTGATCTCACGCTGTTATTTTGTAGATCTAATCCAAGTCATCATTACTTTCTTGATAGTCACAGTCCGATTCAGTATAGCGAGGTCCTTCTACAGGGTCCAACGGTACTACAACCCGAAGTGATTTCCTTTCAAATGACATCATCCTCTTCTTTAAGTTTATGACTCCATTCATTTCAATGGCCCAGTCAATTCTGAGGATCACAGGGTATGGATTATTGTTATCAATGATCTCTATTACTTCAAAACCAACTAATGCGCTCACCCCTTTGATATCCACTATTACTCCATGTAGTTGTCTCATAGGGATGATCTTTAGTTGGTTTTCCATTCTAAGTTGGATCGGAGACCACTGTAGTGCAGGTCTCCTCATTCTTTCCCATGTTTTCTTAGGAAAAACATTTGCATCAGACCCCAGATCCAGAATGACCTGGTCCATCTCATATTCTCCTATTTTCATGGTGAGCCTCATCTCCTGTCCTGTTCTTTCCTTATTTTTACCAATTTTTCTTACTAGGTGGTGTCCATCAGGAGCGTTTTCCTTGCCAGTGCATTTTTTTATTAACTCTTGCAGGCCCTTCACAGCTTTACTATCGCGCAACAGTTTCATGCAGGTTTCCAAGAACATGGTAAGCACAGAGGGATCGACCTTTGTAGTCGTACTAGTTTCGAGTACTTTGTTCTGGCTCCCTGAGTTGGATGCCTTAGTGAAGCTTTTCTTGGCCTCCATAAATGTTTCCTTCATGCGCTCCAGATAGAACCAAACTTCTTTCTCTGGGGCCTTGCGGACCCATCCGTCCTCTTCAGGTTGTTTTCCCTTATCATCCCTAGTTGTAATCTCACTTCTCAGCATGATATTCACACTCGGATTTTCCTCGCAGGGCTCAACTCTCATCATTTGTAAGTTCTATGTAGGTTACTGAGGTTGTGCCTTTTTCTCCTACATCTTAGTTATCAACACAGGGCATTCTTCTATAGTGTGGTCAAACTGGTTGCAGTATTGATAGGACGGGCATGTCTGATTCTGACACTTCCGTGTGTAGTGCCCTGACATTCCACGATTGTAACATATAACTTGACCCTAGCCTCTACCAGGCCCTCCTCCTCTGTGGTGTCGTCCTCATCCCTAATATCCTCTGCCCTCTCCTCTGGTGCCCTACTCTGGAGGTCGAGTTTCTACTTACATTCGGTAGGTACGTGTTTTTTCCATCAGCAACTCATAGTTGCGACAGTGGCGCTCATCGTGGCCCATCAATTTACAGAAGTCGCAGAACAACTGTTGGGGTGTCTAAACAAACTTTTGCAACAAATAAAAATTATTCGTTATGTGTTTTCTAGCCACCTAACAAATAGTGCACCATAGTGCGCCCTTGCACTTGGTCCTGCTGGAGCTTCTAGCCTCAAGGGAATTGGCCCCCATCCTATAATATAGTTTGCGAAGACAGGGCAGTGGTCTTTATCATGCCCCTGACTTTTACATTTCAAGCACCAGACTTCCTCGTGCACTTCTGGCTTTGCCTCCTTCTCTTTCTTCAAGCTCTGCAATTCCAAGTAGAGGTTCTGCAACTATAGGTGAATTTATTGGACTCCCAAAGTTGCGTCCTAAATAGGTGTCGCATGTAATCTCATCTTGATTTCTAGGTTTTCTGCCTGAGTTCCTATATTATGTTGTGACAAAGCAATCCTTAGGTGGGGCAGAAGCGAGGCTATGAACCACTCACGGTGTTGATGATCTGTGAGCTGCATATTAGCTTTGCGGATCATACACTTCAACCTTTGATCTAATTCCCAAGGCGTTTCATAAACCCTCATCATGATTTCCTTAAATCCAACCACTAACTACAAGTCAGACTTAGGCTTAATAAAGTCCTTGTTTAAAGCATCCTTAGTCTCTGCTAGCGTTGCTACAGGGTGATCAACACAATACTTAATATACGACGTCAGTGCGCGATCCTGCAGAGCAGTATCTAACTGTGCCTTCTTTATGTTATCATCAATGATCTGTTATGTTGTCCACACAATATTCGCAACAAACTAGAACTGATTTGTATCTTCATTCCTTATACCCTTGAAAATGGGCAGCTTTATTAAGTTTGACATGTTGAAAGGCAGTGGTGGTGGGGGAGGTGTGGGAAAAGGTGTATGTTATGGAGGTGAAGGTGGAGGTGGAGTGGATGGATGATGTATTTGCGGAAAACCCTGTCTTATCAGCTGGACAACACTCCACGGCGAGGCTTGTATCGTTCCCTCGTCATCGCTCGAAGGAGGTCCAATCAACAGGTTATATTTAGGACCTGCTGTCTCTCGATTTCTAAAGGGTTTTCCACTTCGTGACATAGCTCCAAACATCAAGGCAATGGCATAACCCATTTCTCACACAAGAGAATCTTAATCCAGGTATTCAAAGATCTCAGATACTTACCTCGCGGTCCATTGAAGAAGTGTCACTCTGCTTCGTTGTAGCTGACTGAGGTATCAATCGAGACCTCTATAACAAATCCTCCTATATCTCAATCAAGCCAGTGATCGACAACGCCCACGATCTTATCTTCTAAGGCTTCTAATCGTCGTACAAGCTCTGGAGTCCACACTATTGGACTGTCAAGCTTCCACCTTCCTTGGTTGTCTTCCAACTTAGTTATCCACTAGTATAGTTCGATCGGGAAGGTGCAGAAGAAAATTTCATGTATTTGCGTATACAAATATCTCTCCAACCACAACTCCTTCGACAGGCGTGGATTCCTATTCTCACGTGCCGCGAATTCGTGAATTTTTCTATCTAACCACTTCTCAATTTCGTTGTTGGTTGGACTCCAGTGATGTGACATCACACATCTCCTTAAGTAGATCTAGGTCCTGTCAACAGAACCATTTGTTGGCTTAGTGGGTCTTGACCCAAATTCAAAGTTAATTGTGCCAAACAAAACCTTACACTACTGGCCCTTTTGGCATCAACTCGCGTAGCGCAGGCTGAAGTCTCACCCAAAGCAGTATGGGGGGATGCTGGAACCAAGTTTCTGCATCCAGAGATCAATGTGATGTCTTTTATTTCCCTATATCTTCCTTTGCGCAGATCAATAAGCCCCTAGGGCTCGGTACGACAACTTCCTTTAAACGGCCTCTAGACCTTCATGAAGGTCTACGATGGGTCTTTGTGGACCCTTAACAGATGAATCCTCTACTTATGTGCACCATAAAATAACCCTAGATATGAGCTCGCGCAGATCTACTTAAGTATTTAATAAACATAACATAATGTATTATAATCTTTGCAAAAGTATTTAACATGCATTGCGTACACTTATCAAAATGTATCCCATAGAGTCGCACATCAATAGATCAATATTTTATAAACACATTATTAAATCACAACATATATCACAACCACAATTAAACAGAAGTAAGTAGATAAACACAGGAATTCTTCAACAATATGCTTTATTGATCTTCAATATGGGGTTACAGACTCAAAACTGCCCTGCACACTCAGCTGCAGGGGTCCACACACTCAGCTGCGGACTCTACTCTAGGCCTCCATGCACTCAGTTGTGGAGCCTTTCTCCTTCTATCTACTCGCTTCTTACTTGCCCTCTTTTCTCTCTCAGACATAGACATGCCTTAGACTCTCTAAGACACCTATTTATAGCTTTTTACATACAATCCCATGGTCCACGGACCAAGGGTGGATCTCAAAACTGGCTCAACTTTACATAGACAAGGGGCTAAAACCCCTTTTAATCCTAATTACCTACGTGCTCCACGTCCACAAATCGTGGAAACTTTACATCATTTACCAAAATTTACATCAAAACTTGGGTTTTAAACCCCAAAACTGACCTAGAAAACAGAGTCGAAAGGATTCAATTGGTTCATTTTTAATTCTCTATTAGATAATTTAAGGCTAGTTGTTGTTTTTGTGGCTATAATGTTGTTATAGTTAGGCTGATGAGCTGAGATGAAGTATTGTTGTAATATTGTATTATTGCACTTAATGACCCTTTTTAATATTAATGGAAGATGATTAATTTCTAAGTTGTCCCATTTTCCTAGGTTCATCTAATGTTTGCATGGTAGATTAGTTATGTCTCTTTTTCAGTATAGTTCTGAGAATGACACAATTTATTACATAGGAGAGGCAACCCCTTTTAAAATTTTGTTAATGAGTTGACAAAAGATATGAACGTCAGTTTTCAAATCTGGTAGAATGATGAAATGAGTAGTTTGTGCGAGGATTCTAGTTCCCTTGTCTACTGGTGAGTGATTGTTCAACTCAATTACAATGAAAGAATCACTAGTACATGGTCAAGATACTTTCTATTCTCTCCTACTTCCACCTAACATTTTCTTGCTTCATTGGTGATGCTAATGTTTTGCATTGTTGCAACTCCTTAGATAACTTCTATTCCTTAGACTAGAGAAGAAAGCAACTCTTCATTATTTTTACTTTTCACTCTCTACACTCTTCTCTTAGCTATGCAATTTATGGGGAGGATCTTTGGAGTTGCAAACACTTTTCTTCCCAATGGCTATTCAACTTGTAGTGGTGACAAAAATTCTTAGTGTTATTGGATGGATTGCTTGACATAGTCCTTTTCTCCTCGTGCCTCTGAATCTATTGTTGGTTTGGGGAAGTCTTCTTGTTATTCCTCTATTGAAAATATTTTATCTTGTGGAATGTGGCCGGCTTCCCACAACATGATGCCACATTATGGCGTTTCTTCAACCCACATCATGGCCATACTTATGAGTATCAACACTTGGAAACACTATGGCCTTTCCTATCACAGTAGTGACAAACAAGTGAGGTCCTCCTTGATTCATACTTCTTATTATTTTTCTTCTTGTTCTAGATGACTGGCTTTCCAATTCTTCTAGGTGTTGGTGTAGATTGAGTCTTGGCACTCTCCTCATTGATACCTTTCTCAATCTTTGATAGGAAGGATGAAGTGGTAGTGTGTTTCCACTCTCATTTTCTATTATACTTTCTTTTGATGAGTAGGCCAATTATACCATGCCCATTTCCTTTACAAAAATGATCTTGGTGTTAGTGTACTTTTCTTATCTACTATCAAAACATAGGCCTTCATGCTTAACCCTCTATTACACAACAATGAGGCTTAGAATTCTTTATCTTCTTTTTCCTAGCCCTTGTCCATTATAGCCCATCTACTTTAACACTTTCAAACAATTGCTTTTGGTATGGTTTTTAAATTCACCAAAATGCTCTTAAGAAATAAAGGAAGGTGCGCTTATTACAATTGTCTCAATCATGGTGTTAGTTTCTACCATGGCAATGGAAGGTGGCTTTGCATCCTTGGTCTCCTAAACAACTGCATGTAGCTTTGTCAATTTCTTCTTCCTTTTCCTACAACTCCTAGTGTAGCTGATTTGTCATCGAAGTGAGCTTGTCCTCTTGCCAACTATCCATTTGGATAACCTCTTCTCCCAATTACACAAACTAAACCTTGCTTTTGTCCCATTTTTCCATAAGTGCAATGAGGGAGTCTTGGAATCCATCAAATATTTTTTTAGAAAATGGCAATAGTCTTGTTGAGGTCTCAAGATTCTTATCCATCTCTACTATTCTTTGGTCAAACATCTCGACCTTCTCCTTCAAGTGCTTGTTCTCTTCTCAAAGTTCAACATTGATGGCCTATAAACCTTCCAACACTTCTCTTTTCACTTTGCCTATTTTGATTTTATTTTTTCTTTGAAGTACTAGTAATTGCATCCTCATTAAGGATTCAAATACTTAGATACCTTATGTTTTATAAATGGGGGACTTATAGCCCACTTGCTTCACAAACATGAATACTTTGTGGAAATAATTTTATGTTCTCTATAACTTTTTTTGTCTCAATGAATAGGGATATTAATCTTCATAATGGCTAAGTGGCCTTTGTTTTCATTATAGGCTACAAACAACAACCAACCGATAATGCACTATTAATTAGGACCCATAGTTCAGGCTCTTCAATATGATTATGGGCGTGTTGAGTGCTTCCTGTTCAAAATTGGGTCTACCTAAATTAGCAAGATTGTTTATGAATATAACATATATTGACACACTCATTTTCCTCAATCACAGAGTGAATAAATTGTAAAAGATAACCAACATGTTAACATCAATCTTATAAAATACTCTAAAATTAATAAATATCCATATTACTATAAAATGATTTATTATAAAATGCTAATGCTATCCAAAAACTTAGATAAATGTATATATAATTTTCGTTTTCCAAAAATGCATTCATAACAACAATTTTTTTTTAACATAGCTAATAAATTAGCATTACTATATTTTATCTTAATCCAATAACCAACCACCAAATACTTTAGCTCCTTAGTTTCACAACCACAACCCATAATATGATCCAACTCCAACCATACATACTCTAATCCACTATTTATATTTTTCCAATAGTAAAAGTCAATTCCACCCACACTCTACAATAAATCACTCCCATATAAAATATGATCAGTGATGTTTTTGCTAATAACAACGATTCCCATTTAGATTCCCCTCCTAGGAACTTCACATGTTTCCTTTTGTTAGCATGCTCGCTTTTTGTCCATATACTTTGTAGGTAAGGTAACTAATTGAAGACACACAAGACAAGCCTAGAAGGAACATACACATATATGAAAGATGAGACATGGCCTTGAATAGATGCTGAGTCCAATGCACAGCAAAAGACAAAAATGACCTACACAGATATGTATGACCTCAAGAGGGAACCATTCACATGTTTAAAAACATATAAGACAAACCTAGAAGGAACATACACATATGAAAGATGACACATGGCCTGGAATAGATACCGAGTCCAATGTATAGCAAAAGACAAAAATATGAGACATGGCCTCTGAATAGATACCGAGTCCAATGTATAATAAAAGACAAAGATGACCTCAAGAGGGAACCATTCAAATGTTCATCTCCCTGGGTTGGTGTAACGTGTAATAGAGATATATATGACCTCAAGAGGGAACAATTCAAAGTGTTTATCTCCCAATGAGTTCGTGTAATAGCGTATGACTTAGGATCAATTAATGGAGTGCAAGCTTGCCAAAGAACGCTAGCTTCAAATCTATGTTTGTAGCCCAAATCGCAAAGAAATCCCAATGAAAATAATATATGGTTTTAACAAATGTCTCGTGGCTTGAGAAAGGAGAAAGGGTTGTTAATGGTAAGGAATTAAAATTAGATTTTAACTGCAAATTTATAGCTAACTTTTTAACTATTTTATTTTAATTTTATTATATTTGAAAGTAAATTTATATTAATTTTATTATTATTATTTTTTATTTTGTCATTTAAAATATTGGATGGTATATATTTTAATTATTATTATTTTTTAGATAGTGGGAAAATTTATTATAATTTAGTTTAGATATTATTTTCGGGATTCAATTGCATTAACTAGGTCATTCATTTATGACAATTTCCATGAGAGGTAGTCGTAATTGACTAATTTCTCATGATTTTTGAATAGTCCATTTAGCACTTATTGCACTTATAATTTAGTTGTTAAAATAATAATAATTATTAAATGTTATGGTTTAATTTTGGTTAATTCATCACTGTTATTTAAGGAAAACCATGACAAACTACATCACTTGTAATTATTAGTTGGGGATCTATAGAGAGAGACTTTCACTCCTGCGAAATATCTTTATCTTCAACTATTAACTTATTTATTGTATTCGAAAAAAAAAAAAATTTAATTAAATAAAAATAATTTTAAGATATCATTTACCTATTAATATTCATTAGTTACTAATAAAAAAACAAAATTAACTATATATAAAAATAATAAATTAAATATATAAAATAGATTCTTATAGCTATAAAATTTATGAAATATCAAATTTCAATTTTACTTGAACAATGTTAAACTACAACACAATTTACATCTATATAACAATTTAACAATTCATTCTTTTTTTCTTTCTTATTAACCCCAAAATCCTTTGAAAATAAAGTTATGATCTGACATGAAAGAGTTGGGAGTAATAAAAAGAAAATAGAACAAACGATTTTTTTAATAAATAAAATATTTAGATGGCATCCTTACGACTGCATGTCCCATCACTTTGATATGAAGAGGGATGTATTAATCATAATTTTTTAAAGTTTTTAGATGGTAAAGGATTTTATTTTAAAAGAGATTTAAGATTTGAAGTTAATGCTTTAAATTAAGGGAGACCTGTGATTTATAGATGGTGTGATGTTGTAATATAATGAAGAATAATAATTTAAAATTAATATTTAAAATTAAAAAAAATATAATTTGAAGATAATGTTTTAATATAATGTATATTATTTTCTAAAGTGTGATAGTTATACTAATTATTATTATTTTAAATTTTAATGTAAAATTTAAATAAATAAAAAATTAATTTATTAATATTTTTTTCAAGTAGGAATTTTGAAATTTTTTTTGTTTAAATATTTTTTTGAAATTATAGATATTATATAATTAAGATTTAAACAACGCTAAAGTCATTTTTATTAGCAAATTTAATATAATAATAAAGATAATATTGAAATATTGTCTAATTTATTTTAAATGAATTATTAGAATATAGATTTTACTAATCTAATAATATTATTTTACATTTATAAATTTTTATCACTTTAAAATTGAAGAATTATTCTTTTATATATATATATATATATATATATATATATATATATATATATATATAATTACAATAAAATTAAAATATAAAAATATAATTTTTTTTATTAAAAGTGTAAACGTAGAGATTCAATCAATATTGGCTTTACCTTACGATAATGCTACTTACCCATCATTTTTCTTTATAAATATAGTATATGAACCCATATGTGTGTTAATTATCAAATTCACTGGATATGAACCCATATGTGTGTTAATTATCAAATTCGCTGGATATGAACTCATATGTGTGTTAACTATCAAATTCACTAGATATGAACCCATATGTTTGTTAAAATATCAAATTCACTTTTCTTAAATCTTGAGAAATGTAAATAATTACTTATTATATTTTAGAATTTTATTTATGTACTAAATAAAAGCTTTAAAATCACTTAGATGATCATAATTTAGATGAGTTAGAATGTTAAGAAGATTCATATCGTAACAAATATTTAAGGTTGTAATCTAATTTGAGTGTATGTAAAATATTATAAAGGAAAATGTTTTTCATCTTCAACTTTTTTAATGTCACTAAGATAATAAATACTTTTCATCTAGTATGATGTGGGAATTGTGGAAAACAAATTTGTTTTTCTTTTAAGAATGTTGATTTTCTTCTTTATACTAATCAAAACATATAGATACTTTTGATATTTTAGATTTGGATTGATTACATCTTTATAGTATCTTAATTTTCAATCATCCTCTAATTATTCATTGCACCATAATTTCTCCTTAAATTTAGATGTGATAATACTTCTAATATCATTATTATCTCACAAAGTGACCTCTTACTTTATTCTCCAATCATTTAGCCAAGATTTGGCATATTTATGTCACTCTTGCTTGAGTAGTGGTTTTGATTAAGAATTGAAGCGATCTTAAGAAGCCTCTTATCTTTTCTGTTTTTTATATTGGTCTTATACATTTGGTACCTAGTTATAGTTATGCTCTTGAATTCTGGGAGGAGGATAAGATAGGGTGTATTTCCCTTAATTTTGAAATTATAAGTTATAAAAATATTTTTGGAATTTATCTATCTTTCTCCATGATTCTCTATAAAAGAACCATGCCCAAAATTCGCAAGAATATAAGATAACAAGAGTGACAAGATTCTAAAAGAAGAGTTTTTTTCTTATCTTATAGCTTAAGTTTTAATGATATACAATTGTTTTAAAGTCCATAACAAGCTTTATGCTTGTCATTTATCATTTTCTCAATGCAATATTTCTAGTTAAGATTGCGATGAAGATTGATTTTGAGATATTTATATGAATTCACTTCCTTTGTGCTATTTTTGTCATACACAAAATTAGCATGAGTGATTTTTTGGTCATTTTGGTAGTATTATAAATCATACCCATACTAGGGCATAAATCCTAGAGATATTTTAGGTGTTTATCGAGGTCATTGGGACTCCTGATAACAAGAACAATATCATTATCATAAAGAAGAAGGATTGTGACTATACTACTGTGTTCTAGTAGCAACAGAAACCCTCCTCAACTCCTGTTAAGGCCTTGTTCGCATAGGGAATTGAGGGGCAAACTTGTACACATTGTGGGGTTATTATATATATAAGTCCCAAACATTTAATCATCAACCTGAGGCTCGTAAGCTTATAAGGCACATGAACAATATGTGTAGGATTAAAGTTGAGTTGGCTTAAAGAATATTAAACCATACTTGCATAAACACTCTTAAAGAAATAATCATTTCCTCTCAAACTTTGAATGTAGAAATTCCTTGTAGATTCAAACTATAGATTGTAATATGCTAAAAAAATTGACTTGAATCTACTCTATTCATCAGCAGGAAAAATAAATGACAGATGAAATCACAAAGCATAAAAGGGAAAGAATTCAATCACACATAACACAATAATTTTCTGGGGAAATCCATATCTAAAAAACCCTACTATCTGTGTATTGCATTAATAAGAAAATATGAGAAGATTACAATGCTTTTCTCAAGCTCGACCAACCTCTGCACTATCTCAATCTATCTCACAACTTCACAAATAAGCTCAAGCAAATACTCAGCCAAATCTAATGCTTTCCAAGCTCCTATTTCCTTGCGTGGTTTCCTAGGGAATTAGCCCATATTTAATTGAGAAATTCCACAATTATGAATTGCGCAATCCTCTAATTGCATGCACCACATGTACAATTTAGATAATTATAACACTGATAGTACATTGTCCTTGAAATCCAATCTCAACTCAGTCTTTCTTTGATCTGACATGCATGAGTTAATTATGAGTGAATATTCAATTTACTGGTTGATCAGTGCTGGTTACACCCCAATACTAGACCTGCCACATATTCATTCATCAGTTGAAACTAGTTTAACTGAATTTAATTCAGTTAAACTAAATTAAATAATTACAACTCAAAAGAACTCAACTGGGGCCCCTAAAATTTAGGAACCACTCTAAATGACTCTTTAACTTAGTTAACTATTACAAGTTGATATGATAATTAGAATTACAATTTAAAACCTAAATAATTTAAGGAAAAAATTAAATTAGGGTTTTCTTGATGCATTTTCAACACTCCCTCTCAATAAGAAAGGGATTATCTACTAACCTGATCCTATCTCTATGAAACTTGAACTTTCATCTTGACAATGCCTTTGTCAAATATCTGCATCCTACTCCTCTGCGGGAATGTATTCCAACAACATGATTCTCCTCTGCACACAATCTTGTAGATGGTGATACCAGATGTCGATATGCTTGTATCAATCATGAAAAACTAGATTCTCAGAGTTTGATACAACTCTGATTGTCACAATAAATCACAGTAGGGTCCATCTGCTAACCAAATAACCCAACAAGGATCTTCCTCATCCAAATAGCCTCAAAAGATGCTTGAATAACAACCATGTATTTTTCTTATGCTGAACTGAGTGCAACTAATATCTTCTTCTTGTTGTACCAAGAAACTGTTGCTAACCCAATACTGAAGATTCCCCCTGATGTGCTCTTTCTGTTGGATGGAATCCCTGCCCAATATGAATTTGTGAAGACTTGAAGCTTCATTTCCTTTTTCTGTCGGTACCAACGACCAAACTAAGTGGTGCCTCTAGGGTATCTCAACACATGTTTAGCTACCTTCTAATAAAGTTTGGTTGGCTTAACCATGGCTTGAATAAGTTGGTTAACTGTAGAACACATGTCCGATTGTGTGTTCACCAAATACATAATTGAACCCACAATCTTGTCCATAAATAGTAGCCTCCACTACTTCACCTGAAGTAGCATCCTCCTTCCTCTAATTACTTATTAGAGGAGTCTCCATGGGTTTGCTTCCCTCCACGTGGAACTTCTTCAATATCCCATTGGCATAATTGCCCTAAGAGAGAACTAGTTCCTCATTTCCTTGCCATACGTCCATACCAAGAAAGTAATGCATGAGCCCCAAGTCATTCATCTAGAATTATCTTGCAATATCCCCTTTGAAAGATTTTATCAGCTTCTCATCACCTATTAGAATAAAATAATTGGCATATAATACTATAATCAACAATTTACCTTCAACCATAATATGGTAAAGGTTCGCATCTGCTTCACTTTTGGTGAAGCCCAACTCGGTGAAATAATTGTCAATCCTGATGTACTAAGCATGGGGTGAACATTTCAGTCCATACAACGCTCGCTTGAGTCTACACACATGTGACTCTCTATTGAAGGTCTCAAATCCTTCTGGCTTCTTAATATATAACTCTTCCTCAATCATGCCCATTGAGGAATGTTGTCTTCACATCCATTTGATGTATCTTCCATCCCATTTATGTTGACAATTCTAGAATATATCTGATTGATGAGTACCTTGCTATTGGAGTAAAGGTCTCATTGTAATAAATTCCCTCCACCTAAGAGAATCCTCTGGACACAAATCTAGCCTTGTGATTCTCCACACTCCCATCTGTTGCTTTCTTTACCTTGTAAAGCCATTTGGAACTCACCACTGACTTGTCTGCTAGTCTTGGGACCACTTCCCAAACTATTTCTAATAATGGAGTCATACTCCTCAACCATGGCATCAAACCATACTGGTTGTTGCATTGCTTCCTCGAATTAGGATGTCTCAATCTCTACACTCTCGCTCATTAGAGCCATGTAGCGAGTGCACCAATCTAGTGACCTCCTCTATCTGTGATGTGATGTG
The DNA here is from genome assembly GCA_031772625.1 of Pinus tabuliformis. NCBI lineage: Eukaryota > Viridiplantae > Streptophyta > Pinopsida > Pinales > Pinaceae > Pinus > Pinus tabuliformis. The sequence goes on along the minus strand of CM062806.1, from coordinate 168,148,583 downwards.
GGTGCTCCCACATTCTCTCTAGAACCATGCATCAATCTATTAGCCTCTCTGGTGCACTTCCTTCCATTTCTAAAAGTCTCTGCATTAGTGGGTGCTTCCACTTTCTACTCCTCTCCTTGTGGCTACCCCACATCATCATGGCCTTTTCTTCATCGAACTTCACATCTCTATAAACTACTGTCATCCTATTGGATGGCAGGTACGCCCGATAGTTGTGAGGTGTATCAATGTACCCCACAAATATGCCCAACTCAGCTGTTGGCTCTAGAGTTTTCTATTATGCAATCAACTCACAAATAGATAGATTAATGACTTAAAAATTATCCCCTTCGAGGGGGAACATCCTTTAAATTACATAAATAAACAGTTTTTGGAGGATTCAAATGAGAAAACCTCCTTTCTATATATAGGAGTCTAAGGGGTCACAATATAGTCAAAGCCGACATAACAATAATAATGTAAGGGCACAAAAGCAAAAATAGTGGGCTTCTATGGGGCACAATAATAAAAATAGAGGGGCTACAATAACAATAAAAATAAGGGGCTACACTAGTATGATAGGGACCTAACATGCCCCTCTCCTTCAAAAAAGTGTTGTCCTCAATGCTTGAGTAGTTCTGGATGCTTCTATATAAAATTCTCATCCTCCCATGTGGAATCTTTAGCGGGTAAGTTCTTCCACTTCATGAGATACTCTAAAATTGATCTATTTCGTAGTTGTCGAGTTCTTGTTTCTGTGACTACTTCAGGTTCCAATATGATTTTTCCTTCCTCATGAAGTTCTAGAAATATTGTTTGAATTGGGAGCTTGTGATCTACAACCTTCTTTAAGCATTAAACATGGAAACTCAGTGCACTAGGGAAGATGCAGGAAGCTCTAATTTATATGCCATAGTACCAATATTTTGCAACTCCTTGTATGGACCATATTACTTTGGAGATGATTTATTATCCTTCTTATCTTACTTGAGTGACATTTGTTTGTATGGCTGTAGCTGTAAAAATACCTAGTCGCCTACATCAAAACTTCTTTCACTACGATGTTGATCTACCTGTTGTTTCATTCGATTCTGCGCCACAGTGAGGTTATCCTTTAAGAGTTAGAAAACTTCTTATTGATGCTCTATGTGATATTCCACTACTCGAAACTTGGAATTTTCTCTTAAATATGATGGGATGGGCGGCAGATGATATCCAAAAAGTGCCATAAATGGGGTCATTTTTGTTGCAGTATGGAATGAAGTGTTATACCACCGTTCATCTAGAGGTAACCACTTGACCCATTATGTTTGTTTATTAGATACAAAGCAACGAATATATCCTTCCAAACATTTGTTCACTATCTCATTTTTCCCATCAGATTGAGGATGATAAAATGAGCTAAGAGCTAATTGATTACCCACACAAGAAAAAAAAATTGTCCAAAACTTTCTAGTGAAAATGGAACCTCTACCGCCTATAATAATCTTTTGGTTTCCCTGTAGCTTTTGAATTATTTCCATAAATGCAGTAGCAACTGTACTAGCTTTAATGGATGAGATAATGCACAAAAGTGTACATTCTTGGTAAATCTATCAACTACCACCATGATGACACTCTTTCCTTCGGACTTGGGTAAACTTGCGATAAAATTCATTGAAACCTCCTCCCAGTGTTGACTTGGAATGGATAAAGGTTGTAACAGACCCGGGGTCTTAATTGTCTCAACTTTATTTTGTTGGAAAACCAAATATTCTGCCATATACTTTTGAATATTAGATTTAAGGCCATCCCAAAGAAATTCCTTCTTAACCCTGTGGTAATTTTTTAAAATTCCTGAGGGCCTCCTAAGGGAGAGGTGTGCAATTCTAAAAGAATCTTTTGTTTGAGTTGGGAATTCTTACAAAGATATAAGTGATATTTGTGCCATAATGAATCATTTTTCTAGCTAAATGTATCAGATGTACTCAGATATTTCTCTAACTTTTGAATGGGTGTTCACACTTCTTCTTCATTCTTCCATTCATTCCTTGCTTCAGTTATCCAATCTAGTTGGATAATAGAAATGACACAAAGCAATGTTTCCACACCCTCGTCCTTTCTTGAGAGTGCATCTGCAACAACATTTTGCTTCCCTTTTTTGTAGATGAATTCAAAGTCATAACCCAACATCTTTGTGACCCATTTTTGTTTCTCTTATAAAGATAATCTTTGTTCCAAAAATTATTTAAGACTATCATGATCTGTTTTTTACCTTGAAGTGTCTTCCTATTAGGTAAGGTCACCATTGCTTTAATGCATGTAGTATTTCCAACATTTCCTTCTCATAAATAGGTTTCTATAAATACTTTCCTTTGATTGGACGACTTTAAAAATCATTGGGTCTTCCTTCTTGCATTAAAACAACACCAATTCCATTTCCTGAGGCATCACATTCCACAACAAAGGTATTTTTGAAGTTTGGCATAGCTAATACCAGTGCTTGGCACATTGCCTCTTTAAGATGTTCAAATGCCTTATTTGCTTCTAGAGTCCAAGAAAATCCATCTTTCTTCAGTAATGGTGTTAGAGGTGCTACTATTCTCCCATAATTCTTAACAAACTTGCGATAATACCATGTCAACCCGAGAAATCCTCGAAGATGATTTATGGTTGTATGGATTTTCCATTCCCTAATGGATTTAATTTTGTTAGGATATACCTTAACACCCTCATGAGATATAATATGACCCAAATATTCCAAATCCTATACTCCAAATAAACATTTGGAGGTTTTTGCATATAATTGTTTCTCCTCCAATAGTTTGAGCACTTTGTCAACATGTTGAACATGATCCTTCCAAGACTTGCAGTTGATTAATATATCATCAAAAAATACTAACATAAATTTTCTAAGGAAGGGTTTTAAAATGGAATTCATCAAACCTTGAAATGTAGAAGGTACATTGGTAAGGCCAAAAGTCATGACCAAGAATTCATAATGACCCTCATGATTTCAAAATGTTGTTTTCATAATGTCTTCAGTCTTCATTATAATTTGATGATATCCCGACTGAAGATCCAACTTGGTGAAGTAAATTGCTCCATGTAATTCATCCAATAATTCATCAATGACCGGAATGGGAAATTTATCTTTAATAGTGAGCTTGTTGAGCTCCCTATAATCCGGACACATGCGCCATGATCCATTCTTCTTGTGCACCAATACTACTGGAGTAGAGAAAGAACTTTGACTAGGTTAAATTATACTAGCCTCTAGCATTTCTGCAACCATACATTCAATTTCACTCTTTTGGGCATAGGGATATTTGTAAGGCCTGATGCTTGGAGGAACACTCTATGGAATCAAATTAATAGCATTATCTTGATCATGAATAGGTGGGATGCCTTTGGGAGTCTCAAATAGCTTGGAATGATTGTCCAAGACTTTTTGGAGATCTGCAGAAATAGATGATTTCGATGTTTGAACCTCTAGTGAGCATAATTGTGAAATTATGCCCCATTGTTCTTTATTTATAATATTTTTCATGCCATTAGAGTTGATTATGTTTCCTTGTTTCCCTGCGATACCCCTTAATTCCACTTCCTTTCCTTCTGAAAAAAAATTCAAGAAAACTTCTTGAAAATTAAAAGGTATCATACCCAAAGATTGAACCCTTGGACTCCTAGTACAACATCAACACCACTCATTGGAATAGAAACCATTGGACTATTAGCTTGATATTATGGCACTTTCCAAAGAAATTTATAGTTCCTTTATTTGCAACCATCACTTGACACTCTGGTGCTAGATATGGGAAGCAATTCAATTCCTTGGCTATCTTACAATGAATAAAATTATGGGTACTATCCAAATCAATCAGCACTATTACCTTTTTCTTCTTTATATTTCCTTCTATATTGAGAGTTTGAGGAGTCGTAATTCTACCCAATGCATTATAAGATATTGTTGGATTCATTTCTTCTTTCTCTAGGGTTGGTTCCTAGTGTATATCCCCTTCTTTTGAAGTTTCTTGTTTCTTTTCTTCCTCCTCTTCACAATCTATGTAAAATAATTTCTTTTCAGCACACTTATGACCTTTAGTGTATTTGCTATCACAACTGTAAGAAAGCCCTTTTGCTAATTTTTCTTCCAATTGTTGTGGTGTCAACCTTGAAGGTGTTGGAAGGATAGGAGCAACAACACTTCCAGTTTTATAGTTTTGAGTGGTAGGCTTCCTTGTTGCCATAATTTTGCTTTCAATTTTTCTTGCCAACCTGAATGCCTTCTCCAATGAATCAGGTTCCCAAAGGCAAACCTCATGTTGGATGTTATCCTTTAAAGTCTCTTTGAAGACATCAATCTTATTTTCCTTTGGAATAGCATTTACCCTTATATTCAAATTTTGGAAGTCCTCAATGTACTCCACCATTGAACCCTTTTGTTTGAGATTTATCAATTTGCTAAAGAAGGTGTTGCTTTTTGTATCCTCATAATGTGTTGTCATTTCCTCCATAAAAATTAACCAAGTAACAATTTGTTTATGAGAACAAATCCATCGATACCATACAAACTGATTGGGTTCTAAATAAAAAGTTGTAATGCGTACCTTTTGTGTGTTTTTCACATTATGAAGATCAAAATATTGATCCATCTATAGTATCCATGTTACTGGATCCTTGCCATCAAACTTCCTCATATTGATCCTTGGAATGTGATGGCTCTTCAATCCAATGTTAGAGTCTATGAAATCATGATTAACATTTATTTTGTTCTCATCATGAGTTTCATCTAATACCTTTTCGCCATTAGGAAGCATTTCTTGTAGCAACTTTGTCAAACCTTCCTTCACCCCTTCTATTTATGCTTTTAAACCATTCTTCAAATCTTCCATGTTGCCTTTCATTTTCCCTTCTATACCATCCATCTTAGCTTACAAGCCTTCCATGTATTATTTTAAACCATTCTTCAAACCATCCATCTTAGCTTCCATTTCATTTTTGGTTACTCTTTGAGAGAGTAAAATTTGTTGCACTTGGTCTTGTAATTTTGATACATCATGTTGCATTTCTTCCTCTCCTTCATGCATCATAGTAGAGATTTCGGGTTTCTTACTAAGTGTTTCCATTTTATTTCTTCGGGGAATCAATTAATGATATTTATGCTTCACTATTCCCTTTGAATCACTTCAAACTAAATTTTCAAACAAAACTTGTGCAAATTTAAAGAAAATACACACATTTTTGTTGCTTTGTAGGAGTTCGATATTGAATTTGTTGTATTTATGTAATTTTGCATCTCCAAGGTCTAAAATTTTGTCCTATGGTTGCCCTCTGAGTCTTCTTTCCAACCCCACAAGTTAGACAAGGATTGGAGTATTCGAAAAAGAGTTGTGCTCAATATCCCACAATGACCTCATTATAGACTAGTTCAGTAGAGCGAACTTGTATGGAGTGCCACATGTCACTGTTTTGACCTTCGGCCTAGAAATTACTACACACAAAACTAAATTCCATAAAATTTCAACCACTTTTTACAAAATTCAAATCCGATGCTTGAAACAAAAGTTATAATGATTTTCCCTAGGTTGCATGTTTGAGATAGAATTTTGGAGCCTTCAAAAACCCTAACATCCTCAAATCCTATCTATGAGAATATAGCAAACCAAGATCTAAATTTTTTACACAAAGTTTACCACGATTTCAGCTCCACGTGATAAAAATTTTAACTTCGGAAGCCTTGTATAAAAAAAATTATGGCAAAAATTCCAATATGACCTGTTTGAGGAAGCGAAACCCTATAATCCAAAGCTCTGATAGAAAATGTTATGCAACCAACTCACAAATAAATAGATCAACGACTTAAAAAATTATCCTCTTTGATGGGGAAACCTGTTTTACATTAAATCAATGAAAATTTTTTGGATGATTCAAATGACAAAAACTCCTTTATATATATAGGAGTCTAAGGAGTCATAATATAATCAGAGCCAAAATAACAATAATAATGTAAGGGCACAACAACAACAATAGTGGGCTTCTATGGGGAAAAATAATACCAATAAAGGGGCTACTCTAAAAATAACAATAAGGGGCTACACTAGTATTATAGTGACCTAACATTTTTCGTGCATCCTTGGTAACACGATAGTAGACTGATGAACCAAAGGTCTTGAAGTGTGCCACATCTCGTTTCTTACCTAAAAAAGCTTCTTCTCGTGTACTCATTCCGAGAATTCGATGAGGTATTCTATTATACAAATAAACAACTTGTTGATGGTGCTGGACCTGCCAACACATCAAGGGGATCTCCCCGATAAGAAGTCCCAATTAGACCTCAGACCGTTTGGTGTAGGAGTCCCAGCAGTGGGTCGTAAGGTAATGCCTTGACTGCGATGTCGCATAGAGACAAGTAAGATAACTCTATCAATAGCAAGGGTGTGACCACTACAGTGAGTCAAGTAAGGTGAATGAGAGGTTCTAACACATGGGGGGTGAGATGAGTGTGCCCCTTAGCAACCTGTAGTAGTACTCAGCTGAGAAGGGAACACATGAGTGAAGATGCATCACAAGATGGAAAGCAGATCAGTCGAAAATCCAAAGTGATGGTTAAACCAACAACATAGCTACAACAAGATTCATATAATCGCATACGAAGCAGTTCATACAAAAATACGTAAGTTAAACAACATATAGTTTTAAGCAACCAGAGCAGTCCAACTACAATAACAACATATGCATGAAAATGTGTTGGCTCTTATTATATAAAGAAGTGTAAATCCCAATCATACAATACATCCATGTAAACCTGCTAGCCCCAACAGTGAAGTGTTATAGCCAAATCCGCTTGCTCCTCCAAAGAGATGAACTAGCTCCATGCAATGGAGAAGCCAAGGCGCATTACAATACTATCCAAGATTTCTCCAAGATAGTCTTATCATAAGCTTTGCTGACCAAAAGCCTTTACAGTGAGTTATGAGGGACTATTTATAGCAAAGGGTGGGGTGACCCTTGACATCCCCTTTGTGACCGTTCAACTACCCTCATGACTCTTCACCTACTTTATGAATGTTACATCCAACTATTGACACTTGAATTACACTTGACATGACTCAACATTACAATGCACATGTACTCATGTGAGACAACATGGCTTGAGCAAGCCATGCAAGACATCACTGACACTCAGTCCGCTATGATGAGACCAACTCTTTGACATGCTTGTGATGGTGAAGGTGGTGAGTTGATGCCAAGCTTGGTTGTCCGTGATGGTGTGCATGCACCTCATGGTGACATCTTGCTAAAGAGAATTATTGCCTCCATTGCAACTGGTGCATTGGTTTGGCTTCATCCCACTCGTCTGCTAACATGTGCATGATCTTCTTGGGTGCGGCTGAACGACAAAACACTGATGCATAGTGTCTGTGCTGATCTTCAAGTGTGTGCTGGTGGTCATGCGCATCAACTTGCCAAAGTACATGTTCAGCTCTAGTTGGACTTGCTTCTTGTCTTTACCTTGGTGAGTGTGTTGAATGGGTTGGATTGCATGCGTGTGCACAATGACATTCATGTTGTTGAATCCCTTACATGCAATCAAAAACATTGCTCACCATGTCTGCTCCTTGTCATCTACTGGGATGGACTTTTAACTTGTACGGGAACAATTTCATCCGTGAGTGCATGTTGCACCCACTGCTATTCCTGTTCCTACTACAACTCATTCGTTTATCTTTGCAGCTTCATGTTCTTCTTGAGTTGCTGCTTCATCACATGCAACTCCTTCTCTATTCCATTCTCTATCTTCGCGCGATCTTCATGTTGCGTCGTCACCTCATAGCCTGAGTGTCCAAAGTTGCTTTCATTATCGGTGGATCTGCTTGATCTTGCAACTTTGTTCCACCTCTGCGTTATCAACAACCTTCCTCTTGCATTCATTTCATTCATTGCATTCATTGTGTTCACTGTGTTCGATATGTTACCTTCAGCTGCTATTCATGATGCTGCTTGTTGTGATATCTTGATGTTATTTTCTACGAACAACTTGATATCTTCATGAGTAGGCAAGCTCATAGACATTTGATCGACTACATCTCCATGTGTGCTTTGAACGGTGTCTTCGACTCTGCTCTCTTGGAAACCATTATACCTGCATTGTTGATAGGCAGATGAACACCTGAAACACCTGGAGACATGGCAACACTCATGACAAGCAATCTGTCAATCAAAAACCAAAATTAACTTGAGAACTTACTTGCAACATACCTGTGTGACTGATCATGAAGGTTGCGCAATTTCGGTCGGGAGGTCGAGAGACTGATTGCCAAGACTGCACAAGGCACAGTCTGGGTTGTTGGGAGACTGACTGACTGCTGGAACTGCGTAATGCACAATCTCAGCTGGCAATGGTTGTAGGATCAGTGACTGCATTGCGTAATTTGTTGGGCCAGCAGTCATTGTGTCTTAGGATTATGTAAAGCAGGCCTCGAGAAGAGTTTTTGGGCATAAATGTGCATTTCTGGAGAGGAAGGTAGAGCCTTCCCTCTCAGGATTGCACAATGCTGTCTTGGTGAGGCTCTTGGTGAGGTAGAGTCCGGGCCAAGGCTGTTCAGACTCACCGACGGGAAACTGAAAGTGAATTGAGTGTGAATGCATGGTGATATTGAGTGTAAGCATAAGTGAATGATCATGCATGAAAACTATGAATGAAATATTCAGAAAATGGAACAACATTCATGCGAGTGAGACGAGTCACCGAATCGACGAGCGTTCGCAAAAAACAGTTTCATGCATGCGACAGCAATGAGATGTTGACGAAAAATGAAGCGGTGCTAGGAAAAGCTAATATACATGTAAACAACAACAGGTGCTCAAAGAAATCAAGAAAACAATACTCATACAAGTGAAAACACAAAAAGTGACAAAAATGCAACACAAGGCATGGGAAGCGAGCTTACCTCAAAACAATTGAGTTGAATGTGCCAACATCTCCTAGATGTGATGTGGGATGTCAGAGTTGCAAGTTTGATGTGAGGAATGAGCTCTGAAGTGTCTGATTGATGAGTTTTGATAACATCGAGGTTGTGACGCATATGACACAAAACTAGGGAAGGCGACACTTGGTGGGAGGTTTATGAAATGATCCTTACATGTAACCTCCAACTGCTAGAAATAGATCCCTGAAACAAGGGATGCCTTTGCATGCTACCTTGGGAAAAGAAGCCCATGCATGCAAGTCAGTTTTTCTTGGTCCTGGATGGAGCCAGTCAACTCAGCTGCACATATAGGAGACTGCTCGACTGCTGGGAGAAAATGCGCATTTCTAGTTGGGAGCTAGGTTGGCTGCCCAGGAGATTTATGCAATTTCTAGGTAGAGCAGCTGACTGCTACCCAGATTTGCGCACATTTTGGGCTGAACAACCCTGCTGTGGAAAATTGCGCAATTCCTACTAGGAGTGTTGGCTGGCAGAATTGCACAATCTTGGAGCCCAGCAGGCTGCCAGACATGATTGCACAATTTATGGAGGGGAGGTTGTTTTCCCTCTAGAAATGCGTAATTTTCTTGGGGAAGTTGCTCAGCCTGCATCTAGACCAAGTCCGGGTGAACAACCTGTGAGGGGAATGCATCAAGTTGTAATCGACAGGTTTCCTTTATGCAAGAAAAACACTGAAGCTTGTGAGCTTGACAAAGCAAGGCAATTTACTGTGAAGGTTGGAAGGGAGGCTCCAAAATGAAGCTAAGGTAAAATTTTGGAGGGTGGTTGTAGCCGCCACAACACTTGGTGACACACTGGCAAAACTCTAGCTCTTTGAATGGACATTGTTTGTGAAAAGAAAGTCTAACACCTCCGGAAGTATTGTTCAATTCTCAGCTCCTCTTGGTTTCCACACTAGCTTGATTGTAAGATGTAGCATCTGCCAAGCTCTTGGTCGATTGAAACACATTCCAAGCCAAGTCAACACAGTTGTTTCAATTGGGGTTGAGGGCTATATTGATTCACAAGCAGTGTAATCATCAGAGTCTTGGTTTCATCTTTGGTGTTGCTCCGCTGCCATCAGGCTTGGACAGTACCTCGGTGGAGTCACATAGGAACACAAGCATGGCTCTATTGCAAGCGAGCTTGGTCAGTACCTCGATGGAGCTACTTGCATCACGTATCTGCGTAAGAAGCCTTTCTCTTGTTTTGCCTTATTCATTTTCATTTTTTTCAAGCTTTTTTCACTTTTTCATTTTTTTCATTTTCATCTTCGTAATTGGGCATAGCACTTATTCATTTCAGAGGTGGAAGAGGGATCCCAACTTATTAAGAGTAGAAGAGGTTGTTCCTATAAAGAAGTAGTTTATTATACCTCTGACGTGCCTGTTAAGGTTTTCCCCCTCACCTTACTCTACTTGACTGAGTTGACAAGGGTTAACCCAAAAACAACCGACTAGAGTAGGTGACACTAGTAAGTGCACAAGCATTGTGTTTTCACCAAGGTTAACTTCGAACAATACATATTTTCCATCGATGTATCATGGACTGAAAGTAACAAGTTCTTCATACCGAGGGAGGATGATAGATAACCAAGAAGTGATAGTAGCACACGGCCTCTTGTACTTTACCCATCTTGCTTCAAGAGTCATACATGGTTTCATGCAAAACTATCCTACGAAACGAAACAAGCGAACTAAAAAACAACAAAGCAAAGCAAGAGCAGAAGAAAAAGTGAAAGCAAAGCAAGTAAGAAAGCAAGCATGCAAGCAAACAACTCAAAAGAAGACACTACTCATACTCCAAGGTAAAAGTGCATGGGTCATCTCACGTGAAGTGATACTTCCAATGCAGCCACCAGCGCATTGGTTGACCAATGTTGGTGAAGGCAAGCTTCGCGAACAAGACAATTGTGCGAAACAAAAAATAAGAAAGATGTAACAATGAAGACAAACACTCTCCGAGCTTACAAGTGACCGCAGAACAAAGATGAGTGATAGTGCATGACATGCATTCTGTGGTGTTGCCATGATGTTATGCTACACTGCATGTAGACGTTGAGTGCATGCATTCTCTTGACAGTGACATGCAAGCAAAATTGAGAAAGGTAGACCACTTGTGTTGTTCATGTGTGCTTATTGTGTAAGATACCTCCAATGCATGAGCGATTGGATCATTTATTTCAAGTGGAGAAATCAAAATCTGGGTGTTTGGTTGATCCTTAGTGAAAAGAATGAAAAGCAGAGAGTGATGAGGAGAATTGAGTGTTTCAACAATTTCCTAACTTGAAGTGAGACTAACCTCAGGGAAGCGAAGGCCTGACATAACCATCAGCTTGGGCTGAAGTGCCTTGACAGTCTAGGGGGTTTCGACCTCATGGACAGATAGATCATCATAGACCACTGTCTTGGATAGATTAACAACGGTTGAATCAACATCGTGATCGGATGAGGAAGTGAATAGATCACTACAACCAAGATCAGAAAATTCAGGATGTTTATCGACATCCTCATGATTTGATAAACCGGGAAGAGGGTTAGATGAGAAGAAAATATGTTCACCCTCTGTGTTTTCAAGGAAGATGAATGACAGATTGAATGGATTTTCTGAGGAAGATGTGTCCACTTTGCACTGTAATGATGGACTGACATCCGAGGTGTCCTGTGAATGATTGGAAGAAGAAATATACGGAAATGGGGTTTTCACAGGGGAAATTAGCAGTGGCAGAATCACAAGGGATGTTAGGATGAAGTGGACGAGGCATGGCTAGAAGGGATTCATCATTCACCACGGGCTTTTCTTTAGATTCCCACACACACTCATCATGAATGATGGCGTAGGTTGGATGCATAATACCAACTTCGTCGACAACTTTATCCTCGTTCACAACAAGTGAGGAGTCCGGAATGGAAGAACACAAGACAGTACAATCCGGAGGATCAACAGAATGTGAGGAAGGAGGACAAGGGGAAGAGTCCATGTGAAAACCAACAGGCTTGCAAGCCAAATCTGTGCAAATCTCAAGAGCAAGTGAGGTGTGAGAGTGTGAAAGTTCAACCGAGGTGTGTGCATGATCTACCACATCACTCCACGTTGGTGGAGCTGTTTGATGAGGTGAAGGCAGAAAGTCACTTGTGACATCGACTATGCCTGCCTGTGATTGTGTAGCTCCATCACCGAAGTGTGCTGAGTAGGGTTCGGATACATGAATAAGATACTCAAATATTCCATCAACAAATTACCAGTCAATATCATCTTCCGGGAATCGGTATGCAAGATTACAAAAGAACATGTTTAATTGTTCAACGGATTCATCGGATGCTTTTCGTAATTTCATAATTTCTTTACTGTGTGCTTGACGATTGAAGTTATTGAAAACACAGTCTATCTCTGCGACCAGATGAGCAAGAGAATGAATGGATTTTTTGGGCAGCGTGGCACACCAGTGCATTGGGTGCCCTCGAAGCATGTATATGAACAATGTGCAGTTCATGTATTCTTAAAAGAATCCATGTATTTCACATGACAACACCGACCGTGTGCCTTACCAAGGCTACGTAGCATCCACCATCAAATGTTTTATGAGACAAGTTATCCGAGAGCCTTTTCGGGATGATGAAATTGTTTCCATAAGACATACATTTCGAAAGAGTAACTTGGCAGTTAGTCATGATAGATGTGTAGAGATTCAAAAAAGATGTGAGGACTAAACTTGTCATCTTGCCCTCCTTCTAGCGCCAAAATTTTGATGGTGCTCGACCCACCAACATGTCAAGGGGATCACCCTGGTAAGAAGTCCCAATTAGACCTCATACCATTTGGTGTAGGAGTCCTAGCAGTGGGTCGTAAGGTAATGCCTTGACCGAGATGTCGCACAGAGGTAAGTAAGATAACTCTGTCAGTAGCAAGGGTGTGACCACTGCAGTGAGTTAAGGAATGTGAATGAGAGGTTCTAACACATGGGGGATGAGATGAGTGCACCCCTTAGCAACCTGTAGCAATACTCAGCTGAGAAGGGAACACACGAGCAAAGATGCATCACAAGTTGGAAAGAAGACCAGTCGACAATCCAAAGTGATGGTTAAACCAACAAAACATATGCAACAAGATTCATATAATCGCATACGAGGCATTTCATACACAAATACTTAAGTTAAACAACATATATTGCTAAGCAATTGGAGCACTCCAACTACAATAACAACATATGCATGAAAATGTGTTGGCTCTTATTATATAAAGAAGTGTAAGTCCTAATCATACAATACATCCATGTAAACCTACTAGCCCCAACAGTGAAGTGTTATAGCCACATCCGCCTGCTCCTCCAAAGAGATGAACTAGCGTCGTGCAGTGGAGAAACCAAGGCGCATTACAAAACTGTCCAAGCTTTCTCCAAGATAGTCTTATCAGAAGCTTGTTCGATCAAAAGTCCTTACAATGAGTTACGAGGGACTATTTATAGCAAAGGGTGGAGTGACCCTTGACATTCCCCTTTGTGACCGTTCAACTACCCTCATGACTCTTCACCTACTCTATGACTGTTACGTCCAACTATTGACGCTTGACTTACACTTGACATGACTAAACATTACAATGCACATGTACTCATGTGAGACAACATCGCTTGAGCAAGCCATGCAAGACATTACTAACACTTGGTCCACTGTGATGAGACCAACTCTTTGACATGCTTGTGATGGTGAAGGTGGTGAGATGATGCCAAGCTTGGTCGTCCATGATGGTGTGCATGCACCTCATGGTGACATCTTGCTGAAGCGAACTATTGCCTCCATTGCAACTGGTGCATTGGTTTGGCCCTGATCTGGATTTAAACAGGAACGCAACAAATTATAGAGATAACCATAAATACAGAGATGCAACAGAAATAATACTTCATTTCATTAATGTAAAATACTGAAATATTCTTACAAATAGAAATGGAAATAAACCAGCTAGGGCAATGGTAGCTTCTCTGAGAAGAGATGTGGTGGCTACATGCCTCTAAACTGTGTTACAATGAGGCTCAAAGGCCTATTTATTGTTGAGAAACAATGGAAAACCCTAAACATCCAAAAACCTAACCCTAGGAGATGAAACGCCAAATTGTGTGCCCCATTTGGGTAACTTGGTACATGAACTTCCCGGGGTCGTAACTTTGGCATACGATCTCTGTTTGACGCACACCATAGCTCGCTAGAAAGATCTATCCGAGTAATACAAATTTTGGAAGAGAAACATTGGTCCACGAATCCATTTTGCTCCCATTTTTCCCAAAAAATGTCGTTTAGGGCCTCAAAACGGCTCAGGAAGTTCAGGGCCCCAAAAACTGCTAAAAATAGTAAATTGTGCTACAATTAAGGAAACTAAAAACCTAAAAGAGATAGTTGCAAGGGTCCCAATGGGATAGGTGGGTGGCCACCAACATCCACCTGGATTAGGCCCCTTCATCCCACTCGTCTGTTAACATGCACTTGATCTTCTTGGGTGCGGCTGAACCAACAACACAATGATGCATAGTGTCCGTGTTGATCTTCAAGTGCGTGTTGGTGGTCATGCACATCAACTTGGTGAAGTACATGTTCAGCTCCAATTGGACTTGTTTCTTGTATTTGCCTTGGTGAGTGTGTTGAATGGGTTGGATTGCATGCGTGCACACAATGACATGCATGCTTTTGAATCCCTTGCATGTGATCAACAACACATCTCACCATGTCTACTCCGTGTCAGCTGCTGGGATGGATCTTTATCTTGTACGGGTGTAGTTTCATCTGTGAGTATATGTTGCACCCACTGATGTTCCTGTTCCTACTGCAACTCATTCGTCTATCTATGCAGCTTCATGTTCTTCCTAGGTTGCTGCTTCAACACATGCAACTCCTTCTTTGTTCCATTCTCTGTCTTCGTGTGAGCTTCATGTCGCGCCATCACCTCATAGCATGAGTCTCCAAAGTTGCTTTCATTATTGGTGGATCTGCTTGATCTTGCAACTTTTTTCTGCCTCTGTGTTGTCAACAACCTTCCTCTTGCATTCATTGCATTCATTGGGTTCGGTATGCTGCCTTCAGTTGTTGTTCATGATGCTGCTTGTTGTGATATCTTGATGTTCTTGTCTAGGAACAAGTTGATATCTTCATGAGTAGGCAAGCTCATAGACATTTGATCAACTGCATCTCTAGGTGTGCTCTGAACGTGTCTTCGACTCTGCTCTCTTGGAAACCATTGTACCTGCATTGTTGAGAGGTAGATGAACACCAACAATACCTGGAGATATGGAAACACTCATGGGAAGTAATCTGTCAGTTGAAAACCAGAATGAACTTGAGAACAGACTTGCAACATAGCCGTGTGACTGATCATGAAGGTTGCGCAATTTCAGTCGGGAGGTCAGGAGACTAACTGCCAAGACTGCGCAAGGCATAGTCTGGGCTGCTCGGAGACTGACTGACTGCTAGAACTGCACAATGCGCAATCTCAGCTGGCAATGGTTGCAGGCTTAGTGACTACATTGCGCAATTTTCTGGGCCAGTAGTCACTGTCACTCAGGATTGTGCAAAGTAGGCCTGGGAACAACTGCTAGGAAGAAATGCACATTTCTGGAGAGGAAGGCAAAGAATTCCCTCTCAGGATTATGCAATGTTGTCTTGGTGAGGCTCTTGGTGAGGCAGAGTCTGGGCCAAGGCTATCCAGACTCGTCGACGGGCAACTGAAAGTGAATTTGAGGGCAAATGCATGGTGATACTAAGTGTAAGCATAAGTGAATGATCATGCATGCAAATGGCGAATGGTTGATTCAAGAAATGGAACAACATGCATGCGAGTGAGACGAGTCACCAAATCGGAAATCGTTCACGAAAAATAGTTTCATGCATGTGACAACAGTGAGATGTTGACAAAATTGAAATGGTGCTAGGACAAGCTAATATACATGTAAACAACAGCAGATGCTCAAAGAAATCAAGCAAATAGTACTCATACAAGCAAAAACACAAAAAGCGATAGAAATGCAACACAAGGCATGGGAAGTGAGCTTACCCCAAAAAGATGAGCTGAATGTGCCGACAGCTCCTAGATGTGATGTGGGATGTCAGGGCTGCAAGGTTGATGTGAGGAATGAGCTCTGAAGCATCTGGTTGATGAGTTTTGATAACATCAAAGTTGTGATGCACATGCCACAAATCTAGGGAAAGCGACACTTGGTGGGAGGTTTCTGAAACGATCCTTGCATGTAACCTCCAACTGCTAAAAAAATATCCCTGAAACAAGGGATGCCTTTGCATGCTGACTTGGGAGAAGTAGCCCATGCATGCAAGTCAGTTTTGCTTGGTCCTAGAGGGAACCAGTCAACTCAGCTGCAAATGCAAGAGATTGCTCAACTGTTGGGAGAAAATGTGCATTTTTGGCTGGGAGCTGGGCTGGCTACCCAGGAGATTTGCATAATTTCTGGGCAGAGAAGCTGACTACTACCCATATTTGCGCAAATTATGGGTTGAACAGACCTGCTGGGGAAAATTTCACAATTCCTGCTGGCAGTGTTGACTGGCAGAATTGTGCAATATTGGAGCCCAACAGGCTGCCAGACAAGATTGCGCAATTTCTAGAGGGGAGGCTAGTTTCCCTCTAGAAATGTGCAATTTTCTTGGGGAAGCTGCTCAGCCTGCAACTGGACCAAGTCTGGGTGAACAGCTTATGAGGGGAATGCATCAAGTTGTGATCGACAGGCTACCTTTGTGCAAGAAAAACACTGAAGCTTGTGAACTTGACGAATCAAGGCAAGCTGCTGTGAAGGTTGGAAGGGAGGCTCCAAACTGAATCTAAGGGAAAATTTTGGAGGGTGTTTGTAGCTGCTACAACACAATTGTGTTGCATGCTTCAACCCACAAGTGAAACGGTAGGCCCTGATAATGTAACATCGCCTGTGCCACTCCCACAATACTTATGTTCTTCCTTTCAGCCACCCCATTCTACTATGGTTTATGAGGTGTTATTAACTCCCATTGAATGACTTTTGATGCAAAAAAATTCTTGAATTCATTCGAGATATATTCTCCACCCTTATCACTTCTGAGAGCTTTAAATTTCCTTCCAGTATCTTTCTCAACAAGTTCTTTAAATTTAGAAAATTTAGTGAACGTCTGATCTTTCTTCTGCATGAAGAAAATTCAACACTTACAAGAAAAATCATGAAGAAATATCACATAATACTTGTGCTTGGCTGTGGATGCTGTCAAGAATGGTCCAAACTCATCTGAGTGAACTCTATCAAGGATCACTTGCATCGACTATATTTATCATTAAATGAATCTTTGGTGTACTTCCGCAATGTACACCCTTTGCATGTGTCTCATTTCTCTAGTGTATCCTTGGGAAGTCAGTGGAAATTTGATGCATTATCTTGAAAGCTTCAAGGTGCATTGACCTAATCTTCTATGCCACAACTCACCAATGTCTGGCTCTGCACCTTCTCTGATTTAGTTCTCAAATCAAAGTAGTCTTCTACATCCAATTTGTAGAGGTTCTTCACCCGAACCCAGATCCGTTTCACCTGTCCTGAGGCTATGTGACGAAGGAAAGCATTTCCCTTGCTAAATATCACATCATAGCCACTAAACTCCAACATTACAACTGAAACCAAATTCTTCTTCAAACCTGGAACATACATGACATCTTTTAATGTGAGAGGAGTACTAGAGTCCCTCTGAAAGGTAACAATATCGATGTCAGCTGCGCTATACCTCCCATCATCTCCCATCTCAATGCGCATTTGGACGTACTTCTCCTCCAAGTTACTGAATAACTCTTTGTTACCAGTAATATGCAATGAGGCTCAACTATCTAGGTACCACACACTACCCATCACTGATGTCACCAAGAAAGTGATGAGGGTAAAATCCAGTCCGAATTGAGAAGCAAGAGCTTCACCTACCACTCCTCCTAAGGGCTTCTTACCAACCTTCTTGTGCAAACACTTTGTGGTAGTGTGTCTCAGCTCGTGACGGTGAAAACATTTAATCTTTGACATTTCCTTCTTCTTGCCTCCCTAAATGGAATCTAATTTGGAATGGGATGGCTTCCCCTTCCCTTTCTTTGCCCTTCCAGCTAAGGCATAGTTCTTTTCATCATCATGCTTGGATGAGGATCCATCTATGGTGTTTCGTTGGATCTCTTCTTGTACCAAGTCGAACCACAATCTCTCCCACTCTGGTAGCTTCTCCCTCCCATTAACTGAGTCCTAGTATATGTGCCAGCTCTTGGGAAGGCCTAGAAATGCTAGGTTCACCAAATCATCTTGAGAAACTATAACACTGACACTTCAAAGCTCATCCCAACATTGGGTGAACTTGGTCAAGTACTTTAGTATTGTGTCACCCTTCTCCATCTTGATTTTTCTGAGCTTATCCTTCAGTGCCAGCTTCTTATTGTCACTATTGTTTTGAAACAGGTTTGTCAAGGCCTTCCACATTGCAAATGGAGTTTCCTTACCACAGAGGTTTGAGAGAATATGATCTTGAACTCTTTCTAGGATAATCCTTCTCTCCTTTGCCACACACTTTCTCCACTCTGCCAGATCCCGAGCATCAACTAGATTAGGGATATCTTTGTCTATGAATTCCTTAAGCCTATTGTCTTCCAACACTACCTCCATCCCATCCTTCCAAGAAATATAGTTCGAACTACCCTCAAGGGCATATTCAAGTCTCAATCTATAGAACGACATCTTGCTAGCTCTGAAGTACGATACTACAAATTCAATTTCTCCTGCAAAAGACAAAATCATATTCTCCTCTTCTAAAGTGATTTCAACTCCGATAACATGTATAAATTCCTTGTAGATTCAAATGACATATTGTAATATGCTAAAACAATTGACTTGAATCTACTCTACTCATCAGCGAAAACAATAAATGATCGATGAAATCACGAATCATAAAAGAGAAAGAATTCAATCACACATAACAAAATAATTTTCTAGGGAAAGCCAAAACTAAAAACCCCTGCTATTTGTATATTGCATTAATCAGAAAAATGGTAAGATTACAATGCTTTTCTCAAGCCCGAACAACCTCTACACTATCTCAATCTATCTCACTACTTCACAAACAAGGTTAAGCCAATACTTAGCCAAATCTGTTGAATTCCATGCTCCTATTTCCTTGCGAAGTTTCCTAGGGAATTAGCCCATATTTAATTGGGAAATTCCACAATTATGAATTGCGGAATCCTCATAGGCCTTCCTCTGATTTCAAGCACCACATGTACAATTTAGATGATTATACAACTGATATGACACTGTCCTTGAAATCCAATCTCAGTTAAGTCTTTCTTTGATCTTACATTCATGAGTTAACTGGGAGTGAATCTTCACTTTACTGGTTGATCGGGGTTGGTTACACCCAACTACTTGATCTCTCACTAATTCCTTCATTAGTTGGAACTAGTTTAACTAAATTTAACTCAGTTAAACTAAATTAAATAGTTACAACTCAAAAGAACTCAACCCGGGCCCCTAAAATTTAGGAACCACTCTACATGACTCTAGATAGACTCCCAACTCGAATTAACTGAACCAACCAAGTCAAATTAACATAGTTAACTATTACAAGTTGCTATGAGAATTAGAATTAGAATTTAATTCCTAAGTTAATTCAAGAACAAAATTAAATTAGGATTTTCTTGTTGCATTTTCAACCTTGAATCAATAGATGGGGCTCAATTGGCTCAGGTATAGCAATAAAACATGATATTCATGAACTTTTTCTATATATGTACTGCATTTCCTTAAATCTACATAAGCTGAGATGAATTGTGCCACTAAATGAACTTAAAATAAATATTGGAAGTAGAATGCATGAACATCAAACATAATAGAAATAAAGGACAATGAATCTACTATTTTGTTGACGGTGTTGGATGTTGCCAATAATCAGGGGGTATACCTGACATGAAATCCCAATTATACCTTGCATTATTTGGAGTAGGAGCCCCAACTAGATAATAAGTCTGGTTGCCATAATCTTAAAGATTTGCCTTGGTTGAAATAAATGAAATAAGAGAAACATGTGTACTTTCAAGATAAACAAGTAAGTTAGCCTTGTGATGTACTCAATTGTGAAATGTATAATGGTTCTTTCATGGAAAGGAAGGGAAAGTGAGTCTTTAAGAGAAAATTAATAGTACTATCCTAATAAAGACATGTGCATATATCAGAAAGAAACATGGAAAGATACAATAACACATGAGACTATTATGGTGACACTTCGAGAATCCATGTGACTTGATAATGGTGACATGGAACTTCATTGTAGAGTAGCAATGCCAATATTTTCTCCTTGCTGCTATCTTTTCATCTTCATGACAAATCTTCTATGCGCTTCATCTTCATCCTCCAAGAGTTTGGGATGATATAGAGTCTTCCATGTGATTTTAGTCTTCATTCCTTTGCCATGATCTAGTGTCCCTTCATCTTGATGATCTCTTTGTGTTTTTAGCTTCACAAGTGCCTTATTGTATTATCTCCTTGGAATCCTCCTTGAGCATGAGCTTTTCATGTGAAGACAATAAAACCTACAAATGGATGGCATAGACAACTTAGATATTCAGAAAATTCATATTTATTATTATCAAATATATAGAAGATGATTACAATTTGTGGGAGTTCCCTGACTTTATACTGCCTTGGGTGCCTCTTGGTGAATGGGCATGATCTTTGATCATGCCCTTTGCCTAATAAATACTAATTAACTAATTTTTATATAACATTTCCTTCCTCCCAAAAAATGTTTTGTCTTCAAATCATACATAATGATAGATGTTGTTGACAAAAATCTTCAGTTTCCCAAGAAGCATCTTCTTTTGGTAAGTCCTTCCACTTGATTAAGTATTCTTTGATTACACAAGATCGAAGCTTCTTTTCTCTAGTGGATATGATACCTTTTGGTTCTAAAATGACCCTTACTTCATCATCTAAGGATGGAAGCATTGTTTGTGTTGATTGATGGTCATCTAGTGCCCTTTTAAGGCAGGATACATGGAAGATGCTGTGAACACGACTTTTATCTGGAAGGCTTAAACTATATGCTACTTGGCTGATCTTTTTGTTGATCTGGTATGGTCCATAGAATTTCGGTGCAAATCTATTTTTTCCTTTTTGTTTCAAGGAAAATTGTTTGTATGGTTGGAGCTTTACAAATACCCATTCTCCAACTTCAAATTCTCTCTCGATTCTATTTTGTTAAGCTTGTTGCTTCATACGGTTTCTTGCATTATTTAAATTTTCTTTTATGGTTTGGACGATTTTTTGGGTTTCTTCTAGTTGGTTTTTAAAAGCTGGTAGATTTTTCTGGACAATAAATAGATCCTTCCATTTCGGAGTTTTCGTACCCATAAAAAGCTTGGAATGGAGTAATTTTTCCTCACGTATGATAAGTAGAATTATAACATAAGTCAGCGAGATGCAACCACTAAACCCACTTATTTTGTTTTTCTATAGATTAACAACATAGGTAGGTTTCCAAACATTTATTGACAACCTTCATTTGTCCATTTGTTTGAGGGTGGTGTTGTAGTGGCTATAACCACCCTCCAAAATTTTTCCTTAGCTTTGTTTTGGAGCCTTCCTACCAACCTTTCACAGCACCTTGTCTTGCTTCGTTAAGTACACAAGCTTCAAATTTTTTCTTGCATGAAGATATCCTATCGATCAAATATTGATGCATTCTCTTCACAAGCTGATCACCTAGACTTAGTCTAGCTACAAGATGAGAAACTCTCGCAACAAATTGTGCAAATTTGGAGGGCAAACAACCTTCCCTCTAAAAATTGCGCAATTCAGCTTGGTAGCCTGCTGGGCTCCAGAACTGCGCAATTCTTCCCAGCAGGCCTGCTCAGCCCAAGAATTGCACAATCTTGGGTAGAAGTCAGCTGCTCTGCCCAGAAATTATGCAAATCTCATGGGTAACCAGCCCAGCTCCCATCCAGAAATGCGCATTTTCTCCCAGCAGTTGAGCAACCTCATGCATGAGCAGTTGGGTTGACTAGTTCCACTTGGGACCAAGGAAACTTGACTTGCATGCATGACTTGATTTTTCCCAGAATAGAAAAAGTTAACATACAAAAAGAATCCCATGATTCAGGGAGCTATTTTTAGCAGCTGGAGGTTACATGCAAATTTTGTTTTAGAAACTTTCCTCCAGGTGTCGCTTTTTCCTAGATTGTGGCATGCACGTCATGACCTCAAACTTATTTATTCGACGCATCAGAGCTCATTCTTTCAAATCGATCTTGGAGCTCTGAAATCCCACAACACATCCAAGACTCTTCGACACATCCAGCTCAGTGATCATGGGTAAGTGGTCTCAACTTGTCTTTTTCAACATTTCTATCACTTTTTGTGTTTTCGCTTGTGTGAGTGTTGTTTGCTTCATTTATTTGAGCACTTGTTGTCATTTACATGCATACTAGCTTTTACTAGCACCGATTCAGTTTTCGTTGCTATCTCACTGCTAACGCATGCATGAAACTGTTTTGCATGAATAGTCGTCGATTTAGCGACTCACTTCACCCACATTCATGTTGATCTTTTTACTGAATACTTCATTCAATGTTTTCATGCACGATCAATCACTTCTACTTTCACATAGTGCCGCCATGCATTCACTTTCATATTTGCTTTCAGTTTCCTATCTGCAGGTTTAGGCAACCTTGGCCTGGACTCTGCCTCACCCAGACAACATTGCATAATCTGGAGAAGGGAGGATCTATCTTCCTCTCCAGAAATGCACATTTATGCCCAGACACTATCTTCCAAGACTGCTTTGCACATTTCTGAGGGACAGTGACTACTCGCCCAGAAAATTGTGCAATGTAGTCCCTGAGCCTACAATCATTGCCAGCTGGAATTGCGCATTGTGCAATCCCAATAGTCAGCAGTCAGCCTGGATTGCGTATTGCCCAAATCCATAAGCCAGTCTTGCCTCCCAGACAATCCAAACTGCCTTTTGCGTAGTTTTGGTAGCCAGTCACCCAGCCTCCCAGAAGAAATTGCGTAATCTTTGCCTATCATTCCCCAGGTATGTGTTATGTCATTCCCCGAATTTTCTTTGGTTTCCGCTGACAGATTTCTTGCCATGCATGTTGCTTTGTCTTCAGATCTTTTAGGTTTTCATCCGCCTCTTAGTAGTACAAGACCAATGGCCTCCAAGAGAGCAAGATCAAAGGACATTGATGGAAGTGCAACTGGAGCAACAGTTGAGCAGGTGTCCGCATGTCTATCGATCTATGAAGATACCAAACTGTTTCTAGACAAGGAAATCAAGTTGAAATGGAAAGAGGTCTATGAAGAATTTGCAGGTACTTTTGGGGAATACCTCAGAGACCATCAGGTGTATGTGAACATTCAAAAGTCCGGCTTGTACCAGATTGCATGCAGATACCCCACGTTCCCATGTGCGGACATGATACATTAGATCATCTCGCACATTGATCCCGAGATGATGACTCTGAGCAATGTCAGCGGGACGAAGCTTGCCACCTTCTGGGCATAGGATTATGATGAGATGTATCAAATGTCAAAGCTCGTGACTATCGTGGAGACTCCTTTCAGCCTACCCAGCAGCAGTGCCAACTCCAGAGACATTCTGAAGAACTGGGTAAATGAGATGGCTAGATTCAAAATGACACCCAACCAGATCTATAAGACGAAGATACTGTGGAAGGCCTATCAATACTAGGTCATATTTGCATGTTGCCTATGTGGCCAAGAAAGCACGGAAACCTTCCCACAGAGTTGGGTGATCGCGCTGGACCAACTGGCCAGAGAGGGTAAACCATGTAACTGGTCTGGCATGTTGGCTCATGAGCTAAAGGAACAGATAACAAAGGCTCAACAGTCACTTGGAGTTATGCAAGCTGAGATCTACATGTCCTCCTACATCTTAGATGCAATCTGTGCCTGACAAGAGTTCACAGGCTTGGAGTGGGCATGGTCACCGGCGGAGAATGTTGTGAACACATATTGTAAGTTGTTGTCCGAATGCAGTTTCAGAGGAGTAATCACATGGATGTCTGATCATTTTGTCACCCCAGTTTACAAGATGATATTCGAACAAGATCCACCCTGCATGTCGAAGGAAGAAATGGAAGCACTGACAGACATTGCTGATTGGTATGCCTCACTGTCCGGTACCCTCATACGAGTGTTCAGCATGGAGAAGCCTCCGCATGTTCTATTGAAGTTTGTGTTGGACATACTCGTCATGCAGGGAGTAGCATATCACATCTCAGCAGGATTGAAAGCTAGACTGCACCGGAAGGGGAAGGCCCCTTGACCCGCTCTTCCGTTGTGGATTGGGTTATATGAGATCCGGAGTTTCAAGCAAGTGGATGTCAAAGCATAACTAATGAAGAAGTATCCATTCAACCTCTGAAGATATAATCCGTATGACCCACATTGTATTGTGAAAGATAACTGCACGAGAGTAAATTTCAACTAGATCCACCAGGCATGTCATTGGGCGGAGGAGGACCCATGGAGATATTTTTACAACTCCTCTAGACTCAATGAACTAGTTGGCTTAGTTGTGGAGTGGTTAGCGAAGCAACTTGAAGCAGCATCCTGGAGAGAACCAACACTAGAAGCAGCAATAACAACAAAGGCAAGCATAACAATGCGCGACAAGGGCAAGAGGAAGATTGTTGATCGGATGGAGGAAGAGAAAAGATGTAAGTTCTGAGTAGATCCATTGGTAGATAAAGCAACTATGTCTATAGAGGCGAAGAGGCAACAAAGCAACAAACTTATCGTGCAAAGGCAGAGGGAGAAGAGAAGAATGGAGGAAGCAGAAAAGGAGTTGCATGAGCTGAAGGAGCAACTCCAAAAGGCACAACAGTTGCGCAAGCAAGAGAGGGAAGCATAGTAGCAACAAGTACATTAGGTGGCGCAACATGTGCAAACATATGAAACAATTCCCATACAAGTAGTGGATTCATCAGAAGAACTGGCATCAAGCAGACAAGGCGAACCATTGTAGGAGCAAGACTTCACTCATGAGATAGAGCAAGCACTTCAATAGTTGGATACAGATATGGAGCAATAGTAATCAGGACAAGACATCGACCTTATGCCTCATTAGCAAGAGGTCGACTTACCTGCTTCACCACATCCATATGATGAGAAAGTCTCAAGTGACCGAGGATGCACTGAGATCCTCAGAGATCAACTGGAAGAAGAGATGCACAACATCTCATTCGATGAGTCTCAACATAGAGTTGTGCAATCTCATAGAGTGTCGACTCCGGATGATCATACATCTCTTGCGCAAGTTGAGGAACGAGTGATCGTGTCTGACGTGTGCAAACATCTAGCAGCCTTGGATGATGCAACTAGAGTGTATGCCGAAGCCACTAGCTCAAGTGTTCACTTTCTGATAACTAAGAATGAGCGAATGGCTAAGGAACTAAAGACGACCAAGCAAGGATGAGAGTTGGTCATAGCATCCGCCCGAGCTGAACTGAAGAAGGCAATACCAGATGAAGTATTGTCCCTTGACACAGTTATGTGAGCGTTGTACTCCAATTTTTGCACCATGCATAAGGTAGTCATCCATCTCAACAGATCGTAGCAGTGATGTGCTAGAAGAGCACATATATTGATGAATTTGCATGCCGATGTTGATTACATGAAAACATGGACGATGAGATACAAGGGAGCCCCACTTCACTTGCCTAAGATGATGAAGGCCAATGTTGTCAAGCTAAAGGCATGTATCCAGAGTCAAATCCGGAACTATGAAGAGTTCCCGCAGCTCATCACTAGTATACAGGCTTCCCATGCACGTGTGTTCAAGAGTATGGATGTTTTGGTGTGCACACATGTGATCCCATCTATTAGGACTCTCACCCAAGAAAAGAAAAAGGCACAGGTCCGACTAGATCTTGACTCATACTTCAACGAGTTGATGCACATCACCACCAGCCTAGACTTGCCCATCAATGTAGACATCATGCACAAGTATGTTGATGGGCCGGCCAAATTGAGGACAATGATGTGCATGCTTATAGATGAGTTGGATAGAGGAGCCCGAGAAATGTAACCGGATGCTATGGAGGCAAGAGTCAGGTTCCAAAAGATGTCACCTTGGAGCACACGGACAACATCGTTGACTACCAATCTTGGCATCAGTATGTTACTATTGATCACCGCAAGGATGTTGAGGAGTTGGACTTCCATGGTTATCTAAGTCATAGTGATGTCTAGCATGGCTTGCTCAAGCCATTTCTCTCACATGGGTACATGTGCATTGTAATGTAACATCATGTCAAGTGTAATTCAAGTTGTGATAGTTGGATGTAACAGTCATAGAGTAGATGAAGAGTCATGAAGGTAGTTGAACTTTCAAAAAGGGGAATGTCAAGGGCCACCCCAACCTTTTTTATAAATAGTCCCTCATAACTCATTGTACAGGCTTTTTGTCATTCAAGCTTCTGATAAGACTATCTTGGAGAGAGCTTAGACAATATTATAATGAGCCTTGGCTTCTCCACTGCGCAGAGCTAGCACATCTCTTTGGAGGAGCAGGCGGTTGTGGCTGTAACATTCTACTATTGGAACTAGTGGTTGGACATGGATGTATTGTATGAATGGAACTCACACTTCTTAATATAACAAGAGCCAGCACGTTTCATGCATATGTTGTATTGTATTCTATGCTACCTGGTTTACTCTAAATGATATATGTATCTTCTTACTTACACATGCATGTATAGCTATCTATGAATGTATGTATGAATCTTTTCGAAATGTGTTGTCGATTTTAACCATCACTTTGGATTGCTTGCTAACTTGCCTTCCATGTTGTGATGTACCTTTTCTCGTGTGTTCCATTCTTAATTGTGAGCTATCACATGTTTCCAAGGGGCACATTCATATAAACCCCCGTGTGTTAGAACCTCTCATGCACCTTCCTTGGCTCTCTACAACTTTCACACCCTTGCTGCCAACAGAGTTTTCTTACATGCCTCTGTGCGAAATCATGGTTAATTCATTACCATACGACTCACTACTGGGACTCCTACACCAAACGGTCTGAGGTCTAATTGGGACTTCTTACTGGGGAGATCTCCTGACATGTTGGCAGGTCTAGCACCATCAACATTTTTGGTGCTAGAAGGAGGGAAGATGACAAGTTGTGTCCTCTCATTCTGTTTTGAACATTTGCATATCTATCATGGAATCGTGCACTCTTCTCCTTCCACGGTTTTTTTCAAATCATGGAGATGTCACCAACACGAGGGAGTTTTTCGATCACTTGTCCACTTACACATATGATGGTGAAGGTGAAGTGGCCTGGCCTGAGTTCTTATATGAATTTATTTCCATGCTTCATGAGGAAGATGGATGTTCTGATGAACAAGCCAGCTTGATGCTTGCATACAAACTTTGCGAATTTCCACTTTGGTGGCTGTGCAGCCTACTGGCTGATAGCATGCACTCACTTGAGCACTTTTGTGATCTCATTGAAGACACTTTCTATCATTTTGATCCAAACCATCTTGACCAAAAACTATTACAACAACGGAAGGCTCCGCATGAATCTACTATGGATTTTTGGCAGTGTTTCTGTGACTTGTAGTTTCAAGCTTCGAAGAGCCACATTAAATTTTTCTATCTTTGGGACCAGTTCAAATATTATGTTAAGAAATATGCTCATCCCAAGAAGAAGTTTGAAATCAAGCCTCGCTCAACATTGTTCAGTGATGGAGTTGTGCAATCCCAGACAGATGCGGTCACTATCACAAGTGACTATCTGCCATCCCCTCATCAAACAACTCCACCACCACAGAGTGATGTTAAAGATCATGCTCACACACCTGTTCTGCTATCACATCCTCCCAACATCACTTCGCTTAATTTTTGTGCAGATTTGGTTGTGAGTCCATCGATTTGTCATATGCATTTTTTTCCACAACCTCTATCTTTGCATTCGGTTGTTCCTCAGGATGATATTGTCTTGTGTTCTTCCATTCCAGACTCTACACTTGTTGTGAATGAGGAACAAGCCACTGATGGAGTTGGTGTTTCACAACCAACACGTGTTGTCATTCATGAAGAGTATGAGTGGGAGATTGAGCATTAACACTCGGCGAAGGATGACTCCCTTCCGTCCGAGCCCCATCCGTTCTTTCCTGGCATCTTTAGTGAACCTCACATCCAAGATTTCGCATGTGTATCTTCACCCACATATGCAACCATTATTGATCATTCGTCGGATGCACCAAATGTTATTCCATCATTCAACAATGGAGAGGATGAGTTATTCATTGAAAATCCACTTGATCTTTCATCTATCTTTTCCTGAAACACAGAGGATGAATTTGTTCTCTTCTCATCTAACCCTCTGTTCGATTCATCAGATCATGAGGATGTTGATGAAATCATTGATTTTTCTGATCGTGGTTGTCGTGATCCATTTACTCCCATATTCGATCATGATCATGATTCTATCGCAATTGATTTTTCGAAGCCACCGGTTTACGATGATCTATTTGATGATGAAGTTGAAACACCCAAGACTATCGAGGCACTTCAGCCCGAGTTGATGGTTATGTCAGGCCCTCACTCTCTTGGGGTTAGTCTCACTTCCAATCAAGAAATTGTTCAATCACCCAAGGCTCCTCATCACTCATCTATATGCATTGAAGATCAATCTCACACATAGATCATGCTTCCTCCATTCAATCTACACAATCCTATCGCTCATGCATTGGAGGAATCTTACATTGCAAGCACACGTGCACAACGCAAGTTTTCTTTGTTTCTTTCGTTTGCTTTCATGTCACGGTCAAGAGTGTGCATATGCTTTAGAGCTGCACGCAGTGTCGCACAACACCATGGTAAGTCCACGGACTATTATTCATGCACTTGCACTCACTTATGTCTCGTGGGAATTTTGAAACACGAAGTGTGGTTGTCTTCATTGTTATATCTTTCTTGCTTGCTGGTTCGCATAACTAGGTCGCTCGCAGACCAAGCCTTCACCAACATGGGCCAACCAATGCACTGGTGGTTGCATTGAAAATATCACTTCACGTGATTAGGCCCATGCACCATTAGTTTAGGAGTAGGAGTAGTGTTTTCTTTTAGTTTGTTTGCTTGCATGTTTGTTTTCTTATTTGCTTTCTTCGCTTTATTGTTTGCTTGCTTGTTTTCTTACTCACTTTTCTTTCACTTTTTCTCCTACTTCTACTTTGCTTTGTTGTTTGTTTTCTTGTTTCGTTTGTAGGTTAGTTTCACATGAAACCATGTATGACTCTTGAAACAAGTTGGGTAAAATATAAGAGGCCTTGTGCAGCTATCACTACTTGGTTATCTATCATCTTGCCTCTGTATGAAGAGCTTGTTACTTCTAGTCCATGATATGTCGATGGAAAATACATACTGTTCGAAGTGAACCTTGGTGAAAACAAAACGCTTGCGTGCTAACTAGTGTCACCTAATCGAGTCGATTGTTTTTGCATTAACCCTTGTCAGCTCAGTCAAGCATACTAAGGTGAGCAGGAAAACCTTAATAGGCACGTCAGAGGTATAATAAACTACTTCTATGCTGGAACAACCTCTTCAGCTCTCAATAAGTTGAGATCGTTCTTCCACCTCTAAAATGAATAAGTGCTATGCATAGTTGAAAATATGAAAAATGAAAAGTAAAAAAAAAAATGAAAATGAATAAGGCGAAAGAAGATAAAGCCTTCTTACGCAGGGAGGTGATGCAAGTAACTCCGGCAGGGAACTAACCAGGCTCGCTGGCAGCGGAGCCATGCTTGTGTTGTTGTGTGTGGAGCATGATTGTTCAGAGGTCTTTGTTTCAGCCGGATGTATACCCCAGCAAGTTTGTACACCCCTCCACATGGGGGGGTGCGAGGGGGGGACTTGTCCCCCCCGCGGGGGTTCGGGGGGGCCGATCCCCCCAAGCTGGGGGGTCCGGGGGCCAGCGGTCCCCCGGCGGGGGCACGGGGGCAGCGCCCCCGAAGCTAAAAACAAATGTAAAATTGCCTTGTAAAAGTATAGTAATTTCTAGTCAATCTGGGCCATTCATTAGGCAGATGATCTGACGGTAGAACTTATGTTTAGTTTAGGGTTTTTTGCCCTAGAAGGCAACCCCACTCTTTGTATGAGGGTATTGTATTTGAGGCTGTGAAATAGATGTGTATTCTGTGAGCGAAAAACAGAGAGGTGAGACTGTGAGAGAAAACAGAGGATATTACATCGGATTTGCTGTAGGTTGTGTCTCTTCATTTTGCTGGATAATAGAAAGGAAGGATTGGCTGATCGGGGTGGACGTAGCCCAAACTGGGTGAACCACGTATCTGTGTCTCTCTTGTTTTGTGCGTTTTCTGTGTTTATATTTCTGCAATATTTTATGTGTTCCATTGCTCCGTAATATATAATTTTCTAACATGTGTTCCTATGTGACTCTGTCGGGGTAGTGTCCAGGCCTCCCGGCAACAGAGCAACACTAGAAATGAAACTAAGACTCTGATGACTATACTGCTTGTGCACCAATATACCCTCAACCCCAATCGAAATAATTGTGTTGCCTTGGTTTGGAATGTGTGTCCGCAGACCAAGAGTTTGGCAAATGCTACATATTACAATCAAGCTAGTGTGAAACCAACACGAACTGAGAACTGAACAATACTTCTGGTGGTGTTAGACTTTATTTTCACAAACAAGGTCCATTCAAAGAGCTGGAGTTATACCAATGTGTCGCCAAGTGTTGTAGCGGCCACAACCACCCTCCAAAATTTTACATTAGCTTCGTTTTGGAGCCTCCCTACCAACCTTTTACAGCACCTTGTCTTGCTTCATCAAGTACACAAGCTTCAATGTTTTTCTTGCACGAAGACAACCTATCGATCAAAGCTTGATGCATTCCCCTCACAGGCTGATCACATGGACTTGGTCCAGATGCAGGCTGAGAAGCTCCCCCAAGAAATTGCGCAATTCTGGAGGGAAACCAAGCTTCCCTCCAAAAATTGTGCAATTCTGCCTGGCAGCTTGCTGGGTTTCTAGAACTATGCAATCTTTCCCACCAGGCCTGCTCAGCCCAGGAATTGCGCAATCTTGGGTAGTGGCCAGCTGTTCTACCCAAAAATTACGCAAATCTCCTGGGTAGGCAGCCCAACTCCCATCTAGAAATGAGCATATTCTCCTAGCAGTTGAGCAGCCTCATGCATGAGCAGTTGGGTTGACCAGTTCCATTCGGGACTAAGGAAACTTGACTTGCATGCATGACTTTCCTTTTCCCGGAAAGAAAAAGTCAACATGAAAAAAACATCCCATGATTTAGGGAGCTATTTTTAGCAGCCAAAGGTTACATGCAAAGTTCGTTTTAGAAAATTTCCTCCAAGTGTCACTTTTTCCTAGATTGTGGAATGCATGTCATGAGCTCAAAAATTATGTATTCGATGCATCAGAGCTCATTCTTTCACATCAAACATGGAGCTCTAACATCCCACAGCACATCCGTGACTCTTCGACACATCTAGCTCAATTATTCACGGGTAAGTGGTCTCAACTTGTCTTTTTCAACATTTCTATCGCTTTTTGTGTTTTTGCTTGTGTGAGTGTTGTTTGCCTGATTACTTTGAGAGCTTGCTGTCATTTACAGGCATACTAGCTTGTACTAGCAACATTTCAGTTTTTGTTGCTATCTCACTACTGTCGCATGCATGAAATTGTTTTGCATGAATAGTCACCAATTTGGTGACTCGCTTCACCCACATGCATGTTGATATTTTTACTGAATCTTGCATTCAATGTTTACATGCATGATTAATCACTTCTACTTTCAGATTTTCTTTTAGTTTCCCGTCGGTGGGTCTGGGTAGCCTTGGCCCGGACTCTGCCTCACCCAGATAGCATTGCGCAATATGGAGAAGGAAGGATGTGTCTTCCTCTCCAGAAATGTGCATTTCTGCCTAGGCACTATCTTCCAGGACTGCTTTGTGAATTTCTGAGGGACAGTGACTACTGGCCCAGAAAATTGTGCAATGCAATCCCTGAGCCTGCAGTCATTGCTAGTTGGAATTATGCATTGTGCAATCCCAACAATCAGTAGTTAGTATGGATTGCGCATTGCACAAATCCAATAGCCAGTATTTCCTCCCATACATTCCAGACTACCTTTTGCACAGTTCTAGCAACGAGTCACCCAACCTCCCTGATCGAAAATGGATCTTGGATAGACTTCTAAGTCTAATGTGTTCCTCACAGAGGAGAATGAAAGTCCAAGGGTGCTCTTGGAAATAGTCCCATTGCAAAGATATTTTCATTCTAAATCTACTACAACTTGAATGGGCTAAAATGGACTTTGGATGAAGAAATTATTCCAGAAAGAAGATTGCTTTTGTCCTTTGAAAAATGAGGCATTTATTCTAAAAATGGCCTAAAAGGCCTTATAAAGGAAATCGCATCGCAAATGTGCAAAGGGAAGGACTTAAGGCAAGGGCAGAAGGAACCCCTGATTGCGACTTTTGACTTATCTCATCGGAGGTAGGCCTTCACCCGATATTGGAACCCTGGCTATGCGACATGTGATCGCCGATGATCGAATCCGCAGATCGGCATATTCAAAGGGAAGAAACCCTGGGCTGTTACATAAGCGATATGTGATAGCAATCTGCGGCGTGCAATCTTAGTCATCAGATCGTGAATAGAGATCAACGGTCTAGATTTAATCAGTGGTTGGCGATTGGCGATTCTTGATACCAGGGCCAATGTGATTGCGATTGATATAAGCGATAAAGAGCTGGACC
Organism: Pinus tabuliformis; assembly: GCA_031772625.1. NCBI lineage: Eukaryota > Viridiplantae > Streptophyta > Pinopsida > Pinales > Pinaceae > Pinus > Pinus tabuliformis. The sequence goes on along the minus strand of CM062806.1, from coordinate 168,115,842 downwards.
CAATGGGAATTATAAGCCTGATTGCATAATATTTGAAATCCAAAAAGTCAGATTTTCAATGTATTTCCCATGTAAATGGCTTTTTTGGCCATTTGGCCATGCGACGATGTGATGTGATATGGCAGCCAAAGGTGGACCTGAAGGGGATTATAGACCCAATTTCATAGATTTTGAAATCCTGAAATTCGGGATTTCTGTGTATTCCTGTGTATTGAGGTTTTTAGATCTCCCGCCTAAGCGATAGAGATAAGAAATATTTGGATAGACCCGATAGGTTTATAGGGTCGATTCCATAATATTTGAAGTTCGGGCTAAAGGACCATGATGTGTTTTGCGTGCATTTCTTGTGTATTTCCATTATTTGGCTGACATAGCCAGAGGAAGGCAAAATGACCAGGTTTTCATGCCCGCCTGTTATTTTCCCTTTGTAAACAGATTCTTGTGAGGAAATAGTTTGGTTCTTCAATGATGGAGGATTGTAACTGAGGCATGAGAAAAACACAGAGAGCACAAGTGTTGAAGGTTGTTGAAGGTTGCTGAGGGAGCTAGAGGACTGAAAGAGGTCACTGGAAGGTTGCTGAAGAATCGCTTGGAGGTCAAGCCAATTATAGAGGCACACAGAGGTCGAGAGAGAGCTCATAGAAGCCAGAGCCAAGAGCCAGGAGCCAGAGCAAGAGCCAGAGCCAGAGCCAAAGCCATGAGCTAGAGCCAAGAGCCAGAGCCAGAGCCAGATCTAGAGCCAGAGCCAAAGCCAGAAAGCCTAAGAGCTTTAGAGCCGGGGATAAGATGGTGTTCTAAGCCCATTGTGTTCTGTGTAAACCAGTGGAGTTGAGCGTGGAGCTTGTAAAAGAACTTATGCCATAATCCCAGAGAGCCTAGTTGAGTTGACTAAAGCTCAAGGAGACGTAGCCCAAGAGTTTTGGGTGAACTCCATATTATATTACTGTTATGTCTGATTGCTTGTTGTTGCATTGTATCTGCTGCTTTATTTGCTATTATATGTTTTATATCAGTTCAAGCAAATAATCTTAAACACATAAACAATTTAAAAACAAACACCAGCATACACCTATTTTTAAGCATTATTCATTCTGCAATTGGTTAATCACTAGATCTTGGGAATATAGAAGCTTTGGAACTGGGAGAGGTTCTTGTAAGCTATACAAGAAGCCTTTAGTGCCCCATTTTCAGATCAGGTGGTATCAAAGCTTGAGATTGATTAACCCCACCTTCAAGAAGGTGATATCAAAGTTGGTTATACCAGAGCAAGTGGTATCAGATCAAAATGCTTGATTGACAGAGCAAAGATTGCTTGTCTGAAAGGTGTTTGGGCAGTCAAGGATTGATTGTATGCTTGTTGCAGACTGACTATTGTTTGAGTTTGTAGAGGTGAAGGGAAAGCTATTGATAGCTCAGTCCAGGAAGGACAAGAAGGAAGAAGGGCTGAAGGCATTCTTCTATCCCAAAGGACCTCAAAGCAATCCTTGAAGCACAAGAGGTTTGTTGCAAAAGGTTGCTTGGATAAGATCTTTGTTAATCTTCTTTGAAGTTCTTTTGTGCATTTTGATAATGACAACTTCTACAAGTGAGTCCTCAAATTCCTCCTTCATCACAAGATTCTTTGATGGAGATATGAAGCAAGACTTGTTCATAATGATGGACATGGTGAGGGAAACGTATGAGGATGGAAGGAAGAACAACATACTTAGAGAGCAATTGAATTTCGTGGAGGAAGAGAAGCAGTTGCTTTCTGATAAATTGCAGGAAATGGAGAGGCAACTTCATATTGCAAATATGAACTTGAAAAGGATGCATGAGTTGGAGTCACAACTCTTTGTTGCCAAAGAAGCCTTAGTCAAGTATCAGCTTGAAGAAGAGGTAAACCATTCCAGTTTGTCTTCAAATTCTTCTAAGAATGCTTATATTGGTTCTTTTGAAAAGCATACCAGAGGCATAGGTTCCAAGCTAATGTCCAAGATGGGCTATGAAGGAAAAGGCTTGGGTAAGCATGCACAAGGTATTGTTGAGCCAATAATGGTTGAGGAAAGGCCTAAGTATTTGGGTCTTGGCTATGGACAGTCTTATGGAGAGAGTTCCAAAGCTGCCATGAAGGCCATTGAAATAGTTCCAAGGAGTTTCATTGCAGGTCCTCTACCTCAGAAGTGTGAAGATTGTATTAAGGAGGAATGCAATAGCTTGAAACATCATTTGCAGGATGCAGGTGTTCAGAAGCACACACTTGAACTAGAGAGTTGTGGAAACTCTGAAAGCCTTGAAGAGATTGATGGTGTTCCAAAGGGAGCCACTTCTTCATTTGCTTCACCTCCTCATGAAGGCAATAAAGGTGAAAGAGAAAGGTATAAATCTGGTTCTAATCATCTTCCTTTTGATTTTGCAAAGCATGATAAATTTCCACATAGATATGGGAAAAGAATTGCATGTTCCTTTTGTGGTTTGGATAACCATAATGTTTCTAGATGTTGGAAGAGAATGGCCACATACAGGAAAATTTTGAAGGAAAGGAAGCAAGAAGCCAAAGGTCCATTGGACAAGGCAAATCATGCTGTCAAGAGGATGCACATGTGTTGCACTTACTACCATAAGCAAGGGCATCTTGCTGAAAGATGTTGGACTCTGAATCCAGCAATGCTTCCACAAAAGCTGAAGAAAGTGGAAAGAGAAGATGGCAGAAATGGAAAGGAAGTTTCCATGAATGATGTGTTTCAGGATGATTCACATGTTGATGTTGATGTGCAGACAAAGGAAAGACCTTTGAAATGGGTTGGTAAGAAATGGTTAGATTTCTTATCCAATTAATATTGCATGTCTATTGATGCATCTATTTGTTGATGGAATGTAAGTTGCAATATTTTACCAAGAAGGTGAATGGAAGAAGTTGAGTAGGAGACTCACTTTATTGCTACAACATTATATCTCATTTCAGCTTCGAAAGTACAGTGTGTTTAAGAGAAATTTGAAGGTTGAAATGCATGCATAAACTTGATGTTGATTTTTTCCTTGTATTTGAACATGTGTGTGTGATTAACTTGAAGGGTTGATTTCTTTGACATGCATGTAATGCAATGTTGACTTGGGAGAAGTTAACTTGGTCTCCAAGATGGAGATGATGATGAAGTGTTTCATCTTTTGAAAAAGAGTCCTAATGGTCTTTTTCTACATGCTCGACTTGGAGGGTCATTTATTTTAAAGGCATGTTTTGTGGGATTGTTATCTAGTCCATCATTTGTATGCAAATGTAAGACATGGAGGTGTTCACAAGATGTGAAATCTGTTTCTTTTGTTGAAGTAGGAGTTTATGCCATCCAGTTGTTGTCTGTATTTCTATTGTTGTTAACAATTGTTGTTGGCATCTTGTCAAACAGGTACAAATGAAAATTTTGTGGAGCAGATGTAATTCACATTTGTTTGAGCCACCTTGGATCAATGATCAAGGCAGAAAAGTTCAAACTACCTTATGTGACCATCTCAGCAGGAGTTCTGCAGGAAGGCAAGGAGGAAGACAATTCTTCCCAGGAAGACCAGCACATCCAGGAAGGAAAGTGTTCAGAGACTTTCGTTCAGAGGCACTATGCAGAGACAAGTGTATGGAGGCTGAAAGAAGAGGGTGAGGTACTCTCATTTACTGTTCAGATCAGTATATCAGTATTTTGGAGACCAAAAGTTCTTTAGTGGGAAGGCGTGATCCAAAATGGATCTTGGATAGACTTCTAAGTCTAAAGTGTTCCTCACAGAGGAAAATGAAAGTCCAAGGATGCTCTTGGAAAGAGTCCCATTGTAGAGATCTTTTCATTTTGAATCTACTGCAACTTGAATGGGCTAAAACGGACTTCGGATGAAGAAGTTATCATAGAAAGAAGATTGCCTTTGTCCTTTGAAAAAGGAGGAATTTATTATAAAAATGGCCTAAAAGGCCTTATAAAGGAAATCGCATCGCAAATGTGCAAAGGGAAGGACTTAAGGCAAGGGCAGAAGGAACCCCCAATTGCGACTTCTGACTTATCACATCGGAGGTATGCCTTCACCTAATATTGGAACCTAGGCTATGCAACATGCGATCGCCGATGATAAGATCTGTGGATCGGCATATTCAAAGGGAAGAACCCCCAGGCCATTACATATCAGATATGAGATAGCGATCTGCAACGTGCAATCTCAGTCGTCGGATCGTGAATAGAGATCAATGGTCCAGATTTAATCGGTGATCAGCGATCGACAATTCCTGATACCAGGGCCAATGCGATTTCGATTGTGATAAGCGATAAAGGGCCTGACCCGATGGGAATTATAAGCCCGATTGCATAATATTTGAAATCTGGAAATTCAAATTTTTAATGTATTTCCCGTGTAAATGGGTTTTTTGGCCATTTGGCCATGCGACGAAGCGATGCGATATGGCGGCCAAAGGCGGACCCAAAAGGGATTATAGACCCGATTTCATAGATTTTGAAATCCAAGAATTCGGAATTTCTGTGTATTCCCGTGTATTGAGGTTTTTAGACCTCCCGCCTAAGCGATAGCAATAAGAGATATTTGGACAGACCCGATAGGTTTATAGGGCCGATTCCATAATATTTGAAGTTCGGGCTAAAGGCCCATGATGTGTTTTGCGTGCGTTTCCTGTGTATTTCTGTTATTTGGCTGACACAGCCAGAGGAAGGCAAAACGACCAGGTTTTCCTGCCCACCTGTTCTTTTCCATTTGTAAATGGATTCTTGTGAGGAAACAATCGGGTTCTTCAATGATGGAGGACTGTAACCGAGGCATGATAAAAACACAGAGAGCACAAGTGCTGAAGGTAGCTGAAGGTTGCCGAGGGAGTTGGAGGACTGAAAGAGGTCACTGGAAGGTTGCTGAAGAATCGCTTGGAGGTCAAGCAAATTACAGAGGCATGCAAAGGCCGAGAGAGAGCTCAAAGAAGCCAGAGCCGAGAGCCAGGAGCCAGTGACAGAGCCAGAGCCAGAGCCACGAGCCAGAGCCAAGAGCCAGAGCCAGAGCTAGAGCCGAGAGCCAGAGCCAGAGCCAAAGCCAGAAAGCCTAAGAGCTTTAGAGCCAGGGATAAGATGGTGTTCGAAGCCCATTGTGTTCTGTGTAAACCAGTGGAGTTGAGCATGGAGCTTGTAAAAGAACTTATGCCATAATCCCAGAGAGATTAGTTGAGTTGACTAGAGCTCAAGGAGACGTAGCTCATGAGTTTTGGGTGAACTCCATATTATATTGTTGTTATGTGTGATTGCTTGTTGCTGCATTGTATCTACTGCTTTATTTGTTGTTATATGTTTTATATTAGTTCAAGAAAATAAACTTAAAACACATAAACAGTTTAAAAACAAACACCAGCATACACCTATTTTCAAGCATTATTCATTCCGTAATTGGTTAATCACTAGATCTTGGGAATATAGAAGCTTTGGAAGTGGGAGAGGTTCTTGTAAGCTAGACAAGAAGCCTTTAGTGCCCCATTGTCAAATCACTCCCAGAAGAAATTTTGCAATCTTTGCCTATGATTCCCAAAGTATGTGTTATGTCATTCCCTGAATTTGCTTTGGCTTTCGCTGGCAAATTTCTTGCCATGCATGTTGCTTTGTCTCCAGATCTTTTAGGTGTTCATCTGCCTCTTAGTAGTACAGGACCAATGGCCTCCAAGAGAGCAGGATCAAAGGACACTGACGAAAGTGCAATTGGAGCAGCAGTTGAGTAGGTGTCCGCATGTCTACTGATCTATGAAGATACCAAACTGTTTCTAGACAAGGACATCAAGCTGAAATGGCAAGAGGTCAATGAAGCATTTGCAGGAACTTTTGGGGAAGACCTCAAAGACCTTCATGTGTATGTGAACATTCATAAGTCCGGCTTGTACCAGATTGCATGCAGATACCCCATGTTCCCATGTGCGGACATGATACACTGGATCGTCTTACACACTGATCCCGAGACGATGACTCTAAGTAGTGTCAGTGGGACAAATATTGCCACCTTCTGGGCACGGGATTATGATGAGATGTATCAGATGTCGAAGCCTGTGACTATCATGGAGACTCCTTTCAGCCTACCCAGCAACAATGCCAACTCCAGAGACATTCTGAAGAACTGGGTAAAGGAGTTCGTGAGATTCAGAATGACACCCAACTAGATCTATAAGATGAAGATACTGTGGAAGGCCTATTAATACTTGGTCATATTTGAATGTCGCATATGTGGCCAAGAAAGCACGGAAACATTCCCACAGAGTTGGGTGATCGCGCTGGACCAATTGGCCAGAGAGGGTAAACCATGAAACTGGTCTAGTATGTTGGCTTATCAGTTGAAGGAACAAGTAACGAAGGCTTGATAGTGACCCAGAGGTATGCAAGCTGAGATCTATATGTCCACCTACATCTTAGATGCAATATGTGCCCGACAGAAGTTCCTATGCTTGGAGTGGGCATGGTCATTGGCGGAGACTGTTGTGAACACATATTGTAATTTGTTGTTTGAATGCAGCTTCAGAGGAGTAATCACATGGTTGTCCGATCATTGTTTCACCCCAATTTACAAGATGATATTCGAATAGGATCCACCCTACATGTCGAAGGAAGAAATGGAAGCATTGATATACATTGTTGATTGGTATGCCTCACCATCTAGCACCCTCATACGATTGTTCAATGTGGAGAAGCCTCTTCATGTTCTACCGAATTTTTCCTTGGACATACTCGTCATACATGAAGTAGCATATCACATCTCGACAGGATTGACAGCTAGACTACACCGGAAGAAGAAGGCCCCTTGGCCCACTCTTCCATTGCGGATTGGGTTATATGAGATCTGGATTTTCAAGCAAGCGGATGTCGAAGAAGAACTAATGAAGAAATATCCATTCAATCTCCAAAGCTACAATCCATATGACCCACATTGTATTGTGAAAGATCACTGCACAAGAGTACAGTTCAACTGGATCCACGAGGCATGTCATTGGGTGGAGGAGGACCCATGGAGATATTGTTACAACTCCTCCAAACTCAATGAACCAGTCAGCTTCGTTGTGGAGTGGTTAGCGAAGCAATGTGAAGCAACATTTCGGAGAGTACGAGCACCAGAAGTAGCAGTAGCAACAGAGACAAGCATACCAGTGCGCGACAAGGGCAAGAGGAAGATTGTCAATCACATGGAGGAAGAGAAAAACCACAAGTTCTGAGGAGATCCATTGGTAGAGAAAGCATCTATGGCTATAGAGGCGAAGAGGCAACAACTCAACAAGCAAATCGCGCAAAGGTATAGGGAGAAGAGAAGAATGGAGGAAGCAGCAAAGGAGTTGCATGAGATGAAGGAGAAACTCTGAAAGGAACAAGAGCTGCGCAAGCAGGAGTGGGAAGCGTAGCAGCAACAGGTATAGTAGGGGGCACAACATGTTCAAACAGATGAAACAATGCTCGTACATATAGTGGATTTATCAGAACAGTTGGCATCAGGTAGACAGATGAACCATCACAGGAGTAGGACTTCACTCATGAGATAGAGCAAGCACTTCAACAATTGGATATGGATATGGAGCAACGAGAATCGGAACAGGACAGTGACCTTATGCCTCATCACTAAGAGGTCAACTTACCTGCTTCACTGCATCCAGATGATGAGCAAGTCTCAAGCGACCGAGTGTTGGGGAAAATTAATTGCTTAATAAAAACAACTAATTACCTGGACATTAATTATCAACCCAAGGAGCGTCTTTTTATTTCAAGGCAATAAGCAAAATATATGCATAAAAATACCAACAACTAACATTGGTTCTATATGATTGTGTTCAATACTATCAAGCTCATTCAACAAGAAATAAAATGTAAGACTTGAATAATAAAACTAAAAGAAAAAAAAAGAAAGTAAATGACAAGAAAAATAATTATGCTAATCACACAACTTTAATCATTACTAAATTAAATCACACCTTGTTGAATTGGAAATTTAATCTATTCCACTCAACATAATTCAAATTCTAATCTAGAGCAACAAATCAAATGAAATCTAGAAATTGGATGAAATAACAAATATGGAAAATGCAACAAACAACAAATTAGTTAAAAGAAAGGAAATCTACTTTAAGAAATGACGATTGAAATTCAAATAAACAAACACATAACTACACTAATTTAAATGTTCAAGGTAGCACCTCATCCAAGGTAGTGGGCCCGGCTACCCAAGACTCAGTTCTGCCTTGAGAAATAATTTAGATCAGATTACAAGTAACAGATGTAGAACTCAGTGGATATTTTCCTTTATTAAAATATATGAGAGAAATAGTTACACCAGAATGAAGTGCTTAGCTTTGCCACAAATCCAACAATTGTTCATCTCCCATCTCTCATCTCTTACCTCTTCTTCTACATCCTATCTAATAATTGTCCATCTCCTATCTCCTAATTATCCCCTCTCTTTGAACTCTGTTTTCATTTAAACACAAGGAGAGCAAAGGGAAGTTACAACAAAGCTGATTTAGTTGAATCTCGGAGTACCCACAGTAATAATCATGCTTGTCAACATTTCAAATCCCAACAGGGATCCATCATCAGGACGATACTGAATGATGATAGAAGAAGAGCTGAGTGAGAGTATAAATAGTGTTAAGATATTTTTAAAATCATTTTTAAGGAGATGAGGTCGGCTTGAAATTTTATATATATTTTTTTAATTTATATTGTTTTATTATTTTAAAATAATTATTAGCCATTTTTTAAAGTTTTATTATAATTTTGTAATAAATTGTATTTTCATATTTATATTTTTATATTTAAAGATATTTTAATAAATAGTTTTTATTAATATTAATAGATTATGTAAATTTTTGTAATGTTTTATTAGATTCATTAGTTAGATAGATTTTTTATTTTATATATATATATATATATATATATATATATATATATATATATATTCCAATAAATTTGTTATTTGATTCATAATTATTATAATAATCAAATTTTTAATCATGCTTAATTTTATTTTATTTTGCTTAATTATATTTTATTTTAATAATATAACTAATTTTATTAATTAATTAATAAGTTACTAAATATTATAATTAGATACACTTGTATAGTAAGTTAGATGCTATTATAATAATTAATTTTTGTTATAAATATTTAATGATGCTCTTACTAATTATTAAAAATGAAATATTCTTATTAGTATTATAACTAATCTTTAAATAATTCATTATTTTTTAATTATAATAGATATTAACTAATTAATTGATTAATTATAATATATATTAAGTAAATAATTGATTAATTCTAATTGAATTGGTAATATTATTATAATTTAATACAGTGATTATTATTATATATGAAATATTCTTATTATTATTATTATTAAATAATTATTATCATAGTTATAACTAATCATTAATGGTTATTATTATAGATACTTAATAATAATAATAATTAATTATTATTAAGAATTATAGTAATAATTATTTTTATTTTTATTTTTAGTATGAGATCAGAGAATTATAATAAGAGAAGTTACCTGGTTACCTGAAATGTACTGGTGGTCCTAATCTCTTACAAAATGATTTCCATTACAATTTTGGATTAATTACATAATTTCAATAAACAAGATTAGACCTGAAATGTAGTCCCATCATGATTCAGTTGGAAAAGTCAAATCTAGTATTGCAATTGGGAGAATTTGGAAAATGGTCGCAACTGCAAATCAGAGAACATCATCTTCAAAGAACCTTGTGTTTCTCTTAATACAAACCGAATTTTGGAAAACTGCGCATTACAAAATTAATTTGGTCCGTTCTGGACAAAACTCATGTTTTAGATTTTTAAGATTCTCCTTCATTTGTCTGAAATGTCTAATGTAAAATTGTCGCCTCTTATTCCAGTGAATTTCTGAGTTTGAATATTTGATTATGAGCAGGAGATCAAATTTGCAATTTGGAAAAGATCTTGGCGGCTAAAATTGTGAGTGATATTAATAAACTATCATTGGAAAAATAATGCATAATAATCTTCAATATATTAAAAATAAAGGAGAAGAGATAATATTTATCCATAAGAGCATAAATAATTACAAAATGGAATTATATGATAAATTATGATAAATAACGTGATAAAGAATGGTAGAAATTGATGAAATAGACATTAAAAAGTAATAATAATAATAATGACAAATTAGTGGCCCAACATACCCTCAAACTAAATATGTTGCATGTCTTCATGCAACCCAAAGCCTTTGTATTAACCACGCTATAATACAAAAATATTCATCCCAACTCATGAAATTGATGGAACAAATGACTTCTTCCTCAAATAATGAATATTCAATTTTAGCAATGTTGATGAAGGCATAACAATTTTCACATTGACTTTCTACTATATGTATATGAAGTTGCAGCAAAATATGATATAAGTAACGACAAACTTCATTTTCTAAAAAAATACAAACCAGATTTTGCTAAAATTTTGCAAGAAAATTTCTACTATATTAATGCTTCTTTAATCCAAAAATCAGATCATTTTGATGCATGGATCATGAAATATAAGCAAATGGCTATAGGTGACAGTGCATGATTTCTGAAATTTTACAAACTAATTTAACTTGAAATTTTATGGGTTTGTGTATTTTAATAATACCTCTTTACTATCCAAAAATCACAAGAATTCAGTTCATAGTTTTAAAGATATATACAAATCAATTTATGCACTATATAAAAATGAAATTGTATGCCTTAAATGAGAAAGAAAGTAGAAAGCATCCATCATGTGTAACAATTCCTCCCCCAAACTCGACAATTAGCATGCCCTCATGCAATACTAGAAAACAAATTGAGGTGGTTGCTACAATCGTTGTTGAAATCTATGCTTGGTGTAAAACAACATGGAATAAGCGAGATTTTGAGAATGAATAAGGAGATCTATGGATGATGGCATGGTCATAATAAATAAATGAATGAAAGTAAAACTCCCCCAAACTGAAAGCTTCTGTCTCTGAAAAATGGGAGGTGGTAAAGATGTGGAATGAATGATGATAAATAATGCTCAATGGATTTTCATGAAATTATTCTAAATTTTTAATAAATCAAAAACTCATGCTATTTTACCTCAAGTTTTACCTCCGAAAAATGTGGAATGAAATGACTGGCATTTGTTGAAGTTGATGTAGGCTGAGTTGATGCTGAAAGTGATGTAAAAGGTGGAAGCCATGCAAGCACATCATGTCTGAACAATTGTTCGCATTCGCTAGTTTCTCGAGCCCCTTCTGTTAGTTGGAATAGTGTGGACTTGCTGCAAATAGAGTTGCCCCCATACTTGTTGTTCTCCTGTAAACAATTCACTACTATGCATGCAATTTTCTTGAATTCACAATTTTAGTTTTGAACAACAACAGATAAGCCGTATGCAAAGATTTCTATCAGAAAAAACCTTTGTATAAATGCAATAATAATATTTTGTCAACTCAACAAGTTATGGCAGAGTTCGGTAATTATATCTTGTCATATCATCATAGTGCATGACCTCCCCCTCCAATGAGAAAAGGGCGTCCATGATCATAAAGCATATGAAAAAGGGAAAAGACGTTGGGGATTCATAAATGTGGCAGGACAATCAATCAAAGCGGCATAAATACGCAAAAAACGGTCAGAGCAATACAAGTCACAAAGATTGGAAATGACCATAAAAGGAATAAAACAGACAATGGATCATTATGCGAAGAGATATTTGCCTTAGGTGAAAAAATATGACGAAAGCATGATCGACGATAAATGATAATGACTGCTGGTATCGATTGATTGGACAGTATTGATATAATGCATATAAAAGTGTAGTTTACCATGCATATTGGTTAATATAGTTATAAACGTTGTTTAATCGGTAAATTCACCTTTATAAATGAATCAATAGGGGGTAATAGGGTAAAGAGTATTTGGCAGTGTAACATAGTACTTCAATACCACAAGCAGAGCCACTGCTTCCAGCAGGCATTCATAGCCTCGACTTGGTTTCTTTTTAACCCCAAAAATGAGTGAGGGTCCTCCTTCTAGTATTTAGATGATTCTCATTTTCCTTGCTATAAAGAGACCACTATGATGACATGGTGACCAAATAATCATATTGTCATTCACCAGGATATAACAAAGTGATCAGGATGGCTCGTGATGAGACCCCTTGTCTTTCTGATGGTTTTAACCATTAAGAAGGTTATTACCTTGGTGTGGTGGTCATAATGGAATGTCACCTGTTACACCCTTATGATCATGGTAGGTTGGCCTGTAATGAGACCCCCTATCCTCTTTAAGAAGATGCGTGTTGCATTTTCATATTTTCATGTTTTTATTGTAAAGGGAGGGAGGCTCATTTACTCCTTAAGAGTCAGGGATGGTGTAAGAAGTAAAAAAAATGTCAATGAAAGTTATGCTTTTATCCCTATATCAACATATCAAAGGGATTTATCCATTTGAAAGTGTGAAAGATAAACCAACATGGTATTAAGATAGTAAATCATTTTATGATGTGTCCAAAGAGAAGATATTCAACTAGTCATTATATAGGTGCACCATGTCAGTTTCAGAATAAATATGACCATCAAAAGGTTTTATAAGTCATAATGGTATTAATATTATTGTTTTTCTTTATCTCATGTACAAATTCCAAATCCAATCAGATGGTTTTCACTCAAAACATGGAAGAGAAAGAAATGGAAAAAATAATGATCGACGATGGAACAACAAAAAGCAATTAGAGCTATTCGTTCTACCGAACAATGATTGTTCAATCGATTGAATAGAAATTGTTCAATCAATTGAAGAATAGATATTCAATTGATTGAACAACAAAAACATAAAAAAGAATCGGTGTTGTTCAATTGATTGAACAACAATCGTTCAATCGATTGAACAAAAAAACATACAAAAATAAATTGGTGATGTTCAATTGATTGAACAGCAGAACATACAAAAAGAAATCAGTGATGTTCAATGGATTGAACAACAATTGTTCAATCAATTGAATAGAAAATACAAAAAAGAATCAGTGTTGTTCACTTGATTAAAAATAAATAAATAAATTTGCATTGTTCAATTGATTGAATAACAATTGTTCAATCAAATGAACAACGAAATACAAAAAAAAGAAATTAGTGTTGTCCAATTGATTGAACAATAATCGTTCAATTGATTAAACAACAAAATACGAAAAACGAAATAGGTGTTGTTCAATTGATTGAACAACAATTGTTCGATCGACTGAATAACAAAACACTAAAAAACAAATCAGTGTTGTTCAATTGATTGAACAACAATCATTCAATTGATTTGAACAACAAAACACGCAAAAAGAAATCAGTGTTGTTTAATTGATTGAACAACAAAACACATAAAAAGAAATCGATGATGTTCAATTGATTGAGCAACAATCATTCAATTGATTGAAAAACAAAACACACAAAAATAAATCGGTGTCGTTCAACTGATTGAACAGCAATCATTCAATCGATTGAACAACAAGACACACAAAAAGAAATCGGTGTTGTTCAATTGACTGAACAACAACTGTGCATTCGCCAACGGAACGACAACTACAACTTTCAAGGAAGAAACAACTGAAACACAAGAACATAGGAGAAATAAGAAAAGAAACAACACTTTATTTAAAAACATGAAATAAATTAATTAATTAAGTTACAACAACTATGATGTTGTTTCCTAAGGGATCAATCTGTTTCTAGGAACAACAATCTGTTAATAGAAAAAATGATCTCTTGGAAAAATGCTTTGGAAACAGTGACATGAATCTTCAAATGGAAATCAATTCTCCATTTTATGAATCCATTAGGTAATGAATTGGATGAAATTCCCTTGCTTCATTAACATTTCTTTCAAGAATCGTTTATTCATATATTGACTTCTTTTATTTTTCTGGAACCTACAAAAACACAAGTGTCTACCTGTAATAAAACATCAAATTATGGAATAATAGAGGTGATCCGGCTCTCATAATCCAAGACATATGAAAAAAATAACAAGTGGTTACTATGTAAAACAAATCCACAGAAAGATAAACAAAGAAAAAAATTATTTATCACTTGCAGGAGAGGAGTGGTCGACCATACTAACCAAGGGTGTTTTAATCATCACTCCTTTGTTTTTTGTACGATTTGAGTGATTCCAAAGTCAAATGAGATCTAATTCAAATGTATATCACCAATAGAAACAAGTTTTCAAAATTTCATGATATGATATGTCAATTTTACTTAGAACAACCTGCATAATAGAGTCATTTTCGATTTCCCAAGTTAAACCAACAATTGATAATTTAAGCATAATTTTTTCTTTTGATGACGGATTCAAATGATTCAAATTATAGACTAAAGTAGATTAATTTATTTTTCTCCAATAGAAATAGGTTTTGAAGACAAGAAGAATTGATGGGTCAAATACGCAAGTGAACAGTTGGAAAAACAGAGTTTTTAAAGTGCAGATTTACGATAGATAGTCAGTATTTTGGTCATAACTCTCTCATACGATATTGAAATTGAGTGATTAAAATTGTCTTGTAAACTATATTCATAAGGAAATATACCATATAAATACGCTTTAAAAATATAGTCATTTAGGCCTCCAAAAATTGACTGTCCCAACTCTTTTCCTGAGATGCCTACTAGACACCCTGTCAATGTTTTGGTTATAACTTCTTCATTTCAAATCCAAATGGAGTGATTAAAATTGGGTTGGAAAGTAGACATCAAGGGATACTTAGGATAGAAATAATTTTTAAAAATATTACCTTTTGTTCCCTCAAAACATGACTCTCCCGACTCTATTTTCAGAAATTTCATCAAGCGTGCAAGCCAAAAAAATATGATATTCAAGAAAATTTTCCAAATTGGTGATAAAAATGAATATGAGTGTTTGTAGAACTGTTATTTTCAATATAATATATCTACATACACAAATAAATTAAAACATTTATCACCGATGTTGATTTCCATAGCATGTTGCAACAAAAACAACTATTTTTACATATAAACAAAATGTATTTATTTGTCTTTATTTATTTTATTTTCTACACTAAAATACTCTGCTTTGAAAAATTAATATGCTTACGTATAAGAGTACTTCTAGTGGAGCCATTTTAGAAATAAGGCATCAAGTATGTACATACCCAAATTTAAAAAATGCATGTTAATAAATAGTAGGGTATGAGAAGCCAACTTCCTTTGAAAATATGGTGTCAAAAATTGTTGAAGTATGGAGTGATGCATCAAACAAATGATGAAGTGAAACCAATCTTCAATATGTTCTTTACTTCCTTGATTTCCCATAGTTGTCATATCATGAATTTCTTGAGTTCTTAAAATGGTTTGTTGATGCAGACTAGAAGAAACCTCATTTTCTTCCATAACTTCTACAATTTTTGGATTTGAAACAATCTCAATCTCTATATAAGTTTTCTGTAATTGTGCATGTGAGATAGAATGGGTGGGAAGGGTAGTTGAATTTTTCATTTCAACACTGTAAGCATGTTGTACTGATTTATTATGGTTAGGGTGTGGAATGAGTTGAGCAAGAAATTGTGTAGGGCATGAAGCATTTTGATGATGTAGTTGATTGGGTCATGTGGATGGTTTTGATAGACAAGCAAGATGTTGTTGAAAAGCTGGAAAAGAATATGGATGATTTGTTTTTTCTACAAGATGAGGGAGAGTAGTCATGTAATCATAAGATGAGCCATGCCAAGCTTGTGGATAAGATTGTTGAGGGTTATATTGAGATTGACATGGTTGCCCTAACATAGATGTATTCCATAATTGATTATGAAAGTAAGAAAATGGAGAGAAAGTGTTTCGAACCATACATGTAGGCCATGGTTTCCATAATTTTGACATTTTTGCAGCTTCCCATCCCTTTGATATGCTATTTCCATCCTAGATAAGGAAGAGTGACTATCTATGGGATGCTCCTTTCTGTAATGAGGGCAAAACACTTCATCAATTTCTGCCTGATTTTTCTTAACCTACAAAACATGAAATTGTGAATTTAGAGAGCTAATAAAAGCATATTTCAAATTTTCAAATAAAACATTGATTTCAACTCTTATGTCTCCTGTTCTTGTAGCAGATTTGGAAAAGAAAGAAGAAAGTTCTCTATAATTCTTACCAGCCTTGGAGATTCCTCTTGAATACCTTATGCATAATTCACAAACATCATCATATGATAATTGAAAAACATCACCTTTTCCCATTAGATTTAATAGTTCTAAAAATTCATCTTTGATTCCTTTGAGTAGGAGTGGTTTCAATGTGTCTTTTTCCAAATGCTTATGTTTTGATTTTTGAAAGTTATATCAAAACCGCTCTACATAGTCCTCCAAGCTTTCATCTTCCCCTTGTATCATACTAAAAATATATTCACTAGCCTTGCAATAGTCTTAGTACTTCTTCAAGAATACATTCTTCATGTCCTCCCATGTTTGGATGTAGTTCCCACCAAGGCTCATGAATCATCGGAGAGCTACTATTTTTAGAGTAAGAGGAAACACTTTGTTATATACCTAGGGGGGATAATATGGGGTACCAAGGGAGGTACCCAAGGTAATTATGTAATAATGGGATGGGCCATAGTAATAAATAAGGTGGTTAACCCATGTCATGTAAGGGACCACAAGTAGTTAATAATAATGTAATGGGCCCATGGTATTAGTTGATGGTATGAGGGAACCATGGTAATGACCCATGGTATTGTATGTATGAGGCCTATATAGAGGCTAGAGACTCCACATGGAATATAGTGAAGGAATATTGTATGAACAAGGATATGGCTTGTGGAGTGTTCTCCTTCCTTAAGGAGTGAATGTATGGTGTTGCCCTACCTTAAGGGTTTGATATCAATAAGGAATCATTTCTATCTATTTCTCTCTTATTGTTTATGGGTATATTTGCATTACCTTATATTTTTGGATCAGAGCTATAACAAGTGGTATCAGAGCTCCGATACCACTTGTTATAGATCTAACCCAAGAATATTATAGATCTGATATAAAAATATAAGATAATGCAAATAACCCAAAAATAATATGAAATGCTTCACTTTATTGATCAAACCATTAAGGTAGGGCAACACCATACACTCACTCCTTAAGGAAGGAGAACACTCCACAAGCCATATGCTTGTTCATACAATATTCCTTCACTATATTCCATGTGGAGTCTCTAGCCTCTATATAGGCCTCATACATACAATACCATGGGTCATTACCATGGTTCCCTCATACCATCAACTAATACCATGGGCCCATTGCATTATTATTAACTACTTGTGGTCCCTTACATGACATGGGTTAACCACCTTATTTATTACTATGGCCCATCCCATTATTACATTATTACCTTGGGTACCTCCCTTGGTACCCCATATTATCCCCCCTAGGTATATAACACACTTTCAACCTTTGATCATTAGTACAATAATCATATCCTCTACAAAGTACTTCAAACTCAAATAAGAATGTATCTGGATCTTCATTTTCCAAACCATGAAAATTTGGTAGAGAAGATGGGGGAATTATGTGCATTTGTGTCACTCCTCCTAAATCTTTGATAGGAAATTCAAAAGTAGCAATGTGAGTCATTTCTTACCATAATAGAAGATTTTCTTCATGTGTTGCTTTGAGGCTCCTCCTTCAAATGTTCCTGTCAATTGGTTAGTGAAATGGGTGGTGCTTACATCACCACTTGAGTGGAATCATGAGATTTTTTTCAAAATTATACCTCTAAAATTCATACTTTTAATCATGCATGGTATATGACTCAAGCCTGACTACTGAAGATAGATCCATCACTAGTTTCACAGGATGCGTGCATAGGTTCTTGCCTTCCGTCTACAATATCTAGCTCTCATGAAGTCAGATATGCATCTACAACCAGATATTAGTGTGGAAGTGAAACTTGACTGTCTCCCAGCCAACGACGCCAAAATGTTGGGAAAAATTAATTGCTTAATAAAAACAACTAATTACCTGGACATTAATTATCAACCCGAGGAGTGTCTTTTTTATTTCAAGGCAATCGACAAAATATATGCATAAAAATACCAACAACTAACACTGGTTCGATATGATTGTGTTCTATACTATCAAGCTCATTCAACAAGAAATAAAATGTAAGACTTGAATAATAAAACTAAAATTAAAAATAAGAGTAAATGACAAGAAAAACAATTATGCTAATCACGCAACTTTAATCATTGCTAAATTAAATCACACCTTGTTGTATTGGAAATTTAAGCTATTGCACTCAACAGAATTCAAATTCTAATCTAGAGCAATAAATCAAATGAAATCTAGAAATTGAATGAATTAACAAATATGGAAAATGCAGCAAACAACAAATTAGTTAAAAGAAAGGAAATCTACTTTAAGGAATGATGATTGAAATTAAAATAAACAAACACATAAGTACACTAATTTAAATGTTCAAGGCAACACCTCGTCCAAGGTAGTGGGCCTAGCTACCCAAGACTCAGTTCTACCTTGAGAAATAATTCAAGTCAAATTACAAGTAACAGATGTAGAACTCAGTGGATAACTTCCTTTATTAAAATATATGAGAGAAATAATTACAGTAGAATGAAGTGCTTAGCTTTGTCGCAAATTCAACAATTTTTCATCTCCCATCTCTCATCTCGTATCTCTTCTTCTACATCCTATCTAATAATTTTCCATCTCCTGTCTCCTAATTATCCCATCATTATCCCCTCTTTCTTTGATCTCCGTTTTCATTTAAATACACAGAGAACAAAAGGAAGTTACAACAAAGCTCATTACAAAATGATTTCCATTACAATTTTGGATTGATTACATAATCTCAATAAAAAAGATTAGATCTGAAAGATCTTCCCATCATGATTCAATTGGAACAAGTCGAATCTAGTATTGTAATTGCTAGAATTTGGAAAACAACTGCTACAACAAATCGAAGAAAATCGTCTTCGAAGAACCTTTTGTTTCTCTTAATAAAGAACTAATTTTGGAAAACTGCTCAACACAATTAATTTGGTCCATTCTAGACCAAACCCATGTTTCGGATTTTCAAGATTCTCCTTCATTTGTCCGAAACGTCCAATGCAAAACTATCACTTATTATTCCAGCGAATTTCTTGGAATATTTGATTATGAGCTGGAGATCAAATTTGCAATCTGGAAAAGATCTTGGAGGCTAAAATTGTGAGTGATATTAATAAACCATCATTGCAAAAATAATGCATAATAATCTTCAATATATTAAAAATAAAGGAGAAGAAATAATATTTATCCATAAGAGCATAAATAATTATAAAATGGAATTATATGATAAATTATGATAAATGACGTGATAAAGAATGGTAGAAATGGATGAAATATACATTAAAAAGTGATAATAATAATGAAAAATTAGTGGCCCAACACCGAGGAGGCACTAAGATCCTCGGAGATCAGCCAGAAGAAGAGATGCACAACATCTCATTCGACGAGTCTCAACATAGAGTTGTGCAGTCTCGTAGAGTGTCGACTCCGGATGATCATACATCTCCTGCGCAAGTTGAGGAACGAGTGATCGTGTCTGACGTGCGCAAACATCCAACAACCTTGGCCGATGCAACTAGAGTGTATGCCGAAGCCACTAGCTAGAGTATTCATTTTCTGATAGCTGAGAATGAGTGAATGGCTAAGGAACTACAAATGGCCAAGTAAGGAGGAGAGTTGGTTACAGCATTTGCCCGAGCTGAACTTAAGAAGGCAATACTAGATGAAGTATTATCCCTTGACACAGTTATGTGAGCAGTGTACTCCAAGTTTGGCACCATGCATAAGGCAGTCATCCATTTCAACGAATGGCAACAATGATGTGCTAGAAGAGCACGCATCTTAATGAACTTGCATGTTGTTGTTGATTACATGCAAACATGGACGATGAGATACAAGGGAGCCTTGCATCACTTGCCTAAGATGATGAAGGCCAGTGCGGTCGAGTTGAAGGCATGTATCCGAAGTCAGATCTAAAACTATGAAGAGCTCTCGCAGCTCATCACTAGTATACAGGATTCCCATGCACATGTGTTCAAGAGTATGGATGTTATGGTGCATGCAGATGCGATCCCTTCTATTAGGACTCTCACCCAGGCAAAGAAAAATGCGCAGGTCTGACTAGAGCTTGACTCGTACTTCGACGAGTTGATGCACATCGCCACCAGCCTAGACTTTCCATCAGTGTAGACATCATGCACAAGTATGTTGCTGGTCCAGCCGCATTGAGAAAAATGATGTGCATGCTTATAGACGAGTTGGACAGAGGAGCCCGAGCATTGTACTCAGATGCTATGGAGGCAAGAGTCAAGTTCCATAAAGATGTCACCTTGGAGCACATGAACACCATCACAGACTACCGATATTGGCATCAGTATGTTATTGTTGATCAGTGCGAGGATGTTGAGGAGTTGGACTTCCATGGTTATCTAAGTCATAGTGATGTCTAGCATGGCTTGCTCAAGCCATTTCTCTCTCATGGGTACATGTGCATTGTAATGTAACGCCATATCAAGTGTAAGTCAAGTTGTGATAGTTGAATGTAACAGTCATAGAGTAGATGAAGAGTCATGAGGGTAGTTGAACTGTCACAAAGGGGAATGTCAAGGGCCACCCCACCCTTTGCTATAAATAGTCCCTCATAACTCATTGTACAGGCTTTTGGTAAGCCAAAATTTCGATAAGACTATCTTGGAGAGAGTTTGGACATTATTGTAATGAGCCTTGGCTTCTCCACTGCGCAGAGCTAGTACATCTCTTTGGAGGAGCAAGCGGTTGTGGCTATAACATTCAGCTATCGGAACTAGTGGTTGGACATGGATGTATTGTATGACTGGAACTTACACTTCTTAATATAACAAGAGCCAGCACGTTTCATGCAAATGTTGTATTTTATTCTATGATATCTGGTTTAGTCTAAATGATATATGTATTTTTTTACTTACGCATGCATGTATAGCTATCTGTGTATGTATGTATGAATCTTTCTGAAATGTGTTGTCGATTTTAACCATCACTTTGGATTGCTTGCTAACTTGCCTTCCATGTTGTGATGTACCTTTGCTCATGTGTTCCCTTCTTAACTCTATGCTATCACAGGTTTCCAAGGGGCGCACTCATCTCAACCCTCGTGTGTTAAAACCTCTCATGCCCCTGCTACCAACAGAGTTATCTTACTTGCCTTTGTGTGAAATCACAGTCAAGGAATTACCATACGACCCATTGTTGAGACTCCTACACCAAACGGTTTGAGGTCTAATTGGGACTTCTTACCGGGCAGATCCCCTAACATGTTGGTGGGTCCAGCACTGTCAACAGGTGGTAAGCGAAACTCATATTTAGGTAGGTTACTATATGGTTGAACAATTCCTTGCAACAATTACCCTTAAATTTGGTATCTCTATCACTCACAATGACTTTCGGAAAATCGTGTAATTTATAAATAATTTTGCAAAATATCTTAGCGATTTGTTTAGCTGATTCTGATTTCTTCATCGCAATAAATTTAGCATATTTGGTGAGTTTATCAACTACTACAAAAATCTCATCCTTACCTTCAGATATAGGTAATACCTCAATAAAGTCTATTGATATTTCTTCCCATTTCTGATTTGGAATGTTTAAGGGGTGAAGTAATCTAGGTGTTGTAATATTTTCACTTTTATTTCTTTGACATTTGTCACATTCTGCTACATATTTCTGAATATCGTGACTCATCCCCTTCCAAAAGAATGATTAACGTTCATTGTAGTAAGTTTTAAGGAATAATACTTGTTCGGCTCACAGTGAATCATGTGACTCCTTGAGTATCTTGGATTTAAACTTTGAGTTTGAATTTAGATATATTCTTCCTTTGTACCATAGAATATCATTCTCCCATTCAAATTTTGAGTTTTCTGGAAGGCTATTGATTATCACATTTATTTCTGGATCCTTGGCATACTCACTTTGAATCTCATTAAGCCATTCAGGAACAACAATCGAGAATACAAGTAATGTTGGTTCTTCGTCCTTCCTAGACAGGGCATCTGTTACTACATTGCATTTTCCCTTTTTATGTAGTTTCTCCATGTCAAAGGAGACAATTTTTTCAATCCATTTTTGTTATTCTTAGGAAGGTGTTTTTTGTTGAAGGACGTGCTGGGGACTGTTATGGTCTGTTCGAATGGAGAACTTACTTCCTAAAAGATATTGTATCCACTTGGCCAGTGCATGCATAATAGTGAGCATTTTCTTGTTGTATGTGGACTTAAGATGTTCTCATTTATTGATCTTCCTCCTTTCAAAATCTATTGGATGCCCTTCTTGCATTAACATTGCACCTATACCGAACCTGGAAGCTTCACACTCAATGATAAATGGTTTAGAGAAATATGGATTTTCCAATACCGGGGCATTATACATAACTTCCTTCAATTCTTCAAAACACCTTCTTGCTTCCTCATTCCATTGAAATGAATTCTTCTTTAAAAGGTTTGTTAGAGGTGCATTTATATGTGCATAGTTTTTAATAAATTTTCGGTAATATCCAATCAATCCTAAGAACCCTCTTAGTTCGGATATAGTAACATGTTTGGTCCATTCCTTTATAGCCTTGATTTTAATAGGGTCCACTTTTACTCCTTCCTAGGATATTATGTGTCCAATATATTCTACTTCTTCCTTCCCAAAGGTGCATTTGGATTTCTTGGCATAGAACAGATGCTCTTTCAGCGGTGTAAGAACTTTATCCAGATGTTGTAGGTGCTCCTTCCAAGTTTTACTGTAAATTAAAATATCATCAAAGAATACTAATACAAAATTCCTAAGATATGGATGGAATAACTTGTTCATAGTGGCTTGGAATTTTGTTGGTGCATTGGTTAACCCAAAGGGCATTAATTTAAATTCGTAGTGACCTTTGAGTGTTCGGAACATAGTTTTTGGTATGTCTTCGTGTTGGAAATAATACTGAGAGGGGGGGGGGTGAATCATTATTATCAAACTCTTTTCAATATATCTTCATGAATTATACTTTAATATATTCTTCAGATATTGATCATTAATTTGTATGTCAGTACCATATAAAAATGAGCATGAACAAGAAAAACAGATAGTCACTCCAAAGAACACCAGATATAAGGTGGAAACCCAATGTGGGTGAAAACCACCTGCTGCAATATGTCTCTATCTTCCTTCAATTAGAAACTTCTTTTACAATGATTTTGTACTGGTGCAGACCTTTACCAGTACACAGGCTACAACTTGCAGAGAGCTACAACTCTCTCTCGTTTTCCAGTCTCTCCTGGAAGGGAGCTACAACCCCCAATTTCATTCAAGGACCACGTTTCATTAATTTTCAGACTGGATCCAAGAAGATCAAACGGTCATCAAGCATATCAGATCAACATATATTTTCTTTATACAGCAGATCTTTCAAAATCACCCAAGCGCCAACCCAAGCACTAGATCAAAATATAAATAAATATCTGATCTGGTCACCCATTAAAAACAGAGGTTGTTTATGCCGAAATCAGAACACAATGCAGAGGATATACATATAACAGTGCACCCGGAGGCTAGACACAAGACAAACCCAATATGCGCACCCAGAACCCTTTAGCGAACAGCAGAGGAGGCTATATCAGAGTTAAAGAATGACTGCTGCTTAAAAAAAACCCTGCGGTTCGCTACTCTTATACTACTTACTGAACTGCAATACACCCGAAGCAATGCGATTTCTCTCGAAGAAATGTCTGAACTTCAAGCCTGCGATCCTTTGCTCTATTCTGCGCGCATTCTCCTTGATTTAGGTTCAGTAATTGCTCCTTAACCGATCACAAGAATGCCAATCAATTCTCCCTTAAGATCTTCAATTCATAATCGATACCTTGCCAAAGGATCTCTTTTCTTCTTATATAGTCATGCTTTTGATAAAACCATGAGTCGAAACCAGAGGATCCGAAATCCTGTGGCTTGCTTGCTTTGACCGATGATTTAAGTGATAAAAATAGCGGGAAAACGAAAAACAAGTCCAAACAACAAAAGGTGGACTTTAAACTTAATGCATCCATAACAATAATATATCGGGTCCGCTCCTTATCGCTGTATAACATCGTCTATTTGCCGATGGCCGATCCGATGGATCGGATGCGACATGCCCCATTAACCAGCCTATATATATATATATATATATATATATATATATATATATATATATATATATATATATATATATATATATATCGGGTCCGCTCTTCATCGCTAACAATGCATGCCTGTATCATGGCTTATTCCCGACTTCTGATCCGATGGATCAGATGCGACATGCCCATTAACCATGTTTTATATATATATCGGGTCCGCTCCTTTTATCACTATCGGCGATTAGATGTGGGAAGCCTTTATAAAATGGGCGATTACCGCGGATGCGATGTTAATATATGCTGCCTTTAATGCTTCCATCGGGTCCGCCACCTCTTATCGCAATCGGAGGATTGGGGTGGGCAACCCTTTATGCATTGCGATATACTGCGGATGCGATATTATTATAAACCAAAAGCGATATGCCGTCGGGTCCAATGCAATCGGAGGTTTCAACGGTGTTACATACCCGAACCACCGATGCGCATATATGCCGAAATACATGTATTAACACATATAACTGTGTTTATCCGCCGAAAGGGGGAAATGCATACATGCTATTGTTTATTATGTAATACATATATATATGGGTTTTAAGCACCCAAACACCTCCCGATAGTATTAATGAATGCATATATGGGATTTGATCGCCCGAACAACTCCCGATAGAGTTAAAGCATGCATATATGGCCTGATGACTCCCGATAATGAGTAAGCATGCATCCAAGGGTTATATAGGCCCAATTCCTCCTGATAAGCTCTTTATATATGAGAATGCGCCTCTATTGCTTCGATAAGCTCCCAATGGCTCAATGGCTCCCGATAACTGCTTCTTTGGCATATATAAGTGAGATGTTCATCTATGAGAGGGTTGCCATCAAGTACAATGCATGCATCACAATGCCAACAATCTCCCCCTTTGGACTTGATGGCAACAACACCAAAATCACTCTCCCCCTTTGACATCAAGGGCAAAGGGCGGATCAAGACATACTCTGTCCCTGATATATATATTTGGCTGCCCAGACCTGCGCCTCTTGACTATATCTCCCCCTGAGAATCTGCTCCTCCTGATTATGAACCGGATCATAAAAGCAATATCAACTTCAGATTTTTCAGGTAACCATTCCACTCCACAGCTATTCTGGCTACAGTGATCCAGGTGGATGTTGGTGGCCACCCACTAACCCATTTGGACCCCCACAACTGTCTCTTTCAGTCTTTTCAGTTTTCTAAATTGTAGCACAGTTTACTATTTTTAGCAGTTTTTCGGGTCCTGAACTTCCGGAGCCGTTTCGAGGCCCTAAACGACGTTTTTTTTGGGAATCTGGGGCAACATGAGTCCATGGACTGATGTTGCCTCCCAAAGTGGTAGTACTCGGATAGATCTTTCTAACGAGCTATTGTACGCGTCAAACGGAGATCGTATGCCAAAGTTACGACCCCGGGAAATTGATGTACCAATTTACCCAAACGGGGCCCACAATTTGGCGCTTCATCTTCTAGGGTTAGATTTCGGAAGGTTAAGGGTTTTCCATTGTTTCTCAACAATAAATAGGCCTTCGAGCCTCATTGTAACACAGTTTTGGAACAGTTCAGAGGCATGTAGCCGCACATCTCTTCTCAGAGATAGCTACCATCGCCCTCGCTGGTTTATTTCCATTTCTGGTTGTAAGCATATTTCAGTATTTTCCATTAATGAAATGAATCATTATTTCCGCTGCATCTATGTGTTTATGGTTATTGCATCTCGGTATTTATGGTTATCTCTGTAATCTATTGCGTTCCCATTTAAATCCGGATCAGTGGTATCAGAGCGGTCTGCTTTTTCTCTGTTTTTCTTTGCATGTCCCCAACGAGGTCGGGATATAAGGAGTTAGGGCTTGAACTGGTCGAACCTTTGCAAGACCAGCCTCGCAAATCCCGACGGCCTCCCATGGCGGATGAGAAGAAAGACGAGGGGGCAGGAGATCCTATCAAAATCTTGCTCGAAGAAGCGCTCGAGCAGCAAAGGAACGCGATGATGGATAGCTTCGCGCAGATCCTTCAGCGGCTACCCAGAGGCGACGCATCGGCTTCCAACAGCGACTCTGGAAACACCACACCGTTTAAGGTACAAGTGAATTTTGAAATCCCCATCTTCGAGGGTCAAATAGACGCAGATGCCGTAGATAAATGGTTAAATCTGCTAGATGGGTATTTTTCTGTTCATGAATTTTCAAATCGGGAAAAGATTGTTTTCGCTCTTCTCAAAGCAGCCCCCCACGTAAAGGACTGGTGGGAAACCTACTGCGAGCAGAAGGATGAAAGTACAGGCTCACTATTTTCAGTCGCACCCACTTGGAATGACTTCCGGGATGCCATCAAGGAGCAGTACTACCCTGTCGGAAGCTATGAGGACAAATACATCAAATGGACCACACTGCGGCAGGGGCGAGACCAAGATGTGCCGGAGTTCACAAACATTTTTCATACCCTTCGCACACAGTTGGGTATCAAAGATTCTGAGCTGCATCTGGTACTCAAATACCGTGGCTGCCTGCACAAATACATCCAGGAAGAGATGGGGTTCTTAAACATCTCCTCACTCGGCACAGCATACCGATACGCTGTCAAAATCGAGCAAAAGTTCAAACAGAAGAAGCGAGACTTTGGATCTGCAAATCCGAAGCCCAAAGGACAAAGCCAAGGCGGGGTGACCCAAGACAACCCGTCAAAGCCACAAGAAAAGAACAACACCATGAAGCCGAAGAAGGACACAGGGAAGTGGTGTGAGTTCCACAAGAGTCCCACTCATAACACCAGTGAGTGTCGGACCAAGCAGTCGCTGGTGGCTGAGTTGAAGGCTTCCGAATCAGATGCATGTTCCGACCCTGAGCCAGAACCCGACAAGGGGAATGGCAAAGGGAAGCAGATCATTGATGCGGATCCCAGCGCCACTGTTGCCACTGCCAAGATCCAGAAGAATGAACTTGCAGATCCAGAGGAAGGGGAGCGTCTTTTCCACTCACAGATGTGGGTGAAGGGTTCACCGCTGCGATTCATTGTCGACAGTGGTAGCCAAAAGAACCTGGTTTCAGCAGAGGTCGTGAAGCGGTTGGGCCTACCGACTACACCGCACCCGCAGCCGTACAGTATCGGGTGGCTTCACGAAGGACGAGATCTGAAAGTTCGCCAGCAGTGCCGCCTTCCCTACAGCATCAAGCCCTTCACCGACGAGGTATTATGTGATGTTACACCTCTGGATGTTTGTGATGTATTATTAGGCCAACCATACTTGTGGAGGCGACATGCTGTGTATGAGTCAAGGCCTCGCGCTGTCATTATTTCTTTAGGTGATTCATTATACAGGATACCGGAGGTAGCCCCACCTACTGCCACATCTTTGATCACTACCAAGAAAGGCAGCAAGCTCATATCACAGACCAGGAAATTCATTTGTCTGGTTCACTCCCAAAATAAGGGGAAGATTGTTGCTACATCCATGACCCCTGTAAAGGGTTCCTTCATGCAGCAGCAGCAGCAAAGGGATACGGTCATGAAAAAACACAGGAACAACTCCTCCTCACCCACATGGGTACCACACAAGTTTCAGGTGGGCAACAAAGTCTGGTTGCATCGACAGAAAGAACGCCTTACCAGAACCCATCAAAAGCTCAAATCACTCCGACATGGTCATTACAGCAGTACCAAGGCTATGGGGAACAATGCTTTGGAGCACATCATTCCTCCATTCCTTCGCCTGCACCAAATGTTCAATGTGGACCATCATCGACCATGCTTCCCACCATCACTGGACACATCAGAGATTGCAGGACAAGTTCAGCAGATGGAGGAACTCAACGCAATGGGGACCATTGCTTCCTAAGGGGGGAGGAATGATCCAGGTGGATGTTGGTGGCCACCCACTAACCCATTTGGACCCCCACAACTGTCTCTTTCAGTCTTTTCAGTTTCCTAAATTGTAGCACAGTTTACTATTTTTAGCAGTTTTTCGGGTCCTGAACTTCCGGAGCCGTTTCGAGGCCCTAAACGACGTTTTTTTGGGAATCTGGGGCAACATGAGTCCATGGACTGATGTTGCCTCCCAAAGTGGTAGTACTCGGATAGATCTTTCTAACGAGCTATTGTACGCGTCAAACGGAGATCGTATGCCAAAGTTACGACCCCGGGAAATTGATGTACCAATTTACCCAAACGGGGCCCACAATTTGGCGCTTCATCTTCTAGGGTTAGATTTCGGAAGGTTAAGGGTTTTCCATTGTTTCTCAACAATAAATAGGCCTTCGAGCCTCATTGTAACACAGTTTTGGAACAGTTCAGAGGCATGTAGCCGCACATCTCTTCTCAGAGATAGCTACCATCGCCCTAGCTGGTTTATTTCCATTTCTGGTTGTAAGCATATTTCAGTATTTTCCATTAATGAAATGAATCATTATTTCCGCTGCATCTATGTGTTTATGGTTATTGCATCTCGGTATTTATGGTTATCTCTGTAATCTATTGCGTTCCCGTTTAAATCCGGATCATACAGGCTTCTTATAATATAGAGACCGCCCTGTTTTCCCTTCTACTCATGCCGCTAATTGAACTCGGCACCTTTAAAACCAAGAACTTACCGAGGTCCGCCATCCGCTATGGTGCAATACTATAATGCCAACAATGGATTAGATATGCTCCCCCTGAGCCTTGTACGCGTATACCCCATAAGAACCTCGCGTACAAGCACCAATCTGAGAATTAACAATAGGATGATGCGTCGACAACCCCCAGCTTTTGCCTGAGGTATTCAAAAGTCTCCCTGGGCAATGGTTTGGTAAATATATCAGCCACTTGTTCTTTAGAAGAAACATATTCCAACTTGACCTTTTGTTCAAGAACTTGTTCCCTGAGAAAATGATACTTGATCAGTATGTGCTTGGTTTTTGAATGCATGACTGGGTTCTTTGAAATGTTGATTGCACTTGTATTATCACATAAGATGGAGATAGGTGGAGTACAAGTGATTTGAAAATCCTGCAAGGTCTGCATCATCCAAAGAAGTTGAGTGCAACAAGATGCAGCAGCCACATATTCTGCTTCAGTTGTAGATAAGGTAATTGAACTATGTTTCTTGCTGAACCATGATACTACTCTGGAACCCATAAAGAAAGCACCACCACTTGTTCTTTTCCTGTCATCCACACTTCCGGCCCAATCTGCATTTGTGTAAGCATGAAGTGTGAGATTTGTGTTTCTAGGATACCATAAGCCATAGTTTTGAGTACCTTGAAGATATTTGAAGATTCTCTCAACTACCTGAAGATGAGTTTCCTTAGGATTGGCCTGAAATCTTCCAACTATTCCTACTGCATGCATGATGTCTGGTCGGGTACCTGTCAAATAAACAGACTTCCAATCATAGAACTGTAGGTTGGTTGATGAACTGCTGTTGATTCATCATTCGCACTAAGACTGCAACCTGTAACCATAAGGGTACATACTGGTTTTGAATCTTCCATGCCATACTTCTTCAAAATCTGCTTGAGGTACTTTGTTTGAGACAAGAAGATACCGTCTTCATTTTGTTGGATTTGCAATCCAAGAAAGTATGTCAGTTCTCCTAGCAGGGACATTTCGAATTCTTTCTTCATTACCAAGGCAAAGCTTTGACTCATAGCTTCTTCATTGCTGCCAAAGATAATATCATCTAAATGCACAACAAGTATTAGCAGCTTGTCATTTTCAATTTTTATATAAAGATTGCTATCTGCTGATCCTTTTGAAAAACCTTGTTGATGAAGATATTTGTCCAAACGGTAGTACCAAGCCCTTGGAGTCTGTTTAAAACCATAGAGAGCCTTTTTCAATCTGCACACAAGATTTGGATCATTCCCAAGAATGAAACCATCTGGCTGCTCAATGTATACTTCTTCTTCTAAGTCTCCATTCAGAAAAGCTGATTTCACATCCATTTTGAAATACTTTCAACTTCTGAAAGCTTGAGAGAGCAAGGAACATTCGGATGGCCTCAAGTCTTGCAACAGGAGCAAAAGTTTCTTCAAAATCTATTCCTTCTTGTTGGTCATACCCTTTACACACCAGTCTTGCCTTGTTTCTAATTACCTCCCCATTTTCGTTCAACTTATTTTTGAAAATCCATTTTGTTCCTATGACATTCTTATCCTTTGGTCTAGGAACCACCTCCCAAGTGTTGTTCTTTTCAATCTGTTCAAGTTCTTCATCCATTGCCTTGACCCAACATTCATCCTTGCATGCCTCTCTTACATTTTGTGGTTCAGTGGAGGAGAGTAATGCCAAATAGCTTGAAGCTTCTGCAGTTGATCTTCTTGTTTGTACGCCTGCCTCTTTTTGTCCCAAAATTTGAGATTCTGGATGATTCTTCTGTACATACCTGTATGGAGTCTTCTCTTCTATCATTATATGTTCTTCAGGTGCCTCTTGAGGTTCTTTTTCTTCATCATTGGTCTGATTTGGAGGGTAGTCTTCATCTTCTTCGATATTTTCATACCTTACTTGCCTAGGAATGTATCCCTTTTCATCAACCACTACATCAATGCTGTCAACAATTCTTCCAAGTCTTTTATTGTAACACTTATATGCTTTGCTGTGAGGAGAATATCCAAGGAGAATGCCTTCATCTGCTCTAGGCTCAAGTTTGCCAAGCTATTCATCGGTATTCTTAATATAGCATTTGCTCCCAAAAATTTTGAAGTGCTTTCCCGAAGGAGTCTCACCATACCAGAGCTCATGCGGAGTTTGAGTGTTGTTCACTCGGATATTTGTTTTGTTGAGAATAACAACCACAGCAAATGCAGCTTCACCCTAGAATGTTGTGGGAGTTCCAGACTCATCAAGCATAGCACGAGCCATTTGTTGGATTGTTCTGTTCATCCTTTCCACAACTCCATTCTACTGAGGAGTCCTAGCTGTAGAGAATTCCCTTCTTATTCCATGTTCTTCACAGAAATCGAAAAATTCATTTGAGGTAAATTCCCCACCTCTGTCAGACCTGAGGCACTTAATTTTGTAATCTGATTCATTTTCAACCAAGGCTTTGAAAGACTTGAACTTTTCGAATGCTTCGTCTTTGTGCTTCATAAGTCCTAACCAAACCATCCTAGAGAAGTCATCAATGAATAATATAAAATATTCTTCTCCTCGAGGTGACCTTGTCCTAAATGGACCACATACATTTGTATGTACCAACTCAAGAGGCCTGCTAGCTGATCCTTCCTTTTCAGGAAATTTAGTTCTAGTTTCTTACCAAACTGACATGATTTGCATATTATGTTGTCTAGAATTTTGATGTCTAGAAGACCACGAACTGCCTGGTATTTGCATGCTTTCCTTATTTGTGAAAAGCTTAGGTTCCCCAACCTCAGGTGCCATAACCAATGTTCATCGTCCTTGCTCAAATAGCATTGTTGTTGTCCTTCTTCAAATATGTATAAATTATTTGGAATTCTTCTGCCTTTGATCATTGTTTTTCCTGTATCGAGATCACGAACACTACATCCATTTGATCGAAATATTACCTCTATTCCTTGATCGCACATCTGACTGACACTCAATAGATTATGCTTCAAGCCATCAACATACAAAACATTTCCAGCCTTGACCTTTTCTTTCAACTGAGCAGTGCCTTTTCCTTTTATGGCCGCAGGAGTATCATTTCCAAAAGAAACCTTCTTTCCCTTTTCTAGAGTAGTATATGATTCAAGTTTTTATTTTTCACTTGTCATATGTTTCGAACATCCGCTGTCAATAAACCATAAATTTTCCTATCCTTCTGCATAAAAAGCTATTCCACATATTTATGGTTGTGGTTCCTTCATTCTCCATGTTCTGGCATTCGGGCTTTGTTCCTTCTGAGTTGTCTTCCGAAACCTGCTCCTGCATTCAGATTCTTCATGACCGAAGTTATTACAAATAGAACATTCAATTTCACTTTCAAGGGCGGAAAAATTGTTATAGGTCCTTTTCTTGATTCCAGACATACTTCTTTGTTTTTGAGCTTCTCTAGTCATGATTGTCTTATAGGCAACACATTGAGCTGCTTTGTGACCAAAGTTATGGCAAGAGAAACATTTCCCATTGAAGAAACTTCTGCGATTATCAAATCTGTCATTCAACCGATTGTAGTTTCTACCAACATCCATTCTTGAGGCAAATTGGGAAGATTTTACCTATGGCTGGTTGTAGCTTCTGTTTGTAGCTTGCCTCCGATTTTCTTGATAGTTTTTGTTCGTTCTTGAGATAAACTATCCCTGATTTACTTGATGATTTCTATTAGGCCTTTGCTCGCTCCTTCTTGCTGCATCAAGATAACTTTTGGAGGTGGATGCTTGAGATGCTTCTCCATTATATCCCAGACCTGTCTTGATTAATGGAGAACGCTGCACATTGATGATCTCATCCAGAGTTTCAGATCCTTTAACAAATTTAAGATTAAGAGCTTTTGTCTTCTCAATCTCTTTTCTAAGACCAACAATTTCACATTCCAATTTTTCAAGATGTTTTTCTCTTTCAGCTAGTTGACATTGCAGAGATTCAATAATCACATTTTTCTCTTCTAAGCAAATTTTGAGATTAGACATTTCTTCATAAAAACCTTCTTCATCTATAGCATCCATGTAGTCATCATCCTCAAAAGCCATTAAGAGTTTATAGTCATTACCTCGTTCATCTTCGTCACTATTTGAGAGTCCATCACTATCTTCATGAGTGTAATAGCTTTTCCTGTTAGCATTTTGTTTCTTGTTCCATCTAATAGGTTCCTTTCCCTTGTCATTCTTTTCTTTATGAGGACATTTGGCAGCATAGTGACCCACTCTTCCACATGCAAAGCATTTGAAAGGTAACTTACCTCAGAATCACCCAGCACCCCGTTGGAGATTTTTGACAAAATTTAGTTCTTCTTCTTGTTCTGACACGTGTCCTGATTCATAGTATTCTCCTTTTCCTGAAGCCTTCAAGGCAGATTCTCTCCTATCTGATGGACCTCCTTTCCTCATTTCATAAGCAGTAAGAATTCCGTGCAGCTGTGACATTTTAAGACTTTGTAGATTCTCCTTTTCTTCTATTGCAGAAACTTTAGATTCAAACCTAGGTGACAAAGATCTAAGAACTTTTTCAACCACAATAGCCTCTTTTATTTCTTCTCCCAAGTTTTTCATACAATTAACAATCTCATCTACACAAAGAAAATAGTTAGCCACACTTTCATCATTATACATCTTGAGATTTTCATACTAAATCCTGAGGGTTTGAAGTTTTGCTCGTTTTACCTGATCATCTCCTTCATAGCTTAGGACAATCTTGTCCCATATTTCTTTTGTTGATTTTAACTGCATAACTTTCACGAATTCTGATTGAGATAGACATCCTAGAAGAGTATTGATCGCCTTTGCATTTGTTTCATATTTCTTCTTCTCAGTTGGATCTGTAGGAGTAGCTTATGGAAAAGTATACCCTATTTCTATGATGTCCCAGACTTCTGTTCCCAGAGATTGAAGATAGGCAGTAACTCTTACCTTCCAATATACGAAGTTTGTCCCATCAAAAATTGGTGGCCTGATTGATTCTTCCCTCTCGTAGTTGCTCATGATGAACGATCTCCTTCAAGCGATCAAGCTTCTTCAGAAGGACCTACTCTAATACCAATTGTTGGAAATAATACTGAGAGGGGGGGGTGAATCAGTATTATCAAAATCTTTTCAATATATCTTCCTGAATTATACTTTAATTTATTCTTCAGATATTGATCATTAATTTGTATGTCAGTACCATATAAAAATGAGCATGAACAAGAAAAACAGATAGTCACTCCAAAGAACACCATATATAAGGTGGAAACCCAATGTGGGTGAAAACCACCTGCTGCAATATGTCTCTATCTTCCTTCAATTAGAAACTTCTTTTACAATGATTTTGTATTGGTGCAGACCTTTACCAGTACACAGGCTACAACCTGCAGAGAGCTACAACTCTCTCTCGTTTTCCAGTCTCTCCTAGAAGGGAGCTACAACCCCCTACTTCATTCAAGGACCACGTTTCATTAATTTTCAGACTGGATCCAAGAAGATCAAACGGTCATCAAGCATATCAGATCAACATATATTTTCTTTATACAGCAGATCTTTCAAAATCACCCAAGCGCCAACCCAAGCACTAGATCAAAATATAAATAAATATCCGATCTGGTCACCCATTAAAAACAGAGGTTTTTTATGCCGAAATCAGAACACAATGCAGAGGATATACATATAACAGTGCACCCGGAGGTTAGACACAAGACAAACCCAATATGCGCACCCAGAACCCTTTAGCCAACAGCAGAGGAGGCTATATCAGAGTTAAAGAATGACTGCTGCTTAAAAGAAACCCTGCGGTTCGCTGCTCTTATACTACTTACTGAACTGCAATACACCCGAAGCACTGCGATTTCTCTCGAAGAAATGTCTGAACTTCAAGCTTGCGATCCTTTGCTCTGTTTTGCACACATTCTCCTTGATTTAGGTTCAGTAATTGCTCCTTAACCGATCACAAGAATGCCAATCAATTCTCCCTTAAGATCTTCAATTCATAATCGATACCTTGCCAAAGGATCTTTTTTCTTCTTATATAGTCATGCTTTTGGTAAAACCATGAGTCGAAACCAGAGGATCCGAAATCCTGTGGCTCGCTTGCTTTGACCGATGATTTAAGTGATAAAAATAGCGGGAAAACGAAAAACAAGTCCAAACAACAAAAGGCGGACTTTAAACTTAATGCATCCATAACAATAATATATCGAGTCCGCTCCTTATCGCTGTATAACATCGTCTATTTGCCGATGGCCGATCCGATGGATCGGATGCGACATGCCCCATTAACCAGCCTATATATATATATATATATATATATATATATATATATATATATATATATATATATATATATAAGGTCCGGTCCTCATCGCTAACAATGCATGCCCGTATCATGGCTTATTCTCGACTTCCGATCCGATGGATCGGATG
Source organism: Pinus tabuliformis (assembly GCA_031772625.1). Taxonomy (NCBI): domain Eukaryota; kingdom Viridiplantae; phylum Streptophyta; class Pinopsida; order Pinales; family Pinaceae; genus Pinus; species Pinus tabuliformis. The sequence goes on along the minus strand of CM062806.1, from coordinate 168,080,639 downwards.
CGACATGCCCATTAACCATGTTTTATATATATATCGGGTCCGCTCCTTTTATTGCTATCGGCGATTAGATGTGGGAAGCCTTTATAAAATGGGCGATTACCGCAGATGCGATGTTAATATATGCTGCCTTTAATGCTTCCATCGGGTCCGCCATCTCTTATCGCAATCGAAGGATTGGGGTGGGCAACCCTTTATGCATTGCGATATACTGTGGATGCGATATTATTATAAACCAAAAGCGATATGTCATCGGGTCCAATGCAGTCGGAGGTTTCAACGGTGTTACATACCCGAACCACCGATGTGCATATATGCCGAAATACATGTATTAACACATATAATTGTGTTTATCCGCTGAAAGGGGGAAATTCATACATGCTATTGTTTATTATGTAATACATATATATGGGTTTTAAGCGCCCAAACACCTCCCAATAGTATTAATGAATGCATATATGGGATTTGATCGCCCGAACAACTCCCGATAGAGTTAAAGCATGCATATATGGCCTGATGACTCCCGATAATGAGTAAGCATGCATCCAAGGGTTATATAGGCCTGATTCCTCCCGATAAGCTCTTTATATATGAGAATGCGCCTCTATTGCTCCGATAAGCTCCCAATGGCTCAATGGCTCCCGATAACTGCTTCTTTGGCATATATAAGTGAGATGTTTGTCTATGAGAGGGTTGCCATCAAGTACAACGCATGCATCACAATGCCAACACTTTGAACCTGATTCTGATTTGGTAATATCCTGACCTTAAATCTAATTTTGAGAAGTATTTTGTGGCATGTAGTTCATCTAACATTTCATCGATAAAGGGAATTGGGAATTTTTTTTAATCGTTATTTTGTTTAATCCTCTATAGTCAATGCATAGCCTAAACGATCCATCCTTTTTCCTTACCAATACCATTGGAGTAGCATATAGACTCTTACTTTTTGAGATGATCCCACATTTTAAAGGTCTTCAATTAATCTCTAAATTTCAATCTTTTGGTGATGTGGATATCGATACAATTTGATGTTGACGGGGTTTGATCCTGTTTTGACTTCTATTGTCTGCTCGACTTCCCTGTTAGGCGGCATTTTCATGGGCAGGTCTTGGAATAATTTTTCATGCTTCTGAATTAGCTCTTGTACTTCTGGTTACTCTTCGCTGATCACTTTTGTAGATAACATTTCTAATTGGTGACATTGTACTACATAATTTGGTGCCCCTTTTCGGATCCATTGGGTTCATAGCCATTGGATACCTAAGACCACATCTACTCCTCCTAATGGTACAATGTAGAACAAAGATTCTAAATTAAAGTCCTGAATCTGTAATTTGACCTTATGGAATTTTCCTACCTGTTCAATCTTCTTACCGTCGTCTACCATCACCTTCATGTTGGGAATGGGAAATGTGAAAATGTTCAGTCTCTTTGCCATGGTTGAGTCTAAAAAATTGTGGGTGCTACCGGATTCAATGACAACCACTGCATTCTTCTTCTTTATATGTCATTTTAATTTTAAAGTATGGGGTTGTCATATACCTGCCATAGCCGATAATGTTTGCGAAATGCTTCTATCATCTAATTCTGGAAAGAATTCTGGGGCATCTTCTATTCCTTCTATGTCTGATTCATCACTATTTGAATCATTAGTTGCTTCACAGTTATATAGGTTCCTTGTTTTTCATTTAACACACCAATGTTTAGGGTCCCACTTTTTTCCATAGCATTTGCACTTGCCTTCTTTCATCCTTTGAATTTCCACATTAGATTTTTTGCCTTCCCAAAGATGTGGTGGAACATATTTTGTATTATCCGAATTCACAGACTGGGGAATTCTTCGTCTCGAATATACTTTTTCCAGTTTTGTCTAAAATATCTTTTCAAATTTCTTTTCAGCAACTTTTTCTTTTTGTCTTGCTACTTCTATCAACGTAATGTCATGAAGCTCAATTTCTACTCATAGATGACTTTAAGTCGGGAGATGTATGATTGAATTAGACGAGATTTTGATAACCTAGTTACTCATGTTGCTAAGGTCTTCTTTCTCGATTGTATTCATCCACATATCCTTTTTGTCACAATCCGATGAGTGTTGAAAATAACTCTTCTTCCTTAACACCTTGGAATATTTTAAAGAACGCATCCTTAAATTTTCTCCAACTGATAGCGAGTGTTGTCTTCTTCCACCACATATACCAATTATATGCTTCGCCTTCCATTTTCATGGAAGCGTGCCTAATATTTTTGTCATCATTGTCAATATCGTAAATATCGAAATATTCTTATGTTTTATTCAGTGACACAACACTGCATTTTTCGTTACCTTCGAACTTGGGTAGCTCGATTTTTTCTCTTCATTGATAGGTCGCTAATGGTGGAGCAAAAAGAGGGTATTGATTGGTGAATGAATTCCAAAGTTGTTTATTTTGAAAAGTCGCGTTACTATTTTCTTGACGGTGCGTAGATGATTTTTTTGGAGACTCAGTTTTTTCATGAGAATTTGTTGAATCTGATGAATTGTGTTGTTGATTACCTCCATCATCCTGCAATAGTTGTTCGGGTGTAATCTTCATCCTGTTACACATAACACTTAATATTGTCTTTGTCTGATTATGATTCATTTTGGATGTGATATGGTTCTGCCCAAGCTATTGCTCTATCTGATTTGTCGTATCCTGAAGCTTCTTGATGTCGTCGGAATGTCTAGTAACCTTATTCTCGAGATCGATTAATTTTTGGTTAAAATCACCAGAATGGCTAGTAACCCTATTCTAAATATCAATCCATTTTTTGTTGAAATTGGTCATTGTCATTGACGACATTGAACGAGTTTGTGGGGGTGTATATTTTCCTGCCAGCTTAAATTTCTTCCTTAATTTGAATGTTTTTTTTAAATAACAATAATATTTTTTTAAATAATTCAATTAAATTATTCAATTTAATTATATAACATATAGTTTTTTTTAATTAAATAATAATTAAACTATTTAATTTTTATATTATAGTTATTATAAGTTATTAACCAACCACCTAAACGACTTACCATACCACCGAAGACCTTGGTTGATTGGTCACGTCTTTTGATCGTGGCAAACATCGGTGGCTCCCGTGGCTACAACAACCACAATACACTGATGCGAGGGACTGGTGACACAAGACGGGACGCCGAAACAGGGATCGATGCAGGACGTGGATGTCAGAACAAGAGTCGATGGTGGGAAATGGCTGGTTGGTGGATGAATGATTGATGGAGGGAAATACAACGGACTAAAGGGATGGCGAAAACACAGGGAATACTGATACAGAATAGTGACGAGAGGAATGACCGTGTCAAATTGTAATTGCGGAATAACAAGCACGTGAAGAAACCTAGAACATGGCGTTGAGTGGATCAATGGAATAGTGAAATGGCGAATGAGTTTGATGCTTCGATGTTAGGGCAGTGAATTGGATCTAATACCAGATGGCACGGACAACGTAGATATTCAACAAATTCATATTTATTATTATTAAACATATAGAAGATGATTACAATTTATGGGAGGCTCCTGGCTTTATACTGCCTTGGGTGCCTCTTGGTGAATGTGAATGATCTTTGATCATGCCCTTTGCCTAATAACTACTAATTAACTAATTTTTATATAACAATGGAATCACTCATGACAATATTAAATCAATCCCAAAATCCCCTAGTCTATCGTGTTTCTCATGCAACATACTGTCTGAGTTGGGACAATGTGCAAGATTGAGGAGGAGGCCTAGGATTGCAAAGTGCACAAGAGCAGGAGGAACATATGAGGGTCTAGGCTATGTGACTGTGTAGTGTACAGTTTCTAAGGGTAAGAGAAGGATGCAAAACGTAGTTGAGGGAGTCGGGGAGGCAAGGAAGGAAAGCTTACTCATTGTGATTTCACAGTGTGCGGTTTTGGAAGGAAGGGTTAGTGGACTATGCAATTGATGAGTAGAGAGGCTAAAATAGGACATGAATACTGACTAAGAATGCGCAGTGCAAGTGGAGGCCTGATTGGGAAAAGGTTGCATAGTGGGAAGATGCAATCCACAATGACTAAGCATTGTGATTGCGTAATGTGCAGTTGGTGGAGGCAGTGACTTTGCAATGTGCAATTCTAGGAGGCAAGGATGGTTGTGTTACCACTCTGTAATTTTTTGAGGTTGCAAAAGAGAACCATAGAGGTAACCACAAAACCACTTTGGAAGCTAGGATCTAGCCCTGCCAGCTTCAAAGAGGGATCTCTCTATCATATTTAACTTTGTTGTATTTAGATATTAGGCTAGTTATGAGAGTTCAGAGTTTGATTTTAAAATTGATTGGTTGATTAAATGCTTGAAACTTCCATTGGGCTATGGAGTCTACAACTTAACGTGGATCTGTTTTAGATTTTCAAAGGAGTTTCACAGGGCAAGGTAGCTGAACTAACTGGATCCTTTATGTTTAAATGAAGTGTGATAGAAGAAAATATATAAGTTCAATTGAAGTTAAAGAGCAATTAAGAATTCTTTAACATGATATCAAAAAAAAACATTTAAATTAGCCACAGCTAGAATCAGTGTGTATCTTTCAACAAATTATGTTCATCAACTTTTTGTAAAATAATTCATATTTAAGAACACATAAGTATGGAAAAAAAAGAAATAAACACATAGTGAAATAAGCACTTCACCAAATAGTCCAACACATGAATCTTGTGATGAATGTCATTTTTACCCCTGATCAACCCATCAAATGAAAATAGTACAATAGCGTTCTGGAATGCAAAAATCAACCATTCATACTTCAAAAAGAGAAGTATTTATAAGTTATTTACAAAAAATCCTGTCAAAACTGACTAGGATGTATTTTAGGAATTCTTAAACTGAATCTATCTAACTGTTGCAATAATTTAGGAAAATTAAAATGGTCTGAGGTGTTGGCACTAGATTTGTGGAACTATTGAATATCTGGCCCTACAAATCCTGTTATGTTATTGATGTCGAGTAGTACAACCAAGTCATCTTCTTACTCCAGTAATTCACATAATTTATCCCAAGATTGTTCATTGGGGATAAATGTCTTGAGTAACTTCCTGTAGACCTCATCCACTTCAATGTACTTGGAAAAAGTTGGTTTGGAAATAAATATATGCTTGATTTCATATTGGATATCCAAATCATATGCCAATGCTTCTAAAACGCTTTTCATATCATGTTGATTATCCCTCCTTGCAAATTTAGAAGCGTCTTTAGCCTTGGTCAACAATTTCTGACGGTAATCTGAACTTATGCTGAGCTTTTCATTTATTACTAATAAACTGGGAAGTCCTTTTTTGTAGAGAGCTTCGAGCTTGTTGAAGAACCTTTGTACACCAATGTCCAAAACTTGACACTTTTCTTCTAGCTGCCTGATCAAATTTCTCTTGGTCAACACCTTTTTGACCTCTAGTATGGTTTCAGTTCTGTCCTCAATCTCTAGTTCTTCTAGTTCCTTCTTGTTTTTGGAATTGAGGAACTTGATGAGCTTTGTAGCTTCACTGGGTTTATCACCCAACTGCACTTTGATTTCTTCAATAGCTTCATTAGATCTCTCAATCAATTCCTTCTACTCAAATATAATTTGTATAGATGGCTAGATTTCTATCATGGCTTCATCTATCCTTTTCCAAATGTTCTCCTTAACCTGGGCTAGGGTATTACCCATGGCAGTTTCCTTTTCCATTTGTTGCAATCTTTGGGAAAGACTCTGGGATTTCTGCATCTCTGTCAGGAGAGAATTCTCATATCTAGTGCTCTGCTCCTGTAGGGTCTTTACATCCTCTCTTAACTTTTTTATTTCTTCTCCCTGTATCGACATGTTTTCCATGGATTGGGCCAGCTTGATTGAATCATCTGCAGTTGATGTGGGAGGTGTTGTAGAGGAGGATGCTCCTATTGTTGTAGTTGTTGTAGGAACACATGTTTTAAGTAGTGATGCAATAGGCACTGCATCAAGAGGAACCATATCAAGTTTGGAACTCTGTTCTTTCTCTTTGATCAACTTATCCATCTCTGCCTCCATTTCCTTAATCTGTGAACTTTGTTCCACCAGTAGCGTCAACATTTCTTCTTTTTGTATCTTTGTTTCTCCTAACTCCTTCGCTTGAGGATCTTCAGTGGAAGGAAACTTCAATTGCTTCTTCAGGGATGCTATATCAGCATTCTTCTTTTTAATAATCTCTTCCATGGCCTTTGAATCACCTAGATCAAAACCTGCTTTGATCAACATTTCCTCCAAATATTTTATTATGTTTTCTTTGGCCAGAGAGGAAGTTTTATCTAGTTTGAATTGTGATTGAACATTGTTCAAAGACATCTGCAATTTAGAAGTAGTAAGGGTAGTTTGTGTGAAGTTTGAATAAACCATTTCTCTTGATTTCCTGTGCATGTCCATCTGATCCAAAGGATGGACATCCTTTGCCTCAAACTTAAACATAGTCTTATTGAAATCAGCTGTTGATTTAGGTTGAGGAACCTATGCCTGTAAGAATGCCATTTGCATTCTCCCTTTCTCTATGTCATAGACTGAAATGAGCCTATGTTGAATTGAGGAAGACTACTTCCTGAATTAAGGATAAATGTTATCATGGAGGGCTTCATTCCTCTGTTTAATTTCTCTTTATCTTTGAAATATATCCCACTGCCTCTATTCTGTAAATGAATCAAGTGTATGAGCTGTTGTAGTTGGATTCTCTTTGGTGGTTAAGGATGATGGACAGTCAGTTGTGCTACTACCAAACTTTAAAGTATGAAGGCTAGATAGCACAATAGTACCCTGTGTTTCCTCCAATGGTGGGAAATCTACCTTGGAGCTTGTCTTTGTCTTTTTTGAATAAATCTTGAATTCCTTGGCTGAGACTTCTGTAACTGAAGGGGAGTCCTCCTCTCTCAACCTTTTCTCAGTATTCTCTCTAGGGGTAGGAGTCTCTAAATTGGTTCTGGACATCACTTGCTCTTCTGCCTCGTGTAATGTGTTCTCTACCCAATCATGTTGATTCATGTATTTCTCAATCTCTGGTCTCTAGGTATGTACATAGGAGATTGTCTTTTGTTCCACCCTCAGCTTAGAAATTACCCCAAAGGGGTCATAAGACCATGTAAAGCTAAGGGGAAAATTCATTTGTTTCAGTAGGAGGTATGCATCCTCTCCTGCTACTCTACTATCATAGATAAATTTCCCTATCTGTGTTTTGACTCTAAACTGGGACTTCTTCTTGGCTGCCACAAAATGAATGTTATCTGATTGGATTATTTGCCTAATGTACTCCAAGGCAAATATCCTCATAGGAAGGTACTTTGGTGATTTATAGGGTGGAAACTTAGAGCCATAAACCCTTATTTCTGTAAATGACTGATATAAATACCAATCTCCTATCTTCACCTTCTCACTAAGATGTAGCACCTTTTGAATATCTTCACTGATCTTGGGAATATGTTGGCCACTCAGCAAACAAGTTGTTAGATATACAAAGTGATCTATAAAATCTTTGAACATATACTCATGTGATTGTTTTTTGATAATTGAAGTCCAAAATATTATGGACTGAGGCTCTCCTTGGTGATTGAGTTTATGGACTGCAAAAGGAAACATGTCTGTCTATAAGAAAATAAACATATGCACAAGAATGGAAGAATATATGAACATTCCTTTAGTTAAAAACTGAAGGAATTGTTCATGTATTACATCTTCAAGAAAGTGACCATAATCAAAGATGACTGATAGTCCTTCTATGGAAAGGGTGGATAGAAAGCCTAAAATAGGCTCATCTACCCATTCATCTGAGAAATACCCATGTAGGCAAGACAAGACAAAGATGATCTGTCTGGTTCTTTGGGGGAAAATAGAAGAGGGATAAGGGGGGTTTTCCTTGGGAAATTGAGAATCTTCTAGCAGGAAGACTTCAAAAATCCTAGCTCTCTAGGGAAAAGTGAGCTTTTGGTAAATTTCTTTAAGAGCATCAATGGACAATGGAGTTAGGGATTCACTGTGCGGGATCTGCAACATTTGGTTTATATTCTTAGGGGTAATGGTGAAAAGGGTTTCACCATTAGGGGAGATAATAGCTCTCTTATTTGATAGATAAGAGGCATGGAACTTCAGGAAGAATTCAGGGAAATAATAGGATTGGGGAAAGACAAGCATGGGTAGTCTAGATTGCTAAAGGTTAATCTCATCGGACTGGTCAAGATAGGTGTCACGAAACCAACAGTGTAATTCGAAGAGGTCGAATTCACACTATGTTTCAGCAATTTTATAGTCTCTATCGGCTAAGGGAATGTGGTCTAAATCCACAGAGGGAGAGATCATCAGATTTATCATAGTGGAATCAGTTTTGGTTTTGGGGGCCATCTTGATAACAGGGCGTAATTGCAGAGGATGATGGTTAATTGTGCGGGAAAGAAAGCTTGGAGGCAATTCCTCTCTCAGCAATAGTTGATCGATGGGAAAACAAAGATCCAATTGATTTCACTGTGAGAGTATGAGAGTGCGAAAAGAACGTGATTGAGGGAGAGAGAAAAAATTTATAGTTTCACACAGGAGGGGGAACGTTTGGCTAAACGGTTGTTTCGGGAGGAGAATTTAATCAGAAATGGGAAAAATCTCAACGGGAAGGCATAACGATCGGTTGCGTGGCAGCAAGTGATAGGTGGATAGAGGCGCGGGACCGTTGGCGGGAAATGAGTGAGGGATGAGCGATTTTCGGAGGGGGGGTGTGAGTGGTTTGTGGTAAGTGAGGGGGGTGTGAAAAGATGAGGGGAGGACACGTAGCGGCGGGGCCCAATGGGGAAGCCGCCTTTTCAGACCCTCCCCCCCCCCCCTCCGGTAAAGGGAAACATGGCCAGGGGGGTCGAAAAGGCCTAGGAGCCGTCGAATGAAAAGGGATCGCGATCCGGAGCGAGGAAGATTTGGGAGGCTTAACGCCCACGTCCGAATGTCACATCGCGCGCATATATTTTTTACAATAAGGTCTAACCTTTGGCTAAAGAATAATATTACATATAGCACTCTTTTGAGATAAATTCAATTTTCCCCTAAACTGACTTAATTAAAGCAATTAGGGTGCATTTAGGAGTGCAAACCCTCATTTATTTTGCAATTTAAAGGACTAAGCACCTATTCAAAAATAATCTAACAATTACATTAATCCATATTACACAGTTGGATTAATTTATTCACCTAATCTACCTAATCTAATCTTAGCCAATATTACACGGTTTGGCTAATTTATTCATTTTAATCTAATTGACACAAATTGAAAATTGCTTGAACATGATTAAACAATATGTTTCAAACAAAAATGAGTATTGTGGCATTTTGAACAAGCAACACACAATTTCATCAATTTATTCTTCAAAAATTATTGTAATATCAGTGACACTTCAATTGGCAACACTTTCACATTTTTTCTTTTCTGTGGGGTTCTTTTATAAAAAAAAAAAAAAAAAATTTCTATATTATATCTATATCTATATATATATATATATACATACCCTCTTTTCATTTTTTATTTTAATTTATATATCTTTTTTTTGGAAATCATTTGCAATATGCAATATCATTTACAATTTGAAACACTAAAAGAAAACATCCAATCATCATTTGATCCTATGAATCATAGGACCCTAACAATGGCTCCAGCTGGGGATGAAACTCTCCTTGTGAGGTGTCAAGAACAATAGACTAGTAGCCTTGAATCCTTGTCTTCAGTGTTTTACTGCATCTGATTTTTTGCAGTTGTTGTAGTTATGGTGGAAAAATGGCTAAAAGCTCAAGGCCTTCTCCACGAGCTTCAACTTTTAGACATAAGCTACCCCAATCATAAAAATAAAATTGAAATGGTATCTACAATGAATGTGATGAGAACTGCTTTTATTCTTGAGAAACATAATTTTTCAGCATCCTTCCATTGACAGGTCCTCCAGGTAGCTTTGTTCCATCCATGTCCTTCAGAAAAAAAGCATTGTTTCCCCTGTAAGAATGGATTATGTATGGTCCCATCCACAAATTATCAAACTTACCATTCTTGTCTTTCTCTTCTCTTCTGGAATCCCATTTCAAAACATGATTACCTATTTGAAAATCATCAGCCTTAGTTCTTCTATCATATAACTTCTTAATACTTTCCTTGATCAACTAAGTTATGTTGTGAAATTCCTCTCTTAACTGTTGCAGGTGATTTTGTTGATTTATTCGTCTTTGTAGATCATTTGGTTCAACCTCGAATTCTTGCAGCATTTTCAAAATAGGAATTCCCAATGAAGTTGGAAAAACAACATCCATCCCATAAACTAATTGGTATGGAGACATGCCAATTAACTTCTTAGTAGTAAGTTTGTCTGCCCATAATGCATTTACAAGCTTATTGTGCCATGATTTCTTGTTATCCTGCAACAATGTTTTGATAATATTAACCAGACTTTTGTTGGAAGATTTTGCCAGTCCATTTCCCTAAGGGTAATAGGTTGTAGAATGTCCCAACATTATTTGATATTTGTTGCAAAATTCCACCATTCTCTTTGACCTGAATATTGCAGCATTATCTGTAATGATTTTCCTAGGGCATCCAAATCTTGAAAGAATATTATTCTCTAGGAATTTAATGATTACTGCATCAGAGGCTTGTCTAGTAGGTATGGCTTCAATCCATTTGGTAAAATAATTGGTGGCTGTAAGAATCCACTTATGTTGGGCAGAAAAGGAAGGGTGAATTTCTCCTATAAAATTTAGACCCCATTGCTGAAAAGGAGTTTCAGCTAATATGGTCTTTAAGTGTAAAGGCAACAGTTCCCTTTTGCCTTCAAATATTTGGCATTTGTGACATGAGGTGACTTTCTTTTGGATATCAGCAGATAATGTTGGTCAATAAAAATCTTCTCTTGGGATCTTGTTGGCAATGGTCTTCTAGTACAGGTGTCCACCAAAGTCTCCTTCATGAAAATTATACATAGTGAAGGTTATCACCTTGATTCCTCTTGGGATGCTGTTGATATGTGGCTAGCTGAAATCATTTATATCAAGTTAGAACATAAATATCAATAAAATTGCAATAGATCATTAGCATATATCACATTAATATCAGGTCACACATTAGTACCATGCTACATAATTAAATCACAAGGTAAGCATATCAACCATACATATAATCAATCAATTGCAGATCGGATTTTAACACCTAACATTTGTTTTTCCTATTTTATATAATTCAATATGAGACCCCTTTGCTCTATTAACTTTGTAACAGAGTACCAATTTATCCCAAGGACTTAGAAGGAACTTTGTCATTATCTTACCCATGATAGAGCCCATCTAGTCTAAGTGTTTAACCTAGAAGTTATGGTACCACTTTGTAACACACCCCCTCCTAATCCCACCAAAACATAGGTTAGAAGGAGGTAGTCACTATGATGACACAAGATCCAAGGTAGCATTATGGAAATGGGGTCTAAAAATTTCGAGCTTTTTTGAATTGTCCAAACCTTAAATAGGTGGCATAGTTGTGTTTTCCTCATCGAAACGATTCTGATGATATAAATTTTGTCCTGATCCGACCTCTAAATTGAAAGATATGACCACCTAAAGATTAGTGTCGTGACATCAATCTGCCACGTGGCGCCCACATGGTCCCCTTGTGATGCCCACTTAGTTATCCTAGTCAACATCCTCCCTGCCATTTGGCATTAGTATAGTATTTTTCAACCCATCCATGGTCAAGGTTGAGGATATATACATACACACACACACACTAGCTTCCGACCCATTCACACTAGCCACGTGATAACTCTTCAAGGGTTCGCATCATTAACCATACACAATTCATGTAGGGTAAGTAGGCATGGGCCCCTCCAAGGCCACATCACCTCAGAAAATAACCATATCATATGTTTCCCTTGGATTGTAGAGGTTTCCCTTGGCCCACTTGGCTATCCTAGTTAGCATCCTCCCCACCATTTGTCATTGGTACAGTAGTTGTTGACCCGTCCATAGTCAAGGTCCTCATGGGTGTGTGTGTGTGTGTGTGTATATATAGACACACACACACACACAAGCTTCTGACCCATTCACACTGGCCACATGGTAACTCATCAAGGGTTCACATCATTAAGCATACACAATGCACATAGGGTAAGCAGGCACAAGCCCCTCCAAGGTCACATCACCTTAGAAAATAACCATCTCAGAGGTTTCCCTTTTCCCGTTGAGTAATTTCCTTTGAGAGCCTTTATTGTTGATGCCATTCCTCTTGAGAAACCTTCTCGTTGAGAACCTATCTTGCTGAAAATTCCATCTAGGAGTTAACACCCCACTTGGGATGAAACTCTTCTCACTGAAATTATCTCAGTAAAAGTTCCTTCTCAAAATAAATCCCTTCTCAGTGGGAACTGTCTCAGAGTAAGCTCCAATTTACAAGAACCTTTCTCGGTAAGAACCATCTTGGAGAAAACTCTGAGAGACCTTGTTCTAAATTGCGAAAATATAATGGTGTGGTCCCACCTGCTTAGCCCTCAGTGCCTAAGGTTCTCTGTTCATACACTATGACCACCCACTAGGCCTTAGCCCCCTTGGTCCCTTTTGTTTTCTTGCAAAACCTTTTTATCCACCGAGATACATCACCTCTTTCGTTGTCTCAACCACCAATCACGCGAGCCCACATTGGTGCCCTCAACACACCACTCTAGTGTTGAGTCATCCTGAATATTCTAATATGGTGAGCAAGGGCTTGTGAGGATATGAGGTCCATGTCACCCCAAAGCTAACCTCCTCAGAAGAACCTCCATTCTTGGAAGAAACTATTCTCGATGAAAACTCCCCACTCGGTAGAGACTATTCTCGGAAAAAATAAAAAATGAAATAAAAAAATAAAAATAAAAAAATAAAAAAAATAAAAATAAAAATAAAATAAAATAAAATAATATAGATATATATATATATATATATATATATATATATATCTTAGGGAAAACTCCTAAGAGACCCTGTTCAAATTCATCGAGACTATAATGGTGTGAGATCCTATTGAAGCTACAAATAAAACAATTCTAAATCTACCAACGTCCTCTAGCCCTAGCTCGGCCAAAAGGCTTCAACACAGTACTTTAAACACGCTAACATGGCTTAGTACTCCAACAACACTATAATGTATACATATATGTTCATAAATTGTAGAAGGACTGGTCCATCACATATGCACTTCTATAATTTATGTGTTTAATCTCCCTCCTACATACAACCATTAGTATAGGAGTTCCCTATATTTAACATTCACTACAAAGAGGTCCATCTACCTAAGAATACCATTCATACTAATGAATCTAATCATTGTTGGAAGGTTAAAAAAGGTCTTCCTCCATGGACCCATTATGTTCATAGTTTTTCATTATTTCACCCTAGCAATTAAGTTCCATGTTTCCTCAATCAACACAAGTTATCAGGCCTTCTCCAATGCTTTCTCACATTGATAGTACCATTTTGTTCACTTAGTGCATTCAACACTAATATAAACATAAGTCTCCTTGCATACAGAGTGTTAGTGTAGAACCATTGACCCCAAGAGCTATTTATTCACATTCCTTAGCATCAACCTATACATTTACCATTCAACAGAATACACAAGACATCATCATTCCATTACACTACAGGAAATCACAGTCCATAATTTCAAATAGTATTTAAATAACATAGTAAGCATTCATACATAACCCACTTGTACATAGAGTGTAAGAAACACTTATCTTATATTTTGAAGAATTTTGTGACTGAGATCAGGACTTCAACTCTCCACTAAACAATAGATAGTTGTAGCCAAGTCTTAGTTGCAAATGTCACCCCCCGAGCTAGATTACAAAGCTTGATTTTTTAGAGGGATTTTAAACCCATATTATTAGCAGAAATATGGTTTCTCGAGGCTACCCCACCTCCACCCACCATCCATCAAATATCAAATAACCACTTCACTTGCATACAACCATCATCCACTCAGGGGATCAAATTAAAGTTATCAACTGAAACAAGGTGTCTCAAGTCCACACCACCTTTACTCCCAACTATTCAACCATTAAACACACAATCCAGGGAACACATTATTTTAAGCAGTGGAACTTGTATGTCAACATCCCAACTTCTCTGGGGATTTGGACACAGAGAATCTCAATTCATATGTGGAGAGAGAAATATGGTTAATGATAAGGATGTTTTATCAGTTGAGTTACATCTAAAGGAATAAGAGTTCATTCTCTAGTAGCTCAGTGAGATTTCCACCTGTGTTCTCAGCTCAATCCCATGGAACTACCATAAGGTGTTATAAACCCACTAGTCCTATGTTCCTCCACCTCTCAGAAGTTATCAACCAACACAGTCTCCAGTGTATTTATTAGCCCTCTAAGGCACAACCACTACTCAACGATTATCATCTAGCAAGCCCTTTGAGTTCCTCAATTGGTGCTCTATTCTAGAGTTCGAAAAATCAGAGATAAGGATCACTTTTTGTTCCCCTTCAACTATGTGCTCTCCACTCCTCCCCTCTATATCTCTTCTCATGGGAATTTATTGATGCTTCTTTCATGTTCTCTTTCACAACTTCTCCATTCCAGGAAGTTCATTCCCTCTGCATGCTTGTGTGTGTACTTATTCAAAAGAGAGAGAATGTATATGTACCAAAATGGGGTCCATCATATCAAGGTCCTCCTCCCTCCTTTCCAACAAACTAACTTCCCTCCTCCATGATTTCTCAATAGTCAACCGTGGGAGTTACTGGAACAGTTGTATTAGCCATATCAACCATATTAGACAGATCAGTAGGCAAGTATATCAACATACTAGAGTTATAAAGTAGTATCATATACCCATATCAAAATCCTCGAGCCTCCTATGTATTGATATACTAGAGCACCAAAAAATTTGGAACGTGTGCGAGTATAAAACTTTTGATATGACAAGGCATAATAGGATGTGTGGGCTTGGATATATGGACCAATAAGGAGGCACCGTGTGGCCAAGGGATCCATGTGTTCGACACATGGCATGTATGGATGATGATGTGGCCCTTAAAGGGGAGAAACTTCAATTGGGCATAACTTTGTGCACATAGCTCATAAAGTAAAGAAATTTATATTGCTCAAAGCTTTAGACAAGCATAATACAATGGTGGTACTAAAATTGTGATTTGAGGTGAAGGAATAAAGAGTATTTTTGGATAACCTCATCCTCATAATGTACCTTGAAGTTCAGGACTAATTATGCCCCACATCCCTAATATGGAATTCGATAGTTGGGTGTGTTACAAATGCAATATTAAACAAGACCCAAAATTCAGGCTCTTCAATATGGTTTTGAGTGCTTTGAGACTTCTTGTTATAAATTGGGTCTCCCTCAATTATCAGGGTTGTTTATGAGTACAACATATATAAGAACTCATATTTTCCTCAATCACGAGATTGATGAAATGTGTTCATTGTTCTCTTAAATGATAATTGGCATATTAACATTTCACCAATGCTTCTTATAATAGGAATCTTATACAACATTCCATAATTGATAAATATCTATATTGCTCTAGAATGATTCAAGATCGGAGATGCTAATACTATCCAAAATTTAAATAGGTAGATATGTATATGATCTCCATTTTATGAAAGTGCACTCAAAACAACAAAGACAAATTATTTGATCCAATCATATGATTCACATTGTTATGTCATGGCTCAATCCAATAACCAACAACCAAATATTATAATTCTTTAGTTCCATAAGCACAAACATAGAACTATTTAGCTTGAACAATAAAGATTTCAATCCACCATTTGTATTTCTCTAGTAGTAAAGGTATATCTCGCTCTCTACACAATAGACTGTTGTAGCTTAAAATAAAAAATAAAAAAACAACATTATTTCCCAATGGAAATTATTCCTAACCAATGGTATACGCAGATATTCAAATTTGGTGTGATATGAATGCCATTTATAAGTTCTTAATTATCGTCTCTTAAATTAATTATATGAATTAGCATGTATTCCTTCAAGGATTATTACTTGTTGGTAATTTCTAACAACTTAATTATACATCAACCATTCAAATTCCTTTCATAGGCAATTCACACTCTTTTCTTTCTCCATATGTTTGGCAGATAAGAAAACTAATTACAGGCATGTAATATGAGCCTAGAGGGATCATATATACGTGAACAAGGATATGTGGCCTTGAATAGATATTGAGTCCAACACACAAGCAAGGAGAGAGAAAGGTGTATAGCTTATATGGATACTTATGAATTCAGGAGGGAATAAGTTACAACATTCATTCCCCAGTTGATTCATGTAACAATGTAAAACCTCAAGTAGGATAAATTAATGGAGCATATGCTTTCCAAATAATGGTAGCTTGAAATTTATGCTTATAGTCAATGCAGATGCCTAGGAAACAAGGAAATCCCCATGGTGAGTCTATATGACTTTAAGAAATGTTGGATGACTTCAAAAAGGAGAGAGAGTTGCTAAACACAAGGGATTAGAAATAGAAACTCAGTAGAAATTTGCAATAGCTCTTTCATTATGGTATTTGATCTCAAAATCCAAAGTGATTTGCATGGTGGGTTTCTTTTAATTGTTAGTATTCATCAATTGCAAATGAATAATGAAATTATAAGTGAAACAATCAAAATTTATAACTGGGAAATGAATTCCAACCTTTAAAATAATCATAGGTAGTGATTAGCTGTGAATAATAGAAATAGATCAAATAGATATAAGTGATTCTCACTACACATAAAATCAATCACATAATGGACACAATTATTTAACCCCAAAAACCCAAATGGGAAAACCAACATTCAAATGATTGCTCAATCTTATTTTGACAATCTCAAGTTACAATGCAATTCATGGCTCTATGGCCATTCAACAATTTACACAACTTCTCCTTTACATTCTCTCCTTTTTTTCCAAAAGGCCCTTTAAGATTCAAGTTACAAGAATATATGCCATAAGTAGGAAGGCCAAGAAATTGATATTTCATTTTCCATTCCCCTTTCTTTTTTTCTCTCTTTTTTTCATTTTTTTCTTTATTTAATTATTTGTTTTCCCTCTCTTTTGTATCATTTATTTTTCAGCACTTGCATTGTATTTAACTTTTCTTACTCTCATTAATTTTTGTTTCACCTAGGCACCAAGTATTACAACCATTTTCTTGTGTGTAGATCCAATTGTGATCACACCTTCTCATTGAAATCCTTTGTGGCCTCTAAAATCTCATAAGAAATCAATGTGGGAAAATGCACTTTCTATTTTTTTCTTTGAAAAATGGATTTAACTATGGTTATAGCTCTAAATATGGTTCTAGCTCTGAGTTAAGGCTCTAGCTACTAGCTATGATTCCAACTATGGATTTGGTTGTGGTTTTCGGCTCACTTGTTCGTGACTTGTTCTTAGACTGCAAAAGTCTATGCATTGACTTTAAGCTATAAGGAATCTTCATAACTAAAGTATGAAATTAAAATTCATTCTTATATTTATTGTATAAGTTCCTTACATCCTTATCCCTGAATATGGTCTATTTGGATAATAAATGAAGACTGAGTTGAAAAGCAATATTTTTTTGTTCAATGGATCTTCATAGTTATGCTCTCATGCAACAATTCCACTATGGGAGGAGGGTGGTGTGGATTGTTCTCTTGTGATAGGATCAATTGTTTCTTGATATGGAAACAGTTCTCTACTGCTTCACATGCTTTCACAACACCCCATCTCTATAGTAGGTCAACTAAATGACAATCTATTGTGTGCAACATAATCCTAATGAATAATTTTTCCTTTTTTTACCACATAATTGGTCTAATTGTTCACTCATTGGTAAGATAATTCATCAATTGGTGAGTAATTTTTCAACCAAGTTGCAATGAAAGAATCACTAGTGCATGCTTGAGATCCTTCCTATGCTCTTCAATTTTGTGTTGTTGCAGCTCCTTAGATAGCTTCTACTCCTTGGGCTAGAGAAGCAAGCAACTCTTCATTATTTTACTTTTTACTCTCCATACTCTTCCCTTGGTTTTATGGTTTCCAAGGGGAATATTTGGAGATGCAAACATTTGTATTCCCAATTGATAATTAACTAACAGTGGTGACAAAAAAAATTGGTTCTATTGTATGGATAGCTTGACATAGTCCTTTTCTCCCTATGCCTCTAGTTTCATTGTTGGTTTGGGGAAGTTTTCTTAGTATTCCTCTTTTGAAAACAAACTATATTGTGGAATGTGGCTTTATTTTCACAACATGATGCAACACAATCGCCTTTCTTCCCACGTAATCATCATACCCTTAAGTATCAACACTTGACAACATTATGCCCTTTCCTATTAGAATAGTGAAAAACAAGTGAAGTCTTTCTTAATGCATATTTCTTGGTTTTTTTTCTTCTTCTTCTAGATGATTTTCCACTTATTCTAAGTGTTGGTGTAGGTTGAGTCTTGGAACTCTCCTCATTGATGCCTTTTGCAATATTCAACAAGAATGATGGTGTGGCAGTGTGTTGCCACCGTCATTTGCTATTATGCTTTTGTTTGATGAGTATGCCAATTATACCATGTCCTTTTCCTTCACAAAAATGAACTTGGTGTTTTTATTCTCTACAATCAAAACCTAGGCCTTCAATATTAACCCTATATTAAGCAAAAATGGCGCTCATGATTTCCTGTCTTGTTTTACCTAGCCCTTTTCCATTGTAGCCTATCTACTTTAACAATTATAAACCAATGCTTTTAGTATGTTTTTTTATTTTCACCAAAATGCTCTTAAAACATATGTAAGGAAAGTGAGCTTATTCGAGTTGTCTTGATCATGGTGTTATATTTTTCAATGACAATGGAAGGTGCTTTATGTCCTTGGTCTTCTAGACAACTACACTTAGATTTTCCACTTTCTTCTTCCTTTTCTGAAAACTCCTAGTGTAGTTTGTTTGTCATCTAAGTGAGCTTGTCCTCTTTCTAGCTATAAATCTAGATGACCTCTTCTCCCAATTGTACAAGTTCAATTCTAATTTTGTCATGGAATTTTTCCATAATTACAATGAGGGAGTCTTGGAATTCATCAAATCACTTTTTAGAAAATGGAGAAAGTCTTTTTGAGGTCTTGATATTCTTCTCCATCTATGTTATTCTTTGGTCAAGCATATAGACCTTCTCATTCAAGTGCTTTTTCTATTCCCAAAGTTCAACATTGCTACGAGTTTTTCAACCATTCTCTTTTGTTTTTTCTTCAAAGTAATAGAAATTGCATCATGATTAATGATTCAAATGGTTTGATACATTATGTTTTCCAGATGAGGGACTTATTGCCGACTTGCTCAACCAACATGAATACTTTGTGGAAATAAATTTATGTTCTCTATAACTTCCCTTTCTCAATGAAAAAGGATATCAATCTTCATAATGTATAAGAGGCCTTTGTTCTCATTATAGTCTACACACAACAACCAACTGATAATGCATTGTTAATTATGACCCACAATTCAATCTCTTAAATATAATTATGAGTGCGTTGAGTGTTTCTTGTTCAAAATTGGGTCTACCTAAGTTATCGAGGTTGTTGATGAGGAAGACATATATAGACACGCTTATTTTCCTCAATCACCGAATGAATAGAATGTGTTTATTGTTTTCTTAAGTGATAACCAACATACTAACAATATGTAATGTTGCTTATAATAGGAGTCTTATATAGCACTCCACAATTAATAAATATTCATCTTTCTATGGAATGATTCAATGTCAAATGCTAATGCTATTCAAAATCCAATAGGGAAATGTGTATATTATTTCCATTTTTTGAGAGACGTGCATTCATAACAACAAATAATTGCTTTTAATATGTCTAATAAATTAGTATCGCTATACTTTGGTTTAATCTAATAACCAACAACAAAAAATTATAACTCTTTAGTTTCACAACCACAACCCATCAAAATATCTAAGTCCAATAAAAATTATTTTAATTTACTATTTATAATATTTTAACAGTAAAAGTCTATTCCACCCACAAACTCTACAATAAGACATAAATATGACCAACCATGTTTTTGCTAATAACCAGTTTATATCCATCTAACATTGGATCTATCATGTTCCGAGAGGGATCAAATCCCTCGAGGTGTAAACCTTTCCTCAAATTCTACACTCCAAAAAGAAGGTTTGCACCTCGAGGGATTTGATCCCTCTCGGCGCATGATAGATCCAATGTTAGATGGATCTAAGTTGGTTCCATTTGAGGGAAACAATGTCACATTTTTAGATTATCATTATTATGTATATGTTTGAGATTAACTTCAAAATTCACATTATGTTTTCTTTTCTTGGCATGACCATATCATTCTCTTCTTTAATTTAGTCTGTGTTGCTTGCCTTGAATGGTTTGTACATCTGTGTTTGGATGCTTTGAGTGGTTTGTGTGTTTATGTGTTTGGATTTGGATGATAACATTTTTAATGTTACAGTTGTTGTGTTATATTTTTATATGTGTATGTAATTGTCTATTAGTAATTAGTTAGTGATGAAGAAGGGAGACAATCTTGTCAATAGTTTGCAGGAGGATTGATATTGCACATCTATTTCATTTAATTTTAGGTATCACAACCTCTGACAACTAATTAATTCTTAATAGCACCCCTCCAGGTATTACTAAATATATCTTGAAGAGTAGTTTTAAAAATTTATTGCATCGAGATTACTCTTGAAATAATTTTTTTCTTTGCTAATGTTTGAAATAATTTATTTCCTTCAAGAACATTTTGATGACTTTTTATCTATAGTCTATTCAACGAATTTAAGAAATAATGTATTTTGTTTTTTTTTAATCAGTGGCTAGAATTCTAAAATCTTTACATTATTTGTTTCTCCAAACAATTAGCACATCTCCTTCAAGAATATTTTGATTTTTTTTAGATGTTTATAAATATATCTTTTCATATTGTAAATATTATGAATACATTATTCTATGAAATATCTATTAGTAATTTTGAATATATGTAATTGTCTATTAGTAATTAGTTGGTGATGTATAAGGGAGACAATCTTGTCAATGATTAATTTGCACTTTGCAGGCGGACTAATTCTACATCTATTTCATTTTAATTCTAGGTATCACAACTTTTGACAACTAATTAATTCTTAATATTGTCCTTTTAGGTATACTAAATATATGTTGAAGATATTTTTTCTTAATAATCTACAACATCAAGATTAACAACATCTAATGCATCTAATGCAAGCAATCAAATAAGATTAGAAAACAACATCTACACTAAAATCGATGCATCTAATTCAAGAAATCAAATGAGATTATAAATCAATGTCTACAATGAAATCAATGCACCTAGTGAAAGAAATCAAATAGGATTAGAAATCCAAATCTACACTGAAATAAATGCATCTAGTGGAAGTAATCAAATAGGATTAGAAATCAACATCTACACTGAAATCAATGCATCTAGAGCAACCAATCAAATAGGATTAGAAATCACCATGTACATTTAAATCAATGCATCTAGAGCAAGAAATCAAATAGGATTAGAAATAAGTATATACATTGAAACCAATGCATCTAGTGCAAACAATAAAATATAATTAGAAATCAACATCTACACTGAAGTCAATACATGTAGTGAAGCAATCAAATAAGATTATAAATCCTCATCTACACTAAAATCAATGCATCTTGTGCAAGAAATATTCTTCCCTCTCTCCCCCCTATATATATATGTGTGTGTGTGTGTGTGTGTGTGTGTGTGTGTGTGTGTGTGTGTGTGTGTGTGTGTGTATGTATATATGTATGTATATATGTATATATATGTACATATATATATATATGTCCCTTCATCTATCTTTCTTTGTCTCTCTATCTCTCCCTCCCTCTTCCTCTCCCTCTCTCCCCGTTCTATTTATCTTCCCTCCTTCTCTCTTCTCTGCCTCTCTCCCTCTGACTTATCACTCCCTCACTCTCTCTCCACCTTTCTCTCTTTATGTCTTTCTTCTTACCTACCTCTCTCTCCCCCTCCAACTCCCTCTCTCTCCCTCCCTCTCTCTTTTCTCTCATTTCCTCTCTCTCTTCCTTCCTCTCTATCCCTTTCTCTCCCACCTCCCTCTATCTCCCCCCCTCTCTTTGCCCTCCAACTCTGTCAATATCTCCCTCCTTCTCTCCTTTCTCCTTCTCTCCTTCTCTCCCCCCTTCCTTCCATCACTCTTTTCTCCTTATCTCCCCCCTTCCTTCCATCTCTCCTTCTGTGTCTCTCTATCTCACCCCAAAACATACAAACTCTCTATCCATATCTCCCTTGTCACTCCCCCCCTCTCCCTCTCTCCACTTTTCTCTTTCTATGTCTTTCTCCTTCAATCCCTCTCTCCCCCTCCAACTCCATCTCTTTGTCTCTCCCTCTCTCCTCCTCTCTCTGGTCCTTCCCCTCTCTCCCTTTCTCTCCTACCTCCCTCTCTCTCCCCCATCTCTCTCTCTCTCTCTCCAACCTTGTCGTTATCTCTCTCCCCATTCATCTTTGTGCCTCCACTCTCTCTCTCTCTCTGTAACAACCCTAGTGAAAATTCCATGTAAAAATATATAAATACCACGGATGATGGGACATGTATTCCAAGCTTAATGGTGGGCAGGACATCCTAGGGGGTGTTCATTTGGTTGTTTATGGCTAAGGAAATTGCAAATGCAATGGCTAAGTATTAAAGAGGCAAAAAGGTATTTTGGCACATTTATTTATGAAAATAATGGAAATTAGGAGAAAAGAAAGGTGAAAGGTCACATGTTGCATGTGAGGAGGAAATT
Source organism: Pinus tabuliformis (assembly GCA_031772625.1). Lineage (NCBI taxonomy): Eukaryota > Viridiplantae > Streptophyta > Pinopsida > Pinales > Pinaceae > Pinus > Pinus tabuliformis. Next base: position 168,057,796 of record CM062806.1, on the reverse strand, counting down.
GAAGGAATATAATGGAAAATGAAGAAAATAGAGGCCTCATTAATAAAAAGGCTTATGAGGATCAGTGGGCAAGATTTGGTTAGTTCAGTTTTGGAGCTCTCTCATTATTCTCTCTCTCACTCACTCTCTCTCATACTCTTGGTTACTTAGAGTTTTCTTGGAGCATTCTTGGAGGGTGTGGCATACTTGGATTCTTGGAGCAAGAAGGAAAAGGAAGAGAAGGAAAGCGCAAGAAGGCATCGGCATCAACAACTACATCAGATTTTGTTGCAGGTACCGAGTGGCATGTATGATTTCTTCACTAGTTTTGGCATGCATGGCACATGCATGTGGTTTCTTGGTTATAATATGTCATTGGCATGGAGGATGGCCGAGATTGACAATGGATTGCCTAGCCTTGCCATTTCCTGGATAGCCATGGTGATTGTGGGTTTACTTTCATTGCTTTGTTTTGTTGGTTCTCATTTTTCCATAGCTTGGGTTGAGTTACTAGTCCTGGAAGCCCTGGTTGAACAAACGTTGTAGAACCCCTGTAATAGCTTGGGTTGAGTTACTAGTCCTGGAAGCCCTGGTTGGACAAATGCTCTGGAAGCCCTTGACGGGTTGAGTTACTAGTCCTGGAAACCTTGGTTGGACAAACGCTCTGGAAGCCCTGTATAAGTTGTGGGTTGAGTTACTAGTTCTGGAAGCCTTGGTTGGACAAACACTCTGGAAGCCCTGGAAGGCTTGGATGGAGACCAATCTGATGATGGTTTTTGGTGATGTCTGACCATGAGGTGGAATCACTATTTGATGGGTTGAGGTGGGTGGCCTTTGGAAGCCCTGGATGAGTTTTGATTGATGTGTTCTATGAGATCCCACATTCATGCTTGGAATATGGCACAGGGGTGATTGGCTGAAGAGAGACTTGGCTCAGCCAATCTATGGTCGGGTGGAACGTGGTAGTCCCATCTCCGGTCGCTTCATTTCATTTATTAATGAAAAACAAATTCATTCCTTTGATTTTCATGTGTAAATGTAATGATGTATATATGGATTTTTATGGCTGATATGTTTATTGTATTTTTGTTCCTATTATGTTTTTTTATATGCACATTTACCCCGAAGGTTGTTACAGAGTGGTATCAGAGCATGGTTCAAACACTTGGACTGGATGGGCTCTATCATAGGTAAAATGAAGAACAAAGGTTAAATTTTAGACCTTTCTGTCCATATTGAAGGTAAATCCCACTGATAATGTGGTAAAAATTTCAGATATTGGTTCACAATACTTTAGGAATTATGATCTAAGGAAGATGACCTTCCTGAATGCACCTTTAAACAGGTCACGTTGGCATTTCTGCAATAACTTTTCTTCTATAGGCTTTCAGAAGCTGAAAAATCATCCACATTGAGGGGAAATACCAATGATTATGTGGTAGAAATTTCAGATATTGGGTCGCAATATTTTAGGATATATGAGCAGAGGGAGTCGAGCCTTCTGAATGCTCCTAAAATCAGGTCTCAAACAGGTCACGTTGACATTTTTGTTATAACTTTTATTCTGGGCACTCTCGGGAGCTAAAAAAATTTTCTACAATGAGGGGAAATCCCAATGATATTCTGATAAAAATTTCATACATTTATTCGCTATATTTTAGGAGATATGACCAGTGTAAATCAAGCTTTCTGGATACTCCTATAATTGTGCACCAAATAGGATTGTGTTGGTATTTTGTTATAACTTTTCATCTATGAAATCTCAGAAGTTGAAACTTGACCATAGTCAAGAATAATTCCACTGATCATATGGCTTAGTTTCCATAACTTGTACTACTACAGTTTAGGATATATGCATTGAATCATTCGCTATATTAGTTTAAATGCAAAGTGTTTGATGAAATTCTTAAATGGTTCAATGATTAATTGCATACAAATTGTTTGATAAAATGCCCCAATGAATATGTTATTTGTGGTTGGGGATAGTATTGATGTGTAATAGTGTTTCTGTAGTTGATATATTCTTACTTGTATTCAAATAGTTTTCTATATTAGTTTTCATGTAAAGTGTTTGAATAAATGCTTACATGCAAATGTAATAGTATAGTAGTTGTTTGTGGAAAATGTAAAAGTATGGTAATTGCTTGAAGAAAATGTTATTTTTTCTTGGATGGGATAGTAATGTAGTATGATAATATGGATGTAGTTGATCTATGCCTATTTGCATGCATATAACTTGAAGAGTTGCATGTAGGGAATTTGAAAGGTTGCATGCAAGGAATTTGAAAAGTTACATGTAAGGAAACGGAAAAGTGGCATGTTTTTAGTTATGATGTTACAAGTGGAATAAGTGCAATATTTTTGACTTAGTCTCATACAAATGTATGAGCATTGAGAAATAAAAGTCAATTTCTTTTCAAGTGTGGTTAAATTTAGTAGAGCTTTGGAGATCCCATTTCCATAATTGGACATTGGAGTTCGGGCCATTATAGTAGCTTCCTCCTTTTACCTTAGTGTGGACCATGGATAGTAAGGGGGTATGCTTATAGGTTGTTAGAATTGGTGAATATTGATTTCAAATTAATAGACACGATGTCTTGAGTTTTGGAACATGTAACTAACTGTGTATGGATTATATGTCGCTTACATGTTGATTTCATGATACCTACTTACATCCTTGTATGTTAGGTTGCAATTTTAATATTTTGATTACATGCATCAGTCTTGTAGGTTGATTACAAGAATTGATACAAGGTTCACTTCGACTACATGCGTTTACGCATAGGTGTAGTTGATTTGACATTGCTTATGCATACTGTTGGTTGCATGTGGCAATGTGTGCAATGGAGTAATGGTTGTTCTCATGCATAAGGTCATGGTTTGTGTAGTTGATATGGTCATGCATTGATGACTGGACTCTAGTTAGAATGATGTGTGTATGGTTTGGTACTCATTTGTTATATGTCTATATACAGTTGTTATGCATGTATGGTCTTGGTTATAGTATGCATGAATAGTAGGTCAAATATGCCTTGTGAAGTCATGGTATGAAATTTAGGTCATCATGATGCTATTGGTTGTTATGATGCTAATGTGTTGGCTGAGATAGAGTAGGAGATGCAGATTATCATAATGAGGTTGCAGCATTGGACTTTGGGGTAAGAGAAGATCGTCATACATGTATTGTATGTTCGACATGCAGGTATGTAAGTTAAGGATTTTTATATGCATTAGGTTTATATACATTAGGTTTATGTACATGTCTTTTGATGTTATGGTTACATTCATGATAGATGTTGGTTGATTAATGTAGTTATATGCACATGTGTCGGATAGTCAAGAATGATAATAACCTGTAGTTGTATGCATTGCTATTGTTGTTTTATATTAGATAACCTAATGATTATGCTATATGTTGTTGATGAGTATGTTATAGGTTAACTTGTTGATTTTTATATGAAAATTAACTTGACGATTCGGTTTTATGTTTTTGATGAGCATGATATAGAGCTTATTGTTGTTATATGCTATTAACTTGATGATTAGAGTTATTTCATTGAGATCTTGATGTCGTAATTTGGATTGGTCATATGTGTGATGGTTATGTTCATTGCCTTGAAGATCTTGATGTTATATGTATTGTGTTAACCTGGTTTGACCTATGCAGATGGTTATGGTTGCGATACTCATGTATGAGTTGACATATTTTTGATATGGTGTAGTAATAATCTAGACTGATCATACATATGTGACTATTATGCATGAATGACAAATGCTTATGAGCTTGTAATATGAACATGTTACTTAGTTACTGTTATGGATATCATGATATGTGTTAACATGTTGTAAAGTTATATCTCACTAACTAGATTGATTATGCAAACAAGATAGCCTCCCCTGAGGTACACTAAGGTATGAGTTTGCTTATGTATTACACTTGGTGTTTCATAGTTGATTATGTCGTCTATTTGGTATTTGAGTGTTTGGTGTCTATTATGTCGTCTAATTAATTTATTTAACATGGTATGTTTGCGACTTGGTTGAATGTTTGATGAACTGCATAATATGAGTATGTGTTCCAATGATCTTGTTTTAAGATGACTGTACTAAAATATATGTGTTGAGACAATTGTATGTACTTGAATCTAGTTGATAGTTGTAGCATATGTCTAATGACTATGGATTATGACATGATTATTGCAAACATGTGGTTGACATGTATGAGTAGTTGAAGGAAACATGTCGGTATTAGCCTGACAAGGTAGTAGTTGATGTGTTTATATCACTAACAGTTGGTTGATGTGACAGCGCATAGTAAGCCTCGGTTGTAGCAAGGAAAAGGTCAAAAAAAGGAATTGGGCAAGAATTCCTTTACCCATGTTTGGAAACCCTAATTCCAAACAAATGAGTTATTTTCTTGTAGGAAGTCTTCTTAACTTTAATCTAGTCTGACATTATGTGGATACATGTTATATTCATCAACATGTACTTGACAGGTATATTAGCTAGTCTTTAGTTACATGAGGATCTGTCAAAGGATTGGAGTCCCTTGAGAAATGGTGTGGATGTGTTCAGTTGTAAGCAACGTGCTTCGCACAACAAGATGAGGTAACTAGTGTATTGTTATGCTTATTGATGCACTAACAATTATGTGTTTATGGGAGTATGATGCAGGGGATTGCAGGGCAAGAGACTGCCATGAAATCTTGAAGAAGGCTCTGGTTGAGTTTCCCTGGGAACCATGGGGATTGAGTCATGGTGTTTGTTGCTAGTCTTGTGCTTTTGGTCTTTTGCGATTGTTACGCTTGATTTGAAAGTTTGATTGTGTTTGATGCATAGTTATGCCACTTTGTTTGCGGAGTCGTGTTGTTATTGGTTTTTATGGTCTTCTTCATGTTTGTTTCTTGTCTTGCCTTTTTTGTTTTGAGTCTTGGGAATTGGTTGGGAAAGAGGAAAGTTAATGTATCTCAAGGAGAGCTGTGTGGTACTCGAAAGGTAATGTAAGATTCAGATGAAGCTCTATTCATGAGTAAGCGCAGCGCAAGGTAAGGCTATGACAGTCTGTTGGACTGGCTGGGTCCATTGTGGTAAATGGACGGTAACAGTATAGTCATGAGAAGGTAATAGGAAAAGGTAAAGTAAATGGATTTGAGGCGTCATATGCCTTGGCTATGTTGGGAACTGTTGTTCCCAATGTTGAGCATGTGTTGCATGAATAAAGGAATTCCTCTTAACCTTAACCTTATGTTATCTGGAAATTTTGTTATGATCATGATTATGTTGATGTTTATATATGTATACATGTATGTATGTATGTATGTCGTTGTCTGATAGGATCATGATTATTTTATGCTAATGTTTATGTATGCATGTATGTATCCATGTATCTATGTTACTATCTGATAGGGTTTTCTGGGATCATTCTTGTGGAGGAATGATTTCTTATGCAGGAGAACGACATGAAGAGGTTCCTGGTCTTACGAGGAATCAATTGGGAAGAGTAGTCACGACAAATATACGAGGTCAGTATCATGTGGATATGATTTGGTATTGTATACTTGTATTATGCCTATTTTTATGTTTATGACAGGTAATGTTGAAGGATACATCAGCAAAGTGAAAGCAGTGCGGTCTGCGACATGTTGAGACAAGAATGGATAAGACACGGGAAGCAAGGTTTGTTGGTAAGGATAATGTGGTTTTGGATGTGTGGTACTACGATTGTGAATATATTGTATATGTTGTACACATTTCATATATGATGTGTGCACATGCGGTGTTCTATATATATGGTGCTATGTACATGTTGGATATGCGGTATTGTGTACATATTGTATTGTGTGCATGATGGATATGCAGTGTTGTGTGCATATGGTGCTATGCGCATGTTGGATATGCAGTGTTGTGTACAAATCATACTATATATGTTTTGGATGTGCAATGTTATGTACAATTGGTGTTGCGTGCATGTGGTACATTGGTACTATGTACATATGGTGTAGTGTGCATGATTGTACAAGTGGTGTTGTCTGTGTGTGGCGCTGTGTACATATTGTACAAGTGGCGATGTGTGCATGTGGTGGTAGGTACATGTCGTGCATCTGGCGTTGTGTACATGTGGTGTCACATACATGTCGTGCATGTGGTACTGTGTACATGTGGTATTGTGTATGCATTGTATAGTGGTGTAGTGTACATGTGGTGTTGTGTACACGTTGTGCAGGTGGTGCCATGTACATGTGATGTTGTGCACACCTTGTGCAGGTGGTGCGGTGTACCGGTGGTACTGTGTACATGTTGTACATATGGTATTGGTGTACGTGTGGTATTGTGTGCATGTCATCCATGCTGTGTTATGGGCATGTGGTATTATGTATGTGCATCATGTAGTCATGGCATTGCATCGTGTGTATTCATTGTGTTGTAATTTGTGTAGGTACATGCATTAGGTGGTGTTTCACATCGGGTATAGATGGATGCATTGTATTGTATACACTAGGTGTAGGTGTATGTGTTGTATGTTAGGTGTAGATGCATGTATTGCATGGTGTGGTATGTCGTGTGGTTGTAAGTGTGTGATGCACACTATGTGTATGTGCACCTGGTAGAAGAGAAGGCATCGGGTGTTTGTTGGGTGTAGCAACCGATCCGGAGTGCGTATGGAATAACGACAAAGGTAGAAGCTAAGGATTGATGAAAGGATAAGTATCAACATTTTATTTCAATTTCATTATGCATGTGATTTTTGACTATGGTATATGATGATTATATGGGATCTATGATTTTGGTTTATGATGGTTACATGTGATTTTGATCTATGATGGTTGTGTTTGAGATAACCTGATGTGATATCTTTATATATCTTGATTTGGTCAAGTATGCTAATTTGACTTGTTGTGACAGGGAGTGAACATGATTGCAAATGTACCTTATTAACGAGCTACCAATGAGGTATGATGTGAATTTATTTCAATTTATTGTAAATCTAACGGAAGTTATGTGCTTGGTACAGGAATAAATGAAATGCCCAGTTGGATGGTTGAAATCAACTACAAGAATTGGCAGCAACAACGAAATAAATTGGAACATGCAACAGTATGTTGGTAAAGCACTTCAGGAGCAGAGCCATTGTGGGGCACTGGTACACAATAGTGTCCATTGATTTCCATGAGCATGTTATGACCGGTATGGTAGTTTTGAGGCAGGTATATGCCTTGGTCTTTGAATCTTCTGATGCGAGGAAGCCTTGCCAAGGGATGGACTGCTCGGGATGGGGGTGCCAGCGGAACTTAGAAGGTGAGTGACTACACGAAAGGGGTGATCGGATTCCCGAGGGACTGTGTAGTAGGGAAGGGAAGGTCATGGATGGATTTGTTTTGGTCGTTAGAATTGCTATATGGAATCAGATGCACATTGGGAGTGTGCCCTGGAACAATGAGCCGATAATTGTTCGTTGAGAGGACAAGTGGCCCAGGATTATAGTGCTAGACATTGGATGCAAATTTGATTTTGCAGTGGATTCTGGACTTCATGGGAAGGAGGTGAATTCTAGTATTACTTTGAGGGTTGAGGTGTGAGCCTCTGGATTCCCTTGTTGATTGATACGGACATTGTATCCTTTATTCATTGGTTAATCTAATGTGTATATGTGTATATCATTATAAATATTGTAATGAGCTGTGTTATAAAGCTCCAATATGCAGTGTGGTTTTTATCTGGTCATGTTGTCATGATGTTTTACTTTTGAGCAGGTCATTCATTGTAAATAATGCAACGAGATGTGTTATAAAGCCCCATGGGCAGTATGTTTTGTTTTCAACAGTCTTGTTGGTTATAGGTGTCATTGAACACCGAGGATGGTGTTCCCCCAAGGGGGAGGGTTCTGTAACAGCCCTAGTGAAAATTCCATGTAAAAATATATAAATACCACGGATGATGGGACACGTATTCCAAACTGAATGGTGGGCAGGACATCCTAGGGGGTGTTCATTTGGTTTTTTATGGCTAAGGAAATTGGCAAAGGCAATGGCTAAGCATTAAAGAAGCAAAAAGGTATTTTGGCACATTTATTTATGAAAATAATGGAAATTAGGAGAAAATGAAGGTGAAAGGTCACATGTTGCATGTGAGGAGGAAATTGAAGGAAAATGAAGAAAATAGAGGCCTCATTAATAAAAAGGCTTATGAGGATCAGTGGGCAAGACTTGGTTAGTTCAGTTTTAGAGCTCTCTCATTATTCTCTCTCTCTCTCTCTCTCTCATACTCTTGGTTACTTAGAGTTTTCTTGGAGCACTCTTGGAGGGTGTGGCATACTTGGATTCTTGGAGCAAGCAGGCAAAGGAAGAGAAGGAAAGCGCAAGAAGGCATTGGCATCAGTAGCTACATCAGATTTTCTTGTATGTATTGAGTGGCATGTATGATTTTTTCACTAGTTTTTGCATGCATGGCACATGCATGTGGTTTCTTGGTTATGATCTGTCATTGGCATGGAGAATGGCCGAGATTGACAGTGGACTGCCTAGCCTTGCCATTTCCTGGATAGCCATGGTGATTGTGGGTTTACTTTCATTGCTTTGTTTTGGTTGGTTCTCATTTTTCCATAGCTTAGGTTGAGTTACTAGTCTTGGAAGCCTTGGTTGAACAAATGTTGTGGAAGCCCTGTAATAGCTTGTTTTAAGTTACTAATCCTGGAAGCCCTGGTTGCACAAATGCTTTGGAAGCACTTCGCAGGTTGAGTTACTAGTCGTATAAGCCTTGGTTGGACAAACGCTCTGGAAGGTAAGTTGTGGGTTGAGTTACTAGTTCTAGAAGCCTTGGTTGGACAAACACTCTAAAAACCCTGGAAGGCTTGAATGGAGACCAATCTGATGATGGTTTTTGGTGATGTCCGACTGTGAGGTGGAATCATTGTTTTATGGGTTGAGGTGGGTGGCCTCTGGAAGCCCTAGATGAGTTTTGATTGATGTGTTCTATGAGATCCCACATTCATGCTTAGAATATGGCACCGGGGTGATTGGCTGAAGAGAGACTTGGCTCAGCCAAAATATGGTCAGGTGGAACGTGGTACTCCCATCTCCGGTCAGTTCATTTCATTTATTAATGAAAAAAAAACCTTGATTTTCATGTGCAAATGTATTGATCTATATATGGATTTTGATGGCTGATATGTTTATTGTATTTCTTTTCCTATTATGTTTTTTTATATGCACATTTACCCCAGAGGTTGTTACACTCTCTTACCCTTCTCTCCCTTTCTCTCTCTCTTCATTCCTCCTCTTCCCTCTCCTTCATTGTATCTCCTCCCCTCCCTTGTCACTCCCTCTATCTCTCCACCTCTATCACACTATGTCTTTGTTCTTCCCTCCATATATATCTAGAGTGAATATATATCATGATATATTAATATATATTATAATATAACAAATTGAATATTATATTAAGTTTAATATTGCATTAATCCAAAGTTATTAAATTTGATATTAATATTATAATATATTAATATTAATATTAAATATAATATTAATACTATAATATCAATATTAGATTTAATGACATATTTTACATGGAATGATAACAAAATTTATAACCAACCTGGATCCATCTTAACACTGGATCTATCAAGCGCTGAGAGGGATCAAATCTCTCGAGGTGCAAACCTATTTTTTGAGTGCAAAATTTGAGGAAAGGTTTGCACCTCGAGAGATTTGATCCCTCTCAGTGCTTGATAGATCCGGTGTTAAGATGGATCTAGGCTGGTTTCAGTCGTGTGTGATCATACAAAATTTGTTGAACATCTAATTATTTTGATCATTTTAAATATGCTAAATATGTCTAAGATTAATTTGGTCAATTTAATTTAAAATTTTCTTAGTTACCTCAGTTTGTTGAGATGAGAGACACTGTTAGTAACTTGAATGATGAAAAATGATGAAATACAAATTTTGAGTGCAAAGTGTTAAAGCAACAATTTTGATAGATAGAAAGTGTGAATATTAAAAATATAGTCAATTACAAACAATCTTCATTGCAATCAATCTGAAACTAGCTGAAACTATTTTCTTCTATTGTTCCTATTGTCACACATATTAGTTTTCCATTTTCTCATACCGATCATATGAAAAGAGTAGTTGGAATCATAGACCATTCAAATATTTAACTCGAGCTACTATAGTAAACAACATACCTTGTCTCTGTTCCTCTCCAATATTAATAGTAGTTTTCTCGAAATTCAATCATTGTGACTTATGGAGTGTTAAACCCCAAATAATTTTCAATGGTAGTTATTTTCTATTACCGCGTTTGAATGCAAAGTAATTAACAATGTTGAATGATGGAAAATGGGAATAATAAGAATGTACCCAATTATAAATAGCGTATAGTTTCAAAAAGAAAACATTTGGGGTAAGAAAACATTTTATTTAGGATGAAAATTCAAGTATTGTATTTATGGTTGAATAATTTTTATGTGCTTACACTGAGAGAGAGTGTGTATGTTTTGGGGGTGAGAAGGAGAGACAAGGGGAGATAGAGATATAGATGGTGGGGGAGAGGGAAGAAGAGAGAGGCAAAGACAGGGAGGGAGGAAGAGATATAGATATGGACAAAGAAATGTTAGAGAGAGAGAAGGGGAAGAGAGAGGGAGGGAGAGATAGATAGATACATATGGAGAGAGAGTGTGTATGTTTAGGGGCTAATATAGATAGATAAATAAGGAGAGACAATGGGAGATAGAGATATAGATGGAGGAGGTAGAGATGTGCTTACACTTAAATCAATGCACACTATTAATCTAATTACTTTGAAATTAATGTACATCATACCTTGTTGCATCAAATCAGAAATTAACATCTACACTAAAATCAATGCATCTAGTGCAAACAATCAAATAGGATTAGAAATCAACATATATATTGAAATTAATACATCTAGTGCAATCAATCAAATAGGACTAGAAATCAATATCTACACTGAAACCAATTCATCTAATGCAAGCAATCAAATATGAGTAGAAATCAACATCTACACTGAAATCAATGCATCTAGTGCAAGGTATTAAATGTGATTAGAAATCGACATCTAAATTGAAGGCGATGCATCTAGTGCAAGCGATAAAATAGGATTAGAAATCAATATCTACACTAAAACCAATGCATCCTGTGCAAGAAATCAAATAGGAGTAGAAATCAACATCAACACTGAAATCAATGCATCTAGTGTAAGGTATTAAATAGAATTATAAATCGACATCTACACTGAAATCAATGCATATAGTGCATGTGATCAAATAGGATTAGAAATCAACAACCACATTGAAAATCTTAAATATTCATGACTTTCTAGATCTAACTTCTATGTTTGTATTTGTCTTTGTGAGACTCTTTCTTCTTCCCTCTCTCTCCACCTTCCATTATGTGTCTACCTCCGTCCCCCTCTCCTTCTCTCTCTTCCCCTCCCTCTCCCTTGTCTCATTCTATCTGCCTCTCCCTAACTTTCTTTATCTTTCTCTTCTTTCCTCTCTCCCCCTGCTATCTATATTTATACCTCCCTCTATCTCTCCTTATTTGTCTCTCTATCTCAAACCCCTAAACATATGTCACGCTCTCTCTCTCTCCCCCCATATTTATCTATCTATATATCTATCTCTCCCTCTTGCTTTCCCTCTCTACCTCTTCCCCTTCTCTCTCTCTCTCTCTCCATCTCCCCTCAATCCCTCTTCCTCCCTCCCTCTCTTTGCCTCTCTCTTCTACCCCATTGCCCCGCCCCATTTATATCTTTATCTCCCCTTGTCTCTCCTTCTCACCCACAAAACAAACACACTCTCTCTCCATATCTATCTATCTCTCTCTCCCTCCCTCTTCCTCTCCCTCTCCCCCCCCCCCCCCTCCCCTCCCCCATCTCTCCATTGTCACTCCCTCTCCACCTTTCTATCTCTTTGTCGTTCTTCCCCTTCCAACTCCATATCTCTCTCCCCCTCTCTCTCTCCTCTCTCTCAAGTCCTCTCTCTTTTTCCTTCCTCTCTCTCCCCTTCTCTCCCACCTCCCTCCGTCTCTCCCCCCATCATACACACACTCTCTCTATACCCTCCAACTCTGTCACTATCTCCCTCCCTCTCTCCTTCTCTCTCTCCTCCCCTCTCCCCCCTCCATATCTATGTCTCCCTGTCTCTCTCTTCCCCTTCTTTCCCTATCTTTATCCTTTCCTTTTCTCTCTCTTCCTTCGTCTCCTCTCTCCCTCATTCCATCTTCATCTCTCCCTTGTCACTCCCTCTTTCCCCCTCCAAATCCATCTCTCTCCCTCCCTCTCTCCCCCTCCTCTCTCTCACTGTATCTCTCACCTCTATGTCTCTCTCCCACACTCTATTCCCCCTTCCATCTCAGTCTCTTTCTTAAATATGATCCCATTGTATTGTATTTAAGAAAGTATCTAAATTAATCATGTTAAAGAAAATACAATAAAAATAAAAATAAAAGAATCACGCACTAGGATCAATCAATAGAGTGCCAAAAAACACTAGCTTGAAATCTATGTTTGTAGCAAATGTAAGATATCCAAAGTACCAAGGAAATCCCAACGAAAAGTATATATGGTTTTAAAAATGCCTAATGGTTTGAGAAAGGAGAAAGAGCTCTTAATTGCAAGGAATTAAAAATATAATTTAACTGCTAATTTATAGCAACTTTTTCATTATTTTCTTTTATTTCACAATTTAGAATGACTTGGATTGTATGTGTCTTTTTAATTCTTAGTATTTATTAATTATTAATGAAAAATAGAATTAATTGTAAATAAAAATGATATATTAAATATATATAAAATATTCTTATAACGTATAAAATTTATTATATAAAAATATGGTTGTCTATTTTAATTTTAACAATATCAAATTACAACCAAGTTTATGATTATATAACTATTTAACAATTCACATAACTCCTGCTCTTTTGTTTATAGATTGCGTCCTTGTTACGGCATGTTCCATGATCCATCACGGAAAGAGCTAACCAGCCATATATTGGGTATTTAATGCCCTCAGAGCAGCACGCGACTTAACGCGATAACACAGGAGCCAGCAAATTCGGCATTAAATAATATTTGCCCACTCCCGTATTATCGAACTAAGTAGTGTGCTGCTCTGAGGGCATTAAATACCCAATATATGGCTGGTTAGCTCCAGCCGATCCATCACAATTTGGAATGTGTTGTGACAACTTCAACAAGCCGTACAAGAGCGAACATTACTCGGTGACTCATTACGTTTGATGATGATTGATGCAAGCACTTGATGTTGACTTCACTCTTTATTTCAAAGAAATCGCGTTAGTGACGCACGCGTATGCGGCATGGTGCCCAAACTTATTTCTTAATCCCTCAACAAACGGGAAATGTAATGTATTTACATTCTGAAATGTAAAGGGCAACGCTCGCAATTGGCATTGGACTTGCCAAATGTCAGACTACGAAAAAATGATTGATATCATCTCATCTCACCTCTAAACTTATAATTACATTGGTTTGTTTTCTGGAATATTTAGGAATTTGTCAGAGGTGAAGCCGTTGATCTCATTTCTAATTCATATTCCAAAATATTCTAAACCTTATCCTTCTCTATTACATTCTAAAATATTCTCGACATCAATAACCATGTGACGTTTTATGTAAAACTGTGGCAGCCTCCGATTTAGTGTAGTTTTTAATTGAGATCTGTGACAGCCTCCATGCTAAGAGATCTGCAACAATAAATATACATTTTATGGCAGCTTATTTATGGGTATTGGACTTATTCCAAGTGCTTATTGTATAATTTGAAAGCTGCATCTGAGAATTGTTTTATTGCTGCATGCATCTTGGTATATGTAACTTCGATTTGTTTAATTGTGTAATTATATATATGGTTTTTTTATATTATTGAGTATATTTAAGTAGAGTTTATTTTTATAGAAAGATTTTGTTGTTATTTTTTAGGAGGTTATTATTATTAGATATTAAATTGGTGTGTGATATTTTTTTGATTGTGGGACAAGGAACTCGCTTCACATTCATGAAGGCATACATACTCTACCTCTCTGGTTTTAGACGCTGTAACCTTTTAGGAGAAACACATGCTCTTAACCATTAAGACCACTCAAGTTGTATAGATGTACTTGAATTTGAGAGAATTTCGTCAACTAAATAAATTTTTATATTAATATGTAATTGAGATACTTACTCAAACAAAAACAAATCAAAATAGTTTTTTGTATCATAAAAAATCATTTATATATATATATATATATATATATCATTGATTAATATAGAACAGTGGACACATTTTTTTTTTAATCGTGTAATAGGAGTTACTTTCCCATGATAAAAAAATTTATACATTGAAACTTACAATCAATTAATAACAAATTATTAAGTCGAAAGACAAGCTGACCCTGAAGTGCATATTGAAATGTTGTACTCCCTAGTAGTATTAAGATTCTTGAGATAGATTATTCTAAACAAGTATTCATTAAACAATGGAAAGACATCTTGTTAAGATGTCCTCATTGTTGTCATTGATGGGTTAAGCAAAAGGGGTTATTATCTACCATTAGTTAGAAAGTAAGCTAGATGGTAATATCCTAAATATCAATTCCAAGGAGGATATAAATGTATATGTTATAGAGAAGCATATTAATGATTCCGCATCACAAAATGAGGAAATTAGTGGGCCATTGAAATCAAACTATTCAAAGGCAATAGAAGATAAAAAACGAGTTTGGTCTCACAAGTCTTGTGGTCCAATCTTGGGCACAACTATATACATTTGAGAGGATGCTCTGAGCGACCTTTCTTTTGATGAAAAGAAAAGATAAAGAACAGGTTGAAATTTCTCCTCTAAATTGTAATTCTAGAAATTCTAGAAAGATGGTAGAGGATTCAATCAATCTAGAGACTATGTTCTACAATCTAGAGATTAGCGTAGAGGATTCAATCAATCTAGAGACTTGTGTAGCAATCTAGAGATTACCATGCCACAATAGTGAAAGGTTTAATAGTGAAGGATTTGAAATTGTTGAGGTTGTTAAAGTTGCCTCAACTCCTCTAGCTCAAGTGTTTACGTTATATTCTCCCAAGTCAAACAATTTTGAGTTCAAATTAACATCTGGAAATGATATTTCCTATGAAGAAATATATACTCCGAAAATTATGGTTCATTTATCCAAAACAAATTAAAATAAATATTAATTCACAAGTTGGCTCCAATTGAACACAAGGCGCTCCTCTCCCAACAGTCATAACGATTCAATAATCAAACTATAGAAATACACTCAACCACCTCATTCAATGACCCAATTTGGTGAGGCAATAAAACTAATGAAGAGAAATCACAGAATCGGAAATTTGGTAGATCTGGAGCATTAACTAAGCAAGAAGAAAAGTGAGGTTAGAGCCTAAAATTCCAACCCTGGTGAAAATTCCATGTAAAAATATATAAATACCACGGATGATGGGACATGTTGTTGGTATCATCCTAAGACCCTTTTTCCTTCCCAGTTTCACATCATTTATCCATACACTTTCATCATTTATCCCTCAAAATCCTTGAATATTGATTATTAATTGTTCTATAGTTATTAGATTGCATAAGAATTAATTTAGGGGTTTTATGTTCCAGAATTAGAGGTTTTTGATGACTTGACTACAGGAAGTACCCACAACCTGTAATGAGTTTACCGTTTGACATGTGGCGCAGCAGATGAGCGAGAACGGAAAGCATGGGCGAAAAGTGGAATGTCCAAGGATGGACAATCACCTATCTTCCATCCAAATCGGGCCTCCTAAGCATGCGGTCAACCTCAGTCAAAGCAGGGTACTCTGGCGCATAAAAGCAGCAACAGCATTGTTCTATTTTCATTTTGATTTTTCTTGTTCTTTTTGAAACTTATGGTATGGAAACATTTTGCAAAAGCTATGTAAAAACGCGGCAACAGCATGTACATTCACTGCATCTATGACATGGCTGTATGTACGCGTATGTAAATACAGTGGTTGAATGTTTTTGATGGTTAATCAATAGTTGAAACATTTGCTTCGAACAGAGTTTAGTTAATACACAGAGAATCGTTTACAGTCCCAACGTGTGTTCACTCCTTTGCATTGGTTGATTGATTGAACGGTGGTAGTCGGTATACCCTTAGGCGCGGACGGGCCCTGCATCCTTTGTTTGGTATATTGCTCTTCGTTTTTGTTATATTTCATTTCAGTTCATATATATATATATATGTGTGTGTTTGCACAGCGCTGTATTAGTTTCAATCTCTGTGCTTACACAGCGTTGCATTGATTCCGATTTATGTATCACACGGATTGCATTATAATTTCGATTTATATAACTGTGATTCACATAGCATACAGGTTGCAGTCATATGAGTTTTCGATTCTTTTATGATTTAAGTTTCATTACATGCATATGTATATGGTGTGCGCATCAGAAGGGTTTATTGTTATGTTGAATGGTCAGCATTAGGGCCTGGAACGAGAATCTTGTAAGGGATTTGGCCCTCGTGTGATTTACAGATACATGCTTATAAACTCTGCCTCCTTTTTCAGTCTATTCATGTTCCTTTTTATACAGCTTAATTGTGTACATATCTTGCATGTTGTGTGTGTGTGTCCTAAGCAAAGATTTTCTGAGTGATACCTCTGTAAGGAGGTTAGAATCATTGCCATAATCATACACAGTCTTTAGAGTCACAATTTGCTTTAATAGATGCATGTCATAATCAGCATTGTAGTCAAATACATCAGTAGGGTAATCTAGGTGTGTGAAGGATAGGTTGCATATCACGGTCTTCTGTAAGGAAGCCTTGCAATTTCCCTCATAATCACCTGGGCAGTAATTCTTTATGTCTATATATCTTAGACCACGCCTCTAAGTTTACGCACCTCGGTCGATATTAAATATAGAGTCTAGTCTAGTACCCTAGCTAGAACCACTACACATGTATTCCAAGCTTAATGGTGGGCAGGACATCCTAGGGGGTGTTCATTTGGTTGTTTATGGCTAAGGAAATTGGCAAAGGCAATGGCTAAGTATTAAAGAGGCAAAAAGGTATTTTGGCACATTTATTTATGAAAATAATGGAAATTAAGAGAAAAGGAAGGTGAAAGGTCACATGTTGCATGTGAAGAGGAAATTGAAGGAAAATAATGGAAAATGAAGAAAATAGAGGCCTCATTAATAAAAAGGCTTATGAGGATCAGTGGGCAAGCCTTGGTTAGTTCCGTTTTGGAGCTCTCTCATTATTCTCTCTCTCTCATACTCTTAGTTACTTAGAGTTTTCTTGGAGCACTCTTGGAGGGTGTGGCATACTTGGATTCTTGGAGCAAGAAGGAAAAGGAAGAGAAGGAAAGTGTAAGAAGGCATCGGCATCAACAACTACATCAGATTTTGTTGCAGGTACCGAGTAGCATGTATGATTTCTTCACTAGTTTTGGCATGCATGGCACATGCATGTGGTTTCTTGGTTATAATCTGTCATTGGCATGGAGGATGGCCAAGATTGACAATGGATTGCCTAGCCTTGCCATTTCCTGGATAGCCATGGTGATTGTGGGTTTACTTTCATTGCTTTGTTTTGGTTGGTTCTCATTTTTCCATAGCTTCAGTTGAGTTACTAGTCCTGGAAGCCCTGGTTGAACAAACGCTCTAGAAGCCCCGTAATAGCTTGGGTTGAGTTACTATTCCTGGAAGCCGTGGTTGGAAAAATGCTCTGGAAGCCCTTGACGGGTTGAGTTACTAGTCCTGGAAGCCTTGGTTGGACAAACGCTCTGGAAGCCCTGTATAAGTTGTGGGTTGAGTTACTAGTTCTGGAAGCCTTGGTTGGGCAAACACTCTGGAAGCCCTGGAAGGTTTGGATGGAGACTAATCTGATGATGGTTTTTGGTGATGTCCGACCATGAGGTGGAATCACTATTTGATGGGTTGAGGTGGGTGGCCTTTGGAAGCCCTGGATGATTTTTGATTGATGTGTTCTATGAGATCCCGCATTCATGCTTGTAATATGGCACAGGGGTGATTCGCTGAAGAGAGACTTGGCTCAGCCAATCTATGGTCGGGTGGAACGTGGTAGTCCCATCTCCGGTCGCTTCATTTCATTTATTAATGAAAAACAAATTCATTCCTTTGATTTTCATGTGTAAATGTAATGATGTATATATGGATTTTGATGGCTGATATGTTTATTGTATTTTTGTTCCTATTATGTTTTTTTATATGTACATTTACCCCAAAGGTTGTTACAGAGTGGTATCAGAGCATGGTTCAAACACTTGGACTGGATGGGCTCTATCATAGGTAAAATGAAGAACAAAGGTTAAATTTTAGACCTTTATGTCCATATTGAAGGTAAATCCCACTGATAATGCGGTAAAAATTTCAGATATTGGTTCACAATACTTTAGGAATTATGATCTAAGGAAGATGACCTTCCTGAATGCACCTTTAAATAGGTCTCGTTGGCATTTCTGCAATAACTTTTCTTCTGTAGGCTTTCAGAAGCTAAAAAGTCATCCACATTGAGGGGAAATACCAATGATTGTGTGGTAGAAATTTCATATATTAGGTCGCAATATTTTAGGATATATGAGCAGAGGGCGTCGAGCCTTATGAATGCTCCTAAAATCAGGTCTCAAACAGGTCACGTTGACATTTTTGTTATAACTTTTATTCTGGGCACTCTCAGGAGCTGAAATTTTTTTCTACAATGAGGGGAAATCCCAATGATATTATGATAAAAATTTCATACATTTATTCGCTATATTTTAGGAGATATGACCAGTGTAAATCAAGCTTTCTGGATACTCCTATAATTGTGCACCAAATAGGATTGTGTTGGTATTTTGTTATAACTTTTCATCTATGAAATCTCAGAAGTTGAAACTTGAACCATAGTCAAGAATAATTCCACTGATCATATGGTTCAGTTTCCATAACTTGTACTACTACAGTTTAGGATATATGCATTGAATCGTTCGCTATATTTTGCATGCAAGGAATTTGAAAAGTTACATGTAAGGAAATGGAAAAGTGGCATGTTTTTAGTTATGATGTTACAAGTGGAATAAGTGCAATATTTTTGACTTAGTCTCATACAAATGTATGAGCATTGAGAAATAAAAATCAATTTCTTTTCAAGTGTGGTTAAATTTAGTAGAGCTTTGGAGATCCCATTTCCATAATTGGACATTGGAGTTCGGGCCATTATAGTAGCTGGTAGAGGGAATTACTCCCCTAGGGCTTTTTGGGTGAAAACCTTAGCAGACTGAAAGTTGTCTATTCAAAGAAACATGCATTCATACAGCCATTATGCTATTATAAGCAAATACTATAATAAGGGTACGTACCTTCAGTCCTACGTTCGAGAAGGCCTTTAGGGTCCAAACCCTTCTTGGAGTTCCCTTCTTCTCTTTTGTCCTGCAAAACCAACAATTCAAAGAACACAGCAGTACATGGACAAAAACTCATAAAGAAACCATCTTCATGTTATAAAGAAAGGGAGTTAGTTATGAAATCCAAACAACCATTTACACATGAATTCAAAACATGAATATCATTAACATAAAGAAGATTCAATTCGGGAACCAAGACATGTGTTTCTTTTTATTATAGACAAATAAAGTACATAAAAAGGAATATGTTCACCTGAGTCACCTTCAGCAGGCTCCAAGCAAAGCTTCCTTCCGGATCCGTTCCAGCCTCAAGCCTCTAACAAAACTCCTTCCATGACTCTCTCCATGATGTCATAAATGGTGGATAAACATCAACACACAAGGAAACAAAGGTTTCCTGTACAAAATGGGGGAAGTGCAGAAGGCACAAGGGACTTCAGACCTGGTCAAGGGGAAAATCTCAGCATAATAACCTTTCTCTCTATTCTCTCCTCCCTTAGGCCTTCCCTTTGAGGTCTTTTTATACCATCTCCAAAGTAGTTTTTTAGTTAGGAGTTGGTTGGGAACAGTTGGGCCACGGGCACTAACAGGTGATCAGCAGGTAAAACCCGCGATCTCCGCCCGAAAAGAAGGAATTTTATATTTTTTTAAGTGTTTTAATACATACACGCGGGTTGGATATACACAAACCCGCGTATACACGCGTTTAACTCAGGGCAATGTCGCGTATAAGGAATAAAACACTGTTTTTTAAATTTTAGGACCAGGTCTGGAAGGAGGGGTTTCCTTAGGCCATGAGTACAGCATCACAAACCATAAGAGTGAGATTTGGAGCTATAACAGTAGCTTCCTCCTTTTACCTTAGTGTGGACCATGGATAGTAAGGGGGTATGCTTATAGGTTGTTAGCATTGGTAAATATTGATTTCAAATTAATAGACCACGATGTCTTGAGTTTTGGAACATGTAACTAACTGTGTATGGATTATATGTCGCTTACATGTTGATTCCATGATACCTACTTACATCCTTGTATGTTAGGTTACAATTTTTAATATTTTGATTACATGCATCAGTCTTGTAGGTTGATTACAAGAATTGATACAAGGTTCACTTTGACTACATGCGTTTACGCATAGGTGTAGTTGATTTGACATTGCTTATGCATACTGTTGGTTGCTTGTGGCAATGTGTACAATGGAGTAATGGTTGTTCTCATGCATAAGGTCATGGTTTGTGTAGTTGATATGGTCATGCATTGATGACTGGACTCTAGTTAGAATGATGTGTGTATGGTTTGGTACTCATTTGTTATATGTCTATATACAGTTGTTATGGATGTATGGTCTTGGTTATAGTATGCATGAATAGTAGGTCAAATATGCCTTGTGAAGTCATGGTATGAAATTTAGGTCATCATGATGCCATTAGTTGTTATGATGCTAATGTGTTGGCTGAGATAGAGTAGGAGATGCAGATTATCATAATGAGGTTGTAGCATTGGACTTTTGGGTAAGAGCAGATCGTCATACATGCATTGTATGTTCGACATGCAGGTATGTAAGTTAAGAATTTTTATATGCATTAGGTTTATGTACATGTCTTTTGATGTTATGGTTACATTCATGATAGATATTGGTTGATTAGTGTAGTTACATGCACATGTGTCGGATAGTCAAGAATGATAATAACCTGTAGTTGTATGCATTGCTATTGTTGTTTTATATTAGATAACCTAATGATTATGCTATATGTTGTTGATGAGTATGTTATAGGTTAACTTGTTGATTGTTATATGATAATTAACTTGGCGATTCGGTTTTATGTTGTTGATGAGCACGATATAGAGCTTATTGTTGTTATATGCTATTAACTTGATGATTAGAGTTATTTCATTGAGATCTTGATGTTGTAATTTGGATTGGTCATATGTGTGATGTTTATGTTCATTGCCTTGAAGACCTTGATGTTATATGTATTGTGTTAACCTGGTTTGAATTATGCAGATGGTTATGGTTGCGATACTCAGGTATGAGTTGACATATTTTTGATATGGTGTAGTAATAATCTAGTCTGGTCATACATATGTGGCTATTATGCATGAATGACAAATGCTTATGAGCTTGTAATATGAACATGTTAGTTAGTTACTGTTATGGATATCATGATATGTGTTAACATGTTGTAAAGTTATATCTCACTAACTAGATTGATTATGCAGACAAGATAGCCTCCCTTGAGGTACACTAAGGTATGAGTTTGCTTATGTATTACACTTGGTGTTTCATAGTTGATTATGTCGTCTATTTGGTATTTGAGTGTTTGGTGTCTATTATGTCGTCTAATTAATTTATTTAACATGGTATGTTTGTGACTTGGTTGAATGTTTGATGAACTGCATAACATGAGTATGTGTTCCAATGATCTTGTTTTAAGATGACTGTACTAAAATATATGTGTTGAGGCAATTGATATGTACTTGAATCTAGTTGATAGTTGTAGCATATGTCTAATGACTATGGATTATGACATGATTATTGCAAACATGTGGTTGACATGTGTGATTAGTTAAAGGAAACATGTCGATATTAGCCTGACAAGGTAGTAGTTGATGTGTTTATATCACTAATAGTTGGTTGATGTGACAGCGCATAGTAAGCCTCGGTTGCATCAAGGAAAAGGTCAAAAAAAGGAATTGGGCAAGAATTCCTTTACCCATGTTTGGAAACCCTAATTCCAAACGAATGAGTTCTTTTCTTGCAAGAAGTCTTCTTAACTTTAATCTAGTATGACATTATGTGGATACATGTTATATTCATCAACATGTACTTGACAGGCATATTAGCTAGTCTTTAGTTACATGAGGATCTATCAAAGGATTGGAGTCCCTTGAGAAATGGTGTGGATGTGTTCAGTTGTAATCAACGTGCTTGGCACAACAAGATGAGGTAACTGGTGTATTGTTATGCTTATTGATGCACTAACAATTATGTGTTTATGGGAGTATGATGCAGGGGATTGCATGGCAAGAGACTGCCATGAAATCTTGAAGAAGGCTCTGGTTGAGTTTCCCTGGGAACCATGGGGATTGAGTCATGGTGTTTGTTGCTAGTCTTGTGCTTTTGGTCTTTTGCGATTGTTACACTTGATTTGAAAGTTTGATTGTGTTTGATGCATAGCTATGCCACTTTGTTTGCGGAGTCATGTTGTTATTGGTTTTTATGGTCTTCTTCATGTTTGTTTCTTGTCTTGCCTTTTTTGTTTTGAGTCTTGGGAATTGGTTGGGAAAGAGGAAAGTTAATCTATCTCAAGGAGAGCTGTGTGGTACTCGAAAGGTAATGTAAGATTCAGATGAAGCTCTATTCATGAGTAAGCGCAGCGCAAGGTAAGGCTATGAAAGTCCGTTGGACTGGCTGGGTCCATTGTGGTAAATGGACGGTAACAGTGTAGTCATGAGAAGGTAATAGGAAAAGGTAAAGTAAATGGATTTGAGGCGTCATATGCCTTGGCTATGTTGGGAACTGTTGTTCCCAATGTTGTGCATGTGTTGCATGAATAAAGGAATTTCTCTTAACCTTAACCTTATGTTATCTGGAAATTTTGTTATGATCATGATTATGTTGATGTTTATATATGTATACATGTATGTATGTATGTATGTCATTGTCTGATAGGATCATGATTATTTTATGCTAATGTTTATATATGCATGTATGTATCCATGTATCTATGTTACTGTCTGATAGGGTTTTCTGGGATCATTCTTGTGGAGGAATGGTTTCTTATGCAGGAGAACGACATGAAGAGGTTCCTGGTTTTACAAGGAATAAATTGGGAAGAGTAGTCACGACAAATATACGAGATCAGTATCATGTGGATATGATTTGGTATTGTATACTTGTATTATGCCTATTTTTATGTTTATGACAGGTAATGTTGAAGGATACATCAGCAAAGTGAAAGCAGTGCGGTCTGCGACATGTTGAGACAAGCATGGATAAGACATGGGAAGCAAGGTTTGTTGGTAAGGATAATGTGGTTTTGGATGTGTGGTACTACGATTGTGAATATATTCTATATGTTGTACACGTTTCATATATGATGTGTGCACATGCGGTGTTCTATATATATGGTGCTATGTACATGTTGGATATGCGGTATTGTGTACATATTGTACTGTGTGCATGATGGATATGCGGTGTTGTGTGCATATGTTGCTATGCGCATGTTGGATATGCAGTGTTGTGTACAAATCATGCTATATATGTGTTGGATGTGCAATGCTATGTACAATTGGTGTTGCGTGCATGTGGTACATTGGTACTATGTACATATGGTGTAGTGTGCATGATTGTACAAGTGGTGTTGCGTGTGTGTGGCGTTGTGTACATATTGTACAAGTGGCGTTGTGTGCATGTGGTGCTAGGTGCATGTCGTGCATTTGGTGTTGTGTACATGTGGTGTCACGTACATGTCGTGCATGTGGTACTGTGTACATGTGGTATTGTGTACACATTGTATAGTGGTGTAGTGTACATGTGGTGTTGTGTACACGTTGTGCAGGTGGTGCCATGTACATGTGATGTTGTGCACACCTTGTGCAGGTGGTGCGGTGTACCGGTGGTACTGTGTACATGTTGTACATATGGTATTAGTGTACGTGTGGTATTATGTGCATGTCATCCATGCTGTGTTATGGGCATGTGGTATTATGTATGTGCATCATGTAGTCATGGAATTGCATCGTGTGTATTCATTGTGTTGTAATTTGTGTAGGTACATGCATTAGGTGGTGTTTCACATCGGGTATAGATGGATGCATTGTATTGTATACACTGGGTGTAGGTGTATGTGTTGTATGTTAGGTGTAGATGCATGTATTGCATGGTGTGGTATGTCGTGTGGTTGTAAGTGTGTGATGCACACTATGTGTATGTGCACCTGGTAGAAGAGAAGGCATTGGGTGTTTTTTGGGTGTAGCAACCGATCCAGAGTGCGTATGGAATAAAGACAAAGGTAGAAGCTAAGGATTGATGAAAGGATAAGTATCGACATTTTATTTCAATTTCATTATGCGTGTGATTTTTTACTATGGTATATGATGATTATATGGGATCTATGATTTTGGTTTATGATGGTTACACGTGATTTTGATCTATGATGGTTGTGTTTGAGCTAACCTGATGTGATATCTTTATATATCTTGATTTGGTCAAGTATGCTAGTTTGACTTGTTGTGACAGGAAGAAAACATGATTGCAAATGTACCTTATTGACGAGCTACCAATGAGGTATGATGTGAATTTATTTCAATTTATTGTAAATCTAACAGAAGTTATGTGCTTGGTATAGGAATAAATGAAATGCCCAGTTGGGTGGTTGAAATCGACTACAAGAATTGGCAGCAACAACGAAATAAATTGGAACATCCAAAAGTATGTTGGTAAAGCACTTCAGGAGCAGGGCCATTGTGGGGCACTGGTACACAATAGTGTCCATTGATTTCCATGAGCATGTTATGACCGGTATGATAGTTTTGAGGCAGGTATATGCCTTGGTCTTTGAATCTTCTGATGCTAGGAAGCCTTGCCAAGGGATGGACTGCTCGGGATGGGGGTTCCAGTAGAACTTGGAAGGTGAGTGAATACACGAAAGGGGTGATCGGATTCCCGAGGGACTGTGTAGTAGAGAAGTGAAGGTCAT
The DNA here is from genome assembly GCA_031772625.1 of Pinus tabuliformis. NCBI lineage: Eukaryota > Viridiplantae > Streptophyta > Pinopsida > Pinales > Pinaceae > Pinus > Pinus tabuliformis. The sequence goes on along the minus strand of CM062806.1, from coordinate 168,032,696 downwards.
GGATGGATTTGTTTTGGTCGTTAGAATTTCCATATGGAATTAGATGCGCATTGGGAGTGCGCCCTGGAACAATGAGCCGATAATTGTTCGTTGAGAGGACAAGTGGCACAGGATTATAGTGCTAGACATTGGATGCAAATTTGATTTTGCAGTGGATTCTGGACTTCATGGGAAGGAGGTGAATTCTAGAATTACTTTGAAGGTTGAGGTGTGAGCCTCTGGATTCCCTTGTTGATTGATACGAACATCGTATCCTTTATTCATTGGTTAATCTAATGTGTATATGTGTATATCATTATAAATATTGTAATGAGCTGTGTTATAAAGCTCCAATATGTAGTATGGTTTTTATCTGGTCATGTTGTCATGATGTTTTACTTTTGAGCAGGTCATTCATTGTAAATAATGCAACGAGATGTGTTATAAATCCCCATGGGCAGTATGTTTTGTTTTCAACAGTCTTGTTGGTTATAGGTCTCATTGAACACCGAGGATGGTGTTCCCCCAAGGGGGAGCGTTCTATAACAGCCCTGGTGAAAATTCCATGTAAAAATATATAAATACCACAGATGATGGGACACGTATTCCAAACTGAATGGTGGGCTGGACATCCTAGGGGGTGTTCATTTGGTTGTTTATGGCTAAGGAAATTGGCAAAGGCAATGGCTAAGCATTAAAGAATCAAAAAGGTATTTTGGCACATTTATTTATGAAAATAATGGAAATTAGGAGAAAATGAAGGTGAAAGGTCACATGTTGCATGTGAGGAGGAAATTGAAGGAAAATGAAGAAAATAGAGGCCTCATTAATAAAAAGGCTTATGAGGATCAGTGGGAAAGACTTGGTTAGTTCAGTTTTAGAGCTCTCTCATTATTCTCTCTCTCTCTCTCTCTCGTACTCTTGGTTACTTAGAGTTTTCTTGGAGCACTCTTGAGGGTGTGGCATACTTGGATTCTTGGAGCAAGAAGGCAGAGGAAGAGAAGGAAAGCGCAAGAAGGCATTGGCATTAGTAGCTACATCAGATTTTCTTGTAGGTATTGAGTGGCATGTATGATTTTTTCACTAGTTTTGGCATGCATGGCACATGCATGTGGTTTCTTGGTTATGATCTGTCATTGGCATGGAGAATGGCCGGGATTGACAGTGGACTGCCTAGCCTTGCCATTTCCTGGATAGCCATGGTGATTGTGGGTTTACTTTCATTGCTTTATTTTGGTTGGTTCTCATTTTTCCATAGCTTAGGTTGAGTTACTAGTCTTGGAAGCCTTGGTTGAACAAACGTTGTAGAAGCCTTGTAACAGCTTGGGTCAAGTTACTAATCCTGGAAGCCCTGGTTGGAAAAATTCTTTGGAAGCCCTTCGCAGGTTGAGTTACTAGTTGTAGAAGCCTTGGTTGGACAAACGCTCTAGAAGGTAAGCTGTGGGTTGAGTTACTAGTTCTAGAAGCCTTGGTTGGACAAACACTCTGAAAACCCTGGAAGGCTTGGATGGAGACCAATCTGATGATGGTTTTTGGTGATGTCCGACCGTGAGGTGGAATCACTGTTTGATGGGTTGAGGTGGGTGGCCTCTAGAAGCCCTGGATGAGTTTTGATTGATGTGTTCTATGAGATCCCACATTCATGCTTGGAATATGGCACGGGGGTGATTGGCTGAAGAGAGACTTGGCTCAGCTAATCTATGGTCGGGTGGAACGTGGTAGTCCCATCTCCGGTCAGTTCATTGCATTTATTAATGAAAGAAAAAAAACTTGATTTTCATGTGCAAATGCACTGATCTATATATGGATTTTGATGGCTGATATGTTTATTGTATTTTTGTTCCTATTATGTTTTTTTATATGCACATTTACCCCAGAGGTTGTTACACTCCCTTACCCTTCTCTCCCTTTCTCACTCCTCTCTTTCTCTCTCTCTTCATTCCTCCTCTTCCCTCTCCTTCATTGTATCTCCTCCCCTCCCTTGTCACTCCCCCTATCTCTCCACCTCTATCACACTATGTCTTTGTTCTTCCCTCCATATATATCTAGAGTTAATATATATCATGATATATTAATATATATTATAATATAACAAATTGAATATTATATTAAGTTTAATATTGCATTAATCCAAAGTTATTAAATTTGATATTAATATTATAATATATTAATATTAATATTAAATATAATATTAATACTATAATATCAATATTAGATTTAATGATGTATTTTACATGGAATGATAACAAAATTTATAACCAACCTGGATCCATCTTAACACTGGATCTATCAAGTGCTAAGAGGGATCAAATCTCTCGAGGTGCAAACCTATATTTTGATTGCAAAATTTGATGAAAGGTTTGCACCTCGAGAGATTTGATCCCTCTCAGCGCTTAATAGATCCGGTGTTAAGATGGATCTAGGCTGGTTTCAGTCGTGTGTGGTCATACAAAATTTGTTGAACATCTAATTATTTTGATCATTTTAAATATGCTAAATATGTCTAAGATTAATTTGGTCAATTTAATTTAAAATTTTCTTAGTTACCTCAGTTTGTTGAGATGAGAGAGACTGTTAGTAACTTGAATTATGAAAAATGATGAAATACAAATTTTGAGTGCAAAGTGTTAAAGAAACAATTTTGATAGATAGAAAATGTGAATATTAAGAATATAGTCAATTATAAACAATCTTCATTGCAATCAATCTGAAACTAGCTGAAAATATTTTCTTCTATTGTTCCTATTGTCACACATATTAGTTTTTCGATTTTCTCATACCGATCATATGAGAAGAGTAGTTGGAATCATAGACCATTCAAATATGTAACTTGAGCTACTGTAGTAAACAACATACCTTGTCTCTGTTCCTCTCCAATATGAATATTAGTTTTCTCGAAATTCAATCATTGTGACTTATGGAGTGTTAAACCCCAAATAATTTTCAATGGTAGTTATTTTCTATTACCGCGTTTGAATGCAAAGTAATTAACAATGTTAAATGATGGAAAATGGGAATAATAAGAATGTACCCAATTATAAATAGTTTATAGTTTCAAAAAGAAAACATTTGGGGTAAGAAAACATTTTATTTAGGATGAAAATTAAAGTATTGTATTTATGGTTGAATAATTTTTATGTGCTTACACTGAGAGAGAGTGTGTATGTTTTGGGGGTGAGAAGGAGAGACAAGGGGAGATAGAGATATAGATGGGGGGGTAGAGGGAAGAAGAGAGAGGCAAAGACAAGGAGGGAGGAAGAGATATAGATATGGACAAAGAAATGTTAGAGAGAGAGAAGGGGAAGAGAGAGGGAGGGAGAGATAGATAGATACATATGGAGAGAGAGAGAGTGTGTATGTTTAGGGGCTAATATAGAGAGATAAATAAGGAGAGACAATGGGAGATAGAGATATAGATGGAGGAGGTAGAGATGTGCTTACACTGAAATCAATGCACACTATTAATCTAATTACTTTGAAATTAATGTACATCATACATCTTGTTGCATCAAATCAGAAATTAACATCTACACTAAAATCAATGCATCTAGTGCAAACAATCAAATAGGATTAGAAATCAACATCTATACTGAAATTAATACATCTAGTGCAATCAATCAAATAGGATTAGAAATCAATATCTACACTGAAACCAATTCATCTAATACAAGCAATCAAATATGAGTAGAAATCAACATCTACACTGAAATCAATGCATCTAGTGCAAGGTATTAAATGTGATTAGAAATCGACATCTAAATTGAAGTCGATGCATCTAGTGCAAGCGATAAAATAGGATTAGAAATCAATATCTACACTAAAACCAATGCATCATGTGCAAGCAATCAAATAGGAGTAGAAATCAACATCGACACTGAAATCAATGCATATAGTGTAAGGTATTAAATAGAATTATAAATCGACATCTACACTGAAATCAATGCATATAGTGCATGTGATCAAATAGGATTAGAAATCAACAACCACATTGAAAATTTTAAATATTCATGACTTTCTAGATCTAACTTCTATGTTTGTATTTGTCTTTGTGAGACTCTTTCTTCTTCCCTCTCTCTCCACCTTCCATTATGTGTCTACCTCCCTCCCCCTCTCCTTCTCTCTCTTCCCCTCCCTCTCCCTTGTCTCATTCTATCTGCCTCTCCCTAACTTTCTTTATCTTTCTCTTCTTTCCTCTCTCCCCCTGCTATCTATTTTTATACCTCCATCTCTTTATCTCAAACCCCTAAACATATGTCACGCTCTCTCTCTCTCCCCCCATATTTATCTATCTATATATCTATCTCTCCCTCTTCCTTTCCCTCTCTATCTCTTCCCCTTCTCTCTCTCTCTCTCTCTCCATCTCCCATCTATCCCTCTTCCTCCCTCCCTCTCTTTGCCTCTCTCTTCTACCCCCTTGCCCCGCCCCATCTATATCTCTATCTCCCCTTGTCTCTCCTTCTCACCCACAAAACATACACACTCTCTCTCCATATCTATCTATCTCTCTCTCCCTCCTTCTTCCTCCACCCCACCCCCCCATCTCTCCCTTGTCACTTCCTCTCCACCTTTCTCTCTCTATGTCTTTCTTCCCCTTCCAACTCCATATCTCTCTCCCCCTCTCTCTCTCCTCTCTCTCAAGTCCTCTCTCTTTTTCCTTCCTCTCTCTCCCCTTCTCTCCCACCTCCCTCCGTCTCTCCCCCCATCATACACACTCTCTCTCTACACCCTCCAACTCTGTCACTATCTCCCTCCCTCTCTCCTTCTCTCTCTCCTCCCCTCTATATCTATGTCTCCCTGTCTCTCTCTTCCCCTTCTTTCCCTATCTTTATCCTCTCCTTTTCTCTCTCTTCCTTTGTCTTCTCTCTCCCTCATTCCATCTTCATCTCTCCCTTGTCACCCCCTCTTTCCCCCTCCAAATCCATCTCTCTCCCCCTCCTCTCTCTCATTGTATCTCTCACCTCTATGTCTCTCTCCCACACTCTATTCCCACACTCTATTCCCCCTTCCATCTCACTCTCTTTCTTAAATATGATCCCATTGTATTGTATTTAAGAAAGTATCTAAATTAATCATGTTAAAGAAAATACAATAATAAAAAATAAAAGAATCACGCACTAGGATCAATCAATAGAGTGCCAAAAAACATTAGCTTGAAATCTATGTTTGTAGCAAATGTAAGATCTAAAGTACCAAGGAAATCCCAACGAAAACTATATATGGTTTTAAAAATGCCTAATGGTTTGAGAAAGGAGAAAGAGCTCTTAATTACAAGGAATTAAAAATAGATTTTAACTGCTAATTTATAGCAACTTTCTCATTATTTTCTTTTATTTCACAATTTAGAATGACTTGGATTGTATGTGTCTTTTTAATTCTTAGTATTTATTAATAATTAATGAAAAATAAAATTAATTGTAAATAAAAATGATATATTAAATATATATAAAATATTCTTATAACATATAAAATTTATTATATAAAAATATGGTTGTCTATTTTATTTTAACAATATCAAATTACAACCAAGTTTATGATTATATAACTATTTAACAATTCACATGACTCCTGCTCTTTTGTTTATAGATTGCGTCCTTGTTACGGCATGTTCCATGATCCATCACTACTTGAAATGTGTTGTGACAACTTCAAGAAGCCGTACAAGAACGAACATTACTCGTGACTCATCAGATTTGGTGATGATTGATGCAAGCACTTGATGTTGACTTGAAAGTGACTTCACTCTTTATTTCGAAGAACTCGCGTTTGTGACGCACGCGTATGCGGCATGGTGCCCAAACTTATTTCTTATTCCGTGAACAAACGGGAAATGTATTTACATTCTGAAATGTACGGGGCAGCGCTCGCAATTGGCATTGGAGTTGCCAAATGGCATTGGAGGAAAAAATGATTGATATCATCTCATCTCATCTCATCTCTAAACTTATAATTACATTGGTTTGTTTTCTGGAATATTTAGGAATTTGTCAGAGGTGAAGCCGTTGATCTCATTTCTAATTCATATTCCAAAATATTCTAAACCTTATTCTTCTCTATTATATTCTAAAATATTCTCGACATCAATAACCATGTGACATTTTATGAAAAACTGTGGCAGCCTCCGATTTAGTGTAGTTTTTAATTGAGAACTGTGACCGCCTCCATGCTAAGAGATCTGCAACAATAAATATACATTTTATGGCAGCGTATTTTTGGGTATTAGACTTATTCCAAGTGCTTATTGTATAATTTGAAAGTTGCATCTGAGAATTGTTTTATTGCTGCATGCATCTTGGTATATGTAACTTCTATTTGTTTAATTGTGTAATTATATATATATGGGTTTTTATGTTACTGATTATATTTAAGTAGAGGAAACAGGGTAACGGCCCAAGACCCAGAGGCATCTCGCAGGAGTGAAAGCCTGCTCCCTTACGGACCACCAGCGGGTTATTACAGGTGGCGTGGTTTTCCTTGATAACGGTGATGAGTCAAATCGACATTCGCGGATAGCAGCCAGAGATGGTTGTCCTCACTGTTGGTTTGACACCTGAGTTTGATAGGTTTTGCCACCTTCAGAAAAAGTAGAGTTTATTTTTATTAGAAAGATTTTGTTTTTATTTTTTAGGAGGTTATCATTATTATTATTAGACATTAAATTGGTGTATGAGATTTTTTTGTTTATGGAACAAGGGACTCTCTTCAAATTCACGACGGCATACATACTCTACCCTTCTGGTTTTGACGATGTAACCTTTCAAGGCAAATACATGCTCTTAACAATTAGGACCACTCAAGTTGTATAGATGTACTTGAATTTGAGAGAATTTCGTCAACTAAATTTTTTTTTATATTAATATGTAATTGAGATACTTACTCAAACAAAAACAAATCAAAATAGCTTTTTGTATCTTAAAAAATCATTTATATATATATCATTGATTAATATAGAACAGTGAACACATTTTTTTTTTTAATCGTGTAATAAGAGTTACTTTCCCATGATAAAAAAATTTATACATTGAAATTTACAATCAATTAATAACAAATTATTAAGTCGAAAGACAAGTTGAACCTGAAGTGCATATTGAAATGTTGTACTCCCTAGTAGTATTAAGATTCTTGAGATAGATTATTCTAAACAAGTATTTATTAAACAATGGAAAGACATCTTGTTGAGATGTCCTGATTGTTGTCATTGATGGGTTAAGCAAAAGGGGTTATTATCTACCGTTAGTTAGAAAGTAAGTTGGATGGTAATATCCTAAATATCAATTCCAAGGAGGATATAAATGTATATGTTATAGAGAAGCATATTAATGATTCCACATCACAAAATGAGGAACTTAGTGGGCCATTGAAATCAAACTATTCCAAGGCAGTAGAAGATAAAAAACGAGTTTGGTCTCACAAGTCTTGTGGTCCAATCTTGGGCACAACTATATACATTTGAGAGGATGCTCTGAGCGAGCTTTCTTTGGATGAAAAGAAAAGATAAAGAACAAGTTGAAATTTCTCCTCTAAATTGTAATTCTAGAAATTATAGAAAGATGGTAGAGGATTCAATCAATCTAGAGACTATGTTCAACAATCTAGAGATTAGCATAGAGGATTCAATCAATCTAGAGACTATGTTTAACAATCTAGAGATTACCATGCCACAATAGTGAAAGGTTTAATAGTGAAGGATTTGAAATTGTTGAGGTTGTTAAAGTTGCCTCAACTCCTCTAGCTCAAGTGGTTACGTTATATTCTCCCAAGTCAAACAATTTTGAGTTCAAATTAACATCTGGAAATGATATTGCCTATGAACAAATATATACTCCGAAAATTATGGTTCATTAATCCAAAACAAAATAAAATAAATATTAATACACAAGTTGGCTCCAATTGAACACAAGGCACTCCCCTCCCAATAGTCATGACGATTCAATAATCAAACTATAGAAATACACTCAACCACCTCATTCAATGACCCAATTTGGTGAGGCAAAAAAACTAATGAAGATAAATCACAGAATCGGAAATTTGGTAGATCTGGAGCATTAATTAAGCAAGAAGCAAAGTGAGGTCAGAGCCTAAAAGATACTTCTGAAGAAAGGTCAGTTATTTGTTTCATACTAGCCTAGATCCATCTTAACTCCGGATCTATCAAGCGCCGAGAGGGATCAAATCCCTCAATGTACAAATATTTCCTCAAGTTTTACACTCAAAAAAGAGGTTTGCACATTGAGAGATTTGATCCCTCTTAGCGCTTGATAGATCTGAAGTTAAGATGGATCTAGGTTGGTTTCATTTGCATGCAGCCAAGGAAAATCTATCGAACATATGATTAATTTTATCAATGATATGTAAATACATCTAATATTAATATAACCATTTTAAATATGCTAAATATGTTTATCGAGTCATTTTAATTTTAAATTTGCTTAATTGCCTCAATTTGTTGAGATGATAAATATTGTCAATAACTTTAATGATGAAAAATGATGAAATAGAAATTTTGAATGCAAAGTTACAATGTAATAGTGTTGAATGATAGAAAATGTGAATAATAAAAATGTAGTCAATTACAAATAGTCTTCATTGTGATCAATCTCAAACTATTTTCTTCTACTATTTTTATTGTCACCCTTGTTAGTTTTGTCATATTTTCATATCGATTATATGAAAAGGACAATTGAAATCATAAACCATTTAAATATTTAGCTCGAGTTGTTGTAGTAAACATCATACCTTGTCTCTCTTTCTCTCCAATATTAATAGGTTGAATTACTATAACACAAAAATCAATGTACATTGTCAATAATCAATATTTTTTTTGTGCTTACACTGAAATCAATGCACGTTATTAATCCAATCACTTTAAAATTAATGTACCATCATACATCCAATTACATCAAATCAGAAATCAACATATACACTGAAATCAATGCATCTAATGCAAGAAATCAAATAAGATTAGAAAACAACATCTACACTGAAATCAATGCATCTAATGCAAGTAATCAAATAGGATTAGAAATCAACATCTACACTCAAATCAATGCATCTAGTGCAAGTAAGCAAATAAGATTAGAAACCAACATCTACACTGAAATCAATGCATCTAGTGCAAGAAATCAAATAGGATTAGAAATCACCATCTACACTAAAATCAATGCATTTAGTGCAAGCAATCAAATAGGATTAGAAATCATCTACATTGAAATCAATGCATCTAGTGCAAGAAATCAAATATAATTAGAAATCAACATTTACATTGAAATTAATGCATCTAGTGCAGGAAATCAAATAGGATTAGAAATCACAATCTACACTGAAATCAATGCATTTAGTGCAAGCAATCAAATATAATTAGAAATCAACATCTACATTGAAATTAATGCATCTAGTGCAAGAAATCAAATAGGATTAGAAATCACCATCTACATTAAAATCAATGCATCTAGTGCAAGCAATCAAATAGGATTAGAAATCACCATCTACACTGAAATTAATGCATCTAGTGCAAGAAATATTCTTCCCTCTCTCCCCCCTCCATCTATATCTATATCACCCTCTATCTCTCCTTCATCTCTTTATCTCATCCTCACAAACACACACGCTCTCTCACTCCATATCTATCAATCTCTTTGTCCCTCCCTCCCTATCAATATCTCTCTCTTCTTTCTCTTTACCTTCCATCTATATCTCTATCTTCCTCTATCTCTCTATATCACCCCCAACACATACACTCTCTTTCTCCAATCTATCTATATATCACTCCCTCCTCCTCCTCCTCTCTCTCTCTCTCTCTCTCTCTGCACCTTCTCTCCCTCTCCCCCGCATCTATCTCTCTTCACTCTTGTTGTCCTCTCTCCCTCTCTCTCTCTCTCCACCTTTCTCTCTCTATATTTTTCCTCTTACCTCCCTATCTCTCCCCCTCAATCTCCCTCTCTCTCCCTACCTCTCTCCACTCTCACATTCTCTCTCTCTTCCTTTCTCTCCCACCTCTCTCTCTCTCTTTACCTTCCAACCATGTTACTATATGCCTCTCTCTCTCCTTCTCTCCCCCCTTATCTCCATATCTCCTTCTTTGTCTCTTTATCTCACCCCCAAATGTTGGCCGGATAAATCGATCTTGCGGACAAGGCCGATCTCCCTAGTATCAAAAGATATCTAGCAACAAGCAAACAAGCAAATCTATCTTTCTCTAAACATATTGTGATTCATAAACAAAAACTATAGAGGTGTTTACACCCTACCTTAAGTCCAACGCTAGTTTGTAGCAGCCATACTTCAACCATCCGAAAGAGTTTCCTTTTAAGAACCTGCAAACAAAAACAAGAAAACATCAAATAACACCTGCATAGCTAATATCATAAATCATGTTCATTATGGTGATCAAGGAATCCATAAAATAAACCATAAAACACAGCTTATTGAGAAAAATAAACTTATTTGTATTAACTTTGAAATAGAAGAACCTTACAACCTTTGGTGCCTTGATGTTGTACAAGCTCTTCCTAGGGTCTGAAACAGGGATCTCCTTTACTTTGACAAACCTCACACTCTTCCAAATGAGATCAAAGAGGTATGTAATCTCTCCTCACAAAAGCTCAATTAGGAAGACTAAGTTCCAGCAGCATTTCACCTCAAAACTATTCAGCTTTCAACCTCCTCAGTAACCAACCTAATGCTTCATTTTATAGTGCAAAGGAAGGAGGTTACAGGTCCACCTATGAAGGGATAGAGTCCTCCTTCAAAGGGATAAGCTCCGCACATCAAGGGGTTAGCTCCTTAAGGTATGGGATGCATGAACCTTAAAGGAGCGAACTTGCCACCTCAATATTCCTTCTAGAAGGTTCTGGAAATGACTCAAAGTGAGTTTTTAAGAATATACTTGCGCCTTTTTTACTTTTACAGGGGTCTGCACCCATAACACAGAGACAGAGCAGTCAGGTGCACAAGGGACATGACCTTCAGGTCGGGATCGCAGGTAATGCTAAGAGAAAGTGCGGAACCAGAGTTTTAGAGACTTTTGAGGACTTTCTCTTATTTTCAAGGCTTGATATGAAGAACTGAGGCTTTAGACTTGCAAAGGAGGTAAGTATGAGTGATAATGGACTCACACAGATTGCAGAATGTCAAGGTGACAATTTTTTGTGTAACACCAAACATACACACTCTCTCTTCATCTCTCCCCTGTCACTCCCTCTCTCTCTCCACTTCTCACTATCTATGTATTTCTTCTTCCCTCCCTCTCTCCCACTCCAACTCTACCTCTCTATCCCTCCCTATCTCCTCCTATCTCCCTCCCTTTCTCCTCCTCTCTCTCATCCTTCCTCTTTCTCCCTTTCTCTCTTACCTTCCTGTCTCTTCCCCCATCTCTCTCTCTCTCTCATAATCCTCTCTATTCCCCCATAACTCTCTTCCTCTCTCTCTCCCTTTCTATCCTGCCTCCCTCTATCTCCCCCCCCTCTCTCTCTTTTCCATCCAGTCCTGTGTGTGTCATTTCCCTCCAATCCTCTCTCTCCCCCCATCACTCACAATATCTCTCCAACTATGTTACTATATCCCTCCTTTTATCCTTCTCTCTCCTTCTCTCCCCCCTTGTCTCCATCTTTCCTTCTATGTCTCTTTATCTCACCCCTAATCATACACTCTCTCTCTCTCAATCTCTCCCTTGTCACTCCCTCTCTCTCCACTTCTCACTCTCTATGTCTTTCTTCTTACCCCCATCTCTCCCCTTCCAATTCCATTTCTATATCCCTCCTCTCTCCTCCTCTCTCTCAAGTCCTCTCTATGCCTTTCTCTCCTACCTCCCTCTCTCTTCACCCAACTCTCTCTCTCTCTCTCTCTCTCTCTCTCTCTCTCTCTCTGCCTTCCAATCCTCTCACTATCTCCCTCCCTCTCTACTTTTCTCTCTCCCACCTCCATATTTATGTCTCCCTCTCCCTCTCCCTCTCCCTCTCTTACCCTTCTCTACCTCTCTCACTCCTCTCTCTCTCTCTCTCTCTCTCTCTCGCTCTTCATTCCTCCTCTCCCCTCTCCTTCAGTTTATCTCCATCTCTCGCTTGTCAGTCCCCCTATTTCTCCACCTCTATCACTTTATGTCTTTGTTCTTCCCTCCCATATATATCTAGAGTTAATATATGTATCATGATATATTAATATATATTATAATATAACAAATTTAATATTGTATTAATCCAAAGTTATTAAATTTAATAATATTAATATTATAATATATTATTATGAATATTAAATTTAATAATAATAATAATAATAATAATATTAGGGTTAACGATATTTTTTGCATGGTGTTAATAATAATTTGGTCCATCGCTTTTGACCCATATGCTTGGTATATAATTAGATGTTGATTTCTAATCCTATTTGATATATTTTTATTTATTTATGATGCCTCTTTATACATCTTTTATATTTATTTATTTACCATATATCTTTTATAGATATAGTATTTGGCCCATGGTATTAATAATAATTTGTCCCATGGCCAAAATTTGGCCCATGGGCTTCACCTAAATAAAACCTCTTTTTTGAGTTTTTGTAAATATAAAGAGGTTTATGGAGTAAATATAAAAAGAGGTTTTCTTTATTTATCATACCTCTAGTTTATTTATATTTTTATTTATTTACCATATCTCTTTTTATGTATATTGTGTCTATACATAATAACAATTAGATTGATTTTTAAATAGGACCGACATTAGATTAAAAATGTTAAATGTTAAATTTTAAACATTACATGTTAAATTTAAATTTACGTTTACATGTTTAAGTGAGATCTACCCAAACTGGGTTGTAGAATGCAGTTCTGCTAATACAATCCCAGCAAATAAACTTGGAAATTTTATATAATAATACTAATGTAGTGTGAATATTTATTTTCCTTTTATGCAAATAAAAATTTAACCACTAATATATATTACTTCCTAACCCATTACTTCTTATTGCACAACCATTCTATCATAGCCATAGAGTGCAACAAATTCTACACAACCCTCTTCCACGAAAAATTATTTTCAAAAATTTTCATCGCTTTTGGAATAAATCCTGAACATAATTGATTTCCTCTTGACCTTTTGATAGATCACTATTTCAATATTTCCTGGACTTCCAAATGTAAATCCAGGAAGTCTACTTGGATCTGATGTTAAATTTCTATCTAGTTGTGCAATTGTAAACAAATGACTGTACTTATTCAATTCGAAGACCTTGAACACTCTTGACATATTATAAACCATGCCCCGCAATTTGGAATATCAAATTCGCAATTTGATATTAGGGAGTCAGCCTCGAACAACCGTTGGTGGGTTGTAGCTCCATTTTTTATGCATTCCATTGGAATGCTTATAAATTTTTGTGGAGGCTCAGTAACCATTATTAAAGGCTGATTATGTGGATTATTGTAGAGTCTCTACTTTACACCTACTTGACTATCATTTCCCTCAGTTTTTCCTCAGCTTTTCTTCACTTTTGCCTCATTTTCACTGTAAAACCACCCAGATCATTACATTAGGTGTCATTAGGCATGATCAAGTAAGTTTTGCTAATGGGTGACTGTTTGTTTAGATTTTGACATACTTGCAGGAATCCCGCAGCTATCTGATGATCCCGCAGCTATCTGATGATCCTGCAGCCTTTTTGTTAAACGCAAGGTTCCACGTGTCAGTTTGCCAGATGAGCCACATGGGCACTTAGGTATCAACGTGCTCGAGGTTCCTGTCCCATTTTTCCAACCATCCACGTCATCTTTACCCCTGGTCAAAGCTGGTCAAGTTACGGTCAACTAAAGGCTGTTTAACGGTGATTGTGAGCTGCTAGGTCACGTCAGCTTAAACGGTGACTTGTCCACGTTTTGCAGATGGTAGGGGACATGATCCAACATGGGATTCATTGCCCATGACGACAGAAGCACCAGCTCATCCACGCAGCCGTATGATGTGTCCAGGAACCATAATTACGCATTACAGTTAGTTGTTTTTCAGTTAGTAGCTGTACGTGTTAGGCTATCCTAGAAATGCCTATAAATAGCTGCGTCTACGTACGCTCAACAGACTTTTTATCAGTTGTAATTTCTGAACTTGTGTTAATTTTAAGAGCATTGTGAACTCTGTTTTTTAGTGCTATTCTAGCACTCTGTTTTGTACACTTTTGCAAATGAAGGAATAGACATAGTGCTGTTTTGAAGCTTCCAGATCTCTGAGTTTTCTTGTGGCTGAATGAATAGAGGGCCCCTGTTCATCTTAGCCTCTGTAAAGTATTTTATGTTCAGTATTTACTTATTTTCTCATTCAACATTCCTTTAAGCATGTATAGTTTCATTTATTTGATTTCTTTTCTTTCAAGCTGATCAGTATTACTTCTTTGCAGGTTTCTTTTAGCCCGGGATTTGTTTTTATGTGTGTGTGTTTGCTTTACAAACTAATGGTATTTGAAGTTGACAGATTCAAGTTGCTGCCTTTGTTTTTATAGCTGATTTTTAATCTTATTTCTCAAAGAGCTGCTAACACATGAATGATCTTCTATCATAAATTGTTATCTTTTAAGATCAGAATACCACTAACTTGCAGTTGGCTTTGAGTGCTTTTTAGACTATTCTTTCACTACTTTCTAATCATACTTTGCATAGTACATATGGCTGAAGTAGAGAGTTAGAAAGAGCAAAACGTTATCACTAGTCTTTAAAGTAGATTTTTGGTTTTAAGTGCTTTTTAGACTATTCTTTCACTACTTTCTAATCATACTTTGCATAGTACATATGGTTGAAGTAGAGAGTTAGAAAGAGCAAAACGTTATCACTAGTCTTTAAAGCAGATTTTCTCATTTTTAATCACTTTTCTAATTCAACTTAAGCTACTTTCTTTCCGTGCTTTACACAGTACATGTGTTTGAAGCAGCGAGTTAGAGAGAGATAATCTTTATCTTTGGTTTTAAAAGTGACTTTCTTTTCTTTTATTTGCAGCTGCATGAATGGTGTCTAGTGCCATTGGAAGTGGTTATTTGCTTTCAAAGTGTTAACACCCAAGTTGTTCCCTATGACTCCCAAGGGAATACGGCCGAGGTAACCACTAACCAATCTTTGGATCACAGCTTCTAGCCAAACTGTGATCAGAGAGGGCTCTCTCTTTATGATTTGTCTCTGTTATGATGGTGTTTTAGGCTAGCTATTATGCTCAGGTTTTGGTTTATGTTTTGGTTGAAGGATTTCTTTCAGGTCTTATGATATAGTGTTTAGATAGTATAATACCATTGGGCAATGGAGTCTGGAGTTGTGATATGATCTGATACACTGGATTGGTGGTGTTCAAACTGCAGGGCCTATTGTGTATTTTAGACAGACAAAATTAGATCAAATGGTGATGTATGTCAACCAACAGAAAGCAATTAAGAATTTTCTATTAAGTTGGCGGGGGGAAAGTGAGCACACTGCACAGGAGCAAAACTTGAATTCCTGTGACAAAGGCCACTGTGAAAGGTGTATTCTGAAAGTGCAGCAATTAAGAATTACACTTATCTAGATTACAGCTGAAGAAAACATTCATAAACAACACAGATTGAACTCAGGGTACTCAGTGAATAAATCCTGAAAGTTATTCTTTTTCCTTGTTGCTTAGTATTGAAATCAGATAACATATATGGATTTTAACAAAAACAACTAATTGACAGAGAGAGATACAGAGACTTATTGTATGGTGAAATACACAGGAATCCAGCAGTTATCAACAGACACCAGAACGCATCTAACACCTCAGAAATCCGAGAAATTCCATTGCTTTCTCTATTAACTTCTGAAAGGATTACAGCATAAGAACTTCTTCAGGAGAAATCAACAACAACCCTTGCAAGCTCATGCGAAGGGGTCTTTATAGGAATGAGTATACAAAATATCTCAGGCACTGAGTCATCTGAGAAAGAAAATATCTTCATAAGTTTGTTCAGAAAGTAGAGAAGAAGTTATTACAACTTTAAATGCCGCATAAATGCCTTTTATGTCTGTCAGAGGATAATTTGACCTTTGGAGATCATTGAGTCGGTTGAGCCGCTCTGCTTTAATGCTGGCGAACGCGTCTTTATGTCTGCTGCGCTGTATTTTCTCAGGTTTGCCATCTGTGACTGTGATTGCTGCTGTGGCGACCGAATAGCCTTGCTGAGTTGGCTCAGCCTTACATCTTTGCTCTGTATGCTTATATATCAAAATTCTACCTGTGTATGAATTACTTATAAACTGGAAGAATTATCACTTACAGGTTCTGGCTTGATAATATTATCTGTGTCAAATTTTTCCAGACTTCCTGTGGGGGCAATTGGTGCTTCACAATTGCTTCTATGGTTTCATCTGCTTCTGTATACTTAAAGAAATTTGGAGGCACATCAAACAGATGATTGATCTCATTCATAATAAAAAATAGGTTGTCCACCCTATTGTATAAAGTTTGCCCTGATGCTGGCCCTGATTCTGCTGAAGTGCTGGGCTGTCTTGCAATTTGTTCTGCGGCATAGGCATCAACCCTCTTAGTGTAGTTTTCAAGGGTAAGCAGTCTTCCTACACTGCTTAATATGCTGGGGAGGCCTCTGTTCTGTAATGCCTGAAATCTGTCCATGAACTTGTTGATTTCAGTCTACATATCCTGGGTTCTTCTTTCCAATGTTCTAACCAAGTTTCGTAGTGTCAGGACCCTTTTAACCATTGAGATTGTCTCAGTCCTGTGAGCAATTCCCATGGTGGCCAGTTGAGAGCTTGTCCTATTATTTAAAATATTGATCATTCTGGTGGCAGCATCAGGCATGTTGCCAAGGCTTGCTCTAGCTCTGTGCACTTCCCTATTTGCCTTTGCAATGAGTACTGATTGTTCATCCATGGTCTCAATATACTGCCACTGATTGGTGATAGACCGGCCAATATTGCCCCAAAGGACTGCTTTTAGCTCTGCTGTCACCTTTTCCAGTGTGAGCTCCTTCTCAAGCTCAGTTATCCTCTTCTTTAGAGCTTTTATTTCTCACTCCTTTACAGCTTCATTCTGTTTGCTCTTATCATATCTCTCATTTACTTTAGCCAAAGATTCTTTGGCTGAATTGAGCTCCAACATTTGAGCTTCCAGGACTTGAATTTCATTTCGGAGCTTCTGCATATCCAGACTATGAGTCTGCTCTGTTGTTGGTGCAGTCGTTGATGTAGTTGGTGCTGTAGGCCCTGTTTGCTGAGGAGGAGGGGTAGTTGTTGGAGGAGCTTCCTCAAGATTGATTATTTCAGGAGGAGGCTGGGAGGTTTGACCCTCTTCTCTTTGCTTCAATGCTGCCTGTAGTGCTGCCTTTGCGGCCTCTGATTCTCCTAATTTGTCTTGAGTCCGGATCAGCTCCTTGTATAGAGATATCATCAGATCTGTGGCATCTTTTTCAAGTCTTTGTTGGGCAACATCATCCGTTTGAGGGTGGATTGTGGCTGGGAGTTTGATTTTCCTTCTTAAGGCCGCCAAATCTGCATCCCTCAACTTCAATATTTCTTGGATACCCTTAACATCCTTGGGATCATGTCCCATCTCTATAATTATATCTTCCAAGGATTTGATTCTGTTGTCCTTAGCTTGTGATGATGCTCTCTCCAATTCTAGCTGAGAGGCTGTAGCATTAAGGCTGCTCTTTAGTTTGTAATTTTCTAATGTTTCATCTGCCAAGGAGGCATACACCATCTCACCAGTCTGTTTATGTAGTTCAATTTTGTCCATTGGGTGTATGTCTTTGGCCATGACTTCCAGGTTGGTCCTGAGGTAATCTGAGGCAGATTGGGGATGCAGTGCTGTGGGCATAAAATGACTCATGACCATTTTTCCTTCACTTACATCAAAGGCAGACATGAGTCTTTGCTGATTGGTGGGAGCCAAGTTTAGCAGATGATTGTACAGCTGTATTTTGATAGGATCACTCCTCCTTTTGATGTCTATAAATTGCTGTTTGATGCTTACTTGTCCTTCTTTCTGCTGGCTGGAGGAGCTGACCTCTCCTCCTATAGCTCTGTCCTGTTCCTGCTGGAAGGAACTAGCTGAAACTTCTCTGCTGGGTGGGCCCATGCCCAATGCTTGCCTTGTTGCTATGTCATCTTCAGAAGAGTCATTCAACCTCTGCCTTTTCTCTCCCTGGTTTATAGGTGATGTCAGGGGAGTTTCTCTATCCCTTTTTCTAAAAACAAATGTATCCTCCTTTTGGGGAGTTTGGAGGACCGAGGCATCAAAGGTAGTCTCTGGCCTAGGAGGCACTATATTTTGGGCCTGTTGCTCAGTGGAACTTGGAGTATCAACTGCTCTTTCTTGTTGCAGGGGCTGCTGTCTGTCATGTTGCTCTCCTTCTTGCTGCTGCCCTTCCCCCTGCTTCTCCATCTCTTCTTGTTGCTGCAGCAATGTTTCCACTTGGTCTTCTGTCAAAGGAGGTGGCTGTTCCACCTGCTTTTCTTTGCCTTTGCTGGCTGTCTCTGCAGTATTCCCGGCAGCTTGCTGATGTGTTGTCGATGATGAAGTAGCTGCTCCAAGTTGTTTTTTGTATGAGAGGGGAACCTGTCCACAAGTTTCTAAGTCAGCTTCCTTTTGAATATTTCTAGCCTCTCTCTCTAGCAGCTCTTCACTAGTAATTTCCTCTTCTAGGGTACCTTCTTCCCAGCTTAATGCATTGGCATACTGCTCAATCTCAGGCTGCCTCACGTGTGAATAGCTGCCCAATTTGTATCTTATCCTTCTGAGGGAGACAAAGTGATTGGGGTCATAGGGTATCCATTCAAAGCTAGTTTGCAGTTTGAGGGCCTCTAGGATACTGTTTGCCTCTTTCCACCCCTCCTCTTTTCTGTTGTATAGGAAAGGGCCCAGCTGGCTCCTTACCTTTAACTGTGATTTCTTGTTCTTGCTTTGAAAGTGGAGGTAATCAGCATTCCCAAACTGCCTGAAATATTCTAAGGCGAAAAGCCTCATGGGGACATACCTTGGCAACCTAAAAGGCTTCAACTCACAGCCATATATTCTGATGACTGTGTGGTTTTGGTAGAGGTACCAATTACCAATGCTGTAGGTTTTGTTCAGGTGGAGAATTCTCCTCATGTCATCAGTTAACCTTGGAGGAGGAACACCATACAATACTGTCAAGGCTGGATGAATGAATAAGTCAATGAACTCAGAGTATGTATATGGTGATATAGAGGCACAATGAAAGATAGAGGTCCAAAACACAACTGACCTTGGATTCCCCTGGGCATTGACTTGTTTCAAGGGAATAGAGAAGCTGGCTGGCTGATAAAACAAGAATAGGTGGTATATGTATGAAGTATACCTGAACAGTCTTTCCCTCTTCAAATTCATAAGCTGGTCATGGATCTTATCTGCAATGAATGTAGCATAATCATAATGTACAGCTGGGGGCTTACCAGGAGAGAATATAGACAGCATTGCCATTATGATTTCATCCACATCCTCCAGCCCTTTGAACCCTAGGACATAGCTGATCAAATCTACTAGCATTCTCCCCAATTCATTCAAGTAGTGATATCCAATAGGAGGAGTTCTGATGGCTTCAGAGCCTGGTTTTACAAACAACTGGTTGATTTTGATGACTTGGTCATTTGACAACTTGTTCCCCTTCTTTATCAAGTTCTACATGTGGAGGGGGGTCAATGGCTTTGCAGTATGGAAGTGCAGCATCTCATTTATACTCTCTGGGGTGATATGGAACAGGACTGAGCCTGTAGGGCTGATGACAGCTCTTTGGCCTGGGTCATAGCACTCCTGGCATCTGTAAATCAACTCTGGCATAGGATTTACCTGTGGGAGGTTGTAGATGGGCAAGTTTGAGTCCCAAATCCCTAAGATGTCTGCTCCACTAAGGTGCTGGGCTCTCAACTCGTTCAGCATCTGAATATTATATTTGGAGCCCAATGGGAACCAGTCTAACATTTGATAATCCATATCTCCCAGGGCTTTCCATTCTAACTCCTGGTGAGGGGCATTGAGAGGCTTGATGTTCAGTGCAATTGGAGTCTCCATGGTCTATTCAATTTCTGTCTTGCAGGTGAATTAGTTTCAAGTGAGCAGTACAGCACAGAGGTGAGTTTTTGCAATGCAACTGTGATTTATGGGGAGCAGAGGGTGGAGTGGACACGCAGCAATTGAAATACTGCTCGAATTATATATAAAACCAATGCCTGGTCTCCCTCTGTCTTCTATGGCAGTTTTTAAGTAATTTTAACCAACTGTCTCACGTTTGCGCGAGCAGTTTACAGTTACTGACCCCAAACTCGGGAAATGAAGGCTCGGCTGGTGGTTTCAAGGTTGCATTTGTAATCAAAAGTGCTTGCAGAGGAAAGCTATCGGTGAAATAGTGAGTTTCAGTGTTCCTTAAGCGTTCTGAGCAATTTACAGTGAATTTCAGGCGTATGGAGGATGAACTATGAGAAATACCTGGCTAACCGCGAACAGAGGTAGTAGCTGTGGGTGGAATTGGTGCTCTGGAGGTCTTCCGGACGTTTCCCGCAGGTGGCGCAGTTCAGAACGTAAAAACAGCATGCAAAGGAAATAGTAGCAAATGAGCGAAAAGTGCAAAAAAACGCGTTTTTTGGCTAAATATGGACTTTTTGCAATTTGGCGCTTTTTCTGTGATGACGTCAGCATGACATCATAGGGTGGGGTCAGCCTTGGATGACGTCAGCATGACGTCATCGGATGAGGTGGCGGGCTGCCATTGGTCCACGGGGTAATGAGGTGGCGGGCACGTTGGCACAGATACGGACAAAAATGTGATGCGGTGGTAGGGTGGAGGTGACGTGGGCATGACGTGGGATAACAACTTGGCGGTTAGGGCCGTAGCGGTTACGGTTAAGGATAGCCGCCACGGTTTCTCGGGGCGGTTAGGGTACGGAGCAGGTCTTGTCAGAAGGCGCTCCGAGAGTCCTGAACGGGCGACGCGTGGCCGCGCCCTGACGTGACGCAACGTCATGTTCTCGGGCGCTAAACGTCCGCCGCGGGGGCTGCTCCGATATTGATACGGACCGTCGGATCTCTTGGGTCTGATCCGACGGTGGACGGGTGAATAATATGTTCGGGGGATATGCATGCGGGCGGAGACCTCCGGACATGGGTTTTCATAATGTTTTCAATGCATTTCAAAAATAAACCAAATGCATGCGCCAATTTTGGTTTATGTGGTTAGAAGTGGGTTTTTTGGGTCTTTTCGTGATTTGAAAGGGGTTTATGGGTAAAGGGGATTTATAAAGGTTTTCAATGCGCAATAATGCAGGCCCGAGACTTTGGACAAGAGCAAGGTGGGTATTTAGGGGTTATCTTTGCAAATGAAGGGGGTATAGGTAAAACAAGGTTATTTATGGGGCTTCTTTTGGCAAATGAAGCTTTCCAAGGGGCCAAATGACTTCAGAAGAGGGGAGGGGTTTAGGGTTAGGTTCATCAAAGTGACCAGATGCCATTTGATCCCTGATACAGAACTTATTGGCTATAATACCAAGGGGAGGGATATTTATACAAAATTTGGGGTTTATACACCATGGTGTTAGATATTAGTAAGGGAAAAGGTAATGTAGGGGATTTACATAATAGTGTTAGAGTTAATATGGATGAAGGGGTAAATGGAGGGGAAACCACTAAGCTTATTTGCAATTTACTTAGTTTAGAGAGTAGATCAAAATGAAAAGATTTTTAGACAAGAAATGTGGCTTTTGAATGAACAAGAACCACCATGAAACCATGATCTTCTTCCATGAATCTCAGCTGATGAGGGGATGTTAGGAATGAAATGGAAGGGGGAAAGAGGGAGGTTAGTCATGCTCCTTGCTGTAACTTGATGGAGGTGAACACCTTGTCAATTAATTGACTTTACTCTGGTAAACACAGTTAACATATGTGCAATGGTAAAGACAACCTTTCTGCAACCCCAACTACTTACCCAGCTACTTACCTAGCATTTTTTATTTCTCCTTGGAGGGTGCACTTGGACTTGCAAACCCTTACTTGCCTTTTCTTTTCTTTGGCTTTTTCTTTGTTTTTCCTATCTACTTCTACCCTTATCACTTCCAAGGTCCCAGATTAAGCTGTTGGGAGCCTTTTCTTCTCTACCTGAACTATTTGTCTGCCAAGATTAAACAGTTTGGACAAACTTCCTTTCTCTATTCTACAACTGCAAATTTAAACCATGGAATGATCCAGATTAGACTGTTGGACCATCCATCAAAATTTTAAGTCCATACCAAGCTATAAGCACAGATCAGACTCTCTGGGAAATATGTGATCTTTGAATCATCAAAGCAGAGCATATTTGGACCTTCCATAGCCAATCATGAAATATGAAACCTATTGGTATAGGTAGCTAACACAAAGTTATTTCAAGATCTTTCAAGTCATTTATTTCTTTCAAGCATTTCCTTTCAAGAAAGTAGTTAAAAATCACTAATCACACACTCTCACCCATTTAGGATTCACACTACACACACACCATCACTCACTTGTTTATAAATCATCATTCCATCTTAGGAACATAATTAACCACAACAACACCCCCAACGATAAGAAAACTCTAAGAGGTTACTTAAGTACATATAGTACACCTTCACTTCATCAGCTTACGAGCCCCGGGTTGACAATTAATACTAGCAATTTAGACAACACTAAATTGACTAAACATTTTGGCGCCGTTGCCGGGGAAGTGAAATTAAGTAGCCATATTCTTAGAAAAAAAAACATAAAAATTTTTTTTTCAAGGAAAGAAGTTAATAGCCTATCTAAGTATGCTCTCCTCTTGCACTTCAAAGTGATCTGGAGGATCAGAAAGGAGAAAGTTATTGATTTAGTAGTTTCTTGAGTATGCTCTCTTCTTGCACCTAGAGTGACCTGGAAGATCAGAAAAAGAACTATTAACTTGACTTGAAGAAAAATAAAAAAAATGACATGCATAGAGCTAGAGATTCTAGAGGAAGGTTTTTAGCTAGAGCTCGAAGTTCAATCTTTTCAAGTCCATCTGCTTCAAGAGAGAGACAAGAGACACCTCCCTTATCTCCAACCGAAACTCCTAGTCCTAGAATTCTTGGAATTCAAGAGCCTAGAGTTGATTCTCCTACACCTTCTATTGAGTTTGAACCAGGAAGAGACTCTTCTCTTTCTCCTACAGGAAAACCAATTGTAATTGAGGAAATAGACTCACCTGAAGAAGAAGGAGAAATCTCTTCTCATTCACCCTTTGTAGAGGAACCAGAAGATTTTGAAATCCCTAGGAGAATCATCATGGCAGAGGAAGAAGGAGGTGGTAGAGGTAGAGGTAGAGGAGGAGGAGGAAATAACAATAATAATGGAGGAGGTAGAGGTCCCATTGGAGGAGGAAATAGAGATGGGGATAATTCATTTGGGTTTCCCATTGTTAATGAGGATTCCCGAGCCACTATGAAAAACATATCACCATCCGTCCTCCCAAATTTCCATGGGTTAAGAACTGAGGACCCTGAAACATTCTTGTTTGAATTTGAAGTTGTGTGTCGAACCTATGACTATCTGGATGATACTCAGAAACTCGAGCTGTTCCCCTCAACATTAAAAGATCAAGCTTTGAAATGGTTCATGGGGTTACTTACTCAATCCATTAGGACTTGGGATGAAATGAAACAAACCTTTTTGGATAGGTATTTGGACTATTGTATGCCTACTAATCACAAGGACGAGGTATTTAAAATGATGCAAAAAGAAGATGAGAGCTTAGAAGATTTGCTTGAAAGGTTTCAATATAACTTAAAAAGAGCAAAGATGAGTAGCCTGGATGAAGAGACCTTAAAAGCCCTCTTATTAAAAGCCATTAGGGATGAATGGATAGATATCTTAAACATGATGGGGAAAGGGGATATCTCTCAACTTTCTCTCAATGATATAGCAGAACTTTGTATCCATCTCTCAAGGGGCAAATCAAAAACTCAAAAAGGGCCTAGAGATCCTTCTCTCCTTAGGGCAAATAAATCTGCAACAGGATCCGTGAGTAGGGCTGAAATCGGCAGTATGCTTGATGAATTTAAAACTGACATCTTAGGGAGTCTTAGTGAACAAATTGATACCCTTAAGATCCAAAACAAACAAAAAGCAGAAGCTGAGGCTATGACCATTTTTTGCCCGAAGTGTAGAAAGAAGCATGCTTTAAGGGAATGTCCCTTGGAAGCAAATGTTGTAGAAACATGTGTCATTTGCTCAGAAACTCATGAGACCAAGGATTGTCCTTCAATCCCTGGCCTCAAAGCAGTCTTTCAAGAGGATCCAAACACACTTGAATCTCTCTGTTTTGTTGCAAGGAGACCTTGGCAAGGACAACAGAATCAAGGGTTTAACAACTCTATGAATTCTCAATCCCAACCAAATTGGAATCCTTGGCAACAACCTTGGCCTCAACCACAAAATGCTTTTCAAGCATGGTTGCAAAGCATGCAAAATCCTTATGCGAGACTTGCTCAATTCTATCAATATCCTCCATCATTTCAGAATCAGCAAGCTCCCCAACTTCCAAATCAAGGTCAACAATTATCATTGCCATACCCTCAACAACAACAAACTCCTCCACAAAATCAAAATTCTCAACTCACCCAGCAGAAGTCAAATCAACTTCCCTCTCAGCCATTACCAAACCCAAATAATAGGAACCCTCAAAATGCTTATGTGATGGAAGGTCAACCATTCCCTACCTATATGGTTGTTCCTCTCAATGAAGTACAACTCAGATCAGGTAGAATCTTAGATCAACCTTCCACAAGTGTTCAAGAACCAAGCATTTCTGAGGAAGAATCTCTCAAAGTCAATAAAGGTTCTGAAGTATCACTTCAAACCCAAAAAGAAAAAGAATCAACTCCCTTAGTTGAGCAACCCACATCTCCAGCTACTCCTCCTTTTCCTGAAAGATTGCAAATTGACAAAGGAGTGGAGAAGCAGATTTGGTTGCCTGACTATAGCTTTCTAGATGAATTGAAAAATGTCTGTATCAAGATTCCCTTGTTAACATCCATTAAGGAGATTCCCATTCTAGCAAAGATGATAAAGGAGTTGAGTTTGAAAAAAACAATAAAAAGAACCAGAGATACCAAAAGGATACATCTAGTTGGAAAAATTGCAGACATTATGATGGGTAAGATTACCATGCAAAAGTATGTGGATCCCGGTAGTCCTATTGTCAAAACTCATATTAATGGGGTTGAAATCCCAAATACCTTGATTGACTTAGGAGTCGCTATCAACATCATGAGTAGACAGACCATGGATCAGTTAAAGCTTCCTAACCTTCTCTTTACACCTACTTTGCTGCAACTTGCAGATAGATCAATCATTAAACCTGATGGTGTATTAGAAGACATTCCTGTCTCTCTAGATTCTTGGGAATATCCAGTTGATTTTATGATTTTAACTCCCAAGAACAATCTAGGAGGACATCCTCTTATTTTAGGAAGACCTTGGCTGGCCACAGCTGATGCTTTCATAAGTCGTAGGTCTGGGGACATGTACATATCAGATGGTAATTCTACCAAGAAATTCAACTTGTATCCTCCCGCAAAGGCAATAATAGAAATAGGAGAAGATGAGTGGATTGATGATGAGGATACCCTTCAACCTGTTCTAACCATCTCTGAGATTAGTGAGGACAGTCAAATTCTAAATACATTAGAAAATTTTGAGATACCTTTAGAATATGACTCTTCACAGTTTCAGTTAGATGCAGACATTGAATATCTCTCCTCTAGACAGATGTCTCTCTTCTCAATGGAAGAGTTTGGTAGTTCTACAGTTGAAATCTTTCCAGGAAAAACATTAAACATTAACAAGAACTTGGAAAGACTACAACAAGAAGAATTAACTAAACTGTTGCAAAAACATTCCACTGCCTTTGCATGGGAATACACTGACATGAAAGGAATCGACCCTAAGACTTGTATTCATCACATTTATATTGAAGAAAACAGCAGGCCTATTAGGCAGCCACAAAGACGGATGAATCCAAATCTTAGGGAAATTGTGAAAGAAGAACTTCAGAAATTGCTCAAGGTAAACTTCATTTACCCCATTTCAGATAGCCAATGGGTTTCTCCCTTGGTTATAGTGCCCAAAAAGAATGGTAAATGGAGAGTTTGCATTGATTATCGAGAATTGAACAAAGCAACCTTAAAGGATCATTTCCCTTTACCTTTTATTGATCAGGTACTAGACACTTTAGCAGGAAAAAAGTATTTCTCATTCTTGGATGGTTTTAGTGGTTACAATCAAATTCAGGTAGCACCTGAAGATCAAGACAAAACCACATTTACTTGTCCTTGGGGAACTTTTGCCTATCGAGTACTCCCTTTTGGATTGTGCAATGCACCCGCTACATTTCAAAGGGCTGTACTAGGAATCTTTTCAGATCTGATTCATGATTGTGTAGAGGTATACATGGACGATTTCACAGTTTATGGTAATACATTTGAAGAAGCTTTGGCAAATTTGGAAAAAGTACTGGTAAGATGCAAGGAAACAAATCTTTCTTTAAGTCATGAAAAGTGTTTTATGATGTTTACTGAAGGGATTGTTTTAGGACATCATATTTCAGGAGATGGAATCAAAGTTGATAGATCTAAAGTCGAAGTCATCTCTAAGTTACCTATTCCTAATTGCCAAAAGGATGTTAGAAGTTTTCTTGGATTTACTGGTTATTATAGGAGATTTATTGAAAACTTCACTAAGATAGCATCCCCTCTTTTCAAACTCCTTACTAAAGATTGTGAATTTAAGTGGGATCCTGAATGTCAATCTGCCTTTGAAGCCTTAAAGACTAGAATATCTGAAGCACCCATTCTAAGGGGTCCAAATTGGAAACTCCCTTTTCACATTTCTACTGATGCTTCAGATACAGCTTTAGGAGCTGTTTTGGGACAAAAGGATTTGATCCCTTATGCCATTTATTACACAAGTAAGAATTTGACTCCCACTGAGTTAAATTACACTGTTACTGAAAAGGAATTTCTAGCCGTTGTTCATGCGATAAACAAGTTTAGACACTATATAACCGGCTATGAAACCTTTGTCCACACTGATCACTCTGCCATTAGATACCTCATGAACAAACCAGTCACTAATGGTAGAGTTACAAGATGGCTTTTGCTTTTACAAGAATTCAACATAACTGTGTTAGATCAACCAGGTAAACAGAACACAGTAGCTGATTTCTTGTCTAGAATCCAAAACACTAATGAGGACTCTCCTGTAGAGGATAAATTTCCAGATGAGTATTTGTTTGCAGTAACTACCAAAACCCCTTGGTATGCTGATATTGCTAATTATTTAGTTACTGGAAAGTTACCTTTACATTTATTTCCTAATGAGAAAAGGAAAATCATTCAGGATAGTTCACATTATTCTTGGATTTCTAATGAATTGTTCAGAACAGGGCCAGATTTGATGATCAGAAGATGTGTACGGGAGGATGAAATGCCTGACATCCTTAAGGCATGTCATGACGAACCTTGTGGCGGACACTTTGCTGATAAGAGGACTGCTTATAAAATCCTTTCATTAGGATATTATTGGCCTTCTCTCTTTAAGGATGCAAAGCAATATGTTAAAAGGTGTGACAGTTGTCAGAGAGTTGGGAGACCAACTCTTTCAAATGAAATGCCACTACAGCCACAGGTATGCATCGAACCCTTCGAGAAATGGGCTCTAGATTTTGTTGGACCAATTAATCCGCCATCCAAGCAAAACAGATATATATTGGTTTGTACTGATTATGTTACTAAGTGGGTAGAAGCTATAGCATTGACTTCTGCTACTGAAAATTCAGTTGTTCAATTTCTTTTTAAGGATATTTTCACTCGTTTTGGTGTCCCAAGAGAAATTGTAACAGATCAGGGGAGCCAATTTACATCAAGAATGATGGAGAAGCTGATGGAGGAGTATAAGATCAAGCATAGAACATCTACTCCATACCATCCGCAAGCGAATGGTCAAGTAGAATCTACAAATAAAGTTCTTGAAAGCATCATCACAAAGACTGTTCATCTTCATAGAAGAGATTGGGCGGAAAGGCTTCCTGAAGCCTTATGGGCCTATAAAACTACATGGAGGAACACCACAGGACATTCTCCCTATGAACTTGTTTATGGGAAGGAAGTCATGTTTCCCATTGAGTTCCAAATCAAGACCTTCAAGACAGCAGTTCAATTGGGGATGAGCTTATCAGAAGCCCAGAAGCACAGAATGGACCAGTTAAATGAACTAGATGAAATGAGACAAGATGCAATTCTAAGGACCGATCTAGTTCAGCACCAAAGAAGCAAATGGCATGATCGACATATCAAAGAAAAGAAGTTTCAAAAGGGTGATTGGGCACTCTTGTTTGATTCAAAATTTAAGGACTTCAAAGGAAAATTTCAAACTCATTGGCTTGGGCCATATGAGATTGATGAAGTCTTTAATAATGGAGCAGTTAGAGTGAAGACTATTGATGAACTTCAAACTCCCTTTATTGTGAATGGCCACCGGTTGAAAATTTACCACAAGCCACTCTCAAAAGAGGAGTTTGTTAAGTTGTTCCAAGGCGATTCTGAAATGAGGCTGGTGGAGAAGAATTCTTCTCCTCCATCAGCCTAATCTCTGTTTCTTTCAATTTCAATGAAAAAAAAAAAAAAAAAAAAAAAAGAATAAATGTATGAGCCTGAAAACCAATCTCTGATTGGCAGTCTCATGCAGAAAACATAAGGTGAAAATCAGGGTCACCTGACACCTCATGTTTTCCAAAAAAAAAAAAAAAATCTCTCTCTCTCATCTCATTTCGCCATTTCATCCATTCCATCTCACCATCTCATTCCATCTCACCATCCTCACTTCACCTCACTGTTTTCCACCCATTCATCCATTCATTCATTCCATTTCATTTCATTAATAAAGTTTTTTTTCTTCAGGAACTAAAGTTATTTTGTGCAGCTGAAGGACACCATTGCAGTTCCCGCAGCTATTTAGCAATTCTGCAGCCATTTAGCCTTTCTGCAGCCCTCTGCACCTGCACAGAGAAACACAGTCTGTCTGAGAAATATTTACAGTTCAAAAATCATCAATGACAAGTAGGAAAGAATCATGTAATAGCAATAAAGTTGACAAAGGGTTAGTGGCAAATTATCAGAAAGCAAATCAAACGCGGATCTGAGGTACGTTTTAAATCTTAAACCTATAGTTATTTCATTACGCAGAATTTTCTGGGTTATGTCTTTTTGGCCACTAATTGTAATGATTACCCATTTTCTCTACCATGCGACCACATATCCACGAATCCTCCACGTCTATCAGTTCATGATAACCACGATTTTGAAAATCACCGTCGGCTGCTTCTGTCATTAAGGCTTTCGTACCCTAGTGACGTAACCTACCGTATTACGACTCTCTCAGTCCTCATCCCACAGCCATGTGTTAACCTACAACCGAAATCTGAGAATCTAGCCGTTTCACTCATTATTTCGAAACCCTCTACGCTTATAACACTCCATTTCACGCTGTTCCATTCTCTCATCTCCCTCATTCCGTTTCACTCACTACGATTGCCTCCATAAACCATACTCTGTTTTTCCTCTCTGCTCATTCTGAGAAACAGTGAATACGTATAGCTAGTAAAGCCACCGTTTCACTGTGTTCACACTGTTTGTCCACCATTTAACTCTGTTCAAGCCGTAAATTCTCTGAGTCTAAGGCTGTTGCTGAACCCATACATCCTCTGTTCCATAAAATTCTGAACAAGAGCCGAGGATTTTCTGTGTAAAGCCACCATCAAAATCGTGTTTTAAGACAGAGCCGTAGGGTCAATGGGAAAACTTTTAAGGGCTGAACCAGAAGGTTCGAAATTCTTGGAGGCATATCCTCAAGTTGAGGAGGCATTGCAAAAAGCCAATTGGCTACAGTGCATCAAGAAGTTTAAAGGCTACCACAAGGAAGTAACAAAAGCCTTTGCAAGGTCATTCAAAGATAAAGACAGTCAAGTGGAGGTGGGTGATTTAACATTTGCAGTCAGTGAGGGGAGCATAGCAAAAGCTACATCTCTTCCACAAACCGGAGAACGGTGGTTCAAAAACCGGGCAGTCCAGGATCAACAATGGAAGCAGATTTTTAAAAACCCAGGTATGGACACAAGTATCTTCACCAAAGGAATCCCTGTCTCTCATGTTAAAGAAGAATGGAAAATTTTACTGTTGTTAGTGCAAAAGTTTTTCACATGTGAAGGGAGATTTGGGGTTTTATACGTTTATCATGGTAAAATTATGCTGCAATTTCAAGGAGAACATGATATAAATCTTCCCTACTTTCTATTCCAAAGCCTTAGAAAAATGTGTTCCATGGCTCAAAAGAATCCACGAAACATTGAAGCATATCTTGGTCATCATAGTCTTGTCAAGTTGTTAGTGGAGGAACAATTAAAAGCCAAACGAGACACCTGGGAGAGATTCCTTGTGAGAAATCATTTTGAAGAAGCTGGAGAAACCTCTGTGCCTAGAAAAAGTAGAAGAAAAAGAAAAGAGGATACCCCTGAAACTGATATCTTAGAGGGAACTGTCCAAGGACAGACTGTAGAGGGAATAGAAGTACATCATCCTGAACATGAGATTGAGCCTGAACCTACTGTGGACAGTTCTCAAGAGATTATCTCAGAAACCCTCTCTGAACTTGCCAAAGAAGCTGCCAAAAAGAGAAGAGAAGATAAAAAGAAACAAAAGCAAGACAAGGGAAAATCCATAGTTCAAGAAACTTATCAGACTCCAGAGCATTCTAGTGATGAAGAAAAAGATAGCTAGCCCTTAGCACAAAGGTTAGCTAAACTCCATGAGAAAATTGCCCTCTCCAAGAAAGTAAAAGTACAAAAACCAAGGAAAAAGGCACAAAGAGAAACACAGAGTGTTGCCACTGTAAGAAGGAGTAGCAGATTGCGGAATAAAGATAAAACCACAAGGACACTTTTCATTGATCTAAGCACACCTGAGAAGGGTGCTATAAAATCAGGTTTTGAAGGTAGTCCACAACATGATGAAGCTACCCCTCCAAGGGAGGACAGTCCATTTCAGCAGGAGTTTGAAACAGAAATTGAGCATGCACACAGTCCAAGAAAATCACCAATGATTGATCCAGCGCAGCAAGAAGCATACAATTATTTTGAAACATTGGAGCAGACCACTGCTGGTCCAAGTAATATCCTACCTCATGAGCAACAAATAGATGTACTCAAACAAGAGATCTTTGAACTTGAAGTGCTAAATCGCCACATTAGGCAGGAAAATGAGAAATTGAAGGAACAAGCAAACATTGACAAAATGCTTCATAATAACACCATGCTGCACCTAGCCGTTTGCAAAAAGAAAAGCCGTGAACTGAAGAAGAAATGTAGAAGGCTAAACAGAGCACTAATCAATTTGAAATTCAGATGCTTGTTCAAAAGACCAAAAGTCAATATCTCTACACAGAGGAAGAAGAGGAGGTTGGATGTCCTAGCAGAGGCATCCCAGCAGATGGATTGAGCTGTGTTTTCATTGCATGAGGACATGCAATACCCTCGTAGTGGGGGTATGTAGAGTCTCTACTTTACACCTACTTGACTATCATTTCCCTCAGTTTTTCCTCAGCTTTTCTTCACTTTTGCCTCATTTTCACTGTAAAACCACCCAGATCATTACATTAGGTGTCATTAGGCATGATCAAGTAAGTTTTGCTAATGGGTGACTGTTTGTTTAGATTTTGACATACTTGCAGGAATCCCGCAGCTATCTGATGATCCCGCAGCTATCTGATGATCCTGCAGCCTTTTTGTTAAACGCAAGGTTCCACGTGTCAGTTTTCCAGATGAGCCACATGGGCACTTAGGTATCAACGTGCTCGAGGTTCCTGTCCCATTTTTCCAGCCATCCACGTCATCTTTACCCCTGGTCAAAGCTGGTCAAGTTACGGTCAACTAAAGGCCGTTTAACGGTGATTGTGAGCTGCTAGGTCACGTCAGCTTAAACGGTGACTTGTCCACGTTTTGCAGATGGTAGGGGACATGATCCAACATGGGATTCATTGCCCATGACGACAGAAGCACCAGCTCATCCACGCAGCCGTATGATGTGTCCAGGAACCATAATTACGCATTACAGTTAGTTGTTTTTCAGTTAGTAGTTGTACGTGTTAGGCTATCCTAGAAATGCCTATAAATAGCTGCGTCTGCGTACGCTCAACAGACTTTTTATCAGTTGTAATTTCTGAACTTGTATTAATTTTAAGAGCGTTGTGAACTCTGTTTTTTAGTGCTATTCTAGCACTCTGTTTTGTACACTTTTGCAAATGAAGGAATAGACATAGTGCTGTTTTGAAGCTTCCAGATCTCTGAGTTTTCTTGTGGCTGAATGAATAGAGGGCCCCTGTTCATCTTAGCCTCTGTAAAGTATTTTATGTTCAGTATTTACTTATTTTCTCATTCAGCATTCCTTTAAGCATGTATAGTTTCATTTATTTGATTTCTTTTCTTTCAAGCTAATCAGTATTACTTCTTTGCAGGTTTCTTTTAGCCCGGGATTTGTTTTTATGTGTGTGTGTTTGCTTTACAAACTAATGGTATTTGAAGTTGACAGATTCAAGTTGCTGCCTTTGTTTTTATAGCTGATTTTTAATCTTATTTCTCAAAGAGCTGCTAACACATGAATGATCTTCTATCATAAATTGTTATCTTTTAAGATCAGAATACCACTAACTTGCAGCTGGCTTTGAGTGCTTTTTAGACTATTCTTTCACTACTTTCTAATCATACTTTGCATAGTACATATGGCTAAAGTAGAGAGTTAGAAAGAGCAAAACGTTATCACTAGTCTTTAAAGTAGATTTTTGGTTTTAAGTGCTTTTTAGACTATTCTTTCACTACTTTCTAATCATACTTTGCATAGTACATATGGCTGAAGTAGAGAGTTAGAAAGAGCAAAACGTTATCACTAGTCTTTAAAGCAGTTTTCTCATTTTTAATCACTTTTCTAAATCAACTTAAGCTACTTTCTTTCCGTGCTTTACACAGTACATGTGTTTGCAGCAGCGAGTTAGAGAGAGATAATCTTTATCTTTGGTTTTAAAAGTGACTTTCTTTTCTTTTATTTGCAGCTGCATGAATGGTGTCTAGTGCCATTGGAAGTGGTTATTTGCTTTCAAAGTTATTTCAAGATCTTTCAAGTCATTTATTTCTTTCAAGCATTTCCTTTCAAGCAAGTAGTTAAAAATCACTAATCACACACTCTCACCCATTTAGGATTCACACTACACACACACCATCACTCACTTGTTTATAAATCATCATTCCATCTTAGGAACATAATTAACCACAACAACACCCCCAACGATAAGAAAACTCTAAGAGGTTACTTAAGTACATATAGTACACCTTCACTTCATCAGCTTACGAGCCCCGGGTTGACAATTAATACTAGCA
Source organism: Pinus tabuliformis (assembly GCA_031772625.1). Classification (NCBI taxonomy): domain Eukaryota; kingdom Viridiplantae; phylum Streptophyta; class Pinopsida; order Pinales; family Pinaceae; genus Pinus; species Pinus tabuliformis. The sequence continues at coordinate 167,999,255 of CM062806.1, read as the reverse complement.
ATTTAGACAACACTAAATTGACTAAACAATTATAAAGGTAAAAGCAGGATTTCCATGGTAGCTAGCTTGTAATAGAGAGCATGAATCCAACGACTGAGAACGAATACTAATCCAACAAGTGTGATGCATATCCCACTGATTTTGTTGGTTAAAGAACGAACACCAATCCAGCTTGTGCCATGAATATAGAACGAATTTCAATTTTTAATTGTTTATTTATATGGTTATGTAAGTTATTGTTTAAGTGGACATTATTTAGATTTTGTTTCTTAGAAATTTTTTTAGTTTTTTATTTTGGCCGACATTAGTGAAATTTCAGCCAGACGGACAAACTTACACATCTCACCCATATTGGGTTGTAGAATGTGCCACTCGATGCAACTAGGGTTTAACAACATTAACAAGTTTAAGGAATTTGAGTTGTCTTGAAATGCATAAGTTTCCAAAATGATTGACACATTGCTTGCCAAGGAAGAAAATTACAATACGAAATGGTTGCGTATGATTACTTGCCATAGGGGACGATGTGATCCAGTTACAATAAGAAGTTGTTGCATATGATTTATTGCCACAAAGGATAGTTACAATTCGAAGTGGTGTGTGTGATGATCTAAGCATAAGGTTCTAGTTCGAACATAAGAATATAAAGCTATTCTGGTGAGAGTTCGATTACAACATTATAGTCGCATTTCTTCAAATCTTGATTGGTTTCCAAAGAATGGTAGTCATTGTAAAATCTTGAAACCGGAATTTAAAGAATTCAGTGAGAGTATCTTGAAAACAATTTGTAGTATCCCTAGAAGATTTTGTTGAAGTAGATTTGAAGACTTCTTGGAGTAGTGTGTGAATCATTTTAGGAGAAGTTTGTGGTGAGTTTATTGCAATAGGTTTGGAGTCATTTGGATAATATTTTGAAGCGATTGCAGGTTGGAGCTTTGTTTAAGGTTGGAGCTTTGTGAGAGACCAAGTTGGATCCTGGAATTGTTGTCGGGATTGAAGTTCTAATTTTGACCAAGTTGGATCTTGGATTTGTTGAGAGGATTGGAATCCTCATTTTTACCAAGATGGTGCTTGTAATTGCTCAAGGTTGGAGCCTTGAAGGCATTAAATATTTAGTTGTACAAGTTGGAGCTAGATTTTTTGTATAAGAAGATTGGAGTCCTCATTATTTTCATTAAATAAATTATTTTTTTGTTCTACTTCTTGTGTTCTAGTTTAACTTGTAACCTTAATTAGCATACTATAATAATTGAAATAAATATTGATTCAACCCCCACCCCCTCTCTTAGTATTTCCAACAATTGGTATCAGAGCTTATTCTTCAAACATACCCTAACAATTGGGTAGTCGATTTTAGGAACACAAATGGTAAAGTTAAGAAGGAAAGGCTCCAAATCTTCTAAAGGTATCTCTTGCCCAATTATAAAATCAGAATTAAATCAGGTTGGCAAAGCTCTATTATTTGATGGAACAAACTATGTGTCATGGAGCAACAAAATGGAGTACTATTTGATGGTTCTAGGATATGAGGTATGTGAAATAGTTGTTACTAGAAACACAACTACAAAGGAGTCAAAATAATTCAATACAAAATAAATGGAAGCAATCTTGAGTAGTCTATCAAATTTTGTAAAAATTAATGTGGGTCAATGTTCTTTAGCTAAAATACTTTGGGAAAAACTACAAAAACTCTATGAAGAATCTAGTTTTATGCTTACTAAACCAAAACTAGAGTATGTTGAATAGGACCACAAGGATGATCATGAATCAAAGAAAATGGCTAATGGCACCAAAAACATGAAAGACAATGAATATAAAAAAGACATTGAAGTAAAGGTTAAAGTAAACCTTGAAGAAGAGCTTATGGTTGCTCTAGAAGACATAAATAGATTGAGAAAAGAAAATTAAGAACTTAAGAAGTAGTTGCAAAATGTTGAAAAAAGAATCATGAAATTGATGATACAAAGGAAGAAGGCATCCCCTTGAAAGATAAACTAGAGAAGCAAAAAGTGTATAACAAGTATGAAGATCTAGTTGATGAAGAAAGAAATTTGTCTGAGGCTTGAAGAAGAGATTGTTTCCTTGAGGAATGGAATTGACAAACTCAATAAGAACTTTAAAAGTTCCCAAATATTAGATGGTGTTCTCAATTGTCAAATATTACCATTAAACAAATCAAGTCTTTTTATATACAAGTGAGACTTCATGCAAAGATTATGAAAGCCCTAAGTCACCTAAAAGTAAGATAAAACCTAATATCTATATCCTTCAAATCTCTAGTCCCAGTGAAAGGAAGAAAGGAAATCAAGATGAGTTTGGAAGAACCACTTCATTAAGAATCTATGTAAATGATCTCAAGGGATTCATACATAATAAAGGTCAACAAATTTTTAAGCCTCCTCCAAGGTTGAACAACTTCAAAAGATTGTCAAGATAATGCTACTCATCCAAGTACATAAAGATATTCTCGGGTAAATTTTGTAGTAATTTTGGTCATAAAGCTAGAGATTGGAAAGTATTCTATAAGAATGACTGCAAACGTCATCATCAAAACCTTAGAATGATGTTTGCAAGAAAACAAGATACTCTACTATTCAAATTCAATGTAGAATGCTATCAATGTCACAATTTTGGACATATAACATGAGATTGTAGAAGCATAATGAAGTGGGATCCTAAGAAAATCAAAGATCAAAAGCTATCTAAAACTCCTACCAACGCTTGGAGAAGAAAACTAGAATAATCCCCCTTGGTCTTTGCACATATCAAAGATAGAAATAACTTTGAAGATGCCATGGCATATGAAGAAGAAAAATCAAAGGCCCTTGGCTCAACTCAGTAAGGAAAAGGCAAAAGAAAATAGATCATTCACAGCGAAAAATATGAAGCAACATTAACATACTAAGTAAATACTCTGAAAATTATCTGAGAGGATCTTATGGCATCAACAATATTTTATCCTCTAAGAATAGTGTATTACCTACCTCCATTATATGTGACCATGATAGGCCTTTGCTGAGAGATAATTTTGAGGGTGGTATGGAGAATTCCACTTCTGCAACTATGAAACAAGAGTATCAAGATGTTGTATATAATAGTTTTACTATGTTGACAATATCAACAGGGACAAGAAAGAAACATATATATTTGATTTCAATGACATTGTTGGAAATACTGAGGGGGGGAGGGTGTGAATTAGCATTCCTTTCAATTAGTATTATTATTAATCTTTCATAGCATTAGTAAATCTTCAATAATTATCAGTGTTTGTACAATGATAGTAGTAAACAAAAGGAACACAAATGCACACAGTTTTTATGGTGGAAACCCCCTCCGGGACAAAAACCACCTGAACGCTTTTCTATTAATTCTTTAATCTTCAAATCCAATTGAAAATAAAGCTCCAACTTCCTAGAATCTAGAAAAGCATTCTTCTACATCTCCCACTGGATGGAGGCTCCAACGCTCGAGATTCTTCAATAGTCAACTGAACGAATTCCCTGAACACCCAATGAGCTACAATTCACCCTAGCACCACCCTAGCACCCTGAAGTTTTCACAGGCTTGAACCTGTTGGTGACTTCATGCACCAACCTAGCACCAGCCTACCACCCTATAGAAGAATAAAAGAAGAATGGACTCATGTACTAGGGAAAATGGTCCACTTTACAATGATATAGAATGATGTAGAAGAAGAAGATGCACTAGACCATAATCCCAACTGTGACACAGCCACCTAATGATGATCCTAGACCTCCCGACACTGCCTCTTCAAATCTTGGCAGATAGACACTTGTACAACTTTTACAATGATGATTTTACAATGACTCTGTATAATGATACTTTTACAATGATTGTATGCAATGTTGCCCACTTGAAGACTTCATGTGGTGAACTTCTTGTTGTTGTTGTGCACCTTGATTGTTGCTCCTGTCATGCTACCCTTTCTCATTCTTCAGAACATTAGATTGTGCATTGAGTCTTCTCTTGATGAATATATAATACCTGCAAAAAGTCTTTGAGGAAATACCCATGACATGATAATAGCAAAACTTACCTCATCCTGCAGAGCATATGTCAGTCCTAAACAAAAACAACAAATTAGAATAAAAAGAACCTAATTCAATTAAGAAATGAACATGAATATACAGAAGAAACTTACCTAGATCTTACCTCTGTTGCATCATTTTGCTGCACCTTTCTCTTTGTTGCCCTAGAAAGTCTGGTCCTTTGCACCCCTTGACAGCACTTGATCTAGGTTTTTTTTTCTTGCCTTCTAGGATCACGATATTGAATCTGATGTATATCTGTGATTTCGGATCTCCAATATGTGATCTCTAGTCCTGTAGTAGCCCTTTAAGTCTTGTTTCCAATTCCATGGGTCTAACCCGAGTTGGATTCTTCAAGGCAAAGTTATGCCCAATCTCTCACAATGACCTAATTATGGACTAGTTCAGTAGAGGGAACTTGTACGGCGTGCCACATGTCCTCCTTCGGCTATGAAATTGATACATGGAAAACTACAGTCCGTGCACTATCTGCCATTTTTTACAAAATTCCAATCTTCTTCTCAGAGAGAGAGTTACGACGATTTTCCCAAGGTCACCTCTTTGAGATGAAATTCGGGAGCCTGAAAAACCCTAAATTCCACAGATCATATCTCCGAAAATATAGCGAACCAAGATCTGACATTTAGTCACAACGTTCATCAAGATTTTAGCTCAAATGGGTTTTAATTTCAGCATCTAAGACTTCACATAAATAAAGTTATAGCGAAAATTCCACGATCGTTGCTTTTGGAGGATATATGAGATTTCTTTTTATAGAGTTGAGAGGGGTTTCTATAGAAAATGTTGAAGGGATTTTAGGAGCTTAAATTTTTTTATTAATTATTGATTATTCAATGACCAAAATCAATGATAAATTCCATGCCACAAACCCATGGGGTTTTATCCCATTATTTGGGGTTACTAACTTTAATCTTGAAGAACTTACAAACTATGAGGAATTACGAGGAGAGCTATATACTGATAGAAATATATTTTTGAGTAGAGTATTCCTATAATGGCTATGAGATGAGAAAAAATTAATGATGATGCCCAATGTGCCATGGAAGTTCAAGGTCATCCTTGGTACTTCTTGGGTTGACATCAATGACAACCTCAGATCATCTTTAGATCAACAGACATTACAATGTAAATTCTAGCATAAGGTTAAGATGGTTATGATTTATTTCAACCTTTACTAGGAGGCTTAAATATGTTTCAACCTATAATACGATTAATCACATCAAAGGTGTTCATGTTTCCATTTTTGAAGAAAGAGAAGTGGTATCTTGTATGTAAAATATATCTTAAAGTAGATCCCTTCTTCATGCTAAACCTCTTGACATTAAATTTGTGCATTCTCTTGTCCCTCCAAGTGGTGAGATGGTAATGACTTTTCGCTTTGTAATGGATCCCCAACAATTGGATGCATAGTAGAGTTGATATCAACTTGAATTTGAAAATTTATATACCCCTATCATCTATGGCATAGAAATATCCATTTAAAGAATTTATAATGGTTGTACTCTCCCCTCTATTAGAAGACTTCATGGAGGCAATGTTTTCCAGATGTGACATCTTGACCAAAAAGTATCAATGTAAATTGTTTTGAAAAATAAAAATTCAGTGTGAAGGAAAGAAAATGAAGCAACGATCATTGTAAATATAAACGGTTGGTATAATTTCAAATAGTGGCTCCCATCAAAAGGAAATAGAGAATTCATTGTTTGGATGCATCCATAAAATAATGTTTTTCTTGACAAGGATAATTTGGCACAGGCTAAAAATTGAAGCATAATTCAACAAAAGACATGAGAGAAAATACTTATAGAAACTATGAGAGGTGAATGGTTTATGAATTATTTATATGCACCAAGAGTTTTTCAATTCAGAATTGGGGGAGAAAGGTAAAATACAGCAACATGGGAGAAGTGAGGATCAACATACCAGGGGTGGAATTGGTGTTTTTCAAGTTCTTTCTCAATCTAGTTAATTGTATGCTTGTGCTCTTAAATTATTGCAAGAAAAAATTCTAGGTAGATAGAATTATAAGAGCATAATAAGTTTAACCACCTTAGTTACTAAAAGAACTATTTGAAATTACATGAGCCATTGTTGAGATGTCTATTCTATTGAACTAAATATAAAAATGCACTAGATAAAAATGATTTTTGTTTTGGGCTCCAAAACAGAAAGGGAGAAAAAGGAGATAAAGCAGATAGGGGGAGTAGCTGACAAGGGGAAATGCAAATAGGGGGAGCATCGCATTTTCCATTGATGTCAAAGGGGCAGAAATTGCAGGCATATTTCCATCAATGACAAAGGCGGAGATTGTTGAGATGTCATTGATGGCTTAAGCAAGAGGAGTTACTATCTACCATAATAGTTAGAAAGTACCTCATATGGTAATGTCGCAAATAACAAGTCCAAGGAGGTTGTAGATGCATATGCTACAGAGAATCATATTAATGATTCAGCATCACAAAATGAGGAAATTAGTCAGCCACTGAAATCAGACAATAGAAGACAAAGAATAGGTAGAAAGCTCTCCTCTAGATTGCAGTTTTGGAAAGAGAGGAGAGGATTCAATCAATCTAGAGATCATGCTCAAAAATCTATAGATAACCATGCCACAACAGTGAAAGGTTTAATATATGAAGGATTTGAGATTGTTGGGGTTGTTGAAGTTCCTGTTAATTTTCCAATGTTCTATGCTTTACACAATCACTTATACCAGTTATTCTTCAATTAGTAATCAATTTATCCAATATAATTCAATATTCCATCAATAATAAGAAATTATAGATAGAAAAATAAACCAATGCATAATAGAAGACAACCAAGAATAAGAGAGACATTTTATTTGGTTAAAGACCAAGGAAAAACCCCATAAGGGGGAAAACCCTTTCAAAATTCTTCTTCTATTAGATTATCATCAAATGTTTAATAGAGAGATACAATGTTCCAATTCATCAACAATGAGTCAAAGTCAAACCTTTTACTATCCAAAAATTAACCAACCAAAGATGAGCCCAAAAGTCAAATCTAATCAACAAGTCAAATATGCAGTTTTGGTCAAAATCAATAACAACGTCAGTAACCCTAACCAGCCAATGGATAATGGTCAAACCACCTCCAAATCAGCTTGATCAATAGTCAAAAGATGTTTCCTTCTATTGACGGTGTTGGAAATCCATCAACCAAGGGGATCTCCCCGATATGAAGTCCCAATCAGACCTCACACTGTTTGGTGTAGGAGTCCCATCCAGTATAAAGGCACAGTGGAGGAATCCTTAAAGATTTGCCTTGGCTCTAGTTGTATATACAAGAGAGTGATGTAATGGTATCTTTGAAAAGAAAGGTGAGTCTGCGTGGTGAGTGTGCAGCACAAATTTGTCTAGGTTCTCATACTGCAAAAGAGGGGAGAAAAGTGAGCCTCTAAGTGAGAGGTAATAGTACCATTGTAGAAAAACTTGTAGATTTACAAGCTCATGCAATGTACTAAAGAACGAGACAAGAATCTACTTCTACTTTCAACCAATGTAAGCCAATAGATCGATGAAAACAATATGAACAAGAAGAAGATAAACCAATGGCACGTAACATAAAATGTATCTAGGGAAAGACACTGCTCAAAACCCTGCTATCTGTATTTCATATATCATAAATATGAGTGAAGATACAAAGCTTATTCTCACTAGAACAATTCCACACAAGTATGCTCAACTCTCTCAGCTCACAAGCTAGCTCTTGGCCAACACTTAGCCAATTCTATAGCTCTCCAAGCTCCTAATCTCTTGCGTAATTCCTAGGATGAATAACCTATATTTAAAGGGAATTCATGCTTCCAAAATTGTGCAATCCAAACATAGGATCAATCTCTGATGCATGCATGATATTTACACTCCATTAAATAATACAATTGATAGTACATTGTCCCTGCACTCTAGTCTCAACTGGGTCTTTCTCATAATCGACATGCATGAGTTTCTCATGAGGGAATATTCAGTTAATTGGAGTAGCACCAATGGATGCATTAATGCACCAACTGGCTGTTAGTCCTCTATTAGTTCCAAAAACAATTTAGAAGTAATTTAACTTAACTTAACTCGGTAAATTGAGTGATCTAATTTCCAACTCAATTTAAACTCATATTGGACCCCTAAAACTTAGGGAGAACATAAACATGACTACAAAAAGACTTCCAACTTGAAATTCCTAAGCTAATTAAGTTAATTAAACTTAATTAATTATTTACAAGTTACTATGAGAATAGAATTCGATTTTAATTCTTAGTTTAATTCAAGGAAAAATTAAACTAGAATTTGTTATTTCCATTTCTCAACACTCCCTCTCAATAAGAAAGGGATTATCAACTACCTCGATCCTGTCTCTGTGAAACTTGAATTTACATCTTGACAATGCCTTTGTCAAAATGTCAGCGTATTCCTCTTTCGTGGGAATGTACTCTAACAACATAATCTGCCTCAATACACAATCTCTGAGATGATGATATCGGATATCAATATGCTTGGACCGATCATGAAAAACTGGATTTTCAGAGAGTTTGATACAACTCTGATTATCATAGTAAATCACAGTTGGATCCATTTACTGGCCAAACAAACCAACCAGGATCTTCCTAATCCAGATGACCTCACTTGTTGCCTGACTCGCAGCCATGTACTCTACCTCTGCCAAACTGAGTGCAACCGATCTCTGTTTCATGTTGTACCAAGAAACTGTCGTTGACCCAATACTGAAGATCCCTCCTAATGTGCTTTTCTGGTCGGATGGACTCCCTGCCTAATCTGCATCGGTGAAGCCTTGAAGCTTCACTCCCTCTGTCCATCTGTACCATAATCCATACTGAGAATTGCCCCTGAGGTATCTCAACAAATGCTTTGTCCCCTTCTAATACATCTTGGTAGGCATAACCATCGCTTGACTAAGTTGCTTAACTGCACAGCACATATTTGGTCGTGTGTTCACCAAGTACATGAGTGAACCCACAAGCGGCCTATAAATAGTAGCTTCCACTACTTCTCCTGAAGTAGCATCCTCCTTCCTCCAGTTACCTGCTAAACCAGTCTCCATGGGTTTGTTGTTCTCCATGCAGAATCTCCTAAGTATCTCGTTGGAATACTTTCCCTAAGACACAAACAACTCCCCATCTCCCTTACATACCTCCATGCCAAGAAAGTAATACATGAGCCCCATGTCCTTCATCTCAAACTCTCTTTCAAGGTCCTCCTTGCAAGACTTGATCATTTGATCATCACCTGTCAGTATGAGATCATCAACATAAAGTACAATGGTCAACAATTTACCTTCCACCACTATGTGGTATAGATTCACATCTGCTTCACTCTTCGTGAAGCCCAACCTAGTGAAGTAGCTATCTATCCTGGTGTACTAAGCATGGGTTCTTGCTTCAACCCATACAACGCTCTCTTGAGCTGGCACACATGCGACTCATGGTCAAAAGTCTCAAAACCTTCAGGTTGCTCTATGTACACCTCTTCCTTAATCATACCATTAAGGAAGGTTATCTTCAAATCCATCTCATCTCTCTTCCAACCCATCTGCATTGATAGTGCCAATATAGATCTAATCAACGAGTACCTTGCAAAAGGAGAAAAGGTTTCATCATAATCAATCCCCTCTACTTGTGAAAAGACATGGGCTACAAATATAGCCTTGTGCTTCTCCACACTACCATTTGCAGCTTGCTTTACCTTGTATATCCAGTGGGATCTCACCACTGACAATGTTACAAACTATGGAGTCACACTCCTCCACCATGGCATCAACTCAAACCAGTTTCTACACTGCCTCCTTAAAGGAAGATGGCTCTGTCACAACACATTCTCCCATAAGATCCATGTATCCAGTGTACCTCTTAGGTGACCTCCTCTACCTGCGCTGAGAAGTGGGTGCTCCCACATTCTCTCGTGCATCATCCAACAATCTGTTAGCCTCTCTGGTGCGCTTTCTTCCCTCTCTGGAAGACTCTGCCTGAGTGGATGTCTCCACTTCTAGATCCTCTACATGTGGCTTCTCCACATCAATCTAAGGCTCTTGAACCTTAGGAACTAAAAGCTTCTCATATGCATGTAGCTCAAGCTCCCTCTCAAGGGAAACTCGCATGGCCTTCTCCTCATCGAATCTAACATCCTTGCGAACCACTATCATCCTATTGGTCGGCAAGTACACCTGATAGTTGTGAGGTGTATGAGTGTACCCCAAAAATATCCCTAACTCTGTTGTCGGCTCAAGCTTCTTCCATGCATCTTTGGTCACATGGAAATATACCGATGACCCAAAAATCCTGAAGTGACCAACATCTGACCTCTTACCGGAATAATCCTCCTCTGGTGTCCCCATCTCAAGTATCTGATGTGGGCTACGGTTCTGAACATAAACAATTATGTTGCATGCCTCAACCCATAAGTGTAGTGGTAGGCACTGATCATGCAACATTGCCCTTGTTTCCCCTACTATGTTTTTGTTTTTCCTCTCGGCCACCCCATTTTGTTGAGAGTTATGGGGTGCCATCAACTCCCGTTTAATCCCTTCTGCTGCACAGCGGTTCTTAAACTCATTTGAGACATACTCACCACCATTATCACACCATATATCTTTAACCTTCTTGCCTAACTCTTTATCCACCAATGCTTTAAACTCACAAAACTTTGTGAAGGTTTGATCCTTTTTCTGCATGAAAAATATCCAACATTTTCGAGAAAAGTCATCAACAAATATAACATAATACCTGTGTTTGGCCATGGATGCTGTCGAGAATGGTCCACACACATCTGAATGGACTCACTCTAGAATAGCCTATGCTCGACTGTCTCTGTCGTGAAAGGAATAATTGGTGTATTTTCCCAAAGTACACCCCTTGCATGTATCAACTTTCTTAAGCATACCTTTGGGAAGACTAGTAGAGATTTGTTGCAATATCTTCAAAGCCCCATGATGGAAGTGGCCCAATCGCCTATGCCAAAACTCACCAACATCTTAGCTCTGCACCCTTTCTGCTTTTGTGCTCAAAGAAGCACACTCCTCTACCTCCAACTTATAGAGATTCTTCACCTGAATCCCTATCTTCTTTACTTGACCCATGGCTATGTGTCGAAGGAACACATTTCCTTTTGAGAAGATCATATCATAGCCTCTATCCTCAAGCATGGAAATGGATACCAAGTTCTTCTTTAGCCCGAGAACATACATAACATTCTTCAAGGTGAGTGGAGCAACATGCTCCCTCTGAAAATTAATCGTGCCAAATCCAGTAACAGTATACTTCCTGTCGTCACCCATCTCGATATGCATCTGGAGATCTTTCTCCTCCAGGTCACTCAATAACTCTTTGTCGCCAGTCATGTGGAATGAAGCTCCATTATCTAAGTACTCTACACTTCCCATCATTGATGAAATCATGCATGCAATGAGGGAAAATTCCAATTCAAATTGAGAGGCCAAAGCCTCACCCACCGCTCCTCCTGAGGACTTCTTCTTGGACTTCTAGAGTGGACAATTTGTAGCAAAATGGCCTAGCTCATGACAATGACAACACTTAACTTTCGTCATGTATTTATTCTTACCTCCATGATAAGAATATGTTTTGGATGGTAAGCTTTCCCTTCGCCTTCTTCGCCTTAATCGCTAAGGCACAGTTCTCTTCATCATCAACCTTTGATGAAGAACTGTCCCTCGTGTTCCTCCTAATCTCCTCCTACATCAAATCTTACCATAGTCATTCCCAATCTGGAAGCTTCTCCTGACCATTGACAGAGTCCTGATAATTATGCCAACTCTTTGGGAGTCCTAAAATAACAAGACTTACCATATCATCCTCGGCAACCGTGATTCCAACACTTCCAAGTTCATCATGACATTGAGTGAACTTGGTCAAGTATCTTGGAATAGTCTCGCCTTTCCCCATTTTGATTTTTTGAAGTTTGTCCTTCACTGCAAATTTCCTTTGGTCACTATTGTTCTAATATAATTCTTTCAATGTTTCCACATATCATACAGATTTTCCTTTCCATGGAGACTCGAGATAATGTGGTCTCGAACTACCTCAAGGCTTATTCGCCTCACCTTCACCACACACTTCTTCCATTTGGCCAAATTTTTTGCATCTGATGTTGTTGGATTAGGAATTTCTTGATCAACGAATTCCTTCAAGCCATTTTCCTCTAGCACAGCCTCCATTATTTCCCTCCAGGCTATAAAATCCGAGCTGCTTTCCAAGGCATACTCAAGTCGCAAACTGTAGAATGCCATCTGCTTATCCTGAAGTATGTATTGCAAATTTGAAATTCACCTGTAACTCAAAACTCAAAACTTCGAAATCTCCTCTAGTATATTGTTCTCGGCTCTAATACCATGTAGAAAAACCTGTACATTCACAAGCTCATGCAATGTACTAAAGCACATGACAAGAATCTACTTCTACTTTTAACTAGCGGAAACCAATAGATCGATGAAAACAATATGAGCAAGAAGAAGATAAATCAATAGCACATAACACAAGATGTATCTAGGGAAATCCATTGCTCAAAACCCTGCTATATGTATTGCATATATCATAAATATGAGTGAAGATACAAAGCGTTTTCTCACTAGAACAATTCCCCACAAGTATGCTCAATTCTCTCAGCTCACAAGCTAGCTCTTGGCCAACACTTAGCCAATTCTTCAAATCTCCAAGCTCCTAATCTCTTGTGTAATTCCTAGGATGAATAGCCCGTATTTAAAGGGAAATCATGCTTCCAAAATTGGGCAATCCAAAAATAGGATCAAGCTCTTATGCATGCATGATATTTACACTCCAGTAAATAATACCATTGATAGTACATTGTCCCTGCATTCTAGTATCAACTGGGTCTTTCTCATAATTGACATGCATGAGTTTCTCATGAGGGAATCTTCAGTTAACTGGAGTAGCACTAGTGGATGCATTAGTGTACCAACTGAGTGTTAATCCTTTATTAGTTCCAAAAGCAATTTAGAACTAATATAACTTAACTTAACTCAGTAAACTGAGTGATCTAATTTCCAACTCAACTTAAACTCATACTGGACCCCTAAAAATTAGGGAGAACATATACAGGACTACAGAAAGACTTCAAACTCAAAATTCCTAAGCTAATTAAGTTAATTAAACTTAATTGACTATTTACAAGATGCTATTGGAATAGAATTTAATTTTAATTCTCAATTTAATTCAAGGACAAATTAAACTCGAATTGCTTGTTGTCATTTCTCAACAACCACCCAGGAAGAGACACACATGAACCAGAAGGACCTATCTAGCATCCAACCGAATAGTCCACAACAGACGCAACAATCATTACAACCAACAAACAAGGGAAGATATGTCTAACATCTAGCAGAATAGACCACAACCGATGTGACGATTGTGATAACCAATCAACAACAAAAGATTTGTCTCGTATCATGGGGAATAGTCCACAAGGATGGGATTGCAATAACAACCATTACAACACATTCTCAATAAGATAAGCACTAAAATAACCAAAATAGTTCAACGATCTTAGTACATGTGAAAGCAAACATGAGATATAAACGTCCATAGAATAGTCTTACAAACATTCATAAGTCATGCATGAAGAACCTGTTGGCCTTAAAAGGATTTTGTCATTAAGAAAAAGTTCCAAGATACATCTTTACATTGTACATCACTAGCCCTAGTAGTGGGACATTGGATCCACTCCTTGCTCCTCAAAGAACTAACTAGTCTCTCTAATGCCTTGCGGGAGTAGCTAAGGTGAAAAGTCCTTTGCTCATCCAATGAGGTGGTATATATAACCAAGGGTGACGCTTCCCCCTTGTGACTCTTTGACTACCCTCATGATTGTTCAACTTCCCATGACTTTCCAACTTATATGACTCTTCATATTCTTGTGTGTCCATTGGACGTTCACTTTAAAATACAATTGATTTACAATATTCATGGCCCACAATAATGATGTGGTATATGAAAACTCGTGACATGACTTGACACGACACTGCTCACATGGACTGACTTGATGGTGTGGCAATGTCAAGTCACTATCACTGCTGAGTGATAGATGTGTTCTTGGATATTCTTTCTCTTCTCCTCTGCATAGCTTGATGATGCAGGGCCTTCAATGATTTTCAGTCTTGGGAGGTGGTTGCAAACTTGTGTCCCTTTGCTTGCTCTTGATAGGTTCACTCGTCCGTTTAGCTACAAGTGAGTCTCTAGGCATGCTTCCCTCCTTCTTCTCCTTCTTCATCATCTCGCCATGACTTGATAGTGTACATGTTCCTGCAATTCACTCATGACGAGACAAAATCAATCCGAAAACTCCCTAGTCTAAGATGATGCATTACTATCCATGAACTGAGCCTGAGACAAGTGACAAGATGGGAGAGAGGGCCCAGTAATTGTGCATTACATAGTTTCAAGTGACAGGGAGATGGATTGATCACTGAGACTATGCAAAGCGTAGCTCAAGCTTAACTGGGGAACGTTTTAGCATAGTCCCTACTGGGGAGAAAAGTTGTGCAGTGGTCACTGAGAGGCAAGATTGTGCAGTTTAGGAAGATACTGGTTGATTCGGGATGACGCCCTATGACACATATTTGTGCAAGTGAGGCAAGGGGGACTGAGCAAGAGAGAGGCCTGGAGGACAAATTTGCACAGTTCTTGAGGGAAATGAGCTCCAGATGAGGGAAGGTCACTGGAGGACACATCTACACAGTTATGGAAGCCAAGGGAGGAAGGGCCCTCTGCACATTTTGGGGTTCCAACAAGCAAAGGAAAATCTTGAGGACTAAAAGTGTGAAGTGCGTGGTTCAAGGCAGACTGGGAGGCACAGCTACACAATTATGGGGGTCAAGGAAGGCTATTAGACTCGGGAATTGGGCAAAGAAACATCCTTGGAGGAAAGTGATTGTGCACTGTGCAGTTCCAAGTAGCAAGGTCACATCAATGAGGGTTGAGACTACATAGTGCAACTCAGAGGCCCAGTGAAACTGAGTTTCCTGGTCGAGAATATTTTCCGAAAATGGCTAAGTGTGGGAGGGAGATTGACCCGTGATGAACTTGAAATGTGATCACACACTTAGCATACTTCGACAACATGACAACATACACCACTGGGACAACAAACAAATAATTACCCTTTGTGTGATTGTCTTAGGTCAAGAAGTGACAAGTACGACACTTGAGATAGACTTTAGGGCGACCATGACGACACTTGTGCGACAGTGCTCAAGACTTTGTGTATGAGTGTGACGGGTGTTTACATGGTTGGGAAACTCATATACACACAGACCAACCTTCAAAACCACCAGAGAAGGCTTGGCAACATGTCATAATAGTCAAACACGCCAAGAGACATTAGTTGATCCAACAAGCAAAAGGGAGAAAAACACTTAGAGAAAACACATGGAATGACTTTCAGTGTTTGTGACCATACATGTCATTGAAGACATAATGATATGAAAATGATAAGTTTTCATTCATACTACACTAAGAGGTGTATTTCAACTTCATGAAAGATGTGCTTTGTTTTTCATACCTACCCTCCAAAGGGTTGTGAATCAGATGGAGTCGTCATGCAGTCCCAATCTTCTATCATACCTTGGGTTCCTTGGTCTTCTTATATGATAATTATCTTTTCTCCTCAGCTCCTTAAGTATCATCTAGCATGTCCTCCTTCTTCATCTCCTTCTTAATCATCTTTCCATAGCTTGGTAGAATTCATGTATCTATAATCCACTCATGACAAGATGACATCAGTTTGATAAACCCCTAGTCTAAGATGTTGCATGATAATCCATTGACTGAGTTGAAACTAGTATAAGGTCAAGGGGAGAAGGCTCAGTGACTGGGTTGGACTAAGGGATAATATTGCATAGTGCCCACTGAGGGAAAAAATTGCGCAGTGCCTACTGAGGGATAGGATTGTGCAGTTCAAGCAGGCAGTGGCAGTTGTGGGATGAGGCCCTAGAGGAAAAATCTGCGCAGTTTAGAGAGGTTGTATGAGGCTCGGTTGCTAGGAATACTCTAGAATTTGGCTAAGTGTGGGATCAGTGGAAATGATGTGAATAGTCATAGAACTTGACTATAACGACACACTTGGACACTTAGTGATACAACATAGATCATCCAGAACATATGAAAACATACTTCACTTAATGCAACAACCTTTGTGGTAGCTTACGACAAGTGCACTCCGACGATATACTTTGTGAGGATAATGACGACACTTGTGTAATAATGCATGAAAATTTGGAAATGAGTGTGAAACATGTCTATATGATGAGAACAACTCATTTTCACAAAGATTTCCCCTTGAAGCAAACCAAAACTTCCCTTTGCATGACAAGTGATAACTCCCATGCCCGAAGATGGCACTTGCTATATAAAAATAAAAGTGTGAACAATGCTTAAGATCTAAGAAGGGAGCTTGAAATCATGAGCTGACCAATAAGTGACTGGGGAACGACCGATCACAAGATCCATAGTAGGCTCCAAAATTTGAGTGTAGGCAAAAATTTGGAGGGTGTTGCGGCTACTACAACACCTTCTTTGCTACTCAAAGGCCAATCAAAATAGTCAACAAAATTTCAGTCAAAGGAGAGATAAAATCTATGGTCAACCTTTAAAAAATCTGCGATCAACTATAGTCAAAGTATGTGGTCAACCTTGGTAAAAAGAAACTAGAAAAGTTTGATCTCTCTCCCAAACAATTCGACCTTCCAAAAAAGATATGTTTTAAGTCAAAACGAGCCAAAGTCAACATAGTCAAAGGATGGTCAATGTTGTCCAATCAAAAAGTCAACACAAAAATCAAAGTTGTCTTCCTTCCCTTCACATTTGTGAGAATAAACTTGCAATTTCAAAAGTTGTACATACCAATAAAGAGAAGAGAGATGTGTGTGATGATGCTCCAAGGTGACGTGACATAAGGTTTATTTATATGTGATTTTGGAGTTAGAATTAGCTTGCCCAGGCCAACTTGTAATTTTGTGCACATGTGGGTTTCTTATAAAAAAAATATTTTTCCTTGACCAAATTAAATTCTCCCAAGGGCTAGTAGGGGCTTCTCTGGATGAGGAGGGCTTCCCAGTGGAGTGAATTTGTCCCTGAGCTACCAAATTAACACTCCCTCACAGCTAGGGAGAAATTTCTGACTACATCATGTTAATTTTTCTTAGGGTTATATTCTTCTTTGCTTTGATAATTTCATTTCTTCATTTACACAATAAATTCACCCCATAACATCATTACATTATTCAGCAGCATATGCAACTATGTAGAAATAATAATACCATCATCATCAATGCAGCGAAACTTAAAGGAACAATGGAAGAAAATAATTTGCACATAGAGACATCAGGATTGGTCGAAGACCAGGGCAAAACCCACTATGGGGAAATCCCTTTCAAATTATTCTTCTTATTAGATTGTCATTGAATGATTTAGAAAAAGAGAGTATAATGATCTGTATATTTATCCATACAATTATCCACCAAAAATCAACTACATAATATCCATGATATGAACCTAACCATACTCATACTCAAACCTTGATTCTAAATCCTGTAATGAACTCTCATTGTTTGTGTTTAACTATCGAACACTGCATTCAACGAGCGAAAACTTCAAACAATAGAAATATGCAACTTTAGGTCTCAGTCGCAGAGATGAGGTGGGAATGCGAGAAACTAGGAGCTTTCAGTCACTCCCTTGAACCTTCAAGCCAACGGCCAGTCGAATTTATCCTTTGGTAAGCCTATGACTAAGAAATAAAACCTTAGAAAAATACGCACAAGCTCCAGACCCCGCAATTTCACCTTTGTGTGAACCCATTTCTTTGCAGACTTGCCTCAGACCTGTGCCAGACAATAATAAGAAATATAATAGAATAATGATCCATGATGATGTCCAAATTAGGTGGAATCACTTATATTTATATCCTTCCAAGGGTGTCCAATTTTCGTTAGGGTCAACCTGATCAAATATGCATATGTGGGTTCATTTTTCAAAAATACACTTTCCCTTGTCCAAATGTGATGTATTTAGGTCAATTTTGGTCCTCTCGAAAAGAGGAATTCAATGCAATCATAATATCCATCAAATTAATTATACAAAGTGAAATTTGGCCCTAGTTTCCAATTTTAACACTCCCTCTCAACTAGGGATAATTCCACCTACATCATGTCATGTGTATCATGTCATCAAATCATATCCAATCTCAAGTATCTCATCATCATGTATCGTCACTATTCATCTTGATTCATCTCTTTCTTATTCTTGCTTATCTCTTGATTATCCCTGCTCATATGTTGAACATTCTCAAATCTAAAAGAAGAAGAATTTGACATCGAAGGGGAGCCTAAGTTAGCACCCTATATTCATTGGGGAGCCACTGTTGTGACCCATAATATTTTCCAGCGAAGAGCCCAATGCTACTACCTGGGAAACATCAATGGGGAGCCAAATCTACGACCCGAATCAACATCGGAGATCACATCTCAAAATCACATCGGGGAGCACATCTCAACCCATAATCTCATGGGGGAGTTAAACATCTTCAACCCCATATCGAGCAATAGGTGATATAGGGGAGCACATCTCAACCCATCCTATTACCTACTGATATTCCCATCAATGACCCTCAAGAGTCATGTGGTAGAACACCTAGATCATAATATGAGTTTGGGCTAGATGCCCGACTTACTAAAAGTTAAGGATCACATACCCTAAGCCTACTCAACCTATTTGCCAGATGGAGAGGGACAATCTCAACAAGCCTAGCTTGTAGGTATGATGCCAACTAGGGTATACTTTGCAAAGACCAAGATAGGGAAGAAACATCTCTAACCCTATGGGTAACAGATAAGGGTGATACCCTATTTTCTATAGCTCCCTCAACTTGAGGAGCCCTTCATATCAATTCCACACCCTGGGAGCTTAGACGGGGGGGGCACGGGAGTTTCCTCAGTGTCCTCGATTAGTAGTGCTCTCTATAGATGAGAAACATATCATCATGCTCATATCTGGTAATCATCATGTCTTAATAGCAACAGTATCTTGTTCATATAGGATATCAAATCAAATATTACATTAGAAAAAAAATATAAAAATCACAAAAAAGATACCATACTCATCCTCCCTTTCATGGAGGTGCCTAAGCTTGTCTCATACAACAACATTGTCTCAATATATGAAGGCATCTCAATCCCAACTATATACGAGATTCTCTGCCATTCAGATCTAGAACCTACTCAAACATCTCTCCAAAGAGCTTCTTCATCTTGTTTCATGGCTAGCCATGCTAGCAACATCACACTCAACCTTTTTCGTACTACAGACCTCTCATCCAAGATATCATGGCAAATCTTATACTAATTCAACACCTAGATGTGTTCATCAATAATAATCCCAAACATCATCAATACATCCATGTGGTCACATATCATAGGAATAATGTCTTAGACCAAAGATATATCATCCCATGCAAATATCTCGAAATGATCTCGGCGGTAACTCAATGTGTATGAAGCGGCTCAATTATGAATTCACTTAGATTCTATGCACAACATATATGTATACGGATGGGTGGTCAAATGAAACATCAATGCTTCAATCAAGTTTTGGTGTCCAAGTCAAGTTCAATGATTTGTCTTCACAACTTCCTAAATTTCAATCGGAGTGTCCAAGGATTATTTGCATTTCCATTTTCCAAAAAACTCTTCAATAGCTTCACAATATATATTTTCTTTTCCAAACTTTGGAAATCGATTCATCATGCCATGACTCATTATTTCAGGCTCCAAAGGCCGACTCCCTCTTACTTTGATCATCCAAGGCTCATTACTTGTCAAGAGAAGACCATCAGTATATAAAAGAAAAAATCAAATTAATACCTTGGACCACTTTTGAAGAAGATATTTGGATCGACACATCTTCTTAGCTTCACTAGGTAACTGTCAACGCAAAAATACCAGGCTTGGGGAGCTCGCTTCATACAATTCTTTCTGCAAACATAACACTTTAAAAAACCAATATTCTTAACCTTACATAATTCAAAATTGTACAATGAAATAAACTAAGTTAGCTTATCAAAGTTTAGAAACCAAATCAGAACTAATATCAAAATATTCAATATCAATGTATCAAATTCTTTAGACCAGGTGACAGGTAGAGCTTTCATCTTTTATCATGCCAACAAGATGGCATTTACCAATCAATATTAAACCTCATCAAGTCATCCTCATGATCATAATATAAATCATTTATGTCACTAGATGCAAATTCATACACCAAGGATAAGTCACGCATGATCCATCCATTTATTGTGAGATTACTTCATACAATTTTCAATACTTCAACCAATGTGTCAAATATAATTTTGTCAACACAAGTCACTATGCCCATATAACACTATCATCAAGGAAAATCATTAGTCATCAAGTACCAAATCAAATCAAAACTCTAACTTGTCATCACTTTGAATTCAAATAATCCATAAACCAAAACATATCTATGAACCATCAAGCATCATGTCGAAGTTCTAAAACATCATCAGTCATTCAAGAAAATACGCTCGATAAGTCAAGCCAATAGATCAAATCTTGTCAAACCCATGTAATTATTATCATATACTGTCATACACTAGTTTCAATGATTAAATCAAGATGTCATATGGATATGTATATTTCAGTTTCCTGTAAGCACAAGTTTAGTAAACACGTTCACATATAGTAAGTCAAATATTCAAACTTCCCTACTTATAGGACATTCTAGTGTCTACTCCATGTTTGTAGGACTGTCATCCTTCAGGTGTACTTTTGATTCTATGCACAAAGCTTCACCTTTGTGACCTACAGGCATAACTGCATCCATAGGCCTTCTTCCGTGTGGTTGAGAGGCTACAGTCACACCCTTGAGCTTACTTTTGTGTGGCTGAGAGGCTACAGTCACACCCATAAGCTTTCTTCTGTGTGACTAAGGCTTAGAGTAATGGCAAACTCTCTCTTCTTAGACCAGAAATTTGTTGTAAACCAACAATATCAAATATTTGTCTATTCATGTCCATAAATCTTACTTCAACAATAAAGAATCATCTATACATATAATGCAAATGATAGTAGCAATAGGGATCTTATGGAGAGATTCTCCCTCTGAATAGGAAGCCACTTCAGTCATCTTCATTCGAGTCATCAACTTGTCTATAATACTATCATGCATCAATAGATCTATTAGATCATAAAGTCAGACTATATCACATATTTATTATGGTAATATCGTGTTAACATCAATTAATTCACTATTACATCAATATTTCATCAAGGGTTAATATCAAATAGCTAATATGAGTATACTTCAAGAATCACGATCACAACATTACTTATTTGTCACATAACTCAATCCATCAATTCATGGTATTCAATTTTATCATGTGTCATAAATATTAAGCTTATCAAAACTTAAACATGGTCAACAAGAAGATAATGAAGATAAATCTCATTGTTACACTTATATCATCATGTTTACCATGCTTATCACAAACATTATTTGTAATGTCAAGTTACCATCTATTAGAATCAAGGTGTTATCCTTCTTTACAAGATCAAGATATCAAGTCTACCAATATATCAAAGATCAATAGTAAGTAGCTCCATAGAATCAAGAAGTTCATCATGTCTAAAAGGTAAGATACTTGTTCACTAATAAATGCATCATTCCATTATATGTATCATGAATCAAACCTCCTTTCATATGCATACATGAGCCATTTATGAAGGAAACATTCATCATATCTTAGGGCTTACCTTGCCATCCAATATTACAGCTGAAACATAACATTGAAACAATATATCATGCATACCTTGTAGTATTTGAATACATGTGCAACTTATCATTTTACATACACATCTTGTAGCACTTTGTCACCTTTTCATTAAGTACCTCTTTACCTTTTCCGACACTAGTTCTTCTCTTCCTGCACTAGTCATGTTTCCTACATCTTCAATGATCTACAAGAAGGATCCACTTATCATATCTCATCAAGAAGTTATAGGTATCCAAATACTCACATATACATTCAGGAATTATAAGCAATAATCAAAATAATAATCAGATCCATAAGTCTAAATAGAGGTAAAGACATAATGGAGCATCATAAATCGAAAAGTACTTATCTTCAACGAGAGGTGATCATCTCCCTCATGAACCATACTACAAGAGCCATCATTTTCCATTGTCCACTTGTTTCCTTCAACATATTTATCAACTTCATCATCAACCAGGCCTAATAAAAACTATCCCATCTAGGGATTCATCAAATATGACACAAGTGCTTGAGCATATTCACATTGACCATGCTAGGGTTTCTAAATTTCATATCTCAAATCTTTTCCATAAACCAAGGTTTATCTCAAACCCTAACCTCATTACATCCATCAAACCCTAGTACATAAATTGCCTAAGGTTACCTTCAAGCCCTAGTATATGCTCTCTTACATCCTTCAACGGTGTCATCATAATGGTGATCTCCATGAATTTTCTTCAACCCATCTCTGATACCATGTTAATTTTTCTTAGGGCTATATTTTTCTTTCCTTTGATAATTAAATTTATTCATTTACACATTAAATTCACCCCATAACATCAATACATTATTCATATTTACATCATTATTCAACAACATATGCAACTATGTAGAAAGAGAAATATTATCATCATCAATGCAGCGGAACATAAGGAACAATATCATGAAAACATTCACACATGGAGACACCAAGATTGGTCGAAGACCAGGGAAAAACAAACTATGGGGAAAACCCTTTCAAATTCTTCTTCTTATTAGATTGTCATTGAATGATTCAGCGAAAGAGAGTACAATGATCCATATCTTTATCCATACAAATATCCACCAAAAATAAACTACACATTATCCATGAGATGAACCCAACCATGTTCATACTCAAAACCTGATTCTAAGCCTGTAATGAACTGTCACTCTTTGTGGTCAACTGTCAAACACTATGGTCACTGAGCGAAAACTTCAGATAACATAAATATGAAAATCTAGGTCCCAATCGTAGGGAGAAAGTGAGCATGCTGGCGAATGAGAGCTTTCAATCGCTCCCTTGAGCTTGCAAGCCAGCGACCAGTAGAATTTGTCCTTTGCTAATCCTGTGACTGAGAAATAAAACCCTAGAAAAATATACGCAAGCTTTGGACCCTGCAATTTCATCTTCATGCGAATCTATTTCTCTACGGACTTGCCTCAGGCTTGTGCGAGCCAAAAATAAGAAAGAGAATAGAAGAATGATCCTTAATGATGTCCAAATGAGGTGGAGTTCACTTGTGTTTATAGCGTTCCAAGGGTATCCTATTTTATTTATGGATGACCTGATCAAATATGCACATGTGGGCTCATAATTCAAAAATACACTTTCCCTTGTCCAAATGTGATGATATTTAGGTCGATTTTGGTCCTCTTGAAAAGAGGAATTCAATGCAATCATCATCGCATCAAATGAGCTTTCCAAAGTGGAATTTGGCCTAGTTTCCAATTTTAACAAGTCCCATCTCAATTTTCTTATCATCATCATCGTTTTATCTCATCTCTACTCATCTATGCTCCTCTTGACTTATCTTTTCTTATTTGCTAAACATTATCGAATCTAAAGAAGAAGAATCTTCATAGGGGAGCTCTGGCTTCCACCTTATATCCAAGCACAATATGAGAGATAAAACTTGCCATTATAGGTAAGGATCATGCACACTTATTGTCTAACAATAGGATAGATACAACTTACCAAAAAGGGTAAGGATCACACACCCCTATTTTTCGTTGATCTTCCCACCTTGACCCTCAAGAATCAAGTGGTAGAACACCTACATCCCATCACTTGAGAGAGATAATACTTACCGTAAAAGATAAATATCACACACACTCAAATCTCCTCACCCATTATCCAAATGGGTGGAAAACCCTACAAACCCAACTTGAGGTAGGATACATACTGGCGTATACTTTGTCATGTCCAGGAACTAATAGGGAGAGATATGAATTGTCATTAATGACAAGGATCACACACACCTATAGTGGCAATAGGAGAGATATGACTTGTTGTTTCTTTGTAGACAACTATAGGCTCAAGAACTGTGCCAAAGCATCTAAATAAGGATTTATTCAAATGGGTGATCATGAATCAAATCATTCACATGTACATAACCCAAAATCTTAAATATTTCTCAAAGTGTTGATTCTAGTACTAACAACATGCAAATCTTTAAATGTTTATGATAGATGAAAAAGAAGATATCTGATAATTAAATATCCTTCCTGAATATTTATATTACCAAACAAAGCATAGGCATATATAAATATTTCTATAGCTAACAATTGTACATTTGAGAGATGACGAAAGGCAATAATTTAATAATGAAGAGGTACTAATTTAAACAACATGTTTAATTATCTAATCTCAGTGATGATAATAACTTTGCAGGGGCTGTCAGGGAAGTCAAAACTCAACCTAGCCTTACCCAGTACTTCTATATTACCTCAAATATATGAAGAATAACAAAAATGATTACACAAAGGAGACTCACATGAACACAAATGCTGCTAGAAACTAAAGCCAGAAGCCTTTGATTATCTTCAATATTTCCAAAAATACAATAATGTCTCTGGTTCTATCAAAGTATCAACCCTTCTTACTTTGAATTACAATGTATATATAGAGTGTAATTCAAAAATATCTATTATGTCACAGCGTTTTACAATAAAATAATTTTATCCAAAATAATTTGGATACTTCTAATTAATATAAACCAAAATAGAAATTTTGGCATTGATTTGCTGGAATTTGTACATTATTCGAGGACCTAGTTTCTAATTGTTGCCTTTAAATATGCTTTTGTTGATTCTGCTCCAGTCTTTGTTGTATTGTCTCTTGAAAAGCTGCATTTTGTTTACTCAATAAGTTCTAGGAACTTATCCCACTTCTCATCATCTAGCGTTGAAAATTTAATTACCCTTATATATGCCTCATCTACCTTTGTGTAATTTTCAAAAGTAGGTTTCATGACAAAGAGATGGTTAATTTCATATGAAATAAATAAAGAATTTTTTAGACCTTGAATGAAATTTTTACCATCAATGATTCCCTTTACTTTAGAAAATCTTGAATTTCCTTTTGCTATATCATGTAACTTATGCTCGTATTTTTCCTACTGGATCAATTGGCCGTGAAAATCTCTCAATGATGGAAGTCCTTTTTTCAAGAGAACAAAGACATTTTTATGAAATATTTTAATTTGAAATTCTAATCTTTGACATTAATTTTCCAAATATAGCATCAAAATTCTCTTTTTCAACACTTTTCTTACTTCTAGGACTGTATTTGTCCTGTCTTCTATCCCATTGTTATAGACATTTTTGTGCCCTATAACTCCAAGCATGAAATGTCCATAAACCAAGGGCTCCTAAGTCCCTGAAAGTGTTGTTCTAACCCCTAAAGGAACAAGGTCAACAGATTACAGCTTCTCCCAGAAGTTCTCCATGAAAAACTACTCAAAATTGGTCAAAACAGGATCATTGCAGCTGCTCCACTGGCTAGGTGCGTTGCATCTCACCCAAATGCACTGTGAGGGTGCATTTCATTTCAAAAGTCCCTTCTGTGGGGTGCGATGGGCGAGAAATGACAAATGGCAGTGTCATTCCGCGAGGTGGAGAAGCAATGGAAGCTTCCAGAATCTTCTCCTGTGACACTTGCCTCACTGAATTCGACCAAGGATGAGTAAGAGGCCCTCAGTCTCCAAGTGGAAGCAAGAACTGTCAGAGAGAAGACACTAATCAAATCACAAGCTGACTCATCCCCCTTATAGATATCTATATATGGATCCCTCATCCCAGAGATCCAGAGGCTGGAATTTTGCATATTGGAAGGAATTGTTGTTGGTTTCTAGAGACAAACATCAGATTGTTGGGTGATTTAAGCTTTGTTTGAGGTGAAGAGGGGCTTCTTTGCTGGGAGGTTGATGCTGGGTCAGAACAACTGGTTTTAACTCCTCCTGGATCTTTTCTTGTTTATCAATAAAAGCTATTTGAGT
Source organism: Pinus tabuliformis (assembly GCA_031772625.1). NCBI lineage: Eukaryota > Viridiplantae > Streptophyta > Pinopsida > Pinales > Pinaceae > Pinus > Pinus tabuliformis. The sequence continues at coordinate 167,973,065 of CM062806.1, read as the reverse complement.
TTTCCTCCATGCTTTTGTATCATTGATGCTTGTTACATTTGTATGGTCAATTTAAATCTGATCCTAAGTTGTTTATGAATATAGATCCATGTCTTTGTATAGTGCTATGCTTCTATGATCTTACAGGTACTTTGTGAAGCCGGGCGTGCAAGGGAGCAGGTAGCTGGGGACTATCAAAGAAGAGAGGGATCGAATCAAAGGATTAGCGCAAGACAGAGGTTAGTCTTTCTATTCCTCTCTATCTATAATTCATAAAGGAAAAACATAAGTAGCTTTTCTTTGTTTGTTTCTAAGGCAGCTGTCACACCTTAGAGGGATAGAGCAGTTCTAAATAGACACTTTTCCCTGTAACAAAATGGCGACCACAGTGGGAGATAATTAGTTAGTTTGTTTATCATTCTTTGTTGTTTGTTTCATAAACTTATAAGTAGCATTCGAACTGCATTTGCCATAAAAAATGCAAAGTAGATAACTGTTGCTTCAATCCATCCACTGGATCTGTTTATGATTTAAACAACTGATTCACAAACTATCTGATTGCCCTTGTGATAGCTCTTAGATCCTCCTTAGATCTACCCCTGATTGTTGCATTACTGATTGCTTTTTACTCGGCCAAAAACCAAGAACTGAACTGCAAACTGTGACCCAGAACCCGAACAGAGTCTTGTTTCTGGCCCAGTGCAGGTACTGTTCAGAGATTCTGAATTTCAGCGCACTTCCCGAAGGGACAACCTGCGCTGCATTTCAGATTCCCTGTGTTACAGGTGCACTGATCAGACTAGCTCTGTGCAGTTGTGGTTTCTGTGGATCATCCTTTCCAGTTCTATTCCTGAATTTTGTTGCCTGTGATCAGTATATGTCTGTTTGAAACCCCTTTTCTTTGCTGTTATTCCGCCTCCTTTGTACAAAAGAACTGTAGATGTTTTTGTGTGTTTGTTGAGTCATTTACAGTTTTCCTTTGCAAAAGTAGCATAGTCGTACTGTCGTCCTTTGATTTGAATCTGTCGCAAGTGTCGATTTCGATCGTAGGAGAAAGTTTGATTGCTGTTGATGGTCGATTATCCTGTTACTATTGCTTTTGGTCTGAATTTGTAATTTTCTAGTGTCAGAAACAAGTATTCATTTCAAAATCGTAAGGTGTCGTAATCATCTCTATTTTTTATTTCGAAAAGAAGCTTGTTTATATTTGTCGCTTGAAAATAAATTCAGATTTGTGCATCAACTTTCTTTTTAGCATCTATATACTAAGAAAGTCGAAAAACAAATACATGCATGTGCATTTGCATATAGACAGTCTGTTTGGCTTGATTTAGGAAAGTGCATTTACAGTGTGCTCTTTGCTCTTTGTGAAAAGATTATGTCTTTCTTTTCCCTAGTAGCTAGGATTTTCATTGCACAAAAGAGATAAAAAGTTTGTTTATCATCTTTAGATTGCATTTTAGGAATTACATCTACATCTCGTGGTGAACCCGAAAGGCAAACTTCATAAGCAAGATCAACTTAAAATAAATTCAATGAATCTAACAACTCTTTGGAACTTAACGCACAACATTTAGAGGTCTAGGCTAGAGACGTATTCCGGCGTCGTAAAGCCTGGTAACTGTTGTTCTCATTGATGGTTGGGTGATTCCTCCACTTTGAGATGATAAGTGCTAGTACGGACTTGTGCTCCCACGTACCGTCGAGTATATTTTGGGAGACCCCTATAGGCTTAAATCCTTTATCCATAGGAAGTCGTGTCTGTCGCCCTATCGATCGCAATGCACTGAACACAGCATTTGGGAAGATTGACTGCCATACCATAAAAAGTATTCTGCAGTTTTGAGATTGGTTTGGTACTCCCTCTACCTAGACTTCCAGAGTAGTCCCTTTCGTTCCTTTTCAAACTCCTTAACGGAAAAGGTCCATCTGAGCACTTATCACTTCAGGCTCATTAAAAATCGAAGGCAACTAGAGTCATCTTTTGTTTTTTTCTTGACTCTTAAAAACTGAAAAAACAAGTTGTGTCAAAGCATCTAAAAATTTATTTTAAACGAAATATTCATTACCCCTTTCCTACGTTGATCTTGGGTTGAGAAAATGGAATCCACCAACCAAGGAATTCCCCTTGGAGGATAACCGAGTCCTTTCTCCTCTTGGGGAGATGTTGGTGCACCCCATATGGCCACATTGTCCCTTCCAGGACTGACAATTGGTTTGCCTGTATGGCTCTTCTCAACCTCTGTCATTCAGAACACCGCAATTCCTGAACAATCGAATCAGCAATTAGACGAGTCCAGAGTTACCCACCAACCTTCTACTTCCTCTAATTCTTCCTCTCCTCCTTCCTCTTCGCTTGATGGGGCTGAAGTCAAGTACCTAAGGAGAAGAAGGAAAAGAAGAAGAAAGAGAAGAAGAAGAAGGAGCCAAAAGCGAATGGGGGCAAACGAGTGTCGTCTAACGAAAATCCACACACTACACCGACCAGGCCTAAATCGCCATGTGTCATTTGCAAAGGAGACCACTATCACAGAGATTTTCCTTGCATCCCTCGGATCTTAAGGGACTGGTCTCCTTGTTTGCACAACCCGATGTCGTCAACCTCTGATAATCATGTTGAAAACACACCGTCAACTAGTGAAAGTGAAGCCCCAGGACAAAAAGGAAAATATAGATTTCCTTGTAAACTGTGCGAAGGCAATCATGCCGTCCACCGTTGTCCCTTCTTAGACGAAGCTAAAAGAGTTTTGGATGATCGTCCAGTTTCACCGTTACGACTTCCTCCTGGATATAAAAAACTCTTGCCAAGTCCGTCAGTAGTTGAAAATCCGGCTGGCCCACTCAGGTGGTCGGCCGAAGCACCTATCATTGAAGATAAACCATCTGAATCCATACCAGACGAAAGTCAAAAGGTCGAGGCGGCAGTTGACCCAGTCTTGCCTTTAGAGGTTCCATCTTCAGATGATATAGTCACTGAAGAGAACAAGGATGACACCGTCCAAATTCTTTTCATAAGCACAGACTCCAACGAACATGGGGGCAATCTACCCATTCCTTTACCACAGGAAGGAAGTTCATCAGAGTCGTACCCGACCGTCTATTCGGTCCCACCTCCAAGCAACCTAGTTGTCTCCTTCAACTGGAATCAACTAGGCAGACCCCGTTTACCGGCCAGTATACCATTCCAGATTATTGTTCAAATATATAGAATGGTTATGGAAGGTACCATCATAGATGAGGGGGCTTATGTGAGTATCCTTTCCTCAACTGCTTGGAAAGCGCTTGGTTCGCCATCGCTTTTGCCTGAGATGAGAAATCTAACAGGTTTTGATAAAGGAACCAGTCGACCGTTAGGGATCCTTCCCAATGTGCCCATAACTTTGAGAGGGAAAACCGTTCACATGAACGTAATGGTAGTTCAAGGACCCCTGGATTACAATCTACTCCTTGGACGAGACTATATTTATTGCATGAGAGCTATTGTCTCATCACTCTTTAGAGTGATGTGTTTTCCGCACGAAGGAAGAGTGGTCAAGCTCGTAGACCAGCTTTCATTTCCCGGATCACGCATAGCAAATAGTCATATACCATCCCTAAATGGTCTTTTCATGCAAGAAATGTCTCAATTTCCAGTCCGTCCTCCCGATGAGCGCGAGTGATTCGGGGGGACATGACTGAAACCCAGGGGGCATGCACCCTGGTCTGCTTTGGCAGAAAAACTTCGGGTATAGGGTAGGTTTCCGCGGGAGAATATGACTAGTCTGTACCCCCTTCCGTGATTGGAAGAGGGGGTTATTCTAGAACAAGATTCTCTTGTCAAAGTTATGTGAGTTGGCGGGCATCGCCACTCACCTTTGTTTATCTCGGTAGACATCGCCAGGGAAGTGTTTTGTTTACACCGTAAATAGAACTATCTTTGGTAACCTGTAAGAGGTAGGCCTCTCTCGGTAAAACACATGTTTTAACGGACTAAAGAAGGGGTAACCTTGAAACTCTGTTTTATACCTGGGGGCATGCAAGCCTTTTGGCATGCAAGCGAAGAGAGACTATTTATTTTTTTTAAATTTTTAGGACCTCTAACCCTTTAAACTCGTAGGATTGGTCGTTTCCTAGCTTGCATAAAGAAAGGATGTGGGGAAAAACTCTAAAAGTTGCCGTTTTATATGAGACATTCTTATCAGAAGACTGGATTAATCGAGCAGTGTTACCTCAAGGTTCAAGCTCGTTAAAAAATAAACCCGCATCGAGCAGTTTTAGCACATAGTTCAAGCTCGTTAAAAAATAAACATAAGACATGAGCAAATGTTTCCACCCGCGTTTAAGCTCGTTAAAAAATGAACTATTCCTCGGTAAATAACCATCGTGAATGTAGTACTTCAGCCGTTAAAGCCTTGGTCGTGTTTTCACCATCACCTCTACTTTTTCATTGGCCGATCATTCACCTGCATTTGATTGTTTACCCATTTTGAGGAACAGCTGCGAAGAGTGATTTCACTAGTCATCCTTGTGACACTGCCGTGATTGGAAAATTCCAAACCTTACCTGGAATCAACTTCTACCCATTTTATCACTCGTTCCTCAAAAGACGAGTCTCCTTTAAGATCTTTTCAACTGACTCGTAAAATATGAAGAGATTGTCGATCCATTGGCCTCTCCAGCTTGTTAAAGGGACAGGAAGTGCTATCCCTCCTCTAGATTTTAATCTTTTTGGACCTGAGGGATTATTACACAAAAAGATCGAGCGCTTGTTTTGTTCGGCTCGTTAAAACTATCGAAAATTCATCCCTTCTGTATTGTTTTATACTTTTTCGGACTTAAGGGATTAGATGAAGAAAAAGGAATTTTGGAGTTACCTTTACGTTCCTTTTCAGACTCTCTAAAAATGAAAAGGACCGAGTTATCTTTGTCGTTAAACTCATTAAAAAGATTAATAGCGAGAAACTTGTCTTTAGACGAGAACGAGTTTCACTATCGCTAGGCTCGTTAAAACATAGCGATGGGTTTGCCCGAAGGGTAAATTATAGAAAAAGCATATGTTATCCTCCTCAAGCTTGACAAAAATAAAGAGGTACTGGTCAGCAATGACTGGGGAAAAATTGGGAAGAAAACTCAAAGAAACTTTGTTGGTAGCAAGTCGCTCTTGAACATGACACTTCCACTCCGTGTCCGAGTCGGGTTGGGTTGTTTCATTCACCGGTCACATCAGCATGGTCACACCATACCATCCACATTTGGGGTTAATGCTACCAATCCATCACATCGGTGTCGCCGATATGTTCAAGAGAAGTCATCCAGAGAAGTCACCTGTGTCTCACCCACTACCATACATTATACTCCATTCTTTCATGACCGCCACCCTGAACCTTATATCACTAGATAGTTTTCACCTCCATCAAAATCATTTGCTCCGTTCCGTGTCATTGATGTGGGATTCATTAAGGCCCTCCTATGACGGATCACTTCTTGTCGACATCAGCTCATTATCCAAGAAGTTGATCTAGGAACACTCCATTCAGTACTTTGAAGCTTGCATGCCTCAATGGCAAGTTTCTCACTTCCGGCGACAGGTATACATCAATGGCCTTCGACCGAAAGATTTTGCGTGGTGTTCGACGCCAAGTCCTTTATTCACACCACGTGAATTGTACTGCAGTACCTTGAGGGTCATTATCATTATCGGTGATTCCTCTCGTGCTTGTTAACAGTTTACATCATTGACTGGTAATCAAGCGATGTCTTTCCATGTTCGACTTCAGAACATTTCTCACATGGATCGACTTGTACTTCGAGTGAAGATCGGATGAGATTGAAGACCCCGGATCTAGTTTCATCCATTCGGGCTACGATATATATTCAGGGAAATAAAGACATTAAATGTACAGCATTGCAGCACAGATAATCGTCCTACCAAAAGGATGATGGCTCTATCAGAATCATCAGTCTACACTCAGACGGTTGTCTGTCCTATGTACATGAAAATGAATTTATAAAGCTGAGCATGGGAATGCCCGCCTCAGCTAGATCATGAAAATATTATGAAGATAATGTATTTTATTGTATCTTATTACAGGTCTCCTCCCAACATTGAAAGAACTTCGGATCCTCATAATAAAGCATTTCACCTGACACCAAAAGGTTAATGGCCTCATACTTTAGGGGGAAACTGTTATAGACATTTTTGTGCCCTACAACTCCAAGCATGAAATGTCCATAAACCAAGGGCTCCTAAGTCCCTAAAAGTGTTGTTCTAACCCCTAAAGGAACAAGGTCAACAGATTACAGCTTCTCCCAGAAGTTCTCCATGAAAAACTACTCAAAATTGGTCAAAACAGGATCATTGCAGCTGCTCCACTGGCTAGGTGCGTTGCATCTCACCCAAATGCACTGTGAGGGTGCGTTGCATTTCAAAAGTTCCTTCTATGGGGTGTGATGGGTGAGAAATGACAAATGGCAATGTCATTCCGCGAGGTGGAGAAGCAATGGAAGCTTCCAGAATCTTCTCCTGTGACACTTGCCTCACTGAATTCGACCAAGGATGAGTAAGAGGCCCTCAGTCTCCAAGTGGAAGCAAGAAATGTCAGAGAGAAGAAACTAATCAAATCACAAGCTGACTCATCCCCCTTACAGGTATCTATATATGGATCCCTCATCCCAGAGATCCAGAGGCTGGAATTTTGCATATTGTAAGGAATTGCTGTTGGTTTCTAGAGACAAACATCAGATTGTTGGGTGATCTAAGCTTTGTTTGAGGTGAAGAGGGGCTTCTTTGCTGGGAGGTTGATGCTGGGTCAGAACAACTGGTTGTAACTCCTCCTGGATCTTTTCTTGTTTATCAATAAAATATATTTGAGTTTTCCTCCATGCTTTTGTATCATTGATGCTTGTTACATTTGTATGGTCAATTTAAATCTGATCCTAAGTTGTTTATGAATATAGATCCATGTCTTTGTATAGTGCTATGCTTCTGTGATCTTACAGGTACTTTGTGAAGCCGGGCGTGCAAGGGAGCAGGTAGTTGGGGACTATCAAAGAAGAGAGGGATCGAATCAAAGGATTAGCGCAAGACAGAGGTTAGTCTTTCTATTCCTCTCTATCTATAATTCATAAAGGAAAAACATAAGTAGCTTTTCTCTGTTTGTTTCTAAGGCAGCTGTCACACCTTAGTGGGATAGAGCAGTTCTAAATAGACACTTTTCCCTGTAACACCCATGCCTTCAAATTCTTCTCTAGTTTTTGAGTTCAAAACCTTAATTATCTGTGTTTCTTCTCTAGGTCTATGGTCCAACTCTTCTTTGATCTCTGCAATGGCTACTTTTTCTTTATGTACCAGTTGTTCCTGTTCAAATATAATCTCTATAGTAACCAAAGTAGGTTTTAACATTAACATTGAAGGGGGATGTTGGTAGAAGAAATGGGTACCAAATGAAGGGAGAATGGCACACTATAGCTCTCTCTGTTCTTACCCTAGTCGTAACTCTGATTACGGTTAGCCGCAGGCACCGTAACCTCTGAGGCTACCTCCGCAACCCGTTGCCCTTATCTGTACCTCCTCCCAACTGTCAACGGTAACATCCTACCGTTCCCAAGCTCAGCGTGGAAGGAATGGAGCTGGATGCCATGGATTATTCGCGGACCCTTACCCGAAGCAGTCTATTTTCTGTAACCCTAACCCTAAATCGGCACCTGTTCCATCCTCAGTGTCATCCTGCTCGAACCCGTCGTCGGTTGTCTCCCTCCTCGGGCTTACAGCCTCCACCCTTCACATTGGGACTCTCTCCATTGACTCACCTGCCCTAGACTGTCCATCGCTGTCTCCCAGAACCCTAAACCTTCTGGTCGCCTGCTCGTCCCCTCTTTTCGACCCCTCTCCCCCTGCAGATCACTGCTTCTCCAAAAACCCCCCATCTCGTCTGGGTAACGATACTGATGAGGCAATAGAGGCACAGAAGACCCACGACACTCCTGTCTATTACGCAACGAATCAGGTCTCAGCTCCTCCTTCTGGTTGTTTCGACACTCCAGTAATTTGAGCAAGGTCGGTGGAGCCTCATCCAGAAGCAAAAATCCCCTCGGATCTGTTGTAGGATCACCCTACTGCGCCGAGAATAGGAAAGAGGAAAACAAGGTACATCAAGGCATCTGGCAAGGACTACACCATCAAATTCGGGGAAGGACTCAGCATGGGTGAAGTGGCCGACAAGGTAGGGAAAGTCCCGGTTGGGAAGGGGGTTCGTGGAAGAACCTACACGGCGGAGCGATTGGGGCTGTGGGTTAAAGAGATCTGGGGGCAGATATTCATACAACTCCCGGATGTACAGATCCTCCCTCGAGGATGGTTTGCACTTCATTTTGCCCTTGAAGAATACATAAACATGGCACTCGCACGATATTGGCATATCGAAATGGCTCCTGTGTTGCTCAAAAGATGGAGCCCTCTCTTTGATCCGGAAAGAGAATAGATAGGAGTTGGACCTTTATGGGTATGGCTACCAGGTTTACCCCTCCAGTACTAGTCAAAAGAAGTGTTTGTGTGAATTGGGAATACCCTTAGCACCTTCTTGGATTACGACAAATCCATAATACAATCCAAAAATCGAACCCTAGCTCACATTCTGGTGCATCTGGATACTCGGGAGGGCCTGGAGGAAAAAATTACTCTGCAATGGCGTAACTTCACTAGGGTTCAAATCCTCGATTATGAGGGGGTGCCATTTAGATGTCGACACTGCCACAAGGTCGGGCATCTATATAAGGAATGCCCACTGGTCCAAAAACCCCCGAAAGCAGTTATGGAAAAGGAGGATGGAAATGGAAGGGCTACCCCAGACATCCCTAAGAAGGCACCAACAGCAACACCCACTCCATCTCAGAAGGCGACCACATCTCAGCCAGTCCAGCAATCTACAGGCCACTCCTCACGGCCCCTATCTCCTCCTTTGACTCGAGCCAGGGTAGTAGCTGAAGCGGCTCGTACTTTGGGTATTTCTCTCCGCACTCTCCCTACTCTATCTCCTACTTATGCATTTTTTGCACATCATCAGCATAATGCATCTGTACAGGGTCAATCCACCTCTCCCTCATCTATTCCCTGCCCCCTTCTCTCCCATCATATGGTTTATTCCACTACCTCCCCTTCCCTAACTCCGAAGGAATCCTCCTCCCCATCCCTTTCTCCCCTGGCTCCCCCTCACACTTATAACCTGTGATCCGCCCTCCCTCTATGGGTTCACATTCAATTCACTCTGGTCTTGGTGTGTCCCTCCCCTCGATGACTATTAAACCCCTCACGGGTGCAAATCTTAGCTCTCGCATGCTATACTTCGGGCTGGTGCTCAGGTTGTTTCGGGAAGGCAATGTTCATTTGATCGGGTTCTTAGAGCAAATAATACCCTTGACATGGTTCCCCCATGAAGTGCCTATCATTTAATTGCAGGGATATGGCTAGCTCGCCCAAAAAGCTAGCCCTCCGCAAGCTATTTGACTTTAAGCCTGTAGACATTACTTTCCTTCAAGAAACCCTCGGTGAAGCTCAACACATCATCTGTATTCTAAGGAATCTGAACTCGGGATGGGAATTCCTTTCACTAGATGCAGTTGGGCGTTCTGGTGGATTGTCTATGGGGTACAATCCACAAACCATAAATGTAACTTTGGCCTAGGGAGGAAAGGGTTTCATTGGTATCGACATTTTTCTGTCGAGCTAGGAATGGATCTCCGTGTCATGAATGTTTATGGGCCTTGTCAGGGGTGGGAGGCTTTCTGGAATCAGCTCCTAAACCTCTCTATTACCTCATCTGACAATCTCATCATGGGTGGTGATCTAAATTTTTCTATTGGATTTAGTGAGTCCTAGGGATCATCTACACAGATTGACTCACTCTCTGATACCATGGAAAACCTGCTTGATCAAGCTCACCTCTCAGATATTCCCATGAATAGACCCCTACCAACATGGAGGAACAGAAGAGTTGGTGAGGCGGCACTAGCTAGAAGACTTGACGATTTCATCCTCAAAACCTCGATGATATAGAGATTATCTCATTATAGGCAGTGGGTTGGAGCCAGAGGTATCTCTAACCACTCGCTCATCTACCTAGAAATCTCTGGCCCTCCTATTAAGCCCAAAACCCCATTCAAATTCAATTCATCTTGGCTTCAGGACCCCTCCTACTCCAATCTGGTTTCATACTTCTGGCTGCAAAACCCCCCCACTCAAGGACTCACTCGGGCTAAAGGGTTCTGTAATAACCTTCTGCACCTCAAGAAACTCACTATCAAGTGGGGAAAGGAAAAAACCTAAAGGGATGACCATACCCTGCCTCTGTTGAATTATCCTTCGCCCATCTTATGGATGACCAAAACAGGGGCTTCTTAAACACAAAAGCCAAGTCAAAATTGATTGAATTAAAAAATCAAAGGGCCAAAATTCTGAAGGAAAGAGAGGAAACCTGGAGACTCAAGAGTAGAGCGCTCTGGCTCAAAGCAGGGGATGAGAACACAAGTTACTTTCATAATTTTTCCAAGGGGAGAAAAGCCTCCAACACCATCTGGAAAATGCCCACATAGGATGGAGGTATTGCAAAAACTTTCAATCAACTAACTCAGTCGGGTATCTCACATTTCACACATCTTTATAAGGAGCCCCCAGTCTCAAACCTTGCTGATATTATTCAAGTAGCAGGGCACTTCCCAAGCTTTATAGACCCGGATGTGGCAGCTGAGCTAACTACACTTGTTACCAGAGATGAACTTGAAGGGACATTAAAATGGTTCAAAAAAGATAAAAGCCCTAGCCCAGATGGATGGTCCATTGAATTCTACTTAGCCTTTTTTGACCTCATTGGGAATGACCTCCTCAATGTAGTTGAAGAGTGCAGGATCTTTAGAAAGATGTATGAGGCTATCAATGCTACCTTCATTGCTCTTATACCAAAATCTGACTCCCCTACATCCTTCAATGACTTCCAACCAATCTCCCTCTGCAACACCCTATACAAAATCATCGCAAAGATCATAGCAAATCGGCTCCGTCCTATACTCTCCCATCACATCTCTCCAGAGAAATTCGCCTTTCTTCAAAATAGACAGATCCATGAGGCCATAGGCACTACCCAGGAAGCCATTCACTCTATCAAAACAAGAAATCTGAAAAGCATTATCCTCAATATTGACCTCGCTAAGGCTTTTGATCGTGTCAGTTGGCTCTTCATTAAGATGATCTTGATCCATCTAGGATTCCCACTTGCTTTCACATAATGGATCATATGCTGCATAAACTCGACATCCTTCATTGTACTCATAAATGGATCTGCATCCCATTTCCTCCATGTTGAACGAGGACTTTGGCAAGGATACCCTCTGTCTCCCCTTTTTTTCCTTATCGTGATGGAGGGTCTCAGCAGGCCCATTGGCACTGCAAAAAGGGAAGGAAGACTCAAAGGATTGAAAATGAATGAACTCTGTAACCTCACACATCTCGTTTTCATTGATGATGTTATGATCTTCTTGGATGGTAGCATCAGGGATTCTACCTCTTTCCATGACATCCTTGCACTCTTTGAAAAAGCCATTGGTATGGTCACAAATTAGTCCAAATCTACTATCACTCTGTCTCACACCTCTCCACAGGAGGACAGAACAGCTCTCCATTTCTTCCATTATCAATTGCATAATCTCTTGGATGGCCTGAAATACTTGGGTTTCAGGATCAAACCCCATAGCTACTGGATTGCTGACTGGATATGGTTAATGATTAAAATTGAGAAGAGACTGAAAATTTGGAATCACGAATTCCTATCAAGAGCAGGGCACCCAGTCCTTATAAAATCTATATTGTAAGCCACACCTGTATATTGGATGTCTTTCGCCTGGATTCCTCGGGGAATACTCGGCCGCATCTAACAGATATGCTATAGATATCTATGCAATGGACAAAAGGAAGGAAAAACTTTTGCTTGGGTGAGCTGGAAGAAAATTGCTATGCCAAAAAAATGGGGAGGGTGGGGGTTAAAATACCTATCTGTTTTCGCACAAGCCCTTGCAGCCAAGATGAGCTAGTCCCTCCTCACTTCACAGAATCTATGGGCGATTGTGTCATACCACAACTACATCTAGCCGTAGCAAATATTCGACTGGGTTCGCCTACTAGACTGGCCTCATTTGGGCATCTCTACAGTATGGAAATCAATCCTACAAACTTTTCCTTTCATCAGATTTGGTTTGGCATGGCGCATAAATAATGGTAACTCTATACGCATTGGTATTGACCCATGAATGGCGGGGGGAAGAGGTATCAGCTGCCACCTGAACTAATTCAATATCTTCATCATAGAGATACCACGATGATTGCACATATTGCTGATAGTGAGCGCAGAACTGTCTTCAGACAGAAATGGAGGTCAGCCCCTGAAGTGGGCATTCCTATTCAATGGCAACAGTCCTGGGAAACTTATCTAACAGCATTGTCTAAAGCTCATGTGCATATAAATGACGATCCAGATGAACTAGTATGGATACTAGCTGAGCATGGGAAATATACCCCAAATCTAGGCTACACCCACCTTCTCTAACCTGAACATACAAAAGAATGGTGGCAACAGATCTGGAAAAAAAAAACTCCTTCGCGGGTGCACCTTTTCATGTGGAGTGTCTCAAGCAACAAAACCCCTATAGGCGATGCCCTATTGCACAGATCCATACATGGCCCGATCTAGTGCGTATTATGCAAGCAAGACTCTGAAACCAACGAGCATCTGTTTTTGCTCTATCCGATAGTCGCCCAATTTTGGCAAACTACAACACAACATCTCTCTATACAAAATGCATGGCAGGGTCCCACTATTCTACAAGAATGGAACAATTGGAACGCAGCACACCAGGGCTCAAAGAAACAATGCCTTCCTCTCATCCTCTGTTGGACTATATGGCTCACCTGGAATCACATAATTTTCAATGATGCAACTGTCCGATGGCCTCTTATCATTGCCAAGGCTGTGGCAGCCTATCATGACATCCCTGAAGATGCAAATTCCCACATTTGTAGAACCTCTGCCCTGAATGGATTGAAAAAAATAAGCCATGGGATTTCTTCGATGGACCAGCCCAACCACATGGATGCGGAGGGGGTTTCATATTATATATCTCTGATCAGAATTTCTATAAGGTCCAACTAGGACTAGGGGAGGGAACCAACAATTATGCCGAGCTTATCACCCTCAGACATCTGCTCCACTTTGCACTAGCTCATGATTTCTCTACCATTTAGATCTATGGGGATTCAAAAATTATTATCAACTGGTTCAAAAATAAAAATCATTGTCATGTTATTTCACTTCGAAATATTTTGGATGAAGTCAATAATTTTAGAGCAGTGTTTAACACAGTCTCTTGTCATCACATATACAAGGAATATAATGAAGATGTTGACAGGCTTTCCAAGGAGGGCTCGCTACTAGCCCGAGGCTTGTGGATGATCTCTGAACAGATGGGAGCAGATTTCTATCAATATCACCATAGGCCATATATAGATCAGGATTACCATAGGGTGGAAAGGCCCTAAATATATACATTCTCGCTGCTTTTTCTTAGTCTTATCGAAAAAACTATGTATATTTTTTTTTATGATATATAGACAAACAGACTGAATATGTACAGGTTTCTCTAAACAATCCTACAAGAAATGGCTTGTCCATCTATATTTTTTGACACAGTTGGTTTGAAATGGCCATGGGCCAACAACAATTGCATATGCCTTGGGCATCTACTACATGTAATTTTTCCACAATGAAATATTGCGATTTTTCCATTGGAAAAAAAATATAATCTCTATAGATGACCAAAAAATTGTAATGGTTGTATTAATATCAATCTAAACTTTCTCCTTAGCTTATGATAATTTTTTTGCACTCGTAGATTCATGCATATATTTTTCAGTCTAGTAAGCTTGAAAATTTTCTATACCTCTGAGATATATTCATTATCAACTTTGATTTTACTATCTTCTTCTCTCTGTAGTGACGTTTTAAATTTCTCAATCACAATGTTTCTCAGTGATTGATCTCCCATATATTTAGAAAGTTGTTTAGTGGCCTCATGGATGGTTGACCTTATTTCTGCTATGGAGGTTCCTGTAATGATTGGTTGTTATCTCTCCTTCAAAATTATTTCCATTTTTGCTTCCACTTTCTTAATTTGGATGCTCTGCTCAATGATCATATGAAGCATATTATCTTTCTCATTTTCTAATTGCCCTACTTCTTTAGCTTGAGTTTTCTCTATTGTAGGAAATTTCAGTTATTTCCTTAATTCTTGAATTTTTGAGATATATGCATTATCAACTTTGATTTTACTATCTTCTTCACTTTATAGTGATGTTTTAAGTTTATCGATCTCAATGTTTCTGATAGATCTCCCATAGCTTTAGAAAGTTGTTCAGTGGCCTCATGGATGGTTGACCCTATTTCTGCTATAGAGGTTTTTGTAATGATTTGTTTTTCTCTCTCCTTCAGAAGTCGTTCCATCCTTTCTCCATTTTCTGAATTTTGGAGGCTCTGCTCAATGATCATATGCAGCATATTCTCTTTCTCATTTTCTAATTTCCCAACTTCTTGAGCTTGAGGATGCTTTGTTGTAGGAAATTTCAATTATTTCCTTAATTCTTGAATGTTTAAGATATATGCATTATCAACTTTGATCTTACTATCTTCTTCTCTTTGTAGTGATGTTTTAAGTTTCTCAATCTCAATGTTTCTTTTCTTTGTTCAGTGGCCTCATGGATGGTTGACCCTATTTATAAAATAGAGGTTCCTGTAATGATTAGTTGTTCTCTCTCCTTCAAAAGTATTTCCATCTTTGCTTCCATTTTCTGAATTTGGATGCTTTGCTCAATGATCATATGCATCATATTCTCTTTCTCATTTTCTAATTTCCCTACTCCTTGAGCTAGAGGATGCTTTGTTGTAGGAAATTTCAGTTATTTCCTTAATTCTCGAATGTTTTCATTTCGATTCTCAATTATTTCTTGAGCAGAATTTACATCATTAGGATCTAATCCTAATTTAATTACAATATCTTCTAAAGATTTGATTCTAGTATCCTTAGCTAAAGATGACATATTTTCTAATTTAAGTTAGAATGTGTTAGGCCCCTATACTACTAGTGTAACCCCTTATTGTTATTAGTACAACCCACTTATTATATTGATGTACCCATGTAGTGCCCATATTGTTACTATTGTGCCCCATAGAAGGCCACTATTGTTATTATTGTGCCCTTACATTATTATTATTATGTCACCTGTGATTATGTTATGACCCCTTAGACTCCTATATATAGAAAGGAGGTCTTTTCATTTGTATCATCCGAGAATTGTTCATTTATGTAATGTAAAGGAGGTTTCCCCCTCGAAGAGGCTGAATTCTAAGGTGTTGATCTATCTTTTCTATCTTTTCTTGAGATGGTTTCATAACATTTGGTTTCAGAGCTTTGGATTCTAGGGTTTCGCTGCTCCAAACAGGTCATCGTGGCATTTTCGCTATAACTTTTTTTCTGCAAAGTTTCAAAAGCTAAAAAAAACCCATTTGAGACGCGATCATGCTAAAGCCTGGGTCCAAATTTCAGAGCTTTTCGTGCTATAATTGCAGAGATATGATCTAAGGAAGTTGGTCTTTTTGCAGACTCCTAAATTACATTCCAAATAGGTGATCTGGGGAAAATCGTTTCTCTTTGAGGATCAGATTGAAATTTCATAAGAAGGTACAGAAAGAGGACGGAGTGTAGTTTCTTGTAGATATTTTTCAGAGCCAAAGGTCGAAACAGTGACACGTGGCACTTCATACAAGTTTGCTCTTCTGGAAAGGTCTATAATCAGGTCATCTCGGGAGATTGTGCATAACTCTTTCTTGGAGAATCCAAATTGGATCAGACTAGTGGCATTGGAAAGAGGACGCAGAGAGCTACTACAGGTCACAATTTTAGAATTGAAAGATCCAAAAGTACAGAGTTACAGTCGCTTCAAGTTCGAGCTCCTAAAATCAAGAAAAAACAAGATGAGGAAGTTTGATGGCAAGGATCCAGTAAATTGGATACTTCAAATGGAGCAATATTTTGATCTACATGGTGTACCACTGTTACAAAAGGTATGTATTGCATCTTCATATTTAGAACCGGATCAATTATTATGGTATGAAGGGCTTTGTTCTCGTAAACAATGTGTTACGTGGTCAATTTTCACGGAGGAAATGGTAGCACATTATGAAGATACAAAGAGCAACACTTTCTTTAGAGCAACACCACAACAATTGGAAATAGTAAAAGGGCTTTGTGACATAGTGGAAAGAAAAATTATGGAAACCAGGAAGCATACCCCTTACAACTATAAAGATGGAAGTGTTGTTTCTCCTAGCCTTCCACAACCTACAAGGGTTACACCACAACAATTGGAAGAAAAAATAGAAAAAGGGCTTTGTTACAATTGTGATAGCAAATGCACTAAAGGTCATAAGTGTGCTCAGAAGAAATTACTTTACATAGAATATGAAGAGGAGGAAGAAAAGGATCAAGAAACATCAAAAGAGGAGGATATATGCCAGGACCCCACCCCAGAGCAAGAAGAAATGAATCAGACCATATCTTGTAAAGCATTGGCAAGAATTACCACTCCTCAAACTCTCAAGATAGAAGGAAATATCAAGAAGAAAAAGGTGCAAGAAGTGAAAGATCACATCGAGAAAGAAGAAATAAATCCAACCATATCTTGTAAAGGATTGGAAGAAATTGCCACTCCTCAAACTCTAGAGATAGAAGGACATATCAAGAAGAAAAAGGTTCAAGCAGTGAAAGATCACATCGAGCATCAACAACAAGTTCTCCAACTTTTAAAGGATAACGCCACTTCGGTGCAAAATCAAACAAAACAACAGGTAGATCAGCATCGTAGTGAAAAATGTTTTGATGTAGGTGATTGGGTATTTTTATTGCTACATCTCAAGCAAGCTATTTATGAGAAGGAAATGTTGGCAATACTACATGCACTTAAAAAATGGCAACCTTACCGAATGGGAAGACTCTTCAAGGATGAGGATGTGGAAGCATTGTTTTGTACTATTTCTATTATCCAACCAAATTGGATAAATGAAGCAAGGGATGAATGGAAGAAGGACAAAGAAGTATGGCCACTTATTCAAAAGTTGCAAAAGATCCCAATTCAAACCATATTACTAGAAATTGAAGAGGAAGGAAAAATCATATTGGAACCTGGAGCAGTCACAGAAACAAGAACCCGAAAGCTACGAAATCGATCAATTTCAAAGTATCTCATCAAGTGGAAGAACTTACCCGCTGAAGATTCCACATGGGAGGACAAGAATTTTATACAGAAGCATCAAGAACTACTCAAGTGTTGAGGACAACGCTTTTTGAAGGAGAGGGGCATGTCAGGCCCCTATACTACTAGTGTGACCCCTTATTATTATTAGTACAACCCACTTATTATATTGATGTACCCATGTAGTGCCCATATTGTTACTATTGTGCCCCATAGAAGGCCACTATTGTTATTATTGTGCCCTTACATTATTATTGTTATGTCGGATGTGATTATGTTATGACCCCTTAGACTCCTATATATAGAAAGGAGGTCTTTTCATTTGTATCATCCAAGAATTGTTCATTTATGTAATGTAAAGGAGGTTTCCCCCTCGAAGAGTCTGAATTATAAGGCGTTGATCTATCTTTTCTATCTTTTCTTGAGCTGGTTTCATAATAGAATGAACATTATTCAAATAAGCTTGTAGCTCTGAAGCTGCCATGGTAGAACTTGTCAAGGAAGAATAAATCATCTCACTAGCATATTTGTGTAGATCAATTTGATCTATCGGGTGGATCTATTTAGTGTCAAAAGAGAATACTGAAGTCTTATAATCCTTAATTTTTTTTGGACTTGGTATATTTGGCTCAAGATATGCCAGCTGAAAAAGTTCTCTATCAGGGTCCAATGCAGACAGTAGTCTGGTTTGAGTAGTGGAGGTCTGCTTCCAAAACTCAAAATAAGTATTAATATTTAATATTTCATTCTTCTTTTTAATTTCTCTAAACCTAGAAAAAATAATTTGTTGACCAGAATAAGGGGAATCAAATGGATCAAGAATTATTTCCTCAGTCTGTTCCAGAGAAAATATAGGCTCACTTGATAACACAATTGTTGTAGACATCTCGATATCTCTAACATCTTATGATTCTTCTTTTTTTTCTTTGTCTTTATCCTCTTAAAAACTCTGAATTTTGCTAACTTAAAAGTTGAACCAATAGGAGACATACTTTCACTTGGTCTTTTCAATTCTTTCTCTTGAAGCATTGGAGTTTCTAGAGTTATTTGACTATAAATTGGTTCTTCAACCTTCTACAAAGTAGTCTCCTCCCATACCTCCTGATTGGCATACTGTTCAATTTCTGGTTTTGAGATATGAATGTAAGGAGCATATTTTTTCTCGACTCTGATAGATGAAATCACTCCTAGAGGGTCATAAGTCCAACTAAAACTAGTCTTAAAATTCATTTGGGTCAATAAATTCTCCACTTCCTTATTAGTTGTTATGGTATTTACTATAAATGGACCAACTTGAGATTTTAGTTTGAATTGGGCTTTTTTTTTTTCTACATACAAAATGGATCTCATCCATATTCAAACTCCACCTTATAAATTCTAGAGCAAAAATCCTCATGGGAACAAAAATTGGCAATTTGTATGGTTGTAACTCAGAACAATAAACTATGATTTATGTAAACTTCTAATATAAGTACCAGTCTCCTAGCTTTGATTTCTCACTCAAATGCAAAATCCTTTTATTTTTTGTTGATATTCTTGAGACAATATCACTACTAAGGAGACATAATGAAAAATATAAAAATTGATCTACAAAATCACTGAAAGAGTAATCTTTTGAAATTCTTCTGACTAATGAAGTCCAATGAATAACAGACTGTGGCTTTCCTTGTGAGTCAAGATTTTGCACTGGAATTTTAAACCTTTCATAATGATGATATAAAAATAAATACACCAATACAGATTGGTGCTTGGAAGATCTTTCTACAGTAAACTTCAAAAAAATCTCATGAATAATGTCTAAAATAAACTACGCAAAGTTAAAAGAACAAAGGGCTTTTTACCAGGTGAAAAGACTGACAAAAACCCTAAAATGACCTCATCAACCCACTCATCACTTTGGTAACCTAACAAACAACAAGCCATAGAAATTACTTGTCTTGACATTTCTGGAAAAGTTGCTGAAGAATAAGGTGGATTGTGATGACGTAACTCGGAACCTTCTCAAAAGCTTGGCATACAATTGTTTCTTTATAAACAATTTTAGCATTGTTTCCAAGTGCTCTTCATGTTCTTCCTCATAATTATAATATATCAATATGTCATCAATGAATACTATCACAAATTGGTCTAGATAAGGATGAAACGCACTATTCATCAAACATATGAAAGTAGTTAGAGCATTAGTAAGACCAAAAGGAACCACTACAAACTCATAATGCTCATACCTGGTGTTACACTCCTATAGTTATAGGTGTCATATTTCATGGTTGACTGGTTGAGCTTTGTAATATGTTCATCATTTCCTTGCTGTAAAGGTTTGCATATTATCAAAAAATCAATATATATATATATATATATATATATATATATATATATATATAATGTAAATAGGGTATACCCTAAAATAAAAATCAAAGGGTGAAAAAAATAAATGGTTAAAAGAAAAAAAATGAGAAAAAATGAACTCCAAAAAAGAAAGACCAGGAAAGTGTGCAAGTCCAAAATGCCACTACTATTTCATTTTCTGTAAATAAAGCATCATGTACAGCTTGTTGAAACTTTTTGCCACAATTGATGAATGGCCAAACAGCTTAATCTTGGCCAGTTCATGTTTGAATTTCATGTTTTAGAGATAGAGAATAAAATCTATCCAAACTGTTTAAACTTGGCAGATAAGTAGATAGGTAGAGAAGCAAAGGAGCTCAACTGTTTAATCTGAGCCCTTGGAAGAAATAAGTGCAGACTTAGGTAGGATTCCCATGAAAAGAAAAAGAAGATTTATGAGGGTTTGCTAGTCTAAATGCACCCAAGTGAAAGAAGGAAAAAATGTTAGGCAAAGTAGGCTGGGTAGGTAGATGAAGTTGCAGAATGAAACTTGTGATAAGTTTTGTCTTTTAAAATCTGTTAACTTACACCTCTATCACAAGTGTCGTGGCAGATATATTTTGGAGCAGCTCAAGTGAGGCATGACTAACTCCCCTCATACTATTTCCCCAATCACTTACTAATCTCCCCCCAAAGATATTAAGACCTGCTTAATATCCCTCCTAAAAACTCATTCCATTTCATCATTGCCTAAAGTAAAAACCCCATTTTACTTAGGAAATTTGTAAAAATATCACATAAATCCCTTTGTTTACCCTAAGCCTAAGTTTATCACTTAGTGCTTTCCATTTCATAAATCATATTAAC
The DNA here is from genome assembly GCA_031772625.1 of Pinus tabuliformis. Lineage (NCBI taxonomy): Eukaryota > Viridiplantae > Streptophyta > Pinopsida > Pinales > Pinaceae > Pinus > Pinus tabuliformis. Next base: position 167,952,571 of record CM062806.1, on the reverse strand, counting down.
TCTTGACTTTATTTATATAAATCCCATGTAAATATCACCCTTTCTCGTATTATATTTATATTGTAAAACCCCAAAAAAATATATACATATTTCCCGCCGCCGGTTAACTATAACCATAGCATTGATAAAGCAAGGATTAATGGTTCATTTGGAACCTTTAATAGCCTTCCCGTCGTGCTCAAGGGATTAATTAACCTTTGGTTAATTAATAAGCCTAACCAAACAGCCCCACGAACCAATGAAATGCGCCCGATGCATTTTAAAAACTTTAATTACTTGATCGGACCCACAGCGTTAAACCTCCGCCATCTTCATAGAGCGCCCACCATCCGATCGGTGCCCTCACATCCGACGGTGGATATTCATTTCGCACCTCCCTCCCCACGCGTTAACTCCCCGCCATCTCCGCTAAGCGCCCGTCGTCCTATCTCCATCGCCTCATCCAACGGTTGTTAATCATTTCGTGACCCCCTCCGCTGCTGAACTTTACCGCTCAGGGAAACGGTGATTTTGCTCTCGTACCATGGACACGTGTCGCTCTCCCGCGTTGTTCGCTGCCCCTCCACCCAAAACCTCACAAGCCCAAAGGCGATGCGGGCAAAACAGCTTACCGCCCTCCCCCCCCCCCCCCCCCCCTGACGTCATCCGCTGACATCAGTTGTCCTTTGCTGATGTCACCCTGCCACATCACCTTTTGCTGACATCACCGCCACCTCACTGCCATGTCATCTGTCCCATACCCCCCGCTGACGTCATCCGTCCTTCGAACCAAAATTTCCTGCCAAAAATTCTTTTTGTCAATTAAAGGCAAAAAAGGTCATTTTAATATGTTTTTGTTTGCGAACAGCGCTCCAGGTATGATATCTACCGAGGTTGCATTTCTAGTGTTTCAACCATCTCCGAATCAGAAAAAGTCCAGCAATGAGCTCACGGCCTCAGCCAGCTTGCCAGTTTATAGTTTTCTTCCTTTTAAACACAGTTGAAAGCACAAATGGATTTCCGAGCCCGCAGAAGAGAGAAACAAAGATATATAGGATATTTTGTTACCCCAGCCAGTGGGAACCTGCAAAAACATGAATTGCAGAGGAAAGGTGGTGAGAAGACATGTTGCAATCTTGTTTTTGCTAGACAGCAGTGAGCAGGGTCAGTTCAGCATCAAAGAGTATCAGATCAAAGTCAAAGTGTATCAGATCAGAATTGAATACTATCAGTTTAGCATTAAAGAAAGAATATCAACATTAAAGACTATTAGATGTGCATAGTTATTGCAGAAGACAGCTGCAGGTCGAACCCTAGAGGCCTGCCTCCAGCGCAACATAAGTTAGCCGCTTCTATGTTACTTGTAAATTACTTTAGGTTAAAATCCATATATTATCTCACAGCTTTGATGAGATACCTGTTGTACATATTTTGTTGTATAAATACCCCCTTCATCAGAGTTTTGAAGAGGTTGGGTAAATGTACATTTCTCAAACTCTGTTGTAATATTGAACCTTTGGAATAAAATCTGTTGGAATCAAATTGTTGTCTGGTCTACTGGATGAAGAATTGATGCAGAGGACTTGTCACAGAATTCTTGAATCAACCCATGGATCAATGAGTACTTTCTACCTTGTGTTTTATAGTTTCTTGTCTGTTATATCATCTGTGTTTCATAAATCTGAATGATAAAGCAAAAGATTAATTCAGAATTTGCTTGACTGCACTCTATTTTTAGTCTTTATTATTCTCTGTGTTTTCTTCAGAATTAGTATAAGCAGTGAATTCTTAATTGCTCCTGCTTGCTGGTTCTTTCATGTTGTTTATTTGCTAAGGAATTCTTAACTGCTCCTTATCAGTAATCATTCACTTTCCCTCTTTTCAATATGATGAAGGATTCTTAACTTCCCTTCACCCATTTGAGTCCATTCCATCTGATTCCAGCCTTTAATTTGTTCCATGTTTGACTACCTTGCTCTGTGATGCCATCCTCTGTTAGAAACCGAATCCAGGAAGCCTATTTCTTTGACTCCATCATGCCCAATGGACTGAACTCTTTAGTTTTACCTCTCTGTTCTATTGAATCTCACCACCCAAAATCAAAACAAAACAAAAACCCTTGTACTTCATAACTAGCCTAATACCTTTAAAAAACAAAGCTAAATCATAAAGAGAGAGCCTTCTCTGGATGCAGATTGGCTAGAATCTGTATCTAAAAGATTGGTATGTGGTTACCTCAGCCGTATTCTCGTTCTTACAACTTTTGGGAACAACCTGAGTGATAACATCATTGGCGACTCCGCTGGGGACCTGAATAATTGTTTGTTACTGTTGTTTATTTCATAAGCTACAGATGGAGCCTGAAGTTAGCCAGGTAGCCTTTGAAATTTCTTTTGCTTTGCAATTGCAGAAGTAAATAAATGTTGCTTCAGTCTATTTTTGGTCTAGCTTATGCGTTGAACAGTTGGTTTCAAATGCTTGATCAGTTCCTCTTGTCAAATAAAGTCTTTAAGAAAGTTTAAATCTCATATCAAAAGCCTCTTAAAGAAATCATAAAAGTTGTTTTGAAAAATCATAAAAAAATCAAAATAATCATAAAATACTAAAAGAAAATTGGTTTCCTGGAGAAACTAAGCCATTTCCTCAGAACTGTTTTACATGTTTCGATCTAATCTGCGATGGTGGATAGGGATCAGACACACAAAGGTTAAAACCATCCACCTGGCGTCTCCACATCAATTTCACAATCAAGACTCCACTGGAGAAATGAGCCTAAAAGAGCTGTATGAAAAGATCAGGCTTTTGACTTGGATTGTTATCCAAGACATTATGTTCTTTCTAAATTGATAGAGTTTTCCAATGTATATTGTAGTTTGGAGAAGATCTTAGAGTATTTTTTAATTTATCTCATTTAAAAATTGTAAATATAAAATCTCCATGCACATTTGATCATCATTCTTCTGACTCTTTTGATAATCATTTTCCAGTCAAAACATTGTTGTTCAAAGATCCAGAGTTTCAAGTTTCAGAGCAATTCCACAACCAAATAATCCATATTCCAGAGCATTAATAGTGAGACAGGATGATTGGGTTTGTGGAAAATCTTTCATTTGATGAGGCTTTAAATGAATTCAGGGAGGTGTTATCAAAATTTCAGCTTGATGAAGATTTTTTAAGAGTGGTGTTTATAGCGGTCAAATCAAGAGAATACCCTCATAAAATTAAAATGTGTTCTCTTAATTTAGTTGTTGAAAAATATGAAAATGAAATTAAGCTTTTGCATTCTCAAATTCAGTCATATAATTTCCGTGATCCTAAAGAATTCTTACAAAATCTTCCTTCCCCAAATCATGAAGAAATTCTACTACCTTTCGACTTGCAGATTGAGGATGATTATGCTTTCAAGAGAAAGGCTGAAGAATTAGTTGCAGGGTTTAGTATTGAGGATATAGCTAATCAATTAGACAATGAAGGCCCAGAAGAAACTATCACACTTTATACTTTTGTTGATCATATAGCAGATTATATGGAGGTTCTTCTTAACTCAAATTCTTTAACATGTTTTCTCTATAAGAACCAAATACATCGGCAGGGGCCTTTATATGTCACAATTTAGATTATGTGGGTACATGATCGAATTATGCTTCTGATTTCACTGAATATCAGTCAAGTAGTTCATTTGTTTCTACAGTTGATTGATTGGCTTCATTGGCACTTTTGTATTATTTAATTCAACCTTATTTTCAATAAAATAGAGTTGGTAGGATTTCAGTTTGATTTAATTCAGTTTTAGTAGATTAGGAAATAAATCCTTAAATATTTGAATCCAATCAAAAGGCCCTAAGATCTCGATGATTTGCTAATCTGGTTTGAATATTGCAACACCTTCTTGTTACAGGTCAAATCTCAAATTGTGCAGGAAAAAGTTGAAAAGATTTTGATGAGAAGACCAAGGCTGCAAGTTCCTACCCAAGTAACAAGGTGCTCAAGCAGGATTCAAAGAGGAAGAAAAAATGAAAAAATGTGTTTAAATGTGGATTGGATAGTAACTTGCTGCAGTTGAAGCCTGAAGAGAAGGCCCTAAGCTCCACAAGTGTGATGTCATACATACAAATAAAGCAACCAGCAAAGGAAGATTTCAGAGCACAGTCAAAATTACTCATAAGGCCATCTGACCTGCTGTTCTTGACTTTCCACCAGGGAAAGCCATCCCCAAGTGGAGCCAGTGTTACACTCTTATAGTTATAGGTGTCATATTTCATGATTAACTGGTTGAGCTCTATAATATGTTCATCATTTCCATGCTGTAAAGGTTTGGATATTATCAAAAAATCAAATATATATATATATATATATATATATATATATATATATATATATTATATATATATATATATATCTATATATATATATCTATATATATATATATATATATATATATATAAAGAGGGTATACCTAAAAGAAAAATCAAAGGGTGAAAAAAATAAATGGTTAAAAGAAAAAATGAGAAAAAATGAACCCCAAAAAAGAAAGACCAAGAAAGTGTGCAAGTCCAAAATGCCACTACTATTTCATTTTCTGTAAATAAAGCATCATGTACAACGTGTTGAAACTTTTTTCCAAAATTGATGAATGGCCAAACAGCTTAATCTTGGCCAGTTCATGTTTTAGAGATATAGAATAAAATCTATCCAAACTATTTAAACTTCGCAGATAAGTAGATAGGTAGAGAAGCAAAGGAGCTCAACTATTTAATATGAGCCCTTGGAAGAAATAAGTGCAGACTTAGGTAGGATTCCCATGAAAAGAAAAAGAAGATTTATGAGGGTTGGCTAGTCTAAATGCACCCAAGTGAAAGAAGGAAAAAAATTTAGGCAAAGTAGGCTGGGTAGGTAGATGAAGTTGCAAAATGAAACTTGTAATAAGTTTTGTCTTTTAAAATATGTTAACTTACACCTCTATCACAAGTGCCATGGCAGATATATTTTGGAGCAGCTGAAGTGAGGCATGACTAACTCCCCTCATACTGTTTCCTCAATCACTTACTAATCTCCCCCCAAAGATATTAAGACCTGCTTAATATCCCTCCTAAAAACTCATTCCATTTCATCATTGCCTAAAGTAAAAACCCCATTTTACTTAGGAAATTTGTACAAATATCACATAAATCCCTTTGTTTACCCTACGCCTAAGTTTATCACTTAGTGCTTTCCATTTCATAAATCATATTAACTCTGACTTTATTTATATAAATCCCATGTAAATATCACCCTTTCCCGTATTATATTTATATTGTAAAACCCCCAAAAAAAATATACATATTTCCCGCCCCTGGTTAACTATAACCATAGCATTGATAAAGCAAGGATTAATGGTTTATTTGGAACCTTTAATAGCCTTCCCGCCATGCTCAAGGGATTAATTAACCTTTGGTTAATTAATAAACCTAACCAAACATCCCCGTGAACCAATGAAATGCGCCCGATGCATTTAAAAAACTTTAATTAATTGATCGGGCCCACATCGTTAAACCTCCGCCATCTTCGTAGAGTGCCCGCCATCTGATCGGCGCCCTCACATCCGACGACGGATATTCATTTCGCACTTCCCTCCCCGCGCGTTAACTCCCCATCATCTCTGCTAAGCGCCCGCCGTCCAATCTCCATCGCCTCATCTAACGATTGTTAATCATTTCGCGACCCCCACCGCTGTTGAACTTTACTGCCCAGGGAATCAGTGGTTTTGCTCCTGTACCATGGACATGCGTCGCTCTCCCGCGTTGTTCACTGCCCCTCCGTCCAAAATTTCCCAAGCCCAAAGGCGGTGCGGGAAAAATAGCTTACCGCCCTCCCCCCCGCTGACGTCATCCGCTGACGTCAGCTGTCCTTTGCTGACGTCACCGCCACCTCACTGCCACATACCCCCTGCTGACTTGATCCGTCCTTCGAACCAAAATTTCCTGCCAAAAATTATTTTTGTCAATTAAAGTCAAAAAAGGTCATTTTGCTATGTTTTTGTTTGCGAAAAACACTCCAAGTATGATATCTACCGAGGTCGCATTTCCAGTGTTTCAACCGCCTCCAGATCAGAAAAAGTCCAGCAATGAGTTGACGGCCTCAACCAGCGTGCTAGTTTATAGTTTTCTTCCTTTTAAACACAGTTGAAAGCACAGATGGATTTCCGAGCCTGCAAAAGAGAGAAACAAAGATATACAGGATATTTTGTTACCCCAGCCAGTGGGAACCTGCAGAAACATGAATTGCAGAGCAAAGGCAAGGAGAAGACATCTTGCAGTCTTGTTTTTGCCAGACAGCAGTGAGCAGGGTCGGTTCAGCATCAAAGAGTATCAGATCAAAGTCAAAGTGTATCAGATCAGAATTGAAGAGTGTCAGATCAACATTAAAGAAAGTAGATCGACATTAAAGACTATCAGATGTGCACAATTATTGCAGAAGACAGCTGCAGGCCGAACCCTAGAGGCCTGCCTCTAGCGCGACATAAGTTAGTCGCTTCTATGTTACTTGTAAATTACTTTAAGTTAAAATCCATATATTATCTCACAGCTTTGATGAGATACCTGTTGTACATATTTTTTTGTATAAATACCCCCTTCATTGGAGTTTTGAAGAGGTTGGGTACATGTAGATTTCTCAGACTCTGTTGTATACTGAACCTTTGGAATAAAAGTTGTTGGAATCAAACTGTTGTCTAGTCTACTGGATGAAGAATTGATGCAGAGGACTTGTCACAGAATTCTTGAATCAACCCATGGATCAATGAGTACTTTCTACCTTGTGTTTTACAGTTTCTTGTCTGTTATATCACCTGTGTTTCATAAATCTGAATGATAAAGAAAAAGATTAATTCAAATTTGCTTGATTGCACTCTGTTTTCAGTCTTTATTGTTCTCTGTGTTTTCTTCAGAATTAGTATAAGTAGTGAATTCTTAATTGCTCTCGCTTGTTGGTTCTTTCATGTTGTTTATTTGCTAAGGAATTCTTAATTGCTCCTTATCAGTAATCATTCACTTTCCCTCTTTTCAAAATGATGAAGAATTCTTAATTGCCCTTCACCCATTTGAGTCCATTCCATCTGATTCCAGCCTTTAATTTGTTCCCTGTTTGACTACCTTGCTCTGTGATGCCATCCTCTATTAGAAACCGAATCCAGGAAGCCTATTTCTTTGACTCCGTCATGCCCAATGGACTGAACTCTTTAGTTTTACCTCTCTGTTCTATTGAATCTCACCACCCAAACTCAAAACAAAACAAAACGCTTGTACTTCATAACTAGCCTAATACCTTTAAAAAACAATGCTAAATCATAAAGAGAGAGTCTTCTCTGGATGCAGATTGGATAGAATTTGTATCTAAAAGATTGGTCTGTGGTTACCTCGGCCGTATTCCCTTTCTTACAACTTTTGGGAACAACCTGAGTGATAACACCTGGTATGGAATGTGGTTTTGTAAATGTCCTCTTCTTTGATGCATAACTGATGATATCCTAATCTCAAGTCAATATTTGAGAACATTGTTTCTCCCTTCAATTGGTCAAACAAATCATCAATCTGCAAAAAAGGATACATGTTCTTGATCGTCACCTTGTTCAACTTCCTATAATCAATACACAATCTAAGAGTACCATCTTCTTCACAAACAATATCGGTGCACCCCAAGGCAACATAGTTGGCCTTATGTGTCCTTTATCAATCATTTCCTTAAGCTGAAACTCCAATTCCACCAACTTTGTATTGCTCATCCCGTAAGGTTCCTTCAATGTTGGTGTTGCTCCCGACATCAACTCAATAGAAAATTCCACTTCCATATGAGGCGGTAGCTTTGAAATATTTGTTGGAAACACAACCTGAAACTAATTTACAACTGGATACCTCTTCAAGACTTCAGCATCCTCAACATCCTTCCCTTTTTCACTAGAAATATGAACTACAAATAATACACACCCTTTCCTACTACTGCACTTTGCCTACATAGTTGTAACCATTCTCACTAATGTAGGATTCTTCTTACCCTGCAAGATTCTCCTCTCTCCATCATCATCCAAGCACTCAATAGCATTATCATAGAAATCTACCTTAGTCCTGTGAATATACAACCAATCCATATCGAACAAAATATTTTATGACTCCAATGGAAGCAAATTTAAATGTGTTGATGTCGGCATACCATTCATCTCAAATGCAAAAGATCTCACCCAATGATGAACTCTTTTCTTGGTACATGTAGCCAACTGCACCAAGAAAGACTTTGCATGAACTTATTTATTTAAGCAACACTTAGCCACCAGGTCAGGACTGGCATAACTATAGTTAGATCCAGGGTCAATCAAAATAGAAACAACTTGATCACAAAGCTTACCTTCCATCTCAATAATAGATGTTTGATGATCAGCCTGCCTATTATCTAATGCTGCATAAATATGAGGAATACTTTTTCCAACATCCCCAACTGTTTGTGCCTCCTTAGCACTGTAAATATGAGGTCTACCACCCTAATTTTGTGGACAATCTCTCCTGTGATGATCATTGCCATAAGTCCAACACTGCAAAGGCTTCCTGCCCTCACCCTTGTTTTTCTCCTCCGACTGAAATCCTTGTCCTTTGTCAACTACATTGAATTTTGTGTACAACATTGCATTATCCTTGTTACTTGCATCCTGAGGTCTTCCTCTCTTCTTATCACACTTTCCTTTAGTCTTTCCATTACCTTTGCAACCATGGTTAGGCTCCGATCTATGCTTATACTACTCATAGCAATGTTTCAACTTCCCAATTACTTCATGCAATGACCGAGGCTCATAATACTCAATCTGATCTTTAAAGGCTAATCATAAACCACTAAAGAATGTTTGAACCTTCATCTTCTCATCCTTAAGATATGGTACATACCTCAATAACTCCAAAAGCTTATTCATATACTCTTCATCCGTCATAGACCCCATCTTCAATTCGTATAAATCCTTATCCTTAACATCATAGTATCTCACTAACAAGTACTTCTTTCTGAAGAGTCTCTTGAACTCATGCTAGATCAACTCCTCTGTCTTGATACCTCTGACATGCTTCACATATTCGCACCAAATGTCCTCTTTTACCTTGAGACTAAAAATAGTTATCCTGGATTTCATATTTTCTAAATAATCATGCAACTCAAAGAACTTCTTCATCCCAACTAGTCATGATTTTGCATCTTGCAGTTTCATCATCTCTCCATCAAAGGTAGGAGGCTTGGATTTCTTGAACTCATCATCAATTATTGCTTCTCACTCTTCTAGTAAGGATGATAGCGATGATGACCATGTTGTCTCTTTGATCTATAACTAGAATAGAATACATAACCACTACCTCTCTTGTCACGTGTATTTATCGATCTACCACATATGAATGTGTCATCCCTATCTGACTTGTTTCCTCCATTAGACCTGCTACCATATGCTAAATTTTTCCTTTCCTTGTGTTCATAATTAATTTGTGGTTGTCCTTATCTTTGCAAATATGACCAACTCTGAAGGATCACTACATTGACCTTTGCCTGCTTTTCCTAAGCTCTAGTAAGTCTTTCTTGTGACTTAACGATCCTATCATTATCTATTTTGCAACTTTTGATCTCTTACTTTAAAGTTCTCAAGGTATTTTCTACGTTAGGAGAGTACTCATCTCTTTATTGCTTATTTGATCTATAAGGACAATCATGTGATCTGTATTCCACCATTTTGCTTGTCATCTCTAATCTTCTTCCTGCAAACATAACATGTCAGATAAACCAAACGTAAACATGATTAAACATACCTTAGTGAATTTCAGGGGAGGCTATCTCATATGCACAATCAATCTATATTAGAACAACATATGTATGTATAATAAAATCAACATATCAATCGTCTCAATACCAACATCTTGACAACACGAGACCACAACAGTGACCATCACAATGCATGCAGAACAAACACATTGACAACTAACATGCATGCATAACAGTTACACCTATCCATCCAGCCCAAGAGTTTGAACCTGAAATCTTTGATACCACCCTATAACCACCTCACCCCATATTTACCCACTTTAATTGTCTCACTAGGGTAACATGAGATGAGATTTATTTTGCACGACCCAATTTCCAAGATGCACTTATGAAAAATGGTGTCCACATCTCCATAACTGACTACAGACACCTAGTGACACATTATCACATTGTTATCAACCCAACATGACCCAACACTATTTCTTGTCAGTTTCGTTTCCTTAAATTTAACATAGTTTTTTGGGTTCTAAACTTTTGAGGTTGTTTCAAGGACCTAAACAACATTTGCAGGAAAAACAGAGAGATTTGAAAAGTGCCAAAATTTGTGCCATATGTTTTCTTCTCGGCCTCCTCATGGAGACCTTTGAATTGAGGTATTATGATAGTTAAATGGAGATCGTATGGCAAAGTTACGACCTTGAGGAGTTGGAGGTCCAAATTACTCATATATCCAAACACTTTGTGTACATAGTACATGTAGGTTATAAATACATATATGTTCACTAATTGAATAAGCTCACCAGAGAATCATCAAGAAGGCTCAATTCCCTCTCAAGCTAGTTACAACAACACTTGTTAGCCTATTCATTCATCAACTATTCAATAACTTATCGAAACATGTAAAGAGCCATAGATAAAATACATCATATAACCAACAAATAACTAGAATAGAAACCAACATAGGAACCATGGAATCTTAGCCATAATATCACCAACATAATCACTACAAGTATACATGAATCACAGTAGAAGAATAGCTCTTATTAATATATGAAAATACCAACCAAGTTAGGGACTTCCATGTACCACCCAACCATAGATTGGGTTGAACCAAATATCTCTTTTGTCTAATCACCCTCGCACCATATTCCAAGCATGAATGTGGGATCTCACGAAATAAAAATAGAAAAAACCAAACTAGGTCTTCCAAAGGCAAAACCACCTCAACCCTTAACCACAATGATTCCACCTCTACATTCGAACATCACTAACACCAACTAGATCGGTCTCTACCCAAGCTATCCAGGGCTCCAAGAACTAGTAACTCAACCCACAACCTTCCAGCACTCTAGAGCATTTGTCCAACTCGACTACAGGGACTAGTAACTCAACCCACCAAGGGCTCCAGAGCATTTTTCCCAACCTAGGCTCCAAGACTAGTAACTCAACCCAATTTGTTCCGCAGATTCTAAATCATTTGTTCCCACAACCATAAGGAACATGAGTACCAATCATATAAACAACAAGTGGAAAAAACCCACAACACCATGGTTATCCAAGAAATGGCAAGGCAAGGCTAGCCCATTGTAAATCTAGGGAAATCTCCATGAGAATGACAACACATAACCAAATAATCACATGCATATACCATGCATCCATAAATCAGCAAGGAAATCACACATGCAACTTGTTACCTGCCAAGAAATCTAGTTGTAGTTGCTAATCCAAATGTTCCCTTGCACTTTCCTGCGTTCCTCTTCCTTCTTTATCCAAATCCAATTGAATACTAGAGTGGTCCAAGCATGCTCCAAGAATGCTCTAAGTGTGCAAGAGTATGTGAGAATGAGAGAATGGTTGAGATCTCAACCCAAAACTATCAAAAGGATAACAATTTTTTCTTAGAAGCCTTTTTATCATTGAGGCCTCTATTTTCTTCATTTTGCTTCATTTTTCCTTCAATTTCTCTCCCATGCAAATATGTGTCTCTTCACCTTCCTTTTCTCTTATTTTCCTTTATTTTCATAAATAAAATGTCAATTAATGTCATTTTTCCTTTCCCAATTTCCATAGCCATTAATTAATCACAAGTGATACCCATCATTCTATTTTCCCCAACATTCAGCTTGGAATACATGTCCCGTTACCTTGGTTATATTTTATTTACATAGAAAATCAACCAGGGGTTGTTACATAGCTCAAGAATCCAAATTATTTGGGCCAGTAGTGCATCTTTAACGAATTCAATCTGGCTTGTAGGCATGTTGTAGGTTCAAGCCTTTAAAAACATGTCAGACATGTTCAAATCATATTTCTTCACGATGCCATAATGTTGGTATGAAAGTCATTGTACATGTAAATTAGCAAATCATATATTTGGAATATTTATTCTTGGCAAAAATAGATGAAAAGGATTAGTAGGGAAGTTTGAATCAAATTGCTTTCCATTGAAGCAAAAGAAACCGATGCAAATATACTTCCATAGATTTGCAAATTCTTTTGTCATTGGCATTGAAATGATTCACAAATTGAGCTTTGGAATTTGCAGATTGTATAATTCATGTTTCCCTAGTCTATGTAATGAGAAATAACTGATGACATACAATATGTTATGCAAAAATAACATCAACTTTGATCTCCCATATGACTCAATAGTAAAGGTAGAATTACAACTGAACAGGGTAACGATGTGTACAAGCATTAGGAGTGATAATAGAGGGCCCCTTTTAGAATTAACTTTCCAACACTATTTTATGTCAAATCAATCTTTTCATCTTGTGAAGGAAACCATGTGTGTTCTAATTTCTATTGTAATCACTAACTCTACGCATTCTTGTCATTAAGGGTCCACATATAACTATGATAATTTAGGTTGTGTCCACAAATAAGTGGAATCATCCATGCTTATCTATTTGTTGTTCCACAAAAAGAGGCTAAATTCTTGAACCAAAGTGTAACACTCTCTCCCACCCCCTTAGACTTCCCAATCCTAGGGATGTGAACACACATCGTTTACAAACTTTGACAAGCCATTATGATTCTCCCTAATTAATTTCCTCTCTTTAATAAATGAAGATTTAAACTAAAATAAAACACAAAAAAAAGAGCTTGTAAATGTTAGTAGGTGGAAGGTTACCTAAATAAATATTGTAAGAAGATCAAGAAGAATGCAATACCTATATGATTCACTTGTACAAGCACCTAAATGAACATTATCCTTAGTCAAATAACAAGTCTAACAAGTGTGAGTATCATATAAAAAGTTGTCGTTACAATATCATATAAAAAGTTGTCGTTACATTATGCCTTTATATTTCATCATGGATGACATTTTGGTATAAGTGGAGCATACATATTGCAAACATATTCAAAAAAATCCTCAATTGATATAAACAATAATGTTGAGATTCATGTTAAATTAAAGCGGTAATCAACATATTTTTTAATGAAAATTATTGAAAAAATTTAACATATATTTTTGTATTCTTTATAAATTTAATTTTATTAAATATTAATATAATTTTTTTTTTTTTTTGGACTAAAATGTCTATAAACTTTCCTCAATTTTGAGTAAACATCACAGTTATGGATTACAAATAATTATAGTCTATAAATAATTGTAGATAAGATCTTTGTAGCAATAAAATATCAAAAGCTCATTTAATAAACCAGCCATATTTAAAAATAAAAAAATTAAAATTAAAATTAAAAATTAAATAAAAAATCAAATTAAAAATAAATATCTTTGTCAAGACAGGACTTCAGTAATCAATTTTCAGTTTAGAGATTCAATTCATCTAACTTCATACATAAATTGAATTAAATGCTTTTGTAATCACTTGGTTGAGGCTAATAATTAAATCATATCTTTTTGCAAATTTATGTGGCAGGGACTACGTTGTTATGCATGACTTGTTTTAATAATGTTAATTTTCTTCTTTACATTAGTTAAATCATAAATACTTTTAATATTCTAAATTACTATTGACCACTTCCTTATATTATCTTTATTTTATTTTATCCTCTAATTCTTTAGCTCCGCGATTTCTCTTTAAATTTAAATGTAATAATACTTTCAATATCATTGTGATTTTGCAAAGTGACCACTTCTTTTATTCTCTAATATTTTAGCCAAGACTTGACATCTTTATGTCACTCCTACTTCAATTGCCAGTGTTTTTTATTAGATTTTATAGCAATCTTAGGAAGCCCCTTGTGTTCTACGTTATTTATCTTAGTCTAGTACATTAGTTATCTAGCCATAACTATGCTTTAAATGGGGAAACAGCCCACTTCTATGAGGAGGATAGGATAAGTGTATTGCCTTTAATTTTGAGATTATAAGTTATAATATTCCTTTCGATTTTCTCTATCTTTCTACATGAGTCTCTATAAAAACTCTTGCCCAAAACTTCACAATCATATAAAATAACAAGAGTGACAAGAATCTTAAAGTGTATTGTCTTTTTATCACATGGCTAAAAGTTTAATGATTTACAATTGATTTCAAGTACATAATAATCTTTCCTTTTGTCATTTATCATTTTCTCAATGCAATAGTTCTAGTTAAGCTTGTGATGAAGATCAATTTTGAGATATTCATATGAAGTCACTTCCTTCAAGTTGTTGTTATCATAAAAAAAAAATAGCACAAGTGATATTTTTGGTTGTTTTGTTAGTATGAATGGTCACACCCATAATAAAGTAGGAATCCTAGGGGATTTTAAGTTGCTTGACTAGATCATATGGATTCCTCACCATAAGAACAATATCATTGGTGTAAACAAGAAGGATGATCACTATACGATAGGGTCAACATAACCTGCTTCTTCCAAACAACCCTATAACTTGTCAATGTATATGCCAAAAATCTTGTAGGGGCAAGGGACAACCTTGCTTAACTCCTATATTAAAATTAATTTCTTCTCCTATCCTTGGTGCTCCTAAACTTAGCAATAACATTCTCATATAGCCTTACCATAATGAAATTTTGACTCTTGTAACATATCCAAAAGATAGTCCTAAACATTATCTCAAAACCTTATCTAAAGTCAATAAAACTACTCAAACAGAAATGATTGGTTTTATTTGTCACATTTCTATGTGATGATTGTTATTTTATATAATTTTAAGTGTGTAATGCTATCCTTTTTTTATGACTCTCTTCTCATAAATGCACTCTTGTTTAACATATATTAAATAAAGGTAAGTTTAGGTTTATGAGGAGAAAACCTTAACATAAAGAAAAATAATATGTGTATATCTTTCAAAACTTAGATTTTAAATTATTTTTCTTGACACATTGAGTACTAAGTGTGGAATGTGCAAAATTTAAATACGAAAAAATAAATAAGAAAAAATTATTATTATTATTATTACTATCATCAAAAAATAAATAAATAATTGCATAGTAGTTTTCAAGATTCAAGTCAGTCTCTCACTGGGGAGCCCAGACCATATCCAAAAATATTCTCTCTTTAAGGATGACCGAGTCAACTGAAACTTGAAAGTTACTAAAATTATCAAGCTTTATCTAAAACTTGAGCCTGAATGACCTTGTACAAAAAAAAAAAACTACAATTATAAGATCACACACCAGAATCATATTAGAATTAGGTTGAGGGGTCTGAAACTAATCTTGTAGCTGGGATGGGTGTTGTTGTGGATGTTGAAGTTTGTTGTTCCACTAGGGGGAATGCCAAGGTGATGCTTAATCCTCTCCATCCTCCTATCAAGATTCCTTAGATGCTTGTGAAAATGATCAAGGGATAGAAGGACAACCAAACAAGATCATGATGATCCAGGATAGTCCGCCCCATCATAAATTTCATATGCCGATAAAGGTCAATTGTCTGCATATACTAGTTATACCTCCCTCTCATATGACTAATATCTAGGATCTAGTTTGCCCATTAAATTAAAACTTATGTGTATCAAAGGGAGTTTCTATGAAAATAAGCTTCCCCCTTCATACTAGTGAGTTCATCATGTACAAGAGCAGGAGTGAGATCCCAGTAACAACATGTGAAACCTTTAATCTGATGATGCATGTGATTTCTCCTTCGATAGACCCGCTCTTGATAAGAAGTGTCCCTTATTTGGATGCAACATGAGAAAGTGGACAACTGAATATCTAGAGACGGTCTTTGTTTCCCACTGGCCGAGGGCAGACCTAGGAGCCTAGGTTATACAGTGTTGAAATTTAGAATTCCTAGAATTCCAAAATGGATAGCACAAGAGCTAGCAAGAACAAGAGCCATCACAAAAAAAAACATATATGAGGACCACAACCACACCTCCAACTGCCAACTTACCTCACACCATCACTTGGCCCATAGACAAGGAATCCCCCATCAACATAGAGGAATCATAGAGGTGTCATAGTGAAAGAAAGATGAAGCCAAGCCTGCAGACTAAGAAGGAAGGAAGAAAACCAAAATTAGAACTAAAATCCTTCACGTGCCAAGACTCCTTCCACCACTGAGACCCCAACTAACCATCACGCCAATAAAAAATCCACTCAGGTGCTAGGAGAAAATCACCAAACAAAAGAGCTAGTATAGCCCAGGGATTCCTAGAAAAAATCATTCCTGAAACTCCAAAATGGATAGCACATGAACCAACTAAAATAAGTTCTAATACAACAAAACACATATACAAAGACAAGAACCACATATCTAGCCACCAAATTTCCTCACATCACCTCTTAGCCCTCATATGAGGAAGTCCCCATGTACCCAGAGAGATCACATGAGCACCACCATAGAAGGAAGATGAGGTTGATCCTGCAAACCAAGCAGGAATGAAGAGCCAATGTTATTCACCCACCAAGTCTCCTCCCAATATTGAGGCCCCAGCTGACCACCTTCCAAGCTAAAAAACCACTCAAGCGCTAGGACACAATCTCCAAATAGAAGAGAGTTGAGGATCATAGACATAATACTTTGAATACAAATTGGGTGAGAGCTAACAATCCCCAGCCTCCTTCTAGCCACCCAAAACCCAACCCCAGGGTGACGCATAACCCAACAAAGAGACCATCCAATAGCTATTCAAAAAACATATATAAAGAGAACTCCCAGGAACACTAATAGAAAGGAAACAACACATTTACTGGAAAAATGTGATGCCCAAAATAGACTACAATGAGCATCTAATATAATTAAAGGAGAAATACTAATTCAAATATAAGAATTAAGATAGAAACCACCATTGTAACTTCCCTAGCATAATTTTACGGTCGAATTATTTGCAATTCAACCAGATTAGACTGAAAATTCTAATAATGCAGTGCCAACCACAATTACCTCTATTTGCCAAACTCCACCCTACTTGGATACATGCATTTGAATTCTCCCTAGTTTTGAGCCTCAGACAATTATGTTGGATTCCCATGCATCCCACATGCTTCAACATCTCAAGGAGACTGCTAATATCTTGCCATTTTCACTTTATATGTGTAACATCTCTCCCATCTTACGTAAAAAATATGCAAATGTCCTAGTGATTTAACATAGTTAAATTTCTTTTTTAAAAGATAAATAAATTTCGCAATACATAATCTATCATTGTATAAAGTTACCCCATGGGTTTCCAAATCATGCACTTATTATGGCAACCTATTAACAGTATGATATCTATTCAGCTCCCATGATGTTCATTAGAAATGTTTTCTGCATATTTATCTACTCTCAAATCTTTAATCAAGCTTTGGAATTAATGTTAAGCCTCTGATGTACGAAGACTTGAGACCCCTTGTTCTTCAAATATTACATCCAAGAATGTTCTAGAACATTTATATACCTATTTTCACACACACATACACTTTTTTTCATAAAGAAAAGCAAAATATATTATATTGAGGCAATATATACATCATATTCTGATGGATTTCATGAAAGAAGACCGCATCAGAGAGTCTATATAAGAAGACAAATAGCTGAGAGGCCTACCACAAGAAAAACATGAAGCATCACATAGGAACACAATAAAAACTGGAATCACCAGTATCGCCAACATTGTCACAATGCATTACAGGTATAGGCACAAGACAAAAAGAAGCCCACAGCATCCAGATGAAAGCCCCCAGAAACAGGCAGTCAATCGAGGGCACAAAACCGAGATTTAAGCGCCAGACATACTGCACCCATCGACCTATCATCGGATAGAAGGATAGAGTGCTGAGACTGAAAACAGAACATATTTGAAAGAAATATTTGAGTCTTCAAAGATTTTTAAATTCCTCCACTTCCAAAGGCACCATATTGTGATGGGAAGGATTGGGCGCTTGACAGCTTCTTGACTTCCCCACCAGGCAAAAGCTGCATCAACAGAAATGAAATTAAGGTGCGGAAAAGAAAAATACGAAGCTAAATCATACCAGATTTGTTGGGAGGCCATGCAATTGAAGAACATATGATAGTTTGTTTCCTCCTCCATTTTGCATAACACGCATCTGCTGGGACCGTGCCAAGAACGCTTCCTCAAGTTTTCCCAAGTTAAATTCTTGTTGTAAAAGACTAACCAAGAGAAGATGATCACTTTGAGGGGGCAGCCGAGTTTCCACCAGAACACTGGAAAAATCTGTCTAGCAGGAATAATTTTTTTGGATATGAGATCAGAGTATATGTCCTTTACAGTAGCTCGAGAATGAGAGAGAGATAAAGACCACACCACATGGTCATCAGTCCCAGCCCGATTCAAGCCACCTTGATCAAGTGTGATCTTGAGGTTATCCCAAAGAAGAGACAAGGCCTGTGGGATACCAAGATCAGCTGCATTCTTGAGCGAAGGAGAGAGCCCCCTCCACTCCTTGATAACCCTGTTCCAAGTAAAAATACCAGATCTGTGAAGGTAAAAAAGAAGAGGATCTGGAACCTGTAGATTACCCCTGAAACCAGCAAAAGAGTCGAAGCCGATGAAGATTTTCCTTCCAGAGAATATCCTCCATTTTAGATTGTTAAGAAAGTATTTCTCAATTCTCCTGAAGCTAAGCCAAATAGCAGACCCCTGTTTTATTCCAATGGAGCCAAACCTGAACCAGAACTCCAAGCTTCTTCCTTTTTGATACTTTTGGTGGATAATTTCACTCCAGGGATTTGAGTCAAAGATGCCTCTCCATAAAGATTTGCAAACAAGAGCTTTTCCAAATATCCTTAAATCCATCAGACCCCATCCTCCAAATTTTTTTGGCAAAGTTAAGTGATTCAATTTTGAAAGATGGATTTTACCTCTTTCAGCTTTCGCCCCCCAAATAAAATTGGCAGAGATCCTGTTCATGGCCTGGATAATACTAGCCGGGAGCAAATAAAGGTGAGCCCAGTAGACCGACATCTGCATCAAGACTGATTGGGCGAGGACGACTCTGCCACCCAAGGATAATGATCTGTATTCCCACAGCGCGATCTTACTATAAAATCTTTCAACAAGCCATCTCCAGTCATCCTTTAAATAAGCCTTAGCTTTAAGGCGAAACCCCAGGTACTTGATACCTTCAGACAATGGTCTAGAGTCGATTCCAAAGAGCTGGGAGATCCAAGATGTCGTGATCTCATCTGTTTCATTATGATACAGGACCGATTTGGCCTTATTGATGGCAAGCCCAGAGGCCCTTTGAAAGCGGTCAAGAATAGACTTAATGCACATCCAGGATGCTTTAGATAGCATAGCAAATAACAATACGTCGTCTACAAACAGATTATGAGAGATATGTATTTGCTTACAGATCTTGACCGGAACATAAGCTTTTTCCTCCACTGCGCGGTTGATGTGCAAACTCAAAGCATTTATGGCCAATATGAATAGGAGAGGCGACAGTGGACAGCCCTGTCGAAGGCCCCTTTCCGCCCGAAAGAAAGGAGAGGGAAGGCCATTAACCAGAACAACATAGTTAACATTTTCGATACAAGCCATTATCCATCGAATAGGGCCCGGATTCAGACCGATTTTTGCGAGAAGACATTGCATATATCCCCAGTCCAAAACATCATATGCTTTCTGAAGGTCAATTTTCATGATAGCTGCATTAGTTTTATGCACAGACATAGAATGTAAGCATTCTTGTGTACTGGCGACGGCATCAAGAATATTACGGCCCTTTAAAAAAGCATGTTGATTAGGAGAGAGACAGGATGCCAGAGTCCCTTTAATTCTTTCTGCTATAATCTTTGTAATAATCTTGAAAGTTATGTTGCATAGGGAGATGGGCCTGAAGTCCAAAAAAGATTCAGGCTCTCCCTTCTTAGGAATAAGAGCAATGAGAGTGGACGTGGTATGGTTGTGAATGTTGCCCGATAGTCTGGATGCTTCCACCATGCTGAGCAGATCCATTTTGAAGAGGTCGAAGAAATGGATCAGGAAATCTATTGTCCATCCGTCAGGACCAGGGGATTTATCCTTCTTAAATGATTTCATAACATCAAGAAGTTCATTTTTAGAAACTGGACTAAACAGAGCTTCATTCTTTTCTTGATCAAACATTTCTGGCACCAAGTCAATGCTCCATCTGATGTCGTTGAAAGCAATATCATTACTCCTGCAATATTGTTTCGAGAAGAAACCAATGGCCTGCTTTGTAATATCCTCCTGGGAGACAGCATAACCACCCTTATCGTCCTTTATTTTCCATATGAAATTCCTTGCTCTCCTTGCATTAGCATATTTATGGAAAAACTTCGTGTTTTTATCTCCTTCCTGCATCCATAAAGCTCTGCTTTTGAGCCTCCATCTAGCTTCCTCCTGTTTCAACAAACTGTGTTTCTCCTTCTCCAGATTCCTAATACGACACTTCATCTCAAAAGAGCATGTGGAGTAGTCTGTTGAGGCCAACACCGAATCCAATTCTTGTTGAATCCTCTGAAGGTCCTTTTTATCCTTCTGATGTTTTTGAAATTGCCATTTTTTCACCAAACCCCTTAACTCAGCCAATTTTTCCCTGAAGGTAGAGAAGATAAATTGTTTATCCCTGTCCTTTATCAATTTCCATGCATTTTGAATGTATTCATTGAACGCAGAATCTTGAAGGAGGCCTCTGTCAAACTTAAAAGAGTATCCTCTTCTGAAAAGATTTGCAGGCCAGGTTAGAAGGATAGGACTGTGATCCGAAATCATAACATTTTCCACAGATAGCCTTGGCATACCCATTTTATCGATGAGGCTAAAATGAACAAGAACCCGATCAAGTCTTTTTGCTATATAAGCCCTGCCCACTCTGCCATTTGACCAGGTCGGTTTCATCACAACGGGATTAATATCAACCATATTCCTATTGAGCATCTCAGAATTAATAAGATCCGCCAGGGCGTTGTTTATCTTCCCCTGTCCCCATACCTCATTCGATTTCAAAACCGCATTCATATCGCCAGCTATAAGGAGATTGTTAATATCAAGCAGATCTGAAGCAAAGAACCTATTCCAAAATGA